>ML677333.1:29753652-29898938 GCA_007922305.1 Dermatemys mawii
TACCTGGGGGCGGGGGAGAGGTAATCTACTGAGCAGGGGGTGGGGCCACATGGAAGAGATTGAGTTAGGGTGTTCGGTTTTGTGTGATTAGAAAGTTGGCAACCCTACCTTGCCCCACTGATGTAAGTGCCCTACTACAGCAGCAATTATAACTCCACCTCCACAAGAGGTGTAGCACTTATGTCGGTATAGTTAGGGTGACAGAGTGTCTATCTGTAAGAATGTAGACACTGTCTTACTTACATCAGCTGTTGGTTCCATACTGGAGCCATGAAATTGACAAGAAAGCTGGGCAGCTAAAGCCCGGCTGCCCCTGGCTCCCCACTCTTAGCTGGGCTGAGGCCTGTCCCGCTCCCTTCTTAGCAAGTCAAGAAGCCTGGCAGCTGCCCCCTGCTCCTGGTGGGAAACAGGGAGGTGAGAAGCCCAAGCAACCGCCCCCTATTCCTAGCAGGAAACAGGATGATGAGGAGCCCAGGTGGCTATCCCTGTTTCTGATGGGTCAGCTATGGGTCAGCTGGGATAAATATGATGCAGGGATATGTAAATTGCACCTTCCTGTTCCTGTGAGGCCCCTTGTGGCTCAGGGTCATTGATCCTGATGGGGGTCAGGTGGCAGGATAATACTACCACCATCCTTCTGAGTGCATGTTAGCTGGTCACAGCTTTAATTCTCCTTGATGAGTTCATTGAGAGAGGTGCTAGATCGACATGACTACATTTCTGCCCGTGCAGCTCCTCACTCAGGGTCACCTTGGTATGATGGAGATTATAACAGTTTTGCCTTTCACCAGCCTCCTTTCCACCACCAAGGAGTTTATGTCTGGTATTAAACCACAACATGAATTTAGCCCGACAGCACTTTATTCTGCTTGGCACTCTAAATTATACAGAGTTTTTTTTTTTAAGTCCATGTTTTTTCCACATGTCCCCTCTGTGAATACTAAATGTACTAGGCTGATGATGATAAATCTGAAAGTTTAGATGCCTTTTCTTTGTAGACAAAACTTAAAAGTGTGTTTTATCCTTAGAGAGAATGATTGCCATAGCAACCATGCAAAGGTATTTTTTGACATGTTACCACAAGGTTTCAAAAATCTCCAGTGAATATGGAGCTTGATTGGACCACTATTGCATGGATTACTAAGAGAAACAATGCTTACTATGTCTCAAAATAATAAGTAAATAAGTGCCCGCACTTACATTTTTGAAATGATTGAAATGCACTGGAACAGCAATACAGTACTGCATTTCCCCAAGTCCAACATAGTGTGCAGATTCAGCACTTAGGAACAACTGTGCTATCAGATAAGGTCCCCACCCCATATATATATATATAGAGAGAGAGAGAGAGGGTACAGTATATATCTTTTAAAAAGCATTTGTTAGACTAAAAAGCATGGGCCATCTTCAAAGTAATCACACTAGGGATTAGTATGGCCTAATATAATAATAAAGTAAGAAAATTTGGCATTCTTTTAAAAGAATGTCTTTATTTTCATAAATGTAAGGATTTTAAAAGTCAAATTTTAATTTCACCAGTTAGTCTGTCTTCTCTTTTGAGTCACTCGACTTGGACAATGAAAACTGACTAGCTAGTTGACCTTTGGTTCCTACACATTTTTATCTTCAGGTTTTCATGCATTAGCACAATTCTGTAATGGTTTGGTTGCAACCATTGTAGGAGAATGATGAGCTAGCTTAGAACTGCATGTGAGCTGAAGAACATGGCCAGTCCACCTTGTGATTGTTGTCTATTTCATTTGTTTATCAGGAAATTCTTTTACTGGTTGGGGGAGTATTTGAGCATGTTAAGTCAGGTGTGCCGCAATGCAAGATACAGGTTGGCTGTCTTTTCCTCATGAGCAACACAGACAATCCATGTTTGTAGCTGTGGAGAGTTAAGGGACTGTTACTTAAATAAACAATCTACTTGTTAGCTGAACTACTTTTCATTCCCAAAATCGCATTATCCTTCCATGATGCGTCCTTGAAACCAAAGAAAACTATTTTAATTGAATTTGCAAAAGCACCTGATCAAGCCCTTTAAACACCTATTATGGTAAATAGTTATCTTCCCATGTGCCCATTTATATTGTACAGTACATGAAAACAATTAGTATAATGTATGTCTATATATGGATACAATTACCATGGTATCTGAGCATATTGACCACAAGATATAGTCCAGTAATTTCCCTGTAAGGGTAGCAAATTGCTGAGCAAATCTGGATTAAAGTTTATATATGTTTTGTGATTTTTTTTAAAAAAAGCCATATGCAATGGTTCTCCAATACTGCCATCTACAGTGTCTTTTCACATATTACACCATTGTCACCCAAACAAAGTATCAGGTAACCTGCTAATATGTTCTGAGAGTACAGCTCCCCTCCCACTCTTTTGAGAATCTTCAAAACTTTGTCTAGATTATAGGCTGTTTGGCTGCATACCCAGAGGCATTCCAATGGATCGAGACCAGTACTATAGTTCAGTACTCCTATAGCTTTGTCAGAGAAGCATCATTGCATCTTCCTGCTGTTCCCATTCCCAATTACTTTGGGACAAGGAGACTAAGTGGTTTAAATAACACTACTCATCTGAGGAAGATAAACCACATGTTCTCCATGCTAACTGAGAACAGGAAAGAGAAGAGGAATAAAAAGCAAAGGAGGCAAGGCTGTGTGTATATGGCTTAGTATTGTTTAGGCTCAGTGTTATAAAATGTGCACATCGGTTGTGGAAGTTTTCTGTGTCTGTATAGTTGAACTTCAGAGAGCCTTTCAGTGACAGTGAAAGAAGGTAATGTTATGCCATTTATAAATAACGATGTATGATAGAACCGCACATTTTTGACACGGAACGACATTTTTAGATTATTTCCTTTTGCAGAGAAAGAGGCATATTTGGGCCTGATTCTGCCCACTGTTCCTCACACGAGGAGTCATATGTGGGACTACTACTCACACAAAGAGGCACTGATGAGACTTGGTTCTTAGAGTATGTCAGTCTAATTGCAAAGTAAATTATTTGGCAGGGAACAAACTGGAAGTGGGTGTGTAGCGAAGTCGAAGACACACTGGCGTGGAGCCTCCTGCTGGTTGTCCTGGGAATTAGCTCTTTCCAGCCTTTGGAGTGCCCTCTGCAGGCCAGTGTCTTGCCTGCCTGCTGATCTCGTGTTCCTCCTGGACCCCAGTGCCCCTTTACCTAGGGGTTCTGCCCCCCAGCACTAGCCCCACATTCTGGGTCTCCCCTCCCAGGGAAACCTCCAACCCTATAAACCCACTTTGCATCAGTGGTTACCGCCAGGCATCATCTAGCCCCCGCTCACTGTGGCAGTCTGAAGTCTATAATGGCCATTCATCATTGGCAAGCAGATAGGAGCTGCTGCCTTTGCCTATTCCCAGGCTACACCCAGTACCTTTCCTGGCCTTCACCAAGGCCTGCAGCCTGTGGTTTTACCAGGTTGAAGCTCCCCAGCTCCCTTTGCCCTTTCCCAGCACTGCTCCGCTTTAGGTACCTTGCTCCCAGGCTGCTAGTCCTTCCCACTCCAGGGCTAGATTGAGCCTACTCCAGCTCCTGGCTCCCAGCCCTCTTATAAGGGCCAGCTGAGCCCTGATTAAGCTGGCCACAGCTGTGATCAGCAACTCCCTCAGCCTAGCTTGGCTGCTTTTAACCTCTGTTATCCAGCAGTGGGGCAGCTGCCTCTAGATCAGTATTCTGTCTTCTCACAGTGGCTGGTGCCAGATGCTTCAGAAGGAATGACCAGAACAGGGCAATTTATCGGGTGAGCCCTTCCCTGTTGGCCAGTCCCAGTGTCTAGCAGTTGGCGGTTTAGGGACACACAGGCATAGGATTGTGTCCCAGACCACCTTGGCTAATAGCCACTAATGAACCTATCCTCCATTAATTTTTCTAATTCTTTTATGAATCCAGTTGGACATCACAACATCCCCTGGCAACGAGTTCCAAAGGTTGACATTGTGTTGTGTGAAGAAGTACTTCCTTATGTTTTTTTTTTAAGCCTGGTGACTATTAATTTCATTGGGTGACCACTGGTTCTTATGTTATACGAAGGGGTAAATAACACTGTCTTATTCACTTTCTCCATACCAGTCAGGATTGTACGCAGGGCCAGCTCCAGGTATCAGCCAAGGAAGCACGTGCTTGGGGAGGTACCTTCTAAGGGGCAGCATTCCGGCCATGTTTTGGGCAGCACAATTCGTCCGCCTTTTTTTTTTTTTTTTTCCGTATTTGCTTGGGGTGGCAAAAAAGCTAGAGCCGGCCCTGATTGTATAGACCTCTATCATATTCCCCCTCAAACTTGTCTTTTTTCTCATCTGAACAATCCCACTCTTTTTAATCTCTCCATCCATAGAAGCTGTTCCATACTCCTAATCACTGTTGTTGCCCTTCTCTGTACTATTTTCAATTCTCTTTTTTTTTTGACATGGGATGACCCGAACTGCACACAGTATTCAAATTGTGGGCATAGCATCAATTTATATAGTGGCATTATGAGTTTTTTTGGTCTTATCTCTCCCTTGCCTAATGGTTCCTAACATTCTGTTAGCTTTTTTGATTGTGCAGCATATTAAGCAGATGTTTTCATCAAACTATGCCCAGTAATTCCAAGAGCTCTTTCTCGAGTGGTAACAGCTAATTTAAACCCCATCATTTTGTATGAATGGTTGGGATTGCTTTCCAATGTGTATTTCTTTACATTTATCAGCATTTAATTTCACATGCCATTTTCTTTCCCAGTCTCCAAGTTTTGTGAGATCCCTTTGTAACTCTTTGCAGTCTGCTTTGAATTTAACTAAGTAATTGTGCATCATCAGCAAACTTTCCCACCTCACTGTTTACCCCTTTTAGCAGATTGTTATGAATATATTGAACAGCACTGACCCCAGTACAGATTCCCACTATTTATCACTCTCCATTGTGAAAACTAAGCGTTTATGCCTACCCTTTGGTTTCTTTCTTTTAACCAGTTATGGATCCATGAGAGGACCTTTCCTCTGATCTCATGGCTGCTTAAGAGCCATTGGTGAGGGGCTTTCAGAAAAGTCCAGGTACATTACTGGTTCACACTAGTCTATGGCCTGGGCTACACTACGACTTAAGGTCGACTCTAGCGCCATTAAGTCAACCTAAATATGCACCCGTCCTCACATGGCCGCCATTTCCGTTGATTTAAAGGGCCCTTAAAATCGATTTCTGTACTCCTCCCTGACGAGAGGAGTAGCGCTGAAATTGACCTCTCTGGGTCGACTGTGGTTTAGTGAGGACGCACGTAGACTTTATTGGCCTCCAGGAGCTGTCCCACAGTGCTCCATTGTGACCGCTCTGGACAGCACTCACAACACTCCACTGTGACCGCTCTGGACAGCACTCTCAACTTGCTGCTCTGCCCAGGTAGACAGGAAAAGCCCCGGGAACATTCAAATTTCATTTCCTGTTTGGCCAGCATGGCGAGATCACCTGAAGAGGACACTCACCATGCAGAGCTCCTCAGCACAAGGCACCATGCAGAGCTCCTCAGCACAGGAGACTAACCAGCGCAGAAGAGCTCCAGCATGGTCCACACAGGAGGTGTTGGATCTGATCGCTATCTGGGGAGAGGAATCCGTGATGGCAGAACTCCGTTACAACAAACGGAATGCCAACACATTTGCCAGAGTCTCCAAGGCCATGCTGGATAGGGGCCACAGCAGGGAGGCACAGCAGTGCTGCGTGACAATTAAGGAGCTGAGGCAAGCGTTCCAGAAAACAAAAGAGGCAAATGGACGCTCTGGGGCACCACCACGGACATGCAAATTTTACAATGAATTGAATCAAATACTGGGTGGGGGAGCCCACCACCATTGCACCGATGTCCGTGGACTCTTCCGATGGGGTAGTCATGAGGCATGAGGATTCAGATGATGATGAAGCTGACGAGGAAGATGATACCACACAGCAGCAGGCAAGTGGAGAGACCCTGTTCCCAGACAGCCAGGAACTGTTTATCACCCTGGAGCCAATACCCTCAGAACTCTCCCAATGCGGTACCCCAGATGGGGAAGTCGGCGAAGGTACTTCTGGTGAGTGTCCCTTAGGAATAAGATAAGGCATGATTTAAAAGGAAGCTATTATTAATGATTAACTTGGAATGCATGCATGGCTAGTACAGCTACTGGAAAAGTCTGTCAATGTATTTGGGGATAGAGTGATAATCCTCCAGGGAGATTTCCATGAAGCTGTCCTGCAGACAATGTTGAACCTTTTGCAGGAGGTTTCTGGGGAGAGCAGCCTTGTTTTGTCCTCCATAGTAGGACACTTTGCCACACCAAGCTAGTAACAAGTATTCTGGTATCATTGCATAACACAGCATGGCAGCATATGCTCCTGGCGCCTACTGGGATTCCAGCAACATCCGTTCTTTATCTCTCTGTGTAATCCTCAGCAGAGTGATATCATTCACGGTAGCCTGTTTGAAATAGGGAACAGTCATTTTCGGGTGCTCCCGCTGAGCTGCTCATATATCTGGCTGTGAAAGAATCCTCCTCACAGTATCCCAAGCAGCATGTGCGTGTTTGTGGGGGGGAGACAAATCGCGCTGGGCTGCTTGCTGTACACTAGCAGGGAACCTCCGGAGAGCAGCCACGCGGTGGGGGAAGGAGGGAGAGAAATTGTGCTGGGCTCTTGCGGTGCACTAGCAGGGAGCCACACAGTGGAGAGGGGGTGGTTACCGTGGGAAAGGAGAGCACTGCTGTAAAGAATGTGGATCAAACCAAAAGAATATGGCTTACCATGGCCGCCTGCATGGTGATTTCTGTTGCCTGGCCCTGGGTGAGGGTCTGATGTGATGTCTTTACAGCAAAGCTACATGCACTCAATTTAAGGTGCAAAATGTGACCTTGTACAGAAAGCATATGTACTCTGTGAATACTTTGTTTCATCATGAAAGACTGTTCCTATTGTGCTGGAGAATGTATCTATCTTATAACCTTTTCCCTTCTTTCCTCCTACAGCTATCTCGGTCCTCCCACCCCCAACATGCCCTTCACAGAGGCTAGCACAGATAAGAAAGAGAAAAAAACGCACAAGAGATGACATGTTTGCAGAGCTTATGCATTCCTCCCACAGTGAAGCAGCTCGCCAGAGCACATGGAGAGAAAAAATTATAGAGTCCCAGAATACATGGAGGCAAAGCCTTTTAGACCCCAGGCAAAGCCTTTTAGAGTCCAGGGCAGCAGTAGCAGCACAGGAGGAGAGATGGCAAGAGCATGAAGAAAGGAGGATGGATGCAATGCTGCGGATAATGGAGGATCAAAGTGACATGTTCTGGTGTCTGCTGGAGCTTCAGCAGGACCAAAGATCGCCTCTCAAGCCCCTGTGTAACCACCTCCCCTCCTCACCAAGTTCCATTGGTTCCCCACCCAGATGCGGGGTGAGAATGCTGGGGGTGAGGAGGCTCCGGGAACTAACCCCTCTACCCCACAATACAACACAAGCAGCAGAAGGCTTAGTTTGTCACAAAAGTTTTAAAAATGTGCTGTGTCTTTGTCCTCCACCTCCCCTCATCCACCACACCGATTACTGGTTTTCCTCCTCACCCACCCCTTCTGGGCTACCTTGCCAGTCTTTCCCTGTGTTTGTGAAGAATCATTAAAGAATGCATGCTTTTTAAAAAAGTGAATTTATTTACTCTGCAAATGAGGGGAGGGGATAAGAAGGGCAGGAGGCTTAATGCTGAGCAGAGCAAGGAAGCGGGTTTTCAACAGCTCTATGGGGCCAGAGGGTGGGAGGTTTAATGCAGAGCGGAGCAAGGGAGCTGGTTTTCAATGGCACTTCGGGAAATCACAAAACTGTTTCTCAAGGCTTCTCTGAGGCACAGTGCTTCCTGGTGCACTCTTGTACTTGCCTTGGTGTCTGGCTGCTCGTAAGTAGCAGACAGGACATTTGCCTCTGCCTCCCAGCCCGCCATAAACGTCTCCCCCTTGCTCTCACAGAGAATATGGAGCACACAGCAAGCAGCAATAACAATGGGCACATTTCTTTCACTGAGGTCTGAGTGAGTAAGTAACATTCGCCACCTCGCCTTAAGACAGCCAGATGCACACTTCACCACTATTCTGTACTTGCTCAGCCTATAGTTGAACAGCTCCTGACTCCTGTCCAGGGATCCTGTGTATGGCTTCAAAAGCCAGGGCATTAAGGGGTAGGCTGGATCCCCAAGGATAACGATCGGCGTTTCAACACCCCCCCCACAGTAATTTTCTGGTCTGGGAAGAAAGTCCCTTGTTCCAGCTGTCTATAAATCCTAGAGTTCCTGAACACACGAGCGTCATGAACCTTTCCCAGCCATCCCACATAGATGGCAGTGAAACGTCCCTTGTGGTCAACCAGTGCTTGCATGACCATTGAACAATACCCCTTGAGGTTTCTGTACTCTGCGCCCTCATTGTCTGGTGCCAAGATAGGGATATGAGTGCCATCGATAGCCCCCACACAGTTAGGGAATCCCAGCGCGGCAAAGCCATCTACTACAGCCTGCACGTTTTCCAGGCACACAACCCTGGATAGCAGCAGATCAATGATTGCCCTGGTTACTTGCATCACAGCAGCCTCCACTGTAGATTTACCCACTCCAAATAGGTTCCCAACTGACCGGTAGCTGTCTGGCATTGCAAGCTTCCAGAGGGCTATCGCCACTCGCTTCTGAACTGTGAGGGCTGCTCTCATTTTGGTATTCTTGTGCTGGAGGGCAGGAGAAAGCAAGTCACAAAGTTCCATGAACGTGCCCTTTCGCATGCGAAAGTTTCTGAGCCACTGCGAGTCATCCCAGACCCACAGCACTATGCGATCCCACCAGTCAGTGCTTGTTTCCCTGGCCCAGATTCAGCGTTCCATAGTGTGAGCCTGCCCCATTGCCACCAAAATTGCCAGGTTGTCGGACCCCCTACTTTCAAAAACGTCAGTGTCCATGTCCATGTCACTGTCGTCACTCTCCTGATAGCGCAGTCGTCTCCTGATCGCCTTCTTGTGCATACGATGCAGCATAAAGTCCACAACAATGTGTGAGATGTTCACAACGGCCATTACTGCAGCGGTTACCTGAGCAGGCTCCATGCTTGCACTGCTATGACGTCAGTGCAGAAAAAGGGCGCAAAAAATCTGTTAGCAGTTGCTTTCACGGTGGGAGGGGCACTGCGGGTGAGAGGCAGTTAGGGAAAGGAGAAAGCTACCCACAATGCATTGTGTGAAGTGGTGCCTGCTGGGGACTCCGGGAACTGTGGGATAGCTACCCACAGTGCACCACTCGCTATGTCGATGCTTTCCACAGCACTGTGGACGAATGCTGCTGACTTGCTGTGTTTTGTGGGGATGCACAAAATTGACCTTATACAGTCTGCTTTAAAAAATCAACTGCAAGGCAATCGACCTAACTTTGTAGTGAAGACATACCCTATGTGTTTGTTGACCCCCTCCAAGAATCTTGATATATTGGTGAGTCATGATTTCCCTTTACAAAAGCCATGTTGACTCTTCCCCAGCATATTATGTTCATCTGTGTGTCTGATAATTCTGTTCTTCACTATAGTTTCAACCAGTTTTCCTGCTACTGAAGTTCTGAAGTTAGGCTTACTGGCCTGTAATTGCCAGAACTGAGTCTGGAGCCCTTTTTTAAAAAAAATCATCACCACATTTGCAATCTGGTACAGAGGCTGATTTAAGTGATAGGTTACATACCACAGTTAGTAGTTATGAACATAAGAACATAAGAAAGGCTGTACTGGGTCAGACCAAAGGTCCTTCTAGCCCAGTATCTTGTTTACTGACAGTTGCCAATGCCAGGTGCCCCAGAGTGAGTGAACCTAACAGGTAATGATCAAGTGATCTCTCTCCTGCCATCCATCACCCTCCTCTGACAAACAGAGGCTAGGGACACCATTTGTTACCCATCCTGGCTAATAGCCATTAATGGGCTTAACCTCCATGAATTTATCCAATTTTCTTTTAAACCCTGTTATAGTCCTAGCCTTCACAGCCTTTTCAGGCAGGGAGTTCCACAGGTTGACTGTGCGCTGTGTGAAGAAGAACTTCCTTTTATTTGTTTTAAACCTGCTGCCCACTAATTTCATTGGGCGGCCCCTAGTTCTTCTATTATGGGAACAAGTAAATAACTTTTCCTTATTCACTTTCTCCACACCACTCATAATTTTATATACCTCTATCATATCCCCCCTTAGTCTCCTCTTTCCAAGCTAAAAAGTCCTAGCCTCTTTAATCTCTCCTCATATGGGACCCGTTCCAAACCCCTAATCATTTCAGTTGCCCTTCTGTGAACCTTTTCTAATGCCAGTATATACTTTTTGAGATGAGACCACGTTTGTACACAGTATTCAAGACGTGGGTGCACCATGGATTTGTATAAGAGCAATAAGATATTCTTCATCTTAGTCTCTATCCCTTTTTTAATGATTCCTAACATCCTGTTTGCTTTTATGTCTGCTTCTGCACACTGCATGGATGTCTTCAGAGAACTATCCACGATGACTACAAGATCTTTATCCTGAGTAGTTGTAGCTAAATTAGCTAAATTATATTGTATATATAGTTGGGGTTATTTTTTCCAATGTGCATTATTTTACATTTATCCACATTAAATTTCATTTGCCATTTTGTTGCACAATCATTTAGTTTTGTGAGATCTTTTTGAAGTTCTTCACAGTCTGCTTGGCTCTTCACTATTTTGAGCAGTTTAGTATCATCTGCAAACTTAGCCACCTCACTGTTTACCCCTTCCTCCAAATCATTTATGAATAAGTTGAATAGGATTGGTCCTAGGACTGACCCTTGGGGAACACCACTAGTTACCCCTCTCCATTCTGAAAATTTACCTTTTATTCCTACCCTTTGTTCCCTGTCTTTTAACCAGTTCTCAATCCATGAAAGGATCTTCCCTCTTATCTCATGCCAACTTAATTTACGTAAGAGCCTTTGGTGAGGGACCTTGTCAAAGGTTTTCTGGAAATCTAAGTACACGATGTCCACTGGATCCCCCTTGTCCACATGTTTGCTGACCTCTTCAAAGAACTCTAATAGATTAGTAAGATATGATTTCCCTTTACAGAAACCATGTTGACTTTTGCCCAACAATTTATGTTCTTCTATGTGCCTGACAGTTTTTTTCTTTACTATTGTTTCAACTAATTTGCCCAGTACGGACGTTAGACTTACCGGTCTGTAATTGCCGGGATCACCTCTAGAGCCCTTTTTAAATATTGGTGTTACATTAGCTATCTTCCAGTCATTGGGTACAGAAGCCGATTTAAAGGACAGGTTACAAACCCTAGTTAATAGTTCCGCAATTTCACATTTGAGTTATTTCAGAACTCTTGGGTGAATGCCATCTGGTCCCGGTGACTTGTTACAGTTAAGTTTATCAATTAGTTCCAAAACCTCCTCTAGTGACATTTCAATCTGTGACAATTCCTCAGATTTGTCACCTACAAAAGATGGCTTAGGTTTGGGACTCTCCCTAACGTCCTCAGCCGTGAAGACCGAAGCAAATAATTAATTTAGTTTTTCCGCAATGGCTTTATCATCGCTAAGTGCTCCTTTTGTATCTCTATCATCCTAGGGCCCCACTGGTTGTTTAGCAGGCTTTCTGCTTCTGATGTATTTATAAAACATTTTATTATTACCTTTTGAGTTTTTGTCTAGCTATTCTTCAAACTCCATTTTGGAGTTTACAATTTCATATTTTTGTTCCTGAAGAACTCTTGGGTGAATACCATCTTATTACTGTTTCATTTATCAACATGTTCCAAAATCACCTTTACTGACACTTCAGTCTGGTACAGTTCCTCATATTTGACCCCCAAAATGAATTGCTTCGGTGTGGGAATCTCCCTCACTCCTTTGCAGTGAAAACTGATGAAAAGAATTCATTTAGCTTCTCAAAAATGGACTTGTTTTTCTTGAGTGCTCCTTTAGCATCTCAGTTGTCCACCAGCAGGCTTCCTGCTTTTTATGTACTTGTAAAAACTAACAGCATTTTTTTTGTCTTTTGCTTGTTGCTCTTCAAATTCTTTTTTGCCCTGCCTAATTATACTTTACACTTGACTTGCCAGAGTTTATTTTCCTCAATAGGATTTGACTTCTATTTTTTAAAGGATGTTTTTTGTCCCTAACCACCTTTTTTTACTCTGTTACGATGGAGGTGTATTGGTCCTCTTACAGCAGGGATCGGCAACGTTGGCACGCGGGACCGCAGGGTAAGCACCCTTAGCAGGCCCTGCTGCTGTATTTACCTGTCGTTTCGCCAACTGCAGCTCCCACTGGCTGCGGTTCACCGTTCCTGTCCAATGGGGGATGCAGGAAGCGGCGGCCAGCACCGCACCGCTTCCTGCAGCCCCCATTGGACTGGGATCCTGTGCACCACTTAGGACTAAATCAAGAATTGCCTCTCCCCGTGCAGATCCAGGACTAGCTGCTCCAAGAAGCACTCATTAATGGTGTCTAGAAGTTTATTTTTGAATTCTGTCCTGAGGTGACGTGTTCCCAGTCAATATGAGAATAGCTGAAATGCCCCATTATTACTGAGTTTTCTATTTTTGTAGCCTCGCTTATCTCCTTGAGAATCTCACAATCACCATTCTGGTCGGGTGGTTAGTTGTATATTCCGACTGCCATACTCTTATTATTCAAACATGGAATTTCTATCCATAGAGATTCTATAGCATAGTTTGGTTCATTTAAAGATTTTTACTATGTTTGATTCTATGCTCGCTTTTACATATAGTGCTACTCCCATACCCACGACCTACCCTGTCAATGCTATATAATTTGTACCCTTATATTATTGATTATCATCATTCCAAATTTCTGTGATGCCTACTATATCAATATCCTCATTTAAAGACCAGGTACTCAAGTCCACCCATCCTAGTATTTAGACTTATTGTATTTGTATATATGCACCTATAAAATTAGTCACTATTTAGATTTCTGCAATCATGTGATGTTACTGAATGGGACTCTCTTTCATTTTACTGTTTCTTTTCAGTTCCTACCTGTATTTTATCAGCTTCTCCCTCTCCTCTTTACTGGGCTATAGAACATCCTCTTTAATCAGTGTGTCTGTCCAAACCATGTGCCCCTCCACCATTAGATTAAAAAACTCCTCTATGACCATTTTAAATTTACGTGCCAGCAATCTAGTTCTGTTTTGATTTAGGTAGAGCAGACTCCTCTATCGTTTTGCTGAAGTGCTCGGAATTGGAGTATTTTGTTTGTTTTGAAAGCAATGGTATTAAAGTGACTAGCCTGAGTTTCTTATTATTCTGGGTTACAGTTTAAAGTTACTATTTTCAAATTCTATATAGTTTGGTGCTGGCCATTTCTTTTATTTGCCAAGTTGTAGTTAATAAAATCTTGGTTTTATCATTTAACATAAAATTCCCTTTTGGTGTTCTCTAAAACATCATTACTTTTATGAAGTTTGCTCAATTTCTTTTTTCACGTTCTTAGTCCTCGAGGGTTTTGGTAACTGAGAACTGGTACAGTGCTAACTCCTGACAATATTAGATGGAATGCTTTTGCACTTGAGCAGCTGGGCTCAGTTTCTTGTATTACTATTATAGCTGCGATCTTTAAAGCCATTGGATCAAAGTGATCTGTTGATACGTGAGTCACAATATCTTAGAGGAATTCTAAGTACTGTAAGACCTAATGGTGCTATTAACATTAAGAAAATATTCTAATGTATGATTTGGGTCTTCCTATTTCATTACAGCAGCTCTTTTTTTCTAAGCAACAAATAAATCATGCTCCTTTAAATCACTTTACCATTGGATGCATAGGGCCTGATCCTGGTAAGTGCTGAGCACCCTAAGCTCCTATTAGCATTATTAAAAAGCATCATTCTTCTAAGGGCTTCACTCAGTATTTACAAACAGTAGTTATTCAGGCAATGAAGTCAGTGAGAGTTTGCCTGAGTAAGATTTGACAGGATTTGACCTATCTGAGTCTCTCTTACCTTTTGTCTTATGACCACTCGCGTGCTTTGTCTTGAGACACACTTCTCTGCCTCAGTAGGTGACCACAGCTTCCCGCCTGATGACTTCATTGACAGGTGCCCTCTCCTCTGGTAAACCAGTTCTTCTGAGTAAGGGCCTCTCTTTTGTTTCAAAGTGTTTCTTTTTGAATGGAGGACAATCAATATTTAATGACCTTTATTGTTACCTCTGGGCTACCACCACCTGGAGTTTCAGTCCAACATGGAGATAGGAGGCTGACAGAGGAGGTCAACAAACCCCATGTTCAGAATGGTGCTTGCAGCTTGATGAAGAAACAGAGTTTATAAACTCAAAATTTTATTCAGATGGATTGCCCAAATTATCAAAACTGTGTCACCATAATCATCATTCTTTATGAGCCCATGCTCGTCCGGCATGCTATCCTTACCGACTTTCCCTGCCTTGCTCTCCTATGACCCATGTCACTGTCCTGAGTTTACTGATCCTTGTCCATTGGCAATGTCCTGCTTGTTTTTATTGTTGTTCTTCTATACTTTTTTTTTGTATGCCTAATATATTTCCATTGCTCTTTTCTCTTATTCTTTCTTTCTTTCTTTGGTGTTCACTAGTCTCCATCGCTTTATCTCCCTTTGTTTTCTCCTTTTCCCTTATCCAACACACACCATCATTCCAGGGAAGAGATATTCTATCTTGATAAACAGCTGGTTTTCAGCAGTTTGCCATCCATTAGAAGGGAAAACTCTACTTAAAAAAAATATCATGATGATTTGCTTCTTTACCAGAATAAGGTGAAATGAAGGTCAAATGGTTTGGCCAAGTATAGTAATTCTGATTCATATCAAAACCAAAGAAAACCTTTCAATATAACAAATACCTTCCTGTGTGCTTTCCGATAACAGGTTTAGGATTTTTAAGACAATAACAAACTATGAGGACCATAGTTTCTCTTGGGTGTTTTCTATGGCTCGGATGTGAGTACTTGCAGTACTGTACATTGAAAAACCTGTTTGAAGTCCTGGTACATTGGACTTATTACAAGCTAAATTTTCTGCTTTGTGTCTGCTGTCCTGAATCCAGATGGCATCATAATTATAAACCCCACTGTGAGAAGAAAATGTAAGGCTTAAGAGTTAATAGTAAGACCTCTGAAAGGCTGCTGCAGCAGAATCAGTACTTCAAGCAGTGGTCTTACAGGGAATGAAGGATTTAGTGGTGACTTTTCAGAAAGTGGTTTCCCATTTGTGAGCGGAGTTGGAGTCTGCAAATTTGCACCTGAGTTGTGCAATTCAGTTTTGGACCCAAATCAGACTTCCACATGGGGAGCACAACTCACACAGCGAGTGGTGTCTCAGTTCTGTGCCCACAGTGTGTTCTGTGGATTCAGCCAGGGAGGCCCAGGCCTCAGCAAGTACAGTAAAGAACAAACAAACAAAAACCCTTCAAAGGGGTCCTAAAGAGGGGCCTGAAAAAAACAAGGCAGACAAGGCTGAAGACTTTTTTTTTTTTTTTAAGGGAGCATAGACATGTCTTCTGAGATTGGTAACTAATAACTGAATGTATTCAAAAAGATTTGCCTGTTTTTATCATTACTCTAATTCTGAGGCCTAATCCAATGTCCATTGAAGTCAACGGGAATGTTTCCATCACTGTCAATGGGAAACACATTGAGGCTTTGAATGGGAATAAAGCCAGGTAGATCATAATGCTGCTTTTGCAGTGCCCAATGTGCACTCATTTTCTGACAAACTTACAAAGGCTGTAATTTGGCCCAATAATTTTAAGTAACTGGAAAAAATTAGGGAACTGAAAATAAGTGTAAGCACAGAGTCAGCAACTACTGGGTTAAGACCAATGGTTTTAAGAGATTGGGTTTTTTTAACACGGAGTTGGGAAGCCACTTGGTTTCATTTATGAAAGAAGTATACTTTGCACTGACTTTGTGCGTCACACTTTTCATCTATAGGTTTCAAAACACTGTGCTCGGGTGGCTAAGTGTTATCTCCACTTTACAGGTGGAGAAACCAAGTCACAGAGAGATGCTGTGACTTGTCCAAAGGCACAGAGATTCCTGACTCCATGCCCAGTGCCCTGTCCACTGGTCCTTTTAAAAGTTGTTTAAAAGTAGGCTGGAGTCTGAGGCCTTTAGGAAGTGTGGCCCCTGCATTTGTGCTTGTTTCTTTGGCCATTTAAGCTTACTGATTTTTCTTTTTTTTTTTTTTTAATAAAGAACCAAAAGCAAATACAGGACAGTTTCTTCCCAAGATGAATTTTCTATAAAGGGTTTATTAGGCAAATAAGGGTGTTTTGTGATCCTGGCATTTCACTTACTGCTTCATACATTCAGCTGCTTGGGAAGCACTGGAATGCCACATTTCTGAGTACTTCACAGTCCTGAAAGGGAATAACCCTGCACAAACAGGAGTCAGTTGGAGCTCTGCTATTGACTAGCAGATCAGCCAGCGGGAAGTGAATCCAAAACATTAAATTTCTATTTGTATTATTCTCCTTCAATTGTTTTATTTACTCTCTACATGAACCATGCAAATAAAAATCAACTTTTGGAGAAAAAACCCTACAAATGGATAACAAGGAAAAGACCTACTAGCTTTGTCATACCTTGTTCACAGAAAGTGCCAGTGGTTCCTAGGGGGCAGTGGCATGTGTATCCATGAGGCAGTGGCACACAGGTAGCACCTTTTCTGCACAGATGTGGTGGGTTGTGCTCAGGATCGCAAACTGAAACAGTCTCTGTGCAAAATGCTCCTTTCCATCCAGTGGGGCAGTCACAGCTACAGTACATAAAAGAGGGGAAACAATGCAACATGATTACTCAAACAAATCAGTGTTTCAGCAGCATTTGGAGTCAACATTTTCAGACTTTAAGGCACCTAAATCAGAGGTTTTCAGTGGTGCTAAGTAGCTAAGTCTCTCATTGGACTGTATTTTAGGCAGCTTAGTTTTAAACTATTAGCCCAAATTTACATCATATTTGTTTTAGTCTAACAGCCTGGGATCACTGTTTGTATTTAATGGGACATTTGCATTTTTCATTATTTGTACTGTAGTATTAGCATCCAGAAACTCCAGTCAGTCTTGGCTCTCCTTTTTTGCTAGTTGCTACACAAAACACAGAAGAAGGCAACGACCCTAACCCCCAAAAATTACAATCGAAATTAAGAAATGGCACAATAAGTAAGTGTAATAAAGAATAAGGGGGAAAGGGAAAATAATGAAGTGGGCCCAAGGAAAAAGTAGCAAGATCAGGCTCTGTGGCTGTCTGTTAGCCAGCCAGCTAGTTGGCTGATTTCTTCTCAGAGGCACAGCAGAAATGGGACCTGGGGAAAGGTTGGAAGGAGGAGAGGTAGGCGGTTTAAAGGGGAGTGAGGCCTGTGTCACGAGTTGCATATAGTTGCAGTCATTAATGCCATTATGAAACTGAGGGAACCTGAGGAAAGTTAAATTTCTTCTGGCCTTTCCCACATCCATGTTTAATTAGAGCCAAGGGAACCACTCAGATCAAACAAGAAAAACAAACCATCCACTTGTTGTCCATATTAAAGTCAGTTTGAGTGTTGTAGAGCTTGTAAAATCCGAAAACATCCTTGATACAAAGATTTAAAAATGGCCCTTCTACTTGAAAGCAGAATTCTTTTTAATCGTTTAAATGCATTAAATCAATTTTCATTTTATCATCCAGTGGCAGTTTTATGACTCGTCATTATAGCCATAGTGCTCCCAGGATATTAGAGAGACAAGATGGATGAGGTACAATCTTTTCCTGGTCCAAAATTCTGTTGGTGAAAGAGACAAATTTGTGAGCTACACAGACAGTGTTTAAATTGTGCTGGGGCTTGCTGGAGCTGAACCCTGGCACCTCTAGGCTTGGCAGTTCATAGCCCCAGTGCTTCTGGGCTCCCGGCCAGCAGCCTCCATTCTCTGTAGGTAGTACTTCCACCAGCAGCAGCACAGAAGTAAGGGTAGCAATACCATATCATGCCGCCCTTATTTCTGCACTGCTGCTGTCAGCTGTGCTGCCTTCAGAACTGAGTCCCGCCCAGCTTGAGCCCTGGCACCTTTTGCATTTCAAATTAAGCATTGTACACAGAGCTCTTCTTCAGGTCCCACTTTGTCTTAGATTTATGACATGTCAGTGTTTCTCTAAATGGGCATCTTTTATTGGTTGTGTGTAAAATTCAAGGCCAAGAATAGAACATAGATTCTGACTGGTCCTTTTCCCAGACTTTTGCTTTTGTCCGTCTTGGACATTTGTTCAGACTTGCTGAGCTACATTGGCTCCATCAATCAGCTCACAGTTTCTAGGCAAAGGACATCCAGGATCCTTTGAAATGGTGGCCAGAGCTATATCCTTAGCTCAGGTCTGATCTGTAACTATTTTTCATTTCCTAGACATTTTGCAAACATAGCACAGTACAGCTATTATCGTTTCTTTAAACCTTCAGGGCAAAGGACAACAGGTAAGCAAACGACTGCCTGCAACCTCTTCACAGTGATAAACGGCTACTTAAAATTGAGAGAAAAAGAGGACAAGACCTCACAGTAACAAAATCACCTCAATCCATCAGAGTTTAGCATTAGGGTATTTTCTCTCTCACCCTTAACCATTATGCTTGATGAACAGAAACCATTGAGGTGGGAAAGTAATTTAGCTTCCTAAGTGACAGACAGAAATGTCCGTTTCTTGTGCTTTGATGGACTAAGGAGCTAGAAGCTGTGGCTGCACTTGCTGGGACTCATAGGAGGGATTTTTTTCCCCTCTCCCTCCCTTCACACCATCTTTCTTTTTGACACTCATATAGCAAAACATTGTCTTGCAACCTAAAAGTGAAATACTAGATCTACTGATTTAAATGAGATTAAACCTACTTTCATGAGGGTTGAATTTGATCAGCTTCCTTCTTCTATATGTCAAGTGCCATGAATACCCATCACCCTGTATCAATAATAATATGACCGAAATGCCTCAGCTTAGCAATTTGATTGTAGGTTTGAAACCAGACTTTCCCAACATCCAGAGCTATGTGGATTTTGGGTACTGGTTCAGGTCCATACTCGAGAGAGGTCCAGGTCACAAAGTTTGGCTCTGGAACCAGATTCAAAATTGGCCACACTTTAGGGAGGCAAGTGGAGAGGTGTTTGGGATCAGTCTGTCTCTCCTGATTAGTAATGAGCAGACCTTCAAAGAGTCAGAATTCAGCTTCAGTGCAGAGAAACAGCAACAATTTCTGATGCTTAACTACATTACCTGAATCATTGCTGGCATCCTGCCTCCCCATACAACTTGTACCACCAGCTCTTCTCACCAAGTAGTTCCTCTCCATCCTGCAGACCTGGGGTTTCATCTATGTGTGTTCTTGTTTGTTTTGTTTTCTGGGGTGGGGAGGAAGAAGTGCAGTGGCTTGCTACTTCATCACTGCCTGGGTTTCTCAGGCCATTCCTTCCTCATTTCTGTATCGTTAAGAGTTAGGCAGATGGTTGCGGGCTAGTGGACTCCACCACAAACCTGCTTCTGTAAGTTTTAGGGGTGAGGAGGACAGCTTCATGTGCCCATTTCCCACTACTCTATCATTTTGTGGTGGCATATTCTGGAGTGCAGAAAGTCTCCCTATTTGTAAATTCTTCTCCATAAAATTGAAACTTAGCAAGTATGCTTCAGGGCACATTGGGTAATTCTGAAATATCCTGTTGTGCAGGGGGCCTTCATTCTAAGAGAGGTGCTGCAGATGTGGGGAGCAGGCCCATTAGAAGAAGAAAGGAGCTCTCAAACACACCACCCCCAAAGGAATGGAACAAAAAGATCACTTTAGACTGACAGATCCTGGATGTCTCAGATACAGGTTAAAATTTGTAACATTTGCACTTTGCTTCATATTTCAGGGTTTGATATTTTTCTGAACCTGTTTGCCCAGTCCTGCCACTTACATACCTGGCATCACTCTTAACACACAGTATAAATACCCTCATACAGTGACTTCAGAGGCTTAAGGGACCATACCAGGGACCAAATTCAGCCCTGAAATAAGCAGCACAAGTCCTGTTTGAGTCAAGGAGACTCTGTATGTCACTGCGTAATTGGGGTCCATAACTGAAGTATATTGTATCTAATCTATTCAGTATCTTCCAAAATGTCTCTTTATTTATTTCATACCAAGTCTGTATCTTATATCTTAAAAGCTTGTGCAGTTGTGCTACATTTCCTGGCACCTCCCTGGCAGTAAACTACAAGGTGTAATGTTGTCTCTCGTGCCTTATGGCTTTTTCTGAAGTTCTTAGAACAGATGCTTCCATTAAACACATCTTCCTGCATTAAACACAGAGCATCCTTGAAAATACGTCTTGTTAGAAGGGAACGTGAATCAAAGAAAACAAGTCATAGTTAATCACAGACAAACAAATACCCCAGGGATCCTCTCATATTTACTCAAACTTTAACAGGTGAAACGAGTCACTGTTTAATTACTAAAAGTCATGCGATCAAGGCTTTACTCAGTAAGAATGATTCATATATTATTGTACCTTAATTCAATTTGATTACAGATTTCTTCTCTTTAGGATAAGAGGCTCTAGTAATCATACTTTTGTGAAAGGAATTTAGAAAGATGTCAAGAAGCATGTATAATTTATTAGAAAGCAGCACTGTACATTACTTCTTGAATAGTAGGCATACATCATCTGTGTTAGGCCAGGACACAAACTATGCAATTTGCAGTAATTAGGGATGGGAGGATTTTATAAAATCCTGAGAACCTCCTTTATGAACCTCCTGTATGCTTTTTGGAACTTGGAAACAGTCAATGGATCAGACAGACTACACAGCGTCACAGCAGCAAAAATGTTGGCCATATTGTGATAATTTTATGTTGAACAGTATTTTATATCATGAGTAATCGCACTGAAGTCAGTGGGGGCAATTGTGAGATAAGGGACAACCTAAACTGAGTAAGCATACTACAATCAGACCCATAGAAAGGTATTCTGGGAAATAAAAAGTTATAATCTTCAAAAAGCCAAAACTGAACCGACATAGTCGGCACCTCCCTATTTTCAGAGAAAGACTGAAGTAAATCTCTCTGTTTTTTTCTCTACCAGATCCTTCCACATTTATTCTGATTAATGATGTATCTTCATGATGTAGGTTCACCTTATTAATACACACACACATGTTCTGTAAATATATCAACAGCAGTTATTGTTGATATCTATATCTACAGTGACGACCAAGACCAGTGGGGTACAGGAATCTGGTAGAAGGCAAATATACTGGCCACCGGATGAGTATATTTCTGTTCCCTGAGTGACCAGAGCAAGGGCTGTGCTAGAGCAATCAGGAACCTGCTAGAACCAATTAAGACAGGCAAGCTAATTAAGACACCTGGAGCCAATTAAGAACATACTAGAATCAATTATGGCAGGCAGACTAATCAGGACACCTGCTTTAACAAGGACCTCCCTTCAGTTAGTGGAGGATGTTCAAGGAGCAGGGAGTGAGAAGCATGTTGCTGGAGGACTGAGGCGTACAAGCATTATCAGGCTTCAGGAGGAAAATCCTGCAGTGAGGATAAAGAAGGTGCTGGGGGGAGGCAATGGGGAAGTAGTCCAGGGAGTTGTAACTGCCATGCAGCTGATACAGGAGACATTGTAGATAGCTGCTATCCACAAGGCCTGGGCTGGAACCCAGTGTAGAGGGTGGACCCGGGTTCCCCCATCCTCCCAACTCCTGTTTGGACACAGGAGGAGTTAACCTGGTCTGTGAGGAACACCAGAAGGGAAGGTCTAATTTGGAAAGGGTTATGGCCAATCCCCGACCCACTAGGTGGGACAACAGAGATTGTTCACCATTTTCCCCCATGCTGGCCAGTGATGAGGTTAGCTGAGTGAACGGCAGGTTTGAGCCTCTAGCAGAAGTGGCCAAACTGAGGGCTACTGTGAACCTCTGAGGCAAGCAAATCTGCCAAAAAGCACAGGATCCAACAAGGCAGAAGTGGAACTTTGTCATTATATGTAAATATATCAATCATAGTGTGTGGGAATCTAAGAGATTTTAAAAATCCATATTCTGGATTTACAAATTTAAGGTTTAATTTCTTCAGACTGTGATCTCCGATGTGCACTTGAAAGTTTTGCTGCCAAGTGTAAAGCAGCTGGGATGAGAATCAGAGGTCATGGTCTTCTACCAGAAGAAGGTAGACTGTTCTCTCCAGGTGAGATGGGAGCAGCTGCCCTTCGGGGAAGAGTTCAAGTAGGGGTCTTGTTCCCGAATGATGGTAAGTGGGAAATCAACCACAGATTGGTGCGGTGGTGGCAGTGATGCAGGCACTGTACCAGTCCATGGCAGTGAAGCGGAAGCTGAGGTCTCAGATGAAGCTCTTGATTTACAGATTGACTGTTTATACTCATGATCTCATCCTTTTGGTCATTATGAAAAGTTCATGACCATAGGTGAGGACTGGGACATAGATCAATGTCCCAATCCTCACCTATGGTCATGAACTCTGCATAATGACCAAAAGGATGAGATCATGAGTACAAGCAGTGGAAATGAGGTTTCTCCACAGCATGGCTGGGCTTACTCTTCGAGACAGGGTGAGCTACTCAGCTTTCAGGAGAGCCTCGAAGTAGAGCTGCTAGTCCTCTGGATTGATAGAAGCCAGCCAAGGTGGTTCAGACACCTGATCAGGATGCCCCTTGGGAGACTTTCTTTGGAACTCTACCAGGGAGGAGACCCAGAGGATGACCGAGGACATACAGGAGGGATTATATCTCCTGGCTGGCCTGGGAGTGCTGAGGAATCCCCCAGGAGGATCTGGAACGGGAATGCTGAACTAGAACATTAAGGAAGATAGTCAACCAAAGATAGAGCATGGAGAGAGAAATTACTATTTGTAAACAAAGAACATGCTGAATGGCTGCAGAACTGAAACTCAAAGAAAAAACAAAGGCTACTGAAATCCCTACCTCAGCAAAGCATGTAACTTCTTTTTCTTTTCATTGTGTAAATAAAAAAGCAGATGTGGAGTAAGATACAATACAAAAAAGTCAAGGAGCTGTAATGCCTGAAACAGATGCCCTATTGCCATCTAGATTACTGATCTTCACTGATTAGAAGAAACGCTAAGTGCTGAAACAGACTCACCTAAACCAACGCAGAGATATAGCAACCTTCTCCTGCTGCACGCACAATGGGTATTCAAATCAATGGACATTGTATAAAGAGAGTAAAGGCAACAAATGATCCTTAATCTGGAGACTTTTAAAATATACTGAATAAAGGTGAGACCTTCTACCAGATCTAGTCATAATAATTACATTGAGGGATTCTATTTCACTTCTCCACCTTTAAACATATAGCCCACTCCTGGAATCAGATCAAAAAGGGCTCTTTCTAATGATCAAAATGCAAATCCCTGATTTTAAGAGTATCCCTGATGGAGCATAAAGTCCCTTGTCTTGGGCCAAGTCATACTTTGTTCCCTATTTCAGCAAGAATCATGCAAAACATCATATACCATGATGCAAATATATGATTTTCTAGCATATACAACTTTGGCCTATACAACTATATACAAATAGAACACTGACATGCATTACTACCCCTTAAAAACAAAAAAAAGTTGTATTTTTCAAATAGTGGATCTTTATTTACTTAAAACACAGGCGGCTGCCCTACTGCTGACTGGAATGTAAAGTTTAACTGAAAGATCACAGAAAATGCTGTACATTTCTGCTGCTACTTAAATCTGAAGCACCATCCCCATAGCAACTGAATCTCCAATTTAATTGCACTGCACATTCTTCCTGGGTGGAGGTGCGGGCAAAGTGCAGAAATAGCTCAAACCAGCAACAACACAACCTCCAGAAGGAAATCATTTTCAGGAGGCTCAAAATATTTGAACACAAGCCAAATTTCTCACAGGAGCCCCTCTTCAGAGGGCCATAGATGATTTTAAAAGAGAAAGAAGCACCCACAGAGCCTGTGTAAGCTGGTACTGTCAGATATTGTTCACTGACAACAATCACACAAGTGCTAAAGAGCTGCCACATTGTCAAGGTGCTGCACTCTCTGTGGCTAAGGGGGATTCAGGAAGTGTAACTGTTTAGGACATAACTGAAGTAAAATTAAAAAGAGACACATACGTGTACACATGCATACACATGAGAACCAGATATGAAGGGTCTGTTATGATAACTGGGCTTACAAATTTGCCCTAATTGTGAGCTCATCTGTGAGAGGAGAAAGTTCAAAAAATGTCACAATTATTTATAACAACCACTGTTGATGGGCAAAGGTGTAAAATAAAGACTGAGTACATCCAAACAATCAGAAAGGCCTATTGATATACCCAAAGGCTTGTGTTAGGATCACACTTGGTAAACAAGAAAAGAGTGGAGTCTGATTGAACCAGAATTGGTGTGCTGGAAACTAGCCTAATTGGTGGCAAAAATAATGGTGGTGAGGAGTGAGCTATTCTACCCATCACTCCTTTTATTTTTTTGGCATTTAAAGAACATGACTTTGGGAGGAAAAATTGGCTACAGGAGTGAGTTTCACCATCATGGCTGCCATCTCCCGCTCCCCACCATCTTTTGGGCCTCCAGACCTTCTTCATCCCAATCCTGAAAGATGTCTTGAGCAGATTGGGCCAGAGAGAAGGAGCCAGATGCCATCACCACATTGGCCAGTGTTGGTTTGATCCAAACACGACCTGTTTCATATCTCCACTTACACAGTATGTCCTTTTCTTCTCTTTTTTTCCTTTCTCCTATCCCTCTCATAGACTCAAAGGCCA
Source organism: Dermatemys mawii (assembly GCA_007922305.1). Classification (NCBI taxonomy): domain Eukaryota; kingdom Metazoa; phylum Chordata; order Testudines; family Dermatemydidae; genus Dermatemys; species Dermatemys mawii. The sequence goes on from ML677333.1 coordinate 29,778,485, forward strand.
GAAAGGACCATCATGATCATCTAGTCTGACCTTCTGCTCTCTCTCCTTCTATTTAATAAGATCTGGCTTGGCTAGCCAAGATTGTATATTTTGCTACACTGATGTAAGCCAGTGAGCAGAAAGAAGCAGCTAAAGGCAATGCCCAGAACAACCTGAGATTGGTATGAGTTTGCCAGGTCTCATAGTGGCTGCGCCTTTGTTTTTTCCAGCAGTAAGACTGCAAATGAAAGTCAACACCAGAATCAGAAGCTACATCTTTTCTTTTCTTTTCTTTTCTTTTCTTTTCTTTTCCAAGAAATGGAAGAAATGATCCCAAGCTCATCTCAACAACCGTCTCTTTTCCCCAAAAGGAGAATAGTTACCACCTTAATACCATGTAAACGATATCAAACAAGGGATGTTTGTTTTTTCCCCCTTTAAAGACTCTCTCCGGCTAACGGGAAAGGGAAGTTGTTAAGACTAAAAACCTTAATTAATACTTTGATATGGACATATCAGCAACATGAGGACAGCCACATGCATGGAATTAAGCAACCGGCCTCAACTTTTATTAAATTTGAACACACATGAGGGGTGTCACCCACCCATGACTCATGCTCGCCTATACCAGGCATTTAATTGGTTCCAGTGCAGAGGTTCCAGGGCTCCTTGTCATATAACCCATAACAGATATCAGCGATTCTTACCGTATAACCTGTAACTAGTGGTAGGATTATAGGGCTCCTTAAGTAATAACCCATAATGTGGGGTAGGATATTCTCAGCCTATGCCTCAGGACTCACCATTTTTTGAGTCATAGCATCCTCTCTCCCCACCCCCTCGCCAGGACAGAGGGTATAGCACAGTGCGGACCTCAGCCCTCAAGAACCAAAAGGTCTCACCTCAGTCCATGAAGGCCACAAGGTCTCATCCTATCACATGTGCCCAAAGCCCAACGCCAAAAATCTCAGGTCTTCTACCTCTGGATTTTATTCTCTTAACCACACTAGAAACCATCTGCAAGTTGCAATGAATAAACAACTCCACCCCAGTACCTCTGTTGGTACTAAGCGTGTTCCTACGCAACCAACTTGTGGCTTGAAAGTGCTATGAGGAAGGCAAAAAAAGACTCCATGGACCTCTGCCAACTAGCCCAGGGGAGGAAAAAATTCCTTCCTGATCCCTATAACCTGTGATTGGCTAGACCTGCAGCATGTCTCAGGCTGGGGTTCCAATTCCTGGATCAGGTGTGCTGCTAGAATGGAGCCGAAAGAGGCTCCACATCATTCCTGCACAGAGCTAAATCCTGGGAGCTGGGGACTGCTGACTAATCAACACCTTTCTGCCCTAGCCAGCCAATAGGTACCAGAGCCTCCCTGGGTAGGAACTCTTTATTGTCCCTTGGCAAGTGTCTCCCTCCCCTACTGCTGGGACCCCCCAGCCCCAGCAAGTTTCCCCACCCACTGATGCGGGTGGATGGTATTTACATTTCAAATGCTTTAACTGGTTTTCCTGCTTTTTCTGTATTTTAAATAGAAGAATTTTCCTAATATTGTGTTTGTCATGGTACTAAGCAGGCTGAAGTCTCTGGCTACCAAATCGCCAACTTTGTTTAAAACTGTTATATGTTGGACAGTGATTGGGTGATATTAACACCTTTGAATCTTTGGGCACAAGACTGGTGCTGTTTAGTAGGGACCACTGTAAGTCAAAATCAGTGTAACACTAGTACAAGCCATAAACTTTGCTGGAGTTTTAAAAAATTAAATATTACAAGGTACATGAAATCCCCATAGTATCCGACCTCCAATATAGCTACACCTCCCATCAGCACCTTGGCCTTCTGTCCTCTCTCCAAATGTTCCCCAACTGCTGCTTCCCTCCACTCCCATGCACACACTTGACAGAGGCTCTGTGTGCCTCAGGAGTGTTGGAGGGGCGTATGACTCAGAATAGAGCCACAAGAGCTGCTAAGCAGAGAGGCTGCAGGTGAGCAGCTTGGAGGCAGCTGTCAGTGGTCTGGGCTTCAGCACACTTTTTTGGCCGATAACTGACCTCTTTTCACATATGTTTCTGTAAATGAAAATGAAGCTTTAAAATGACTTTCAGAGGCTATGCTCTTCAGAAAGAGCAAAGAGCAGGTGACAAGGATTTTGTGGCTCTGGAGGGACTGGGCAAGATCCTGCATTTGTGCCCATAGGGATGTGACACAACACAGGAACACACTAGGCTCAGCAACTAGAACCTAATCACAACTAGATGGCTGCTCTGCAGGATTTTTAAGGATAAAACACTGGCACAAAATCAGCATGGGCTCTGTCAGGTGTGCAATCCTTTTCTCTCACACGACATTGTTGTTTGATTTTCTGGAGCTGTACATTTACACACAGTGTGCATATGCAGAATTTATTGTGTAAAATGTATGTATCCCTTTTCCTGTGTCATGTTGTCGTAAGTGATTTAAATCAGTACATCTTTGTAGAAAATTATATTAAGTATCTAATAAATGAACAAAGCATCCATTTGGGAGTAAAAATAAATCATCTTCTCTCAGTAAATATCTTTAAAGCCAAGTTTCCCCATGGAGCAAAAATTTTTACAGCTGAATTATAAACTATTGGAAAACCAAATTACGTTACAATGAAAGTGCTGACTCACAGCTGCAATATCTAATTCTAAAAAGTGGCCTGTGGCCACACAAAACAGCTCACCCCAGGCATTTATTAACATTTAATCATACTGGTTGGTTGCAACATCTGGAACAAGAGGTCTTTAGCTTTCATTCTACAGGAGTTTCTTCCCAGAGTGAATAGGAAACTGCAGAACATTGTACAGATAGACTCTGTTAATCTATCATAGGTATTTATATGGCCCCCATCAATATAGTACTGTATCAGAGTTCCTCACAGTTGTTAATATTTTTATCTTCACTATATCCCGGTGAGGTGGGGAAGCATTATTATCCGCATTTTACAGGCTCAGAGAAACAAGTGTCTTGCCTAAGGTCATATAGGAAGTCTGTGGTGCATCAGGATATACAACCTCCATCTCCAAGATGCCATCCTCCCTTACCTCTTTCAAATTTTCCTAAAATCTCATGTCTACCATCTTGCCTATGAGACTTGAGGTGAAAGAAAAGGAAAAGTCCCATATGGGGTTGCCTTGAAAATTCCAACAGAAAGAAAGTCACAGATGGTTGTAAAAGTGGCATGCTTGCTGAACAAGAGGAGCCATTTAATCACCAGGACCAGCAGAAGAAGAGGAGGCTGGAGGATGTGGCCTCTCTTAAGAACTTGGACAAAACTTAGAGACTCTCAAAAAGGGGATGAGAATATACTAAGGGGGATTGTGTTCAGGAGTTTGTTATTTTGCCTGGAGCTGTAACTCTTGTGATAGCTATGAGTAAAGTGTGTGTTTAAGACGTTCATTTGTGAAACTTATGTTCCCAGCTTTAACTGTCATGAGTCCCCAAAGAGTTAAACTCTAATCCAGAGTGTCCACAAAGGTAGACTCTGGGCATACATGCACTGGCCTCAGGGTCAAGGGCAGGTGGACTGTGGGGGGTCTCATATCCCAAGCAGGGGTGCCAGATAGGGAGTCTGTATCCTAGGAGTGTGCTCTCGAGGCCAAGAACTTTTGGATTCTGCTTGGATCCAGGTGGTGTTGGTCCAGTGATTGGGTGTAGTTATAATTGCCTGGTGACCCTCTGGAAGAGGAACTCAGCCAGGGCTGTAACAGGCATATCACATTTACAGTGTGTCTTCTTTGGGATAGCAATACGTCTTACTTGTTTTTATGAGATGCCTAATACATGTCTGGGTATGTCAACTAATAACTAACTGTAGCTGGAATTTTCAAAATCACTGAGGGTTAGCCTAATTCTGTTTCATTTAAAGTGAATGATAAAACTCCCATTAACATTAACCAGAACAGAATGAGACAATGTTGAGCACTTTTGAGAATCCCATGCAATGAAAACAATATTTATTATTTTAGTTCTCCAGTATTAAAAATATTGACATGCTCTGTGTACCTTAACCAGGCCCCAAGCCAACCAGTACTCCAACATGTATTTTTTTCTTTATAAGTAACACGGATTTCCATTTCTATTTTCAAGGCACTAAATAAAGATGTTCACTCTATGAACATTCAAATATAGCACTTAATGTAGTTCCGTGTTTTATTCTACTGAAATAATACTCACTAAACAGTAGAGCCACTTTCCATGCACATTCCACCATTTCTGCATTTTATTAAACTGCATGGGGAATCTTCACATTGTCCTACACTGCGACCTGCATTGGGATGGCCTTCCGGACTCCCTGGTGATTTAAAGTGGTGATCGTTTCCAGTGAGAACTTCAATGTCAAAAATACATCCTGGAAAAAAGAAAGAAAGAAAAAGAAAAGCGAAGGGAATAAGCCTCAAAATACAAACAGAAAGTCAAAACAAAAGAAGTAGGACTATGGTTGTGTTTGCTCTGCAGGAGTTTGGGTGGCCCCAGCTACAAGGTATTCTGGATTTCAATCAGTCTCCCCTCTTGAAGCTGTTCCACTATGTGTAACAATTAAATAATCAGTAAGCCAGTGAAATTGTCTTTATAGCCTGGTGGCTGGTGCACTCACCTGAGATGTGGGAAAGTCAGGTTCAAGTTCCTGCTCCAAATCAAGAGATTTGAAATGGGGTCTCATGTGTCTCAGGTGAGTGGACTGGTTACTAGGTATTCTGAGACGTACTCCTGCCCCTGACAACTGACTTTTGTGTGAGTTAGGTGTTCTCTGATCATGGCTATCTGATTGGGCCTCATGGGTGAGCTATGAGGAGAATCCCTGATTTTAGAATCCCCCAGGGGTTTAGGTATGAGGAAGGTCTCTGAGAAGCTGGTTAAGTATTGAGCAGTGTCAGGACTTGAGCAGCTTTGTGCTCTGCTGTCCAACAGCAGAAATGTAGGCACCTATAGGATTGGGCAGCAGCAGAGCAATGATCTTGAGAAAGTCAGTGGTACTTTAATAAGAACGTAAAAATGCCCATACTGGGTCAGACCAAAGGTCCAGTCTTTCAAAAGTGGCTAATGCCAAATGCTTCAGAGGGAATGAACAGAACAGGCAATCATTGACTAATCCATTCCAAAGTCATCCACTCCCAGTTTCTGTCTCAGCTAGGGACAGTCAGAGCATGGGATTGCATCCCTGATCAACTTGGCTACTAGCTACTGATGGACCTATCCTCCATTAATTTATTTAGTTCTTTATAAATTTGGCCTTCACAGCATCCCCTGGCAGTGAATTCCAAAGGCTGACTAAGCATTGTAGGAAGAAGTACTTCCTTTTATTTGTTTTAAACCTGCTGCCTATTCATTTCATTGGGTGACCACTGGTTCTTGTGTTATGTGAGGGAGTAAATAACATATCCTTATTCACTTGATCCACACCATTCACAACTTTATAGACTTCTATCATGCCACCCCTTAGTCATCTCTTTTCCAGTATGAAAAGTCCCACTCTTTTAAATCTCTCCTCCAACAGAAGATGTTGCATACCCCTAATAATTTTGTTGTCTTTCTCTGTACCTTTCCCATTCTAACATATATTTTTTGAGGTGGGGTGACCAGAACTATATATAGTATTCAAAGGGAGGGACTACTGTGGATTAATATAGTGGCATGATGAGCTTTTCTGTCTTATTATCTATCCCTTTCCTAATGATGCCTAACATTCTGTTAGCTTTTTTAACTGCCAGTGCATATTGAACGGCTGTTTTAGAGAACTATCCACGACTCCAAGCTCTCTTTCTTGATTGGTGGCAGCTTATTTAGACATCATAATTCTGTATGTATAGTTGAGATCATGGTTTCCAATGTGCATTACTTTGCATTTATCAACACTGAATTACCTCTGCCATTCTGTTGCCCAGTTTCATAACCCTTCTGTCTGCTTTGAATTCAACTATCTTGAGTAATTTTGTAACATCTGCAAATTTTGCCACCTCTCTGTTTACCCTTAGGTCAGCTACGAATCTGTTGAACAGCCAGGTTTCAGTATAGATCTCAGGGGGACATCACTATTTACTTCTCTTCATTCTGAAAACTGATAATTTATTCCTACCCTTTATTTTCTGTCTTTTAACCAGTTACTGATCCATGAGAGGACCTTTGCACTTGATGTTGGATGTTAAGTACTTTTGTGGATATAGCTCCAAGCATCTAAGGCCCAGAGCCTCAACGGTATTTAGGCACCTAACTACCATTGATTTTAGTGGGATTTAGGCACCTACCTAAATTTGTGATTTGGGACCAAGTCATTTTCAGAAATGGGAATTGGCCATTTAGGCCTCCTGGTGATGATCAGAGCAACTCCTATGTATGTTTAGAAATCTAGGCCTGGGGCACTTTTGAAACTTTTACCCATGAGCTACTCACAAACCTTTACTGGTTTAAACTACAGGTCCAGTTTTAAACTGCTCTGGTTAATTGGTGTAACTGTGTGCATGGTCACACCCTTTTTGACCTGGTTTGTAGCAGTTAAGTTTGAAAGATACTGAATACCCACAGCACTTATTGAAATGGAGAAGGCAGGTGTTCAGCACTGCAGGGATTAGGCCTAACCTTATTTTTGCATGATTTGTTGAAATCATAGAGGATGCAGACTTGCAACTGATAGACATGATGGATGTCAAGGGGTTTCCCCAAGGCCAGTATTCGTGCACTTTCAACAGTTACAGAGAACATACTAAATGTTCCCACTGTCTGTCTCAGTATGGGTATTTACCATCGACATTCTATTTATTGTATGCACCCATGCAAGCCTCCTATCCTTGCTGGGAATAAAACTGAATGCAGTTTCTCTATTCTTAAAATGTACAGATATAATTCCAATCTGGTTGCATGTATGTACCCATTCAACACTAGGACATTTGACTTTCAAATTCTTTTAACTATTTATAGTCTTGGATTTCTTTCTTGGGCCAGATTATTTATCTAGTAAGAATTGGTAGAGCACGGGGACCTTTTCATGCTCCAGTGATGAAGGTAATTGCTGGCATTTAGTAAGTTAAAGACAGATTCCTATAAATTCTGCAGTTAGTTTTCTCCCTTATAGAGTTGCCAGATTCCCAGAAGAGTGACATAAGCATACTATAGCAGGACCTTTGTTAAATACTAATGAATTACACCTTGTGTAGAATTTTAACACCTAGTTCTTCACACCGTTGAGTAGTCGGATGACAAGGGGACCTATATAAATAAGTGTGCAGAACAGGGAGCATGTGTCACCTTAGACATTCTTAAGACTTTGTGCCAGACTGCAAAAGCTGTATGGATTATGGTCATTTCTCAGGTCAGAGGTGCTGGAACTAGAGGTATCAAGGGTTCTGCTGGCTTGAAGTGGAGTCCATTATATACAGGCTTTACAGTTTGGTTCAATGGTTCTCAGCACCCCCATTGCACAAATTGTTCCAGCTCAGGTTTTAAATATTTAGTTAGCACAGGCAGCAAATCTTTTGGTTCATAGAATACTTGCTTTTTACTTGTATATTTTCTCCCATTGCATATATTTATCTTCGGTGTTTTTCCCTACTCTCTTTTGTGTCCTCCTCTTTTCTATACCATTTCTCTCTTCCATTCCATTCCATTCCATTCCATGCCAGTCTGCTCTCTTCTCCAATTTCCACCCAGATCCAGACTTCTTCCTGCTCTATTGGCCCCATCCCATGTCTTTTTCTCCTTCAACTCTAGGTCTTCTGTCCTTTCCCACATGCTATAGGCCCATCCTCATTCTGCTGGCCACTTGTCTGAGGAAGAGGGAAACCAGTGGGTAGGAGCTGAGAGCAGCACTAACCCGTCTTCCCTGCACACTGCTGCAGCAAAGATGGAGGAAATGCATCAACATTTAGTCCAGCATTTCCCTTCTCCCCTTCAGTAGGCAGGACTGGTACTAGGTTATGGAGGAAGTAGTGTTAGCAGGACCACCCTTGGTGTTTTTCTGCCCAGGGCAAAAAATGTTTCAGTGCCTGCACTTCCTCTCACTTCCCCTAAAAAGATGCAAGCAAAAGATAGTGAGAGAGAAAAGGCATCAAGAAAAACTGTTGTAAAAAACAATAGAAAATTAATGTTGGCACCTACAGTGGCTGCCCTGATCACCTGCCTGAATGGAAAAGGCACTTTTTTTTTTGGAGGCAGACACTAGTGCTTTTCCACTCATCCCCTTTTCCACACTCTCAAAATGATCTCTGGGGCCTGGATCTTGCTCACTCTCTGAAGGTGACTGGTGAGTGAAGCTTAGGCTATGTCTACACTGCAGTTAAACACCTGCAGTTGGCCCATGCCAGCTAATTTGGCCTTGCCGTTTAATTGCGGTGGAGACATTCAGGCTCTGGCTGAAGCCCAAGCTCTGAGACCCTACCCCCCTCTCAGGTTCTTTGAAATATGCGTTGACCACTCATGTTAAAAAATCTGTTCCACCTTGCTCTTGCTGGGCCCTGAGGATAGGGTGAGGAACCTGACTGAGGCTGGATGACTGCTGCTGAGATGATCCACCTGGATTACCCATGCAAGTCCCAGTGATCCAGACAGCCAGACTGCATACACACAGCACCTCCAGCAGAGCTGGTCATTCTGATGACCTGTCAAAGAACTGTGACCAGAATTTTCAAACTTGGGTGCCTACAGCCAGACATATAAATAAATGACCTGATCTGAAAACACGCTGAGCATTCTCAATCCCCGCTGAAATCATTGGAGTTGCAGACGTTTAACATTTCTGAAAATCAGACTTCTTTCATTTAGGTACCTAACTTTATGCCCCAAAGTAAAACCTTTTTCTTTAATTTTAGGATAATGCTGCCTCTTGAGAGATTATAACAAAAAATATGTCTAGTAGAAAGTATTGGTATTGAATACCATTGAATATAATCCTTGCTTAGCTTTTTGTGGAAAGATGAACTAATAATTTGTTTAAAAATATATATTTTTGTAAAAAGTGCCTTTCCCCTGTTTTCTTAGACAAGATTTTTTTAAAATTTTGTTTATACTTCCACCTAACATAATTTTAGAATGTATGTTAAGTAATTTAACCATAACTTAGTTTGATGACTATTTGCAATACTTTTAATCCTGTTACTTTTTGTTCAACACACATTTAGTCAAGCCTCACTAATGTGTCTGCTGTTTGTCAGTAACAGATAATGCATGTTCTGTTCCCTCAGATCCTGCTAGAATACCAACTAAACTCCTCCCTGAGATATGTGTAAACCGTAAACAATGAAGAAAAACACAGCGAGTACTGAAGACCTGGTAAGGTCATCATGGAAAATAAGGTGGCATCTGTGGTAATGGATGATTTAACTGTATAGTTACCTGAAAAGCATCTAGTTTAGAAACAGCTTCCTGAACAAATCTAAATAAAGCAGTTACTAAGTGTGCCAGGGAGTCTCTTGCTTGGCCTCATGAGTTCAACTGAGTTCTCGTTTACATTTTCCCATTTTGTTTTTTAAATCTGAGAGTGCTGATGAGGGACTAACAGTAATGATTTTAGCCTGGAACAGTGGAGACAGGTGTCATGCAAACTCCCCAAGGGAGCTTTGCTAATAAATGCCCCCTCAGTTCTGACATGCATTCCCCTTGCTCTCCCAAAAGAGCTCTCTCTGGGCCTCTTTTGAGCAGAGAACTGAGCTGAATTGTGGAGAGGTTTGCTGACAAATTTGGACAGGACAAGAAAAGGACTAAAATGAAACCACCTAATCCACATCCACTTGTGAACTCAGTTCAATTTGATCCCAGAGTAAAGTAAATCCACTGAAATAATCTGACATCAGAAGCTGGCTGATTTTTACATAAGGAAAAGAGGGACATTAAAGCACTGATGTATCTCATTCCAAGTTTCCCTGCTATCTTTGCTCCTATTATTTCAAACCCAGCAACAGAGAAAAGTATGGGGGAAGGGAAGGGTGTTGTTTCTGAGTTAGAATCACTCTGATTTGGAACTATTATAACAGCAAAATTTGGCACAGTGAGGCAAAGATGACCATGAAAGGAAAAGAAAGCCCAGAAAATTGAGAAGACCAGAAAATCCAGGAAAAGAAAAGGACACTGTATTAGGAAAAGCAAGATATAAGGTTCAACCTCTTTTAAAGAGTGTTTGTTTGTGTAGCTGGGCCTTGGAAAATAGAGTTGAAAATACAGTAAAGTGGCCCAAACTAGAAGAAAACAGTAAATCGGTTATACAAGAAAATGGGTGAGGGAGCTAATATTTAAGTTTTAGCAGTAATTGTGAGCAGTCTATTTGATCTTTTATATTATGAATTTATATTTTGACACCATATGTGTAAATTTAGTATATTAACACAGATCATGGGTCAGAACCTTTTTTTAAAAAATAAATAGGAAGAAATATCAATACAACAATTGCAAAGTACAATTAATAATTGGTGAACTTGAAAAGATTCCTGCTCTTTAGGAAAAAAATACCATAGATTTGGCCACCTGATTATAGTTTCTAGCATGCAACTGTCCACATCACCATATCCATTACCCAGCTGGCACCACTCCAGCTAGTGAGAGCAGCCAGAGAAGCTAAAATCTGGATGGGAGAAGATCTGAACTACCTCTCATGTGAAAGGTAGTCCTGATCATGGCTGAAGTACAAGAGCAGATGATAATGTGAAAAGAACAAATGGCACAGACTCTAGGAAAGGCTGTTTTCATGGTATTTCCAGTCTAACCTGAAACAGCATGTACTGAACATCTCGTAATAAAGCCTCTTCTTGAGAGACTTGTCAGCACATCTTTTTTGTAAATAAGAAAAGGTTAGAATAACCTTTGAGAAGCATCTTGGGCTCATATCTACCTGGGAATTGAACCTTCACATTTTTTTTGGAACTTTGCTTCACTAATCAAAATGAAAACAAAATAATAAATGATACATAATGCTTTCCACTTCTATTGCATTTTTCATAGAAGGGTCTCAGAACACTTTACAAACATTAAAGGAACATTAACAAATTACATCCCCCCTAAAGAATAGCTCAGGTTAAGCTTGAACACTTGTTTCACACAGAGATGTCCAATAAAAGATATTACTTCACCCACCTTGTCTCGCTAAACCCCCAAGAGTCAAAGAAGAGTTATGCTCTCCATTTTTAGGAGGGGAGACACTAACAAAGAAATTTAATGATTTTCCCAAATCACTGATATCTGGGAATAGAATTTAACTCTCCTGTGTCTTAATATTATGCTTTAAAACCAGGAAGATATCCTTTCTATATGTGTTCCCATTCACTAAAACAAATCTAACAGCTATTCATGACGAACCTACCAATGTATGCTAGCAACAGTGGGAACATTTTACAAGCATCCTGCTTCTTATTAATCAAAATGAAATATAAAAAAAAGAAATATAAACTCTAGCCTAAGCTATTAAAATGAAACTATTTTTTTGCCCAAAAAAGACAAACTATTTTTGTGTAATTGTTTTATAGGCATTAAAAATATTATGATGCACATAGGATTAGGAGGTTTTCTTTAAAATGGTCCTTACCTTGAAAGCCATTCTCAAATTTGGATCCATTTGGTAAGAGTTCAGGAGTGTATTCTATGTAACCGCCTACATAAAATTGACTGAAGACATTGAGTCCAACCAATCTTCCTGGGGATGTGACGGATTTATTCTTATGATCGTCCACCTTTCAATGAAAACATTTACACTACTTATAACAAAGGAACTGATTCCTAATAGGCATGTTTCAGCAAGAGATTCCCCTTTGCTTCCCAATTATCTTAAAAAAGAAACATATGAATAAAATAATTTTTAAAACTTTTCTTTTCCTGTCGCTATTTAACAGTTTATTTTGATGGCACATTTACAGGTATAGTAAAGAACATACTGTCCTTCAGGGAAAACCACTTTTGGTTTGATAGCTATCTCTCAAGAAAAGGTACTCTCCCTTACCTTCAGCCAGCCTGCTCGGAGAGATCTGCCAAGATGGATCATGTGAATACTCAGTGTCAGATCCAGTGGCTGACTAATAAGAGTGGCTGTGCCAGAGCCCAGGTTGTAGCTGTATACAACACTGCCATTACGCAGGCCTAGCACCAGGAAATCATCTCCGCTGAGACCTGCAAAGACAAGAACAGCATGGCTACATTACACAAGGATTTTCTGAATCCTGAATGGGAAATTTGGAATTCCTGTGATTGCAGTTACCCTGTGGCTATGAGCAGGGTTGTAATCAGTGTGCTGCAACACCAGAAATCCTTCACAACTAAAATCCTGCTTGAGAAACACAAAGAAGGCAGATGAGGTTGGCTATGATGCTCATGAATCATGAAGCTTAAGTTACCCATGGAGCACCTGGGAACGGTTAACTACCTCATAGCATTCCCTAACTCAACCCTAAAGCCTAAAGTGTACCATGTTAACTCTCTAAAGCCTTTTTATTCCAGAGAATTAAAGGTTTGCCAGTTCACAGCCCAGGGAAGAGATGACGCTGAGTGGCCTGAAGGTGTCTACTATGAAGGAAACAGTGACGGTGGTCTGGAAGAGGTGAATTTCTCAATGATCCTCGGATGCATGCAGCGCCAGCAGATCAAGGAGCTGTGCACTAACTTTGCGCCACTATTCTTGACCACACCAGGACAGACTGAATGGGCATACCACTCCATTGACACAGGCAACGCCCACCCAGTTAGAGCCCAACCTTACCGGGTGGCTCCTCAAGGCAAAGCTGCTATAGAACGGGAAATCCAGGACATGCTACAGATGGGTGTAATCCGCCCTTCTCACAGTGCATGGGCATCTCCAGTGGTTCTGGTCCCCAAACCGGATGGGGAGATATGCTTTTGCGTGGACTACCATAAGCTAAATGCAGTAACTTGCCCAGACAACTATCCAATGCCTCGCACACAGATGAGCTGTTGGAGAAACTGGGACGGGCCCAGTTCATCTCCACCTTAGACTTAACCAAAGGGTACTGGCAAGTACCGTTAGAGGAATCTGCCAAGGAGAAGTCAGCCTTCATTACTCATGCAGGGAAAATCATTCTCAGAGAGTAGTTATCAGTAGTTCACAGTCATGCTGGAAGGGCATAACAAGTGGTATCCTGTAGGGATTGATTCTGGGTCCGGTCTGTTCAATAGCTTCATCAATGATTTAGATACTGGCACAGAGAGTATACTTATGAAGTTTGCAGATGATACCAAGCTGGGAGGGGTTGCAAGTGCTTTAGAGGATAGGATTACAATTCAAAATGATCTGAACAAACTGGAGGATTGGTCTGAAGTAAATAGGATGAAATTCAATAAGGACAAATTCAAAGTACTCCATTTAGGAAGGAACAATCAATTGCACATATACAAAATGGGAAATGACTGCCTAGGAAGGATTACTGTGGAAAGGGATCTGGGGGTCAGAGTGGATCACAAGCTAAATATGAGTCAACAGTGTAACACTGTTGAAAAAAAGCACACTTAATTCTGGGATGTATTAGCAGCAGTATTGTAAGCAAGACATGAGATGTATTTCTCCCACTCTACTCCACACTGATTAGGCCTCAATTGGAGTATTGTGTCCAGTTCTGGGCACCACATTTCAGGAAAGATGTGGACAAATTGGCAAAAGTCCAGAGAAGAGCAACAAAAATGATTAAAGGTCTAGAAAACATGACTTATGAGGGAAGACTGAAAAAATTGGGTTTGTTTAGTATGGGGAAGAGAAGACTGAGGGGGGACCTGATAACAGTTTTCAAGTAAATAAAAGGTTGTTACAAGGAGGAGGGAGAAAATTTGTTCTTCTTAACCTCTGAGAATAGGACAAGAAGCAGTGGGTTAAACTGCAGCAAGGGCGGTTTGGGTTGGGCATTAGGAAAAGCTTCCTGTCAGAGTGGTTAAGCACTGGAATAAAGTGCCTAGGGAGGTTGTGGAATCTCCATCATTGGGGATTTTTAAGAGGCGGTTGGACAAACGCCTATTAGAGATGGTCAAGATAACACTTAGTCCTGCCATGAGAGCAGGGGACTGGACTAGATGAGCTCTTGAGGTCCCTTCCAGCCCTATGATTCTCTGATTCTACTTTATACAGACACAAGCGTCATGTTCTTACTATAAATCTCTTACATGATCTAGTAGCACAGTACTTAAAGGACAAATTAACACTGAGGCCAGAAATTCACTCACACCACATTGCTCTAGTCAAACACCATTTTCTTTTCCAACAATGACTAATAAATGCACTTTTAAGGCTCCTGGTCTTTTGAGACACATAGTGTAATTACAGAAATTAGGATGACAAACTGACAGGTGGCATTTAGAGCCTTCTCTTTCTTCAGCAGAAGTGCATGGGAAAACTCACATGAACTTCAATGGAAGAGGACTGTAAAGCTGAAAACTGATGCTGTAAAAAATGGCAGGTTGACATTCAGCAGATTTGCTCCTCCTGTGTTTTCAACCATAACCTCTTGTTTAATGTATTAAAAGGAAAAGATATAATAGTGTCATTAACCTTAGCCCTGAGAATCAATTCAGCATGTGGAGGGCAAAATGGTTTATTTTATGATGCACTATCTTTGACAGACTTGTTAATGATCATCTTTTTAACCTTAATGCCTTCATTTATATCTGGGCATCCCCACTGAAAGCAATAGGGTTCCAAAACTGTCACCGAGGGAAACACTTATTTTCATTATTTACTGTAGCACTGTTGCCAAGGCCTGGCCTGACATGAGTAATTTACACATGGAGGGAGGCCTCATCTTTTGGAAGACAGAATTAGGGAAGCAAATGAATCATCGGGTTGAAAACAGAATGTTTGTGCTATATAAATATATCAGCAGGCTAAGAACACAGAATGTCTGAGCCAACTAAGATAAAAGGAAAAACACCCAGGGAACTACTTACTATGAACTAGATAATAAGAGACAAAATAAGTTACGAATGTAGAGATGAGGTAAAGAGGAAGTCGAACTATGGACAGTGTGTGTATCACGAATGCTGCATAGGGATTGGTTCCTGCAAAGTAACTAAGCCAATCAAAAAATGTGTGCTGTAATACAGTAAATGCAATAAGCTATGTAATAGATGTAAAAGGAGAGGGTTTCTGGGAAACTTTGAAGCTGTGGCGTACCCTGCATCCATCCCTCCTGCATTTCAGTTTGATCAACTGAGCGTAGCACTGCTATATACCAAATAAGATATCTGAGTAATGAAGGCCGGAGTCAAACTGAGTTCTTGGGAAGCCGAGTTGAAAGCGATCTCAGAGGGAATACCAACAAGCAACCACAATGAATTTGGGCCCAGATCCTCAAACATATTTAGGCACTTAACTCCCATTGATATTAAAGGGAGTTAGGCATCTATAGGCTTCCTAATCAAGATGCTTTCTGTCCAAGCCAACCTCAAAGTTTTATTAGCCTACTGGTGTAAGAGACATAATTCTTTTATCCAGTTATGCTTACTGTGTCATTTTGGCATTTCATACTAATCTCAATAAACAATGTGACATCTCTCTGAGTACATTAGTTCTTTTTAGTAATTTTGCTCAAGAACATCACTAGCAATGTGCTTTACTTGCTTGTATTTTTATAGTAGAGTTATGTCTAGCTCTAGTTTTAGTCATCCCGACAAAGGAAATGATAGATGATTTTCTTTGTTATAAGAAAATGGAGCATGGGACACAAGTGCTGTTTGTGAAATGACACTATGCTATGGAATGGCTGATGGTAAAGATAATGTTCATACTATGTCTGCATAGGCCAATCTGATTTTACTGGCTCTTGTAGAACTGCCTTTTTATCTTTCTTTCCCCACCACAAATGAAACTAAAGCAACATACATTTTCAGATAAAATTCCAGGAAACCAAGCCATTTTAATTCACTTCTACGTCTGTTAGTTATTGAACAAATGTGTAAACAAACAATAAGGGTCTTATGCTTACTCCAGTTTTATGCTGGTATAATGTCACTGACTCCTTTGCAGTTACTTTTAATTGACACTGATATATGAAAAAGGAAATCAGGGCCAAATGTTTTCACACTGAATGTTTTTAGAGTTTGTAAATGTAATGACTAGTACAGCAGATAAGAACATTGCTGGCTGCCAGACTGTTATTCAGTAGAGTACTTACTGGTATATGCACACAAGATGAATTACCAGGAAGTTGAATTTTCTGTTGCTCCGTCTAAGCGTAACACCACCAGACCCCGGTCATCGTCGGGAGGGATGATACCTGGGGTCTCTGGAACTTAGTGCATGAGCCTCTATGGGCTATTAGAAAGCCAACTGGCTATTAGCTCAGGCTGTAGAGCAGACTCATTTTATCTCTCTCTCTAAGGTTACATTTACACTATCTGCCAGATTGATGGGTAGTGATCGATCTATCGGGGATCAATTCATTGCGTCTAGTGTAGAAACGATAAATCAATTCCTGAACGCACTCCCCGTCGACTCCTGTACTCCACCTCTGGGGGAGCATCAGTGGTTGATTCGCTGCTGTGACGACACCCAGGTAAGTCGGCCTACAATACTTTGACTTCAGCTGTGCTATTCGCGTAGCTGCAGTTGCAGATCTTATGTCGACCCTACTCCCTCAGTGTGGACCAGGCCTAAGTGGACTCAGTGCTACTAGATGGGACAGAACACCACACCCAGGAGGTATGTGGGTTACATGAGCACAGCCCACTAGTATACTTGTTAATACAACATCTCTGACTGGAACAGTCATATTCTTTCATTCTCTGAACATTTCATAGGCTTTCACTTTTAAACAAACACTATGTTTTAGATTTTCTATATGTTAAGACTCTCATTACTTCATTTAAAAATTACTTTAAGATCAAATGTTTGACCTGAGTATATGCAAATAATCTCATGCTTAAGTTGCAAATATCACATTTTGGAACAACTCTAACTTCATTAGATATATGTGCCTTTATACCAAGGGCTTTGTTATTGTCTGAGCATTTCTTTCCCAGTCAAATGAATAATGTAGTTTTCTCTTTCCAGACTTTAATTACTGCACCTAGCTAATAGTGTTTACTTCCATTGGCCCAATCCTACAAATACAGGCATAGCTCAGGATAGTAGAATTAATCATAGTATGTAAGTGCTGGCAGAACTGGGCCCTTACACTGTAATGTGTTAGACAGTTTGAGGATAAAATTTTTATTCCACTGCAGCTACATTTCTAGATTGCAAGTAAGGGAGGGAACATGAATTCAACCGGAGCTGATCTAAAATATTAAAGATTTTCTTGTGGTTTCAGCCAGCAAGAAGCACTGAAAAGGAAAATTCATCATTTTGATTTAAAGACAATCTTAAAAGAAAGTTATGTCCATTTGCCACACACAGACATTTAAAAATGTACATGGCAAAAAGCATACAGTATTTTAATTTTGATTTAATAAGACTATTATTTTATGTTAAATATAGTTTAGCTAGTTATTTAAAAATATTTAAGGATTACTGGTAACATAAGATATATATATCTATGATACTAAAATCAATATCTATGCTATCCATAACCTGATATTTAACCCACAGCTGCTTTATGAAAAAAAGCTGGAGAGGGCCTGTTATGTTTGGTGCAGATAGTTGCACAGGTCTCTTTCAAACTGTCATCTATGACCTGATGGATCTAATTGAGTACAGTAACACAATCCCCCTGCCTCCCAAGATTCATGGGAATTACATGGATAGTACAGGCATGTCGCATCTTAGGCGTATTTAACTTACACGATTTCTGCTTTACATGGTTGGCAAAAAAAAAAAAAAAGAAAAAGGAAAATTTTTTTAAAAACTTCCTGCAGGGGCCGCGATTTCGCCCGCCATTGAAGTCAATGGGTTCTGGCTATACGCGGTTTCCGTTTTATGCAGTAACCGCAGAACGGAACCCTCGCGCAAGACGTGACATACCTGTAATGCCTTTTTGCAGCTGATGACTGTATAATGAAAATGGCATCTTTATGTATTTCATTTGGTTTTATTTCTATACAAAATAAAAAGCACATAACCCAAGCTGCAGCTGCTTCTGAAGCATGTTTTAAAACAATCCATACAAAAAGTAATACATTGGGGTATCCTAAACCAAGGGATTACCAACAAAATGATTAAAGATTAACATTCTCGTGTTCACCAAAAGCTCCTCTCCTCACCCCTCTCCCCGAAATCCTGGGCTGAAAAATGGGCTTTGTAGTCTGCCATGAAGGTCAGCACATTTGGTCTATACTGGACGAAGGATGGCACCTCAGGGAGCACACTCTGCCCGTAGTCCATCCCCCGCCCCTCATCCAGGACTCCTGCACAAGCACCTCCACTGATTACAACTGCAGCAGATCACACTGGGACTGGAAAAAGGGTGATCTCTCAAATAGGAAAGTTCCAAGCTCTGCACATTCAATAAAAGCAAAGAACTGATAAAAAATACTGTAATTATCCACAGATGACACACTTTTTTGTTCCAGGACATATTGTACTTTACTTCTGGGAAACCTGAACACAAACAATTATCTAGGACACTGTACTACTGACTGGATAAACATGGAAGACATCTGTTTTTTCACTTGTTTCAAGAGTCCCACCTTACCTTCGTTCAGAACAATGTCCTGAAGAAATGATAAAAGTAGTGGCTTGTTAGCAAGAGGGTCTCAACACTAGCATCCAATGTTAAATTACATTTTATAATGGTAATGAAAGGCCATTAAAGGAAACCCCCCCACAAAAGTTCTGTGAAGGAGTATGAAGGGTTAATAGGCTCAATGTGATATTAAATTAAATGAGGTGTTAGGACACTATGGATAACTTTTCTGATAGAATTGCAAAATTGCTGGAAGAAGGGGACGGGAATGGGAATTTCAGAAAAAGATTGATAGTATCTGCAAAAAAAACCCCATCAGCATCAAGATTAATTCAAATTGGCCTGAGTATGAAAATTCATGTGAATTGAAAGCTGGCTCAAGGACTGTACTCTAAGGATAATAATAAAAGTATTGATAAGCACAAGGGAATGTTAACTAGGAGTCATCAGATGAACTGAATATTTAGGAAATATTCTGACAGGAAGATCTTATACTGTGGAATTGTCTCCCCAAGAAAGATGGTGGAAGTTCTATTGCTTGGGATATTTAAAACCTTATTTGTCAAAACCATAATATGGCTCCTCTAAGAAAGAAGTGGAATTCCTCTCAGGAAGAGGTACTTGTTTTTGAGGATGAGTGGGGGCAGTTTGCCTAGTCCCTCCACCCAGTCAATTTCAATAGAAGAAATTTAAAGCCTTACTAGACCACTATGCAGAGATCTAGAGCTGGTCTATACTACGGGGTTAGGTCGAATTTAGCCACAGTAGGCTGATTGTATAATCAATGCGTCTACACAACCAACCCTGTTCCGTTGACCTAAAGGACTTTTAAAATCGACTGATGTACTGCTTTCCATTGAGGGGATTAGCGCTAAAATCGACCTTGCTGGGTCAAATTTGGGGGTAGTGCAGACACAGTTCAACAGTACTGGGCTCCAGGAGCTATCCCCGAGTGCTCCAATGTGACCGCTCTGGACAGCACTTTCAACTCAGATACACTAGTCAGGTACACAGGAAAAGCCCCAGGAAATTTTGAATTTCATTTCCTGTTTGGTTAGCGTGGCGAGCTCAGCAGCACAGGTGACCATGCGGTCCCAGAATCACAAACGAGCTCCAGCATGAACCAAATGGGAGACACTGGATCTGATTGCTGTATGGAGAGAAGAATCTGTGCAGGCCGAACTCCAATCAGAAAGAAGAAATGCTAATATATATATGCCAAACTCGCATGGGCATGTTGGAGAGAGGCTACAACAGGGATACACAGCAGTGCCGCGTGAAGGTTAAGGAGCTCAGGCAAGCCTACCAAAGGACGAAGGAGGGAAATGATCGCTCTGGGTCAGAGCCCCAGACATGATGCTTCTATGTTCAGCTGTATGGGATTCTAGAAACACTATGCAAAATCTGTTCATACTTCCCTCCTATTTGTTCCATAAGATTTGGAATTCTCCTTAACATACATAATAATATTAAAGCAACTTTTTTCCTTTTGTAGATTTATCTATGAATATTCTGTGAAGAGAGAAGTAACTTACCCTGGCCTTTCTGTCCAGTGAAAAGTATCAGATTATCTTGTACTGCTGAGTTGTGGTTTGCCAGCTGAAATTTCAGGCGGAATTCATAGTAGAAGCTGATATTTGGGATTGCAGAAAAGGCCAGGTATGAGGTGTAGCCAAAGACATCTGTGCCACTGAAACTGGGCTGGCTAATATTAATAGCTGCAGAAAAACAAAGACATTAAGTATTACAGCAAATCTAGCAAAATATTTTTTAAAAGAATGTGTAGAAATCCATTTTAGTACTTGATCACTAATAAATACTAATAATCATTTACTCAGGTTGTGCTGTACATAACATTTACACACACACACCCACACACACACACACACACACCATTTTTCACCTGAATTATTCTAACATTACCATTAAGCCTTTATACACAGGGCTATTTTACAACTGAATTATTAGCAATTGATGCCATCTGCTGGTCCCAGGAAGGTATTATTTGTATCTAGGAACAAGCTGAGAGACAAAAGAAAGGCCACAAAGGAAATTCTTCCATTAAGCAACACTCTCTCCTATGTACATATGAATGAGACACACATAAATATATGAAAGGGCTATGAATTAATAAAAAAAAAGTAACATGAGGATAAGTTTGCAATAAGTTCAACTGAATTCAAAAGGACACAGTTCAAGGGATTACTTTGTTCTGTTGTCTGCAGACTGACCTGTTGACTCATCTAAACTCTTTGACATACAGAGCAACAGAGAAATGTTCCCTCTAATTTTTCGCATTCATGTGTGGATTGAATTATACCATCTTGCACTGCACAGAGAATAGTACAGCATAAGCTCATGAAATTCACTGCCTCCCTCAATGTTGAGGAAGCTATGCAATACCTTTCTGCCCCAAGTATGATTTCCACACACTGGTTTTAGACAAAACAAAAACAAGTTTAGTAACTACAAAAGATAGATTTTAACTGATTATAAGTGATAGCGAACAGATCAAAGCAGACTACCTTAATAAATAAACAAAACCGCAAACGGAGTTTAACACACTAGGTAGATAGAACGAATTAGCACATTCTTATCCTGAGATCTTATCTAGGCTGGCAGATTCTTAAGGTACAAGCTGCCTTGGCTTTCCCAGGTTTTCATACCCAGACCAGAAATCCCTCTAGACTGAGACCATCACTTACCTCAGTTCAGTCTTTTTTCCTTAGGTGTTCCCAGGTGTGTTGTTGTAAGGGGGAGTGAGGTACCATCATGATGTCATTTCCCCCATTTTATATTTTCTTCTCACTTGCTGGAAAGCTCTTTTGCTGTCACCTGGGTCACACAGTTCCCATTGTGTATCTCTGAGAGGTTTCTATTGTACACAGTTCCTGGGGTAATCCTTGTGCTTATGTGCATTTTCTCGATGAACCTTTAATATTGTTTGGCCTTTTTATTGTTGTACCTGGAAGACTGCTTGTGGGTGTTTTCAACCTCACAACCTGTTTCAGTAACACATACTTAGCCAAACTTCATAATTCACATATGATGATAGCATAAGTGACAAAGAGTCCTGTGGCACCTTAAAGACTAACTAAAGTTTTGAAGCATAAGCTTTTGTGGGCTAATACCCACTTCGTTGGATGCATGCAGTGGAAGTATCCAGGGGCAGGTATAAATAGGTAGGCAAGAACCAGGTTAGAGATAACAGTTAGTCCAATGAGGCTGAACCAGCTTGTTATCTCTAATCAGGGAAGGTGAGGTATTCCTCTAGCAGCTGAACTGGAGGTGTGAATAGCGAGAGAAGAGAAACTGCTCTTGTATTTAGCTAGCCATTCATAATCCCTATTCAGTCCTGAGTTGATTGTGTCAAATTTGCAAATGAATTGCAGCTCTTCAGTTTCTCTTTGCAGTCTGGTCTTGAAGTTTTTTTGCTGCAATATGGTGACTTTTAAATCTGTAATTGTGTGTGCAGGGAGATTGAAGTGTTCTCCTACAGGTTTTTGATTATTGCCATTCCTGATATCTGATTTGTGTCCATTTATCCTTTTTCATAGGGACTGTCCAGTTTGGCCAATGTACATAGCAGTGGGATATTGCTGGCACATAATGGCATATATTATATTGGTAGACGTGCAGGTGAATGAACCAGTGATGGTGTGGCTGATCTGGTTAGGTCCTGTGATGGTGTTGCTGGTGTAGATATGTGGGCAATAAATGCCACAGATGGGTTAAACAGCTTCTCAAAAGTACAAAGCACCTCTAAATATAGAAAGGGACATTCTGAGACTGCAGGTAAGTCACATATTTTGATATCTGCTGCACATTTGAACTTGATGAACAGTGTCAAGTAGCTTTAAAATCATTCATAGAGGTATCACTCAAGAATCTTAGTGACATTAGTGTGAGAAACAGCTCAGAAATACCTTAGCCAAAGTGACATTTTTTGGAACAGAATTGTGCAAGGAAAGAAGACCATACTGAAGAATGTACTTCTGAGACTGTCAGC
Source organism: Dermatemys mawii (assembly GCA_007922305.1). Lineage (NCBI taxonomy): Eukaryota > Metazoa > Chordata > Testudines > Dermatemydidae > Dermatemys > Dermatemys mawii. Next base: position 29,801,031 of record ML677333.1, read on the forward strand.
ATATTACACATAACTTCATAATTGCAGGACAGCTGTTTTGAGGACACCAGAAAGAACTGATTGTTCCCATCATCTTTACTTTGACTGTGTATTTGGGTTTGTCTACACTGGCACTTTGATGGCAAAATTTTTGTCATTCAGGGGTGTTAAAATACTCCCCGCCCGAAAACGACAAAAGTTTTATCACAAAAAGTGCTGGTGTGAACAGCACTTTGTCGGCAGGAGCTGCTCATGGTGGGTGGAAGTTTCTTGTCATCAGGCAACCTCTCCTATGCCAACAAACAACAGCTACACTGCATGCCTTTCAGCGGCACAGTAGTGTTGCTAAAAGCCTCACAGTGTAGCCACAGCCTTTGTGTGAGGGAGATAGAAAGAGACTATAATCCCAACCCTGTGGGTCCGGCGACAGAATAGGACCACTGTTCCTCCTGAATGTCATAAGAGGAGACTAAAAGGGGGCTGCTTGGAGAAGAATGGACTATAGAAGGTTAGAAATTTGCCCAAGACACACCATATGATGAGCAAGTCAACCATGTCCATACTGGATTGGTCTCCTCTTGGGTTAATAATGACTGCTCCATCCATCTCCCATCAGGACGGACACAACAAGTATACTACTGGTTAACCCCAACAAAGAGGATCAGTGGAAGAGATAACATCACCATAGCCACTTGGAATGTAAGGACATTGAGAAAAATAGGGAGTTAAAAAACTCACACAAATGCAAGAAGCCTGGGAAACAAACAGGGAAAACTGGAAGTCCTGGCACAGTCAGGGAATTATGATATGACTGGACTAACACAGACTTGGTGGGATAACTCACACGACTGCAATACTATCATGGATGGATATAAACTGTTCAGGAAGGACAGGCAGGGCAGAAAAGGAGGGGGAGTTGCATTGTATGTAAGAGAACAGTATGACTTCTCGGAGCTCCAGCATAAAACTGCAGAAAAACCCAAGAGTCTCTGGATTAGGTTTAGAAGTGTGAGCAACAAGGGTGATGTTGTGGTGAGAGTCTGCTATAGATCATCAGACCAGGAGGATGAGGTGGATGTGGCTTTCTTCAGACAACTAACAGAAGTTACTAGATCACAGGCCCAGGTTCTCATGGGGGACTTCAATCACCCATCTGCTGGGCAAGCAATACAGAAGTGCGCAGACAATCCAGGAAGTTTTTGTAAAGCGTAGGGGACAATTTCCTGGTGCAAGTGCTGGAGGAACTAACAAGGGTCAGAGCTCTTCTTGACCTGCTGCTCACAAACAGGAATAATTAGTAGGGGAAGCAAAAGTGGATGGGAACCTGGGAGGCAGTGACCATGAGATGGTCGAGTTCAGGATCCTGACAAAAGGAAGAAAAGAGAGCAGCAGAATACGGACCCTGGACGTCAGAAAAGCAGACTTTGACTCTGTCATAAGTATAAAGTAGCCTAGAATTACTGTTTACCTGTAAGGGGTTAAGCTAAAGGTAATCTGAGAGGTGGACAACTGACCAATGAGAAATTCCTCAGGAGACAAAGGATTTTGAGTTTCAGTTTCTCTCTGGGTCTCTTCTCTGTTCAACTCGGCTATGGGATGAACCACACCTATTTCTTTCACAGTAACTATAGCTTTCTATCAAGTAAGGTAGTCAGTAAGTTTACCTTCTTTTTATCACTTGGAGGGTTCTCAGGGGTGAGTGTTGGCTGGTTGCTTCTTGATATTGTAAGATTCAGCAGAGATATCAACAGTGGGAGAAAGTTGCCTTGGGGGAGAGGTTTGGGTTCTTGATTCTTTTGTTGATTATGGTAGATGCTGTTCTATTGATGGTTATAAGGGATTTATTGCTTTCTTTTTTTCTTTTATTAAAATCTTTCTTTTAAGAATCTGACTGCTGGTTTTCCATTGTGTAAGATCCTGGTTTTGGATTGGGCACGTCTCGCAGGATCAGGCGAGGCTTTTCTCTCAAGCTTCCCAGGGAGGGAATAAGTCTGGGGGTTTTGTGGAAAGAGAAAGAGGGGCTTGAAGTGGCCCATGTCCAATAGTTTTTTGAGACATTCTAACTTGATGGTGGCAGCATACCAAGTCCAGACACAGAAGAAGTTGTGTTCTGGGGAAAAACATTTCAGTCCAAGTTGGTAAAATAAGCTTGGGATGGGGGTTATTTCTTCTTTCATGCGGGTCCCCACATCTGTACCCTAGAGTTCAGAGTGGGGAGGCAATCCTGACAGACTCCCTCAGGGAAAAAATGGGCTGGATCCTCTGGGAGAATAACATGAGGGGGAAAGGAGTCCAGGAGAGCTGGTTGTATTTTAAAGAATCCTTATTGAGGTTGCAGGAACAAATCATCCCAATGAGTAGAAAGAACAGTAAATATGCAGGTGACCAATTTGGCTTAACAGTGAAATCCTTGCTGTTCTTAAATACGAGAAAGAAGCTTCGAGTAGTGGAAGCTTGGACAAATGACCAGAGAGGACTATAAAAATATTGCTCAGGCATGCAGGAATGAAATTAGGAAGGCTGAATCACACTTGAAGTTGCAACTAACAAGAGTTACAAGAAGGGTTTCTTCAGGTATGTTAGCAACAAGAAGAAGGTCATGGAGCACATGACTTATGAGAAGAGGCTGAGGAACTGGGATTATTTAGTCTGCAGAAGAATGAGGAGGGATTTGATAGCAGCTTTCAACTATCTGAAATGGGGTTGCAAAGAAGATGGAGCTAGGCTGTTCTCAGTGGTGGCAGATGACAGAACAAGGAGCAATGGTCTCAAGTTGCAGTGGTGTGAGGTGGTGTAGGTTGGATATTAGGAAAAACTATTTCACTAGGAGGTTGATGAAGCACTGGAATGGGTTACTTAGGGAGGTGGTGGAATCTCCGCCTTAGAGGTTTTTAAGATCAGGCTTGACAAAGCCCTGGCTGGGATGTTTTAGTTGCGGTTGGTCCTGCTTTGAGCAGGGGGTAGGACTAGATGACCTCTTGAGGTCTCTTCCATCCCGAATCTTCTATGACTCTATGATTATATCCTTCATCAACTTTGTCAATGACATAGAATTAAATCAAGTACCTTGTCACCTATGTTTTGGACAATGCCCCCCCTCCCACTTTGTTTCACTTTAGTCAAACACATTTTTCCTCAGACAAAATTTTCCTTTGCCTTTTTAAATTTTTCTGTGGGAAACTTTTGAAATGAAATACAATAACATTTTTGTTGTTTTAATTCAAAATGAAATAAACTGTTTCATTTCAATTCAGTTTGTAAAACCTGAAACATTTCAGATCGCCCACCGCTTTTCATGACCACTGAATGCAATAATATGGAGGATGTACAGGTTTAATTCCCACTTTTTTTCTACTCTGTAACTTTTCAAAACTTCCTCAACTTTCAAAAATGTTTGAAAACTGAAACAAAAATTTTAATGTGAAAAATATGAAAACTTGCATTTGAAAAGTTTTCATCATTTTAAAAAAAATTGAACACAATATTTTCCCATGACAATTTTGACTTTTGATAAAACATCATTTTTTAGGGGAAATAATATTGACCAGATCTAATACATAACTTTAAGCACATGCTTAAGTGCTTTACTCAATAGGGCTACACTACTGACTGAAGACCATGCTGCATATTTATACCAGTGTGACTCCAGACACTCTCAAACATACTAAATTGTGTGGTATTCCACACTGTACCCACTGTAGGTTCCCTATCCCACTATAGTGCTTACTCGAGTCACGCAAGACAGGGAGCTTCTGGCTGGCAAGTGGAGGTAGGAGATACTTCTGCTTCTACTCTTAGATTTCTTGCCCTTTGTCTTCCAAGAGGAGAGAGAGGGATCTGTAAAGCTGGAGAGGGACAGGGACCAACAATAGATTGTACACAGAGAAGGGGGTGAGGAGAAAGCAGGACCTATTCCTTATTCACATGATGGGATGGAGGAAAAGGGGGAAGAGAGCTGAGCCGACTTTGAGCTGCTGGGCTTTGCTATACTCTCTGCCTATCTCCTGTGAATAAAGTCAGCAGCACATCTTCTTCCTTTTTACACTACCTCTGTCTAAACTCTACTGTTGGCTCCCAGACAGCTCTCTCTCTCCTGCCGCAGGCTTTTTGGAGGGGAAGACGAGAGAAAAGCAGGGTGCCCAAAGCTGCAGATGGCTGGGAATACCTGGGCTCCAGGAAAGCCTGATAGCGCCCAGCAGCCATCCCCTTCTGTACCCATCCAGCAGGCAAAGAGAGACAGGCAAGCACTAACTAAGGGAGGGAAGGAGGATGGTATCTGATGTTAATTGGGAGAGGGCCATTGGGACAGCGAAAAATAAGCACCCTGGTTTAACTGAGATGATGATTATTTCTCCAAACCTGGACAAGGACACCTGCAGCCCATGCACCCGGGACCCAAATGACCAAAATGTGAAGCACTTTATCACACTATAAACAACAGATCAATTGGCTTTTAGAACATATTATTATAAGATGTATATATAATATTTTTTTCACTATGTAATTTATATAAATCAGTTCTGCAATTGGTAACACTCATTCACATTAATCTATTATGGATTACAAAACAGATTTGATTCTTATAAACTATTATTATGTGTCATTTATAGCATGGTGCGCAAAAGCATAGAAGTGTTGCACTTTTAGGTAATTTCACATATTACAATTAGTTGTGTCTCACACTGCTAATTTTCTGATTTGAGAGGTCTGGGTAACTCTACTGATGTCATTTCTAACTTTTGTTTGACTTTCCTCAATACAGCATTAATTATGTGTTTTCTTTTCTCTGTGTTGTTTCCAAAGATCTGCTTGGATATGGAATGATACCACTTATATAGTGGCCTGCGTTCAGCAAATGAAGATTCCAGTTAAAACTTTCAAAAGTGCCTAAGCAAGTTAAGAGCCTAAGACTCCTTTCTGAGACTATTTATGCATTGTAATAGTAAGCCAACAGTTATGTATGGCAAGGCAAATATGAAACAAAATGTAAAGATGTATTTTTTTAATTTTTAAAAGATTAGGCTGGGGCCACATGCAGTGGAATAATCATCTAAAATAATTCCACCCATTCATGCTTATATTCTTTCCATCACCACAAGATTTAGACAAGATTTCAGTGGAGTTATACTTACCTACTTCAGGCTCAATTTGACTGATTGTCTTTATCATTTGTCTCTTTCATATGCCTGTTACAGAATATTTATCTTTCCCAAACTACCATGGACAAATTCAGTTCTCATTCATACTGTGTAACATCACTGACTTTAATGGCATATCCCTTATTTACACTAATATAAGAGAGCACAGAATGTGGCCCTCAGTCTTTACCCATAGCTCAATACATTGCTTAGGCCAGGTTCTCATCTCATACTTGGAAGCAAAATGGAGGCATTTAAAAACAGATTTTATAAGTAATGGAAAGGAGAAATAAGAAAGGAGGAAACTACCTCTCTGTATCTTCCATTGGAGACCCTCTTTGTACTTGAAAAACAATCTGTTCTTTGGCCTTTATGTTAATCACTTCCTTAATGATACACCTGTTAATATATACCTGCTTGTATTGTGTTCTTTTTGCATTTATGGAGTGAATAGAACATTAGAAACAGGTTGACAGCAAATGACCTGGAAAAAATTCTTTAAATAGAAGGAACAGCAAATCTGATCATCATCCAAGCAGCTCTCTCAACATTGGCCTGAACCCTTACAATCACGCACTTTCTACGAAAGGAAATTCCCCTTGGGCATCTACTGTCAACAGGGTGCTACATTTTGACTGTAGACCTGCACTACTCTCAAGGTGACATTGTATAACAAACATAGCTAAATATGAGCAACTCTCTTGCAGACCAATTTTCATTCCACAAAGCTTCATAACTTGGAGCTTGTATTCCCATTTCAGCATTTTAAAGTTGGTTGACTACATTGGAGGAAAATATATTTTACATGAAAAATGTACTGAGCCTTTGGATTGGCAAATAGTACCAGAAAATGTAGTTTAAAATATTCATCATTGTGAGTAATATATGCACTGGGTGGGATGGATCCTTTATTCCTGTGTTGCAATACATATAACAACATAATTAGGGATCCCATAATATAGCCTCACTTGCATATTTTTACATTGCAAAGAAGAAATATCATATTCTGAGGCTTGGTCTAAAACACTGTAATACATACATTTGCTCACCTCTGCAAGAATTATTCTTGCCTTTCGTTACATGAGTATGCCCTACCCCTACTTTTAGCTCTGACTCCGTGCTTCCTGGTATTAGTCCCCACACTGCTCCTTACAATGATATACACCTTGTGACTAACACTTTGGATCCAGTCTCATATTCTTGCCTAATATGCAATTTTAAAAAATACATGTAGGCACTATCCATGTACACTTCCATTCCGGGCTTCAATAACTAAACAGACCACTTTTGTCTCATTTTCAGGATTTGTGAGTTCACCAGAACCTTGTAATAGAATTACAACTTTACATTTCCCTCTTGCCTCTCCCTGGGGAGAAGCAGGGAACATGATGGAACCGCTTCTGCCTGAGAGAGTCTGGCTGGGAGGCAGCGGCAGCCTGCTCCCTGCCTGGGCTCGACTGCCAGGGACAAGGTCTGAGTACGCCACTTGGAGAAGGTGGGTGGGTGGGGAGGAGCTCAGTCCCTCCTCTGTTTATGATACATAATAGTTTAGTCTTCTATGAGCTCTAACACTTTGATCTAATTTCAGTGAGAGGGTGCTAGCTGGTGTTGGTGGCCTGTGATCTACAGGGGGTCAGATTAAATGATTTAGTGGTCCCTTCTGGCCTTAACATCTATTACTGTGTGCTGAGGCCTTTGACAATTTCAGACCATTAAAATCTGTTGCCTTGTTTTCATTTAATCCCTAGTTATCTGGCCAAATACATATTTGACTAATTGTATTCTGTTTTTGTAATATTCTATTTTTAAACTGGATAAAATATTTTTTATTTTCTGTTCCAAACTGCGATGTCATGTAGATGTGAACTGTTAAGTGGTTGTTGTTTTCTATCCTAGAGGTAGATGCATTTTTGTTTAAGACAGCGACTACTTGAAATTCACAAAACTGTTGATGCAGGTTACAATTCTGCTGTTAATTAGAACGGTGAAACTGCCATTACATTCTTAGAAGTTGAACTAATCTAATGGAGGGTAAAGTAGATCAAGTTGGTCGTTCTAATTATAACATTACTTAGTACAGGGAAAACACTTGTTGGGCTATACTACCTCAGTGTGTGACATTTTATGCAAATTGTACCTTGAAATATTTAATATCATAATTTGAACTCCCTGCAATAGCTCTATAGTTCCCTCAGGTTTAGAACTCTGCACTCATGATGTAATCAAAATATGTATTTATTTATCTTGTGAGATGCATTTACTGTTTAATGATCATATTTACTGGATTAGATAATGAATCTTATCCTGCTGACTTTGTAACCTGCAACTCTGATTGAGATCATAGAGTTTTGACATGGCTAAGAATTACAGTATTGAGCCCTCTGTGACTCAGTCCAGGCTCAGTTCACTTCTGTCTCTGAATTACTATTTTTCAAAATCACCTGGTTTGATAATAGCAGCCATAAAAACCTACAATTTAAATTATCAGTTGAAGGCTTGTGTATTCCTTAAATATGAGTGTAGCAGGCTGAGGCCCTTAAGGTGACTTATCCCAACTGGCCATTTTAAATTACCCTCAGTTCCTCTCATGTTAGCACCAATGTCTTTCAGAAACAAACAGAATTCAAAACAAAGCCTTCTTAACAAAAGTCTTTTCCTCCCAGGCATCTCTGCTTCGGTGCAGTCTTCCCACCTTTCTCCGCTACTTGGAGACCAGATCACACCACCAGTCATTTCTCCCCTGGGATGGGAGAGATCAGCAGGCAAGCAATCCTTTCACTGCTAATGTGTCTCCTATTATGGGGGAAGAGGTATGTTATATGCTGCCCTGATTTCCAGAATTTATCATGGTTGGCTTTGCTGGGGAAGAAGCCCTGCACTACAAGGTTCCTTGTACTGGTCCTTTAAAGAAACTATAGGCTGGGTTTTCCTTTCTCCCGGCACCGGCTGCTGCCAGTTTCTATGCCCTTGTCTGCTCCTCCAGAATGCCGGGAATAGGGTAGCCTGGCCTCCCAAAGTTCCCTCTCTGGCCTTAAAGGGGAAGTATATGCCCTTATAACAAAGTCTGAGATCTACTGCAATATGTTAAACAGGTTTTTTTTGTAGACAACAGAAAATGCTTCTTTAATGCCTTATTTCTAAGTACAAATAGCATCTGTAAGGTCAGTGAATCACAGGAGCAGATATTTATATAAACTTGTATGACTGAAAAAGGAAAAGATAGAAACATTGTCACCTTTATATGAATCAAGTCAACCTACTTGATTAATATTACTAATTCCCATCTATCCTTCTGCTCCTGTCTATTGACTCATGTCAAAAAACTTGCTAAAATTTATATAATCCTTACCATCATTGCAGAGGATTCCAGCTTTTCCATAAGGACAGAGGCAAACAACATCTTCTCTGGATTTTGGAAAACAAGTAGCACCATTCCCACATGGATTCTCATCACAAGTTGTGAACTGACAAAGTTTTCCAGAGTAGAGTCCAGGGCACTCACAGAACCAGTTTTCTGTATCACTGATAGATTTAAATAAAAAACCTATAAACATTAAAATATTCTTAAAAGAAAAAGCATTTTCTTCACTTTCATAGAAGTCCAAGTATTTTCAGCTTTATTACTGAAACACTTTCTCTTCTTTGCTCTTAGTTCATGCTTTACATATAAGCATTTTTTCAGTGTATGTAACTTACACTGGAAATGGATAATTGCTTTATAAGTTACTTGACTTTAAAGGCTCTACTTTCAACAACCCAGGCTATATTTTTAATTTATTTCTCCTTTCATTTCACAGTATGTGACTTTTTTCAGAGATTCTCATTAAGTATTTGTGATCCTGCCTTCAGAAATAAAGCTTAATATATCTGTTAAAGAAAAAAAAAACTTGCTGTTCCCTAATGTCTTAAAAGGAGAGAGAATGAGAGAGAGAGAGAAATGTAAACCCACGCAGATCATCTGGATATATACTTAAATATTTGAAATAGCACTTGACAATAAAAGTAGGAACTGAAAGAAGATAGAAATTTAAATTGAACCAAAATATTGAAAAGTAACATGTATTCCTGCATACTTCCTGTGTTGTCATTTATGGAGACATTAAATGAATTCAAAAGGATAAGAGAAAAATTAAGTTCTAAACAATCTTATTTTCTTTTGAATGGGATGAGGAAAACACATATTAGGCAGTTGAGTTAGGTCATTCGTATACATTACTTTTTAAGGCACACAGGTGTATGGTATAAACACCTAAATAGATAGAGACTTGCATGTGGCTAAGATGTTATATTAATGACTGTAATGCATACTGTGCTTCTCAGGTTATTGTGTGTTATTAGGATCACCGTCATTAAAAGCTCCTGATTTTTGTTCTTGATTGACGATAGTAATTAGGTTGACAACAAGACAGATTGGTTTGTATGGTTGCTACAGATTCTCAATGTACTGAACTTGCAAACACATCTTTTCTGCACTTGATAAGGTCATACATGCCTACAGGTCCGATTGCAGAAGACGTGATGTGAGCCATGTCAAACCACAGCCACTATGTTTTTCCTGATAATAACATAATCCTTAGGAAGTTTAGTGATAAAAAGTCAAAGGAATGTAACTTTACAAAATATGTCCACTGCTTACAAAATGCAGACAGTCAGATTAGAGGAAATAATCTAGAGCCGAGAGAACTCCAGCATTTATTAACTGAAGACAATAAATAACTCTGCTGACGGTCTTTTTTTCTAACAGTTCATTAGTGTATTTCAAAAATGACCACCCACAGTTCCAGGAGAGGGAACATCTCAGCTGGAAAGTCTATCAGAATGAATCCCCTGAATAATGCCTCCAGACACCTTTAAAAAAGAAAATTGCTATCAGCTGCAGTAATAAATTTCTGCGTATAGTCTATTCTATTTATAGAGCTGCTGCAGAGACTAGGAGAGGAATGTAAATGAGATATTGAATTGCTTTGGTTTGTGCAACACTGAGGAGTCTGCTTTCAACAGTTTTAATATGTTATTATGGAGTTCAGCTAATTAAAAAAGCAATAATCCTACTGTGACATCTTCCTGGAAACTTTCAACTGAGCTTGAAGATCTTCTCTCTAATTAATTATCATATATACTTGTAGATGTGAGTGGGAGAGTAAGGAACATCATTGGTGCTGGACAATATATAATGAGCTTAATCTTTTTCTCTTTAAAAAAACAGAGCTGTTACTTTGGTGATACATGTCATGTTCTAACTGTACATTAACATTACACATTTCTGTGTAGTTATTTGTTGCACTCTTTGAAAATTTGAAAATTACAATCTTGAGAAAAACTATTACTAGTAGTCAGCATATATATCAAGAGGTGCAAATATATAACACAGTTTTGTACATATTAACTTGCCACAGCACCATCACTAGAAATGAAGCAAAGAAAAAGCTTTGTTTTAAATCCCCAGAAATATAATGAATGGAAAGTATAGAGCAGGAACATATATGAACTTAACACAGAGGGAAAATCCACAACTAATGAATAAGCATTACTCAGTCAAAATACTGAAATGAAAAGGCACAGATGACTTCTTGTTGTCCTTTCCTACAGCACTCTGTGCCTGTGTCTGGCAAAAAAGGGTCAAGGACTTCCACATTCCAATGACAACAGAGATAAATTTAATGGAAGAAATATATAAATACTCCAAAGACACGGGGCCTCTCTCTTTTCTTCCAGGTGGGCTTCTGTAATGCTTTGCAAGTTGCTGTAATTCAAACCTGGGCAAAATGGGTTCAAAGCACTATCAAAACAGAATAGGAACATTTTTCCACCCACAGTGTACAAGTATAAATGACTACAGGGTACAAATCATGGGTATTCATGTACAGGAACTGAAGAGAGTGGACAACTAGAAGTCCGACACAGAGGAAAAGAAAATGCCTCAGTATCTTTCTGAGGATTCAAACTTAAAGACAAATTTAAAGCGTCTTGCTGAAATATCTTTGGCCAATTGATGACTCATTAATAGAAATTCTAACTGTGTACAGCCCTTACCACAAAGCGGGCCCTGATCCCTGATTGAGTGCTCTGGGAGTTACAGAAATAGAAACAACCACATGAGTCAAGAGGAGTCATGGGGGAAGGGATGAAAATACTGTGGACTGGGGCGGAAGAGGGAGGCATCATAATATTCTGCTTCCAGTTCTGTAGTGTGTGAGAAAACAGGTCTTGGTGAGAAGGACTGCCCTCCACACATTTGTACTTCCCAGCTTCACAGAGTATTAACTGGCAAATTTTTGCTGATTATTTCCCACCTTTACTCTGGAATGTCTCTTACACTGGAATCTATCAGTACTTGGATAGGAAAAAAAATCCAGAATACTTAGATGGTGCAGGAAATGATATTGATGGCGCAATAGATAGAACTCTTCCCCTGAATAAGTAGAAAAACCAAATCCCCAGTACAATGAGAGAGGAGCAGTGTGGTATTGAGGTGAAACCTTTAAGAGGAGGTAAAGCTCGGGATGTGACCACTTGTAGTCATTAAATATCCCATTGCCCTTTTTCTTAGACGAGAAAGGATGGATTATGACCAATTTCTAACACAGGTACAGTTGTTATCTACTGCACATTCCATTGAATAAGTTATGTTACAAGATTTGCCTGTTACTTTGGGTTATTCTCATTTATTAGGTTTACTCTTCGGGAGGGGGTGTGTTCTGTAACTCTATCAATGTACTACTTGTGTCACCTGTGTTCCCATAAGGAGCTCTACTGCTCCCTGCTTTAACTTCTCTCGCAATGGAGCTATCCTGCAGGACCTAGACTCAGATGAACACACACACACACCCCTAAGAGGACCAGGTTAATAAGCACTCCTAAGATGACCCCTTATATGTCCCTGTACTCAGTAGGCTGGGTCTAGAAGCACCTCCAAGCTGTCACCCTCATATGGCCCCGGTTCAGTACGTCCCTAACGCCACTTTCATGTTACAATTGTTCTGGTAGTAACCCATTTGATGAGCAAACCCCACAGGATTTTTGGAATCTGCAGGGATTTTTTGCTTAGGTAAAAAGAGTGTTGCTGCAGAGCGAATGGGGAAGCCAAAAACTGCCCATGATGGGGGGAGAGAGAGAATGAGTGAGAGAGAAGCAACCGGCTCAACCAAGAAAGTTATTTATTGCCAGGTAGTGACCATACAAGGGGAGCCAAACAAACAAAACAGTGATAATATTAACTCTAACTTAAATTCGATTATAAAAGTCAGGTTTAGAAAACGATAACTGATCACTCACATCAGGATCAGAAGGCTACACCTAGAGAGAGAGAGAAAGCTGGGTTCTCACCACTCCATGAAGCTTGAATTGATTAGGATTCCCAGGTGGTGATGGTAGCTGAGAGTCCAGAATGCTGGAGACAGACAGAGCTCCCAGCATGATCAGTCAGGAGAAGATGAAGTCCCAATGGAACTGATGCAGGCATCAGAGCACTTACTTGATTGTGGGTAGGGATTTTTGCAGGGAAACAACAATGGTTCAAGGGAGAACACTACGTTTGGTATGAATAAACTTATAGCTCAAGGGAGTATACCAAAGTTGTTTTATTCCGGCTAGACAATAGGAAGTGATGATTCCTGGCTAGGGGCAGTGTTCCTTGGAGGGAGCTCACAATGCAATTAGGCAACTTCTGTATTTTGGATACCAATAAAGGATTTATTACTGAAATTACTCTGATAACTACTAAACTCGGTGTGTGCAGATGTGGGTTCATTAACATCTGGAGCAGAGATCCCCCATCATGCAGTGCTTTCCTGCTTTTCTGGTCCCAGAATCCAGTGTGGCTCTAGCCTTGGAATCTCTGTTCTCCATTCTGTACGGTAATGGAGATGCCTCCCTGGCCCATCCTTGATGCAAATGAGGCTAGGGGAATTTCTTTAATCTTGTTACCCTTGTCCGGGGTTGTAGGAGGGGGTGTTAGGTGTGTCTCCCACTGCCTTTTCATCGCTTTTTGTAAGTCTTTCTTCTGATCAGCTTTGATTCAAACAGAGGCTAGGTGAGGGGAGGGTCTTTTGTGAGCCAGAGAGGTTGGGTACTGCGCCCTGGTTCCCTAAGAACACAGAGCTGAGAGGTAACAGTTATTTCTCTTTTCTTCCTGTCATAATTGCTGTGGTGATGTTATGCAATGTTACACAGACACTATATCCACACTACCTAGTGATTTATCTTTGGTAGGTGAGGTGATTTGTTTCTTCATCCCTTACTACTGTCCAGACAATATCCTTCCTATCCCACACCACTTTTGAATCTCTTTCTGGTTTCCTATTGTCCATTGTAAACCTCTCAGTGTTTTGGTTTCTCCATCTGTGGGGATATTACTGCCTACCAAACTTTCAAATTGTTTTTTGAACCTTGACAAAAGGCATTGTATAAAATTATATTATTTGCATATCAGGCAGTCCTGATAGCTGATACTCATCCTGGCTTTCCTCTTCATGTATGTGAGAAAACACATTGGTATGCTGGCTAGTATGTGAGCATGATTAAAAGGCGGAGCATTAAACACACCTTAGCTATGATAAAATTAAGATACATGAAAAATTTAGAGCCTGTAAAATACTAGTGGATTCAAAATTGTGCAGCCCAAGTGCTTTTAGTACCATCCCCACATTGCAGCTCACTGTGCATGTCAAACTCTGTTAACTGAGGCATGAAAAATGTAGAAGTTTGTGGGAAGAAATTTCCTGTAAAAATGTTCAGAGAATAAATTGTAGTTTTACATCATTCACAGACTGCCGAAAGTTCTTCTTTATTTCCTTCTTTTTCTTCTTTTAAATACTAAGGGTCTGAAGTAGCTTCAGTCTTTATCAATTTAAACTTTTAATTTGTAATTACTTTTTTACACTTGAAAAGGTTAAATCTCTTCCTGGAAAGGGATGACTTGATGTAAAGATGGATTGGGTTCTTCCTTTGAAAACCTCACACAATAGCCAGCCCTCACTGAAATACATTATAGCTGGAAGAAACCTTATCTTATCAATGTCTTTAGAGATGTCAAAGGATAGTTTATTAAAAAGACATGTCTCTCTAGTTCACAGCAGGGGTTTTCCCAGTATATAATGTACCTGCCAATCTTACCTTGTACTATACAATTCCAAAAAAATCAAGTCAGCCTTCCTGCTGCTTTAGTGCTTTCAACCATCTTTTCCTCTACAACAGTATCAGTTCTAGATCTGAATGCTTTTGTTGGATTTACTGTTTTGAGCCTTTTTTCCTATCAGGATTTATTATTTTGAGAGCTCCAGTGATTTAGTTTACATTTAATTTGCTTTCACTGGAAGCAGTTTCTAATTGTTTCCTTCCCTATACCCACAGCTGACTGGCTCTCTTAAGCCGATGCCATGTCATCTATAAGCTAAACTGTTTTTGAAAACTGTACTCCTGAAAACACTTTCAAAACTAGTTTAATCCATTCACACTCCTACACTGTGAACACAGTTGCTGCTCTAAACTCTGTTTCAACAGGCACATGTCTATAGTTCTGTTATTTGTTTCTAGGGTAGATTAAAAACTGCATTCTGCCAACAGTGCAATCCACTTTTAAACCACATTAGCTAGGTTCTTTAAATCAGTTTAGACATGCTAGTGTGGAAAGACTTGAGTCACAGGAGAAAGCGATTCAAGTCCCTTGTGTCGCTCTTCCAATCTAAAAGAAGTAACCAGAGCAAGAGAAATGCTTATTTTTTAAAAGCTCTTCACAAGGTCCCTCACCAAATGCTTTTGTGCAGAGTAGGCAGTCATGGGGTAAGAGGGAAAGTCCTCTCATGGATCACTAACTGATTAAAAAATAGGAAACAAAGGGTAAGAATGAATGGTCAGTTTTCACAGTGGAGAGAGGTAAATTGCAAGCATCTGTACAAGGACCTTTGCTGTTGAATATCACACACACACACACACACACACACACATTGATTGATCAGTCCATCAACTCTCACCGATCACGTCAGACGTCGTCCAGTTCTTCTGCTACATACTGACCAGGTAGTCAGTAGTACTTGATATCTGATTGGCATAGTGCACAGCAGCCTAGAATTCCCAAGTATTCTGCCAACTACAGCCTCTCAAGCAGCTGGGATTACAGGCATGCACTACCACGCCATGTGTTGGTCAATGTATTCATAAATAATATGGGAGAAGGGGTAAACAGTGAGGTGGCAATGTTTGCAGATGATATTAAATTACTCAAGATAGTTAGATCCAAAGCAGATAGTGAAGAATTACAAAGGGATCTCACAAAATTGGGTGACTGGGCAAGAAAATGGTAGATGAAATTCAATGTTGATAAATGCAAAGTAATGCGCATTGGAAAATTCAGTCTATAGATACAAAATGATAGGGTCTAAATTAGATGTTTCCACTCAAGGATATGTGGACAGTTCTCTGAAAAATATCTGCTCAGTGTGCAGTGGCAGTCAAAAAAATTAACAACATTAGGTAGCATTAGGAAACAGATAATAAGCCAGAAAATATCATAGTGTCAGTACATAAATCCCTTGTACGCCCACACCTTGAAGACTGCATGCAGTTCTGGTCACTATTAGAACTGAAAAAAGTACAGAGAAGAGCAACGAAAATGATTAGGGGCATGTAACAGCTTCCATATGAGGAGACATTAAAAAGACTGGGACTGTCCAACTAGAAGAGAGAGATTCATAGACTCTAAGGTCCAAAGGGACCATTATGATCATCTAGTCTGACTTCCTGCACAACAAAGGCCACAGAATTTTACCCACCCATTCCTGCAATATACCTCTCATCTATATCTGAGCTATTGAAGTCCTCAAATCTTGGTTTCGCCCTGGAGGCGAAAAACCTCCAGGGCCTCTGCCAATCTGTCCTGGAGGAAAATTCCTTCCCGACCCCAAATATGGCGATCAGCTGAACCCTGAACATGTGGGCAAGATTCACCAGCCAGAGACCCAGGAAAGAATTCTCTGTAGTACTTAGATCCCATCCCCTCCACCTTTCCCTCATAAACCACCAGGCCCATCTATTACCATAGTCAAAGATCAATTGCCAAAATTATGTTATCCCATCACACCATCTCCTCATAAACTTACAAACTTTCGTCTTGAAGCCAGATAAGTCTTTTGCTCCCACTGCTTCCCTTGGAAGGCTGTTCCAGAATTGTTCAGAGACGATTGAAGGGAGATATAACAGAGATCTAAAAAATACTGAATAGTGTGGAGAAAGTGAATAGGGAAGTGTTATGAATGAGATAGTCAGCTCTGCCACTCCATTACAAAGACTAAGGGTACGTCTTCACTACCCGCCGGATCGGCGGGTAGCGATCGATTTTTTAGCGATTGATTTCTCGCGTCTCGTTAAGACACGAGAAATCGATCGCTAGTGGCGTTCCCCTCGACTCTGTAACTCTAGCTTGCCATGAGGCGCAATGAGGACGGCAGGTAAGTTGGCTGAAGATATGCTGACTTCAGGTATGTTATTCACGTAGCTGAAGTTGCGTATCTTCAGTCAATCCCTCTCCCCCAGTGAAGACCAGTCCTATGTGTGTGTAAGTTCCCTTTCTTTTACCCTGTGTCTATCTTGTCTATTTAGATTGTAAATTCTTTGAGGGCAGGTACTGTTTATTGCTCTGTTTGTAAAGTGTCTAACACAACATATAGCCATTTGAACACAAAAGATGCTATGGAAATACAACGTACTAACATTATTAATTGTACTACAGGAAATCAGAAGTAAGCAACTATTGTGCTTCTTTTTTTTAAGTCCATAATCTTTATTGAAAACATGGCTTTGTCAATCTTGTAGGTTGATCTTTTACTATGATTGCTGCCTCAGTTCTGCATTTCATACATTCCTGAATGATGGCTGTATATTATGAAAGGTTTAGTGACCTAAAGATTGTGAAATCAAATGCTATAAAACTGAGTGTTGACATTTTTCAAATATGCGAGAAGTGCATCAGTGAGTGTTGTAGAGAATTAGCATAGTTGGAAGACACACTACGCTGAACTGACTGAGAATGTAACAGGGAAAAAATGCTGCATTATATTCTCACCTTTATAACTGGTACAAAAGATTATTTGCTCACCATTTTCCCAAACAGAATAGACTTAAACTATCTGATGTAATTAGAATCCATTAAATCAGACATTTGGGAGATCAACTAGAGCGGGTCAAATGATCTGACTCATTTACTTGTAGCAAAGTATAAATGGTTGCCCAAGAAAAGCAGATGTACTGAAGTCAAATCTCTTATTTTAAGAGCAGACAAGTGACTGGATGGCTAACAGTAACAAGCAGCTGACCCAAGTTTCCCGGGTTTTTTAAGAGAAAGAAGTAATTTTTCTTCCTAGTAAGAAAAAAATGCTGATTAATTTCCCTAAGTATGGTACAATATATAATGATGCAATATCAAGAAAACTAGACAGGATGTCTACATAATGACATCATATCAACTACAAGGGGATTGAAAATGAAGAAACAGGCTTGGTAGAGGTGTGATTCAAATGAAAAGGCCTTGACTAAATGCTTGGGATATTATCTTTTTTAATACAATGGTTTGCTTTCAATGACACAGGTGTGCAGAGTAATTCTGTAGAGATACAAAGTAGATAGATATGAGTTAGGAGTAGGAAAAAAATTCTAGTAATACGCTCTAGGCTTTTAATTTGCAGCAAGAATGTGTCTTCTGTGATGTAAACCTGCTGGTTGTAACTAAACGTTTCTGTTTGCTGAAGATTTTTTTTTGTTGCTGTTTTCCAGTATTTTGTTATGTACCAATTTGAAGCTTAACCATGTAAAACAGGTAGATGGGTAATGAATTACAGTGATCTGATACTACTCCACTGAATTAATTCTAATGTTGGCATATTGTAAAGAACTGGCTGGTAGTGTGTATGCATACCACTATCTACTTCTGGATGGAATTGCAGCTGCTCATCGGTGTTTCATGGGCCCTATACTGTTAACAGAACAGAGGTTATCCTATTGTGCTAATAATAGGAGCCTGTGCTTTCAGAGAAGGAAAAGCTAGGTTCTAGCCATGCCTTCACCATAAAGTTCAAGTAGCCAGAAAATGTGCAGCACAGCAAGTGTCAAATATTGCTCCCAATAAGTACTGCTCCAGGAGAAGGAACTTCTTGTAGTGACTCCATTCAAAGAGGCTTCAAGTACCATTGTGGAGGCAGGTTAGAAGGGATCGTTAAATATCCAAACTTTTTGTAGACAGGCAAAGGTTTGATAATATATGGAGGTTCCTGAACTTCCTCAGACTCACTGGCTCAATTGCTAATTAGGATGATGAGCCAGATCCTCAGTTGAGGTAAGTTAGTATATCTGTATCAAAATTAATAGTGCTATGCCAATATGCCCCAGCTTCAGATCTAGACCAATGTAATTATGCATTGAAAAAACATGCACTGCACTACCCTCAAAAGGTAGTAAGACAACTGAATGAGCAGCTTATATTTTAATTGGCGAGAGGCAAAGTTGTGAGTAATTACTGCTCAAACAAACAGTAGGCGTAGACAGGTTTGAAAAGGTCAGTTACGAGGATGGTAAAAATGACTTTTGTTGAAAGGCAAATACTTTATGGTGGAACTGTTGTGACACCAGTTAAAGGTGAATTTTGTCTGAGACTAAAGTAGGGGGAGTTTATTCTCAGTTTTATGTAAAAAACACTGAAATTGCTCCAGATTTGCTGAGGTAAATCAAGAAAATTGATTAATTAGTTTCTGAGTTCTAATCAACATTGGACCCAGAAAAAGTTTTCACTCTGAGTCTCACGATTTTTGGGGTCTCTGTAGAAAACAAGCAATGTGTATATAGTGAGGGTCAGTTGGCTCTCTAGGGTTATGTAATTACATGTTTTAAATTAACCAGAATGATAGTGTCATATGTCATAACTGAATTTTATATGCCATTGATAGCCAATGGAGAACATTTGCTACATTTCCTACTTCCATTCTCTGTTTTGGCATGCAAAGTCTTTTAAATGGTTTAAGAGAGGACTATAAAACTAACTTTTGACACACTCTCAATAATGTTCCCAAACATCCTAAATTGGGGCCTAGGAGTTAATGTAATGCATGGGGAATGGATTAGTGAAGGAGAATTTGTATTCTGATTGTGAACTGTTCAGCCAGTTCAAGAGCAAAGTTAAATAGTTACACAGAGGTCCTGGTCTGGTACAAATAAGCAGCAGCTGTGTTAAAGATCCTGGTTATTATAAAACTGCTGGCTGGTTCAGAATCTCCAGCATAGTAGCTGTTAACATGCTGAAGATTAGAATTTTGGTGGAACTCTCCAACCTGCTCCTCAATCAGCTGGTTTCATTAAGATCCCAATCTTTAACACAACAGCAATTGCTTTAATGAAGAACAGAATCTACATGAAACCAATCAGCCATGTCAGAAGCTCCTGATCCATCTAGATTCTATTTTTTTTAAAAAAAAATTAATGCTTTACTGAAGATCCTATCTGAAAAAAACGGGAAAAGAATACACAAATACACTGTATTTTGTGAGAGGTCGGGTTATTCTGCACATAAAATACCACTCCCAACCCTGTGTGTGAGCATAGTTGCCCCAGAACTGTGCAGAAGAGACAATAGGGGGCAATCTGCTTTATTTTTGGTGGAGGTGAGAAGGTGGAATTTAGGGAAGGGGGAAATTGGAAGGCTGGCATCCATACTGAGACAGAGTGAAGGTTCTGATGTGTTCTTTGTAGTGTATTGTGATAGTGCTAGGAATGAGGTGAGTTTATGGTGCAGTAGAGGGTATGCATTGTTGGTAGCCATAACTTAAAATGTAAGTACATTAAAAGTTTGAGTGATATCCTGGCTTTGTTGAGGTCAATGACAAATCTCCCACTGACTTCAATGAGGCTTGTATTTCACTAATTACATACAGTGCAACCTTAAGTGTGAGACACAGCAGAGTGTTTTGTATATTACTATCACCTGTATAAGCAACCATGCCTTCCATAAAGCTTTCAAAACAACAAAGATAGAAAAATGTGGTTGTTGACTAGTGTTTATTACCCAATTTGCCACCAGAGTGTGGAGAATAGGCTCTGGTAAATTCATCATTATAATTCATTAGTTTCACTCATTACATGCTGACAGGCTCCTTCATCCTTTAAAACTGATATTTTCTGCTCTTGCAATTTCCCTGTCTGCTTACAAAGCCTTTTCTTTTTAAGCTGCGAAAAGGTCAGTTGCTGAAGTGTTTTAAATGTAACATTACACATAGTCTTTTCATTTGTCACATAGTAATGAAATTCAAGTCATGAAGATCTTTTCGAGGGAAGTGGACTCTTGGCGCTGGCTGTTTCTTTGTTGATTCAATTGAACATAAAAAAATCTTGGCCTGGATTTTACCTGCAATATGATGGTAAAGAAAAAAAATATGAAGTCTATTTTAATATTTCCTGTTGCTGTTGAAAGGAGGCTGCCTTTGTCTTCCTGGATTTTGAAATTATTAAAATCTTCTGTGGTAAAAGGTCCTGTAACTAGGTAGGCTACTTAACAACAGTACACCTAATGAGCCAAATTCTTCCCTGAGCTATACACAGGCCACCGCTCTGGCTGTGTTAACAAATTTTGAAACAATGGCAGCTAGACAGAATGTATCTGTGTGAACTCATACTCAGGGGGGTTGCTCCTTGACGAAGTGAATACGACTAATCAATAAGCAGTTTACATACCAATAAAGCAACAACATATCAACAACTGGATTTATAGTTAGTCTTGAGTTGACACTGCAGTGTGGGGAGAAGGGATGATGCATTTTTATAGTGTATCTTAACTAAGCTTTTCTGCAAAAGGATTTCATAGCATTGCTACAATAGTTAAATTCCACTGGTGGTAGCAATTCTGGGATTACCTGTGTAGAAAGGACACAAGGCAGCTGCTGATGTTTTACGCAAAATTCCACCTTAGACTGCTCCAAGTAGCCCTCTGCAATCCACTAAAAATACTGGCAGATAGCAGTGCTTAATTACATTGTTAGCACAGGTGGAGGTGAACCAATGGTGGTAGCCATACTGGAAATATTTTGCAAAATTGCCTAATGCAGATGGTCCTTGCAGATGTCAGTTTTTGCGGGATTGTTTAAACAAAGACACTTGTGGCTGTCTAGATAGAAGTTAAAGAGTCTAAGACAATTTTCAAAAAGAATAGTTGATCTGATAAATCTATTATTAATCAATAAGTATTTTAAAGGAAGGTCTATAATATATGTAGCTGCTACTGAAAATTTTTTGTCTATAAAATCCTTACTAGAAAAACAGCACCACTAATGAACTAGAAAAAACTATCAAAACTCTATTTAAAATACCAAGGGAAAGCAGGTACACATTGTGTAGCTCAGTGTCACTGCCATGAAGACTGAGAAGAAAATCAATGGAGGCTGGGGCTGCACCACTCTTTATGCCTTCTGGAGGGCCCCCACCCAGCCAGGGCACACACAATGGGAATGAGCAACCTCAAATGGACATTGCTGACTAAAAGCTTGTGCACCTGGGGTGACAGACTGCAGTGGAAACTGTGTGGACAAATGACTGAAAAAGAATAATACCTGTATGGCAGGAGTGTAATATAATGAAATTCATACATGATTTTGAAAACTCTGAACTTCATGACTTGACTTTGCTGGGTATGTATAAAATGGAAAAAAAAATCAGAGTTGTTTCTATTGCACAGAGGTTTGAAATAGGACAATTTTTTTTGCAAAGTTTCAAAAATTTTCATGTTTGTTTCCCTCCCTTTTCCTTTCTGTAACTGAGTACAATAAAACGAATGATATCCAGTATTCTTTTTCCACCCACTTTTTCATGTTTCTTTTGACATTGTAACTTTTTACAACTTCTCCAAAAGTGAAAGTTACAGAGTAGCAGTTACAGTTCATTTTTCCTCTTGCTATTCTGTAATTTTTTTTTAACATTAAGGAAGTTTTGAAAAATTACAGAGTGTCTAAAAACCAAAAGAATATAGGAAAACATCTGGACATAATTCATTGCATTGCATTCAGGGACAAAAACTAATAAAGGAGAAGGGAGAAATTGATTGAAAAGGGAAAATTAAAAGAAAATTTCAAAATTTTTCACTTAGATATTTTTAAAACAACTAAAATTTCATTTTTTGTAACAAAAGCTATTTTTGTTCAAAAATATTTTGAACAATTTTTTTTGACCAGCTCTAAAAATAACTACTATTTACAGTATGACAAAGATGGTCCACTGAGTGCAACAGACATTAGCAGAGGAACTGATTTAAATTCTCTATTTCTTGTGAGCTGCCCTTTTTGAAAGACTTGAGAATGGTGGGAAGTTTTTGCTCTGATCTGCTGCTGGCTGAAGGCCAGCTAGCCAACTTGTGTAAATGAGAAGAAACTAAAATTTGTTCTTAATTCAGTCATGGCTGCTAACAGAGACCATTTCAGATTCATAGGACCCAATCCCTAAGGCTAGCCCAGTTTCTTGTCATTAGAGTACTAGAGTACTAGTACTAGCTTGAAAAAGCTTGTCTCTTTCACCAACAAAAGCCGGTCTAATAAAAGATATTACCTTAACCACCTTTCTCTATAGTAGGACTAATAAAAGAACTTTAATCATTTCATTTTTAAGATATGTATTCAGAAAACCTGTTTGATTATTTGCTCTCAGGCAGAAGCCCCCATCTCTCTCGAAAATCACCTGTTGCCTTTTATCCCAATTTTGTACTCAGGGGCCTCTGTGCTGGAGAATGGTTTTAAGATGATATATAACACAGAGATGCATATATCAAATTAAGGATATTAAAAAATTAAATCTTGCACATTCAGGCAAAGTTCAGAAGAGATTCCACATTCCTTAATATATTTACTCATTTAAAAGAAAGCAGAGCAAAAAAGGAAAAAGATTAATTCCACTTACCTAAATCTTGCAGCACTTTCTTAAAATTGATATTTTTCTTGTTATGCTGCATCCTGTTTCCATTACATAAATGGTTTACAAAACAGTTACTATATATTTACTGAGACTCTCTAAAGTCAAATAATAGTAGGGATATTTCTCGGTGTATTTCTATTCAAGGCAGGTTACCTGAATTCATATCAAACAAATGATGCTCAGTCACCATAAGAGGGACACAAAGACATTCTGATTGCATGGGGACAACTGGCCATTTTTAACATTATACAGGAAGATACTCTAATGAAAAAATAAGGTTGGAAATGGCAATAAGAAAACTTGTAATAAAACAGCATCTGCATGAATTTACGTACCAGTCTATCATGTCAGTCCTTCCAGAAATCAGCTAATGAAGCTGTTAAAGCAGTTGAGGTGGATACAAATCTAAACTAGAGTTCCTGCTGTCTAGTCTCTAAGTGTCAGTAGCAACATAGTCAGTGATATAAATGTCCTGGAGATACAGATGTCTCTGCTTTCAAGACTGATATCTCTTATTCCTCAGGAAAACCATCTGTTATTATACTCATTAAAATTGCATTATAAACTAGGAAAGGTGGTAAAAACAAACAAACAAGCCACCAAAAAACAGGATAATTGCCAAACACAGGGCAACATTCAACCCTTGTTCTGAATACAAACTTCCATTGATATAAGATTCATTGCTGTTCAGTTTGTGAAGGGCCTTGGTTTATTCACAAAAAAAGAAAGGAAAGATGGTTAAGATTCTAGCCTGGGAGTTGAGTGACCCAGGTTCAAACTCCTGCTCCACCACAGACTTCCTGTATGACCTTGGGCAAGTCACTTAAGCTATGTCTCTTTACTGCAGAACTAACATAGCTTGAATGAGAGTATCCATACAACAAAACAATAGCTACACAGGGTAATTGTGCTATCAGTTGATGAGTTCTGATAACTTGAGCCTGTTTCCTATACCCCAACAAGCTGACCTACTCAAGTTAAAAGCACTATCATGCTTGAATTAAGGTCTTTGTGAATAGATGGGACTTGAGTTAATACTGCAGTGAACACAGGATAAGCACACAGTGTCTTTGTGCCTCAGTTACCCATTTCCAAAATGGGGAACAAAATTCTTCTCTACCTTAAAGGTGTGTGGTGAAGATAAATATATTGAATACAGTGAAGTGCTCAAATACTATGGTGATAGGGGTCATATAACTTCCTCGGACAGACTGACTCATGTAGAGTCAGATTCTATCACAATTACTCATGTTGAGTCTGCTCATGGATTAAGAAACCCTCCCAACATGAGTAATGGTATGGAGCATAGGCACCAACTCTGTGAGTGCTCCGGGGCTGGAACACCCATGGAGATAACATGGGGGGTGCTGAGCACCCATTGGAAGACCCCTATCAAACACAGAGACAGGCCTGGTATTACAATCTAATAGCTGAGTACCATGGTATCTGATCTGTTCCTGCAGGTGCAGGAAATGATCACGGTATAAATAGACAGCCTCAAGGCTGCAGTAGTCCTGACAGATGCTGTATTCCCTCTTCTGTAGGACAGAATGGTTGGTGGATCCACCACTGCTAAAACATGCCAGTTTACTAGGGATGCAAACCCCATCGACATGCTCCCCCCAAATCCTGTCCCCATTGAACAATGAAACATCACTTATTTTGTGTTCAGCATCCTCCATGGCCACAGAGACCAGGGCAAGCTATGTACAACCATTCTGTATGATTTACCAAGTTATTTAATAAGGCCAAAGGGCTTCCAGAGTTACACATTTCAATAATTTCTACATTTTCACTGTAAGTACAATTCACATATGAGCCATCTTAGGAGGCTAACGCTTGTACAACATATAACAAATGTTGTGTGTGTGCAGTTTTTATCAAAGTGCAACTAGCTACTTAAAGCTTCGCTATCAGTGGTAGCATGCTTAAGTTCCAGGCAGCACAGTCAAATGGCTTCATCAATCAGGTCTCAGAATTGCTTTATGACAATTTGTAATGTTTATGATTCTGGCAACTGTCTGTAATGTAAACGCTGTAGCCATAAGGATAAAATAATGCTTTTAGACTAATACTATAAATCAAAGCGATCATATAGAGTTTACCATACATATTGCAGTGCAGTACATTTAGAGTTATCTTAATGTACTCCACTCGCAATAAGGAACTGTGCATTTACAGTAATATATTGCAATTTTATACAGTTGCATAAAAGCTTTGCTGAAATCATACTGTACAATATTTCTTTGTGGTTTTTAAAATAGCATTGCCATAATGTAACCTAGAAAACGGGCTCTTTAATAATCCACGGGATTTTAAAATTATAACACTACTGTACTATAAATTGCCCAATCAGTTTTTCTTTTTATTATATTATCTTAGTTGCTCTGTATAATATTGTAATATTTTGCCCTCCCTCACACCAAACACAGTGAAGTATCTTTTTCTGCATATTTCTGTTGTATTTACTTCCTACCTAATTCATGATAACGTGCAGCTAAGGAAGAAAGGTCCTGTGTGGCTACGTACACAGGAACAACCCTCTCCCCTTTTAAAGTACTGGGGATTTTTGAAATTCAGAGTCCTGTTTTCTCAGTGTGGAGAGATCATCTATCAACTGTTTGGCTGAGCGTGGCTACGTGCTCCAAATGCCCCCCCTGCATGGACTGCACAGAAGGTGGTAGATCACCTGGGTTTGTGGGGAGAAGAGGCTTGGACATCTATGAGCAGATTGCTCAGGGCATGGGGGTGAAGGGCTACAAGAGGGACCTGCAGCAGTGCTGTGTGAAAGCCAAAGAGCTCCGACAGGCCGTTTTTACAAGGAGCTGCATGATATCTTCTGTGGAGACCTCACCCCTGAGGTCCCCGTGGATACATCAGACAAGTTGCAGTCACGGGCCACTGCAGACAACCCTGAGGATGAGGTGTTGGATGAGGAAGAGGCAGATGGGAATGGGGAACAGGTGACCAGCGGATCCATTGTTGCTGCAAGCCAGGAAATCTTTGTAACCCCGGAGCAGTCCAGCCAGTCACAACACACCAGCATGTGTGAGTGCAATGCTGGGAAAGAAACCTCTGGTATTGATATTGTGGGGACACACACTTCTCATTTACTAGTTTTTATTTCTGTTACAAGAAGTGGTGAAATAGCTAGTGGAGGTAGAGTGGCTATTTCTTTTCATTGCCTGGCACAGTCAGGCAGAGGGGGCCCTGCAAAACAGGTTGTTTATGCACATCAGGATATCCCACTAATCCTCCACAGAGATCTGAAGGAAACTTTCCTGGAGGCACTCTGCAATCAGTTGCCGAAGGTTTCTGGGGAGGGCTGCGTTATTTCTTGCACTGTGGTAGGTCACTTTTCCATGCCACTCAACAGTTAAATCGGTAGGCATCATTGCAGCATACAGGCTAGCAATATACAGATCTGTCTGCAGCTGGATGCTTGCAACAGCTGATCCCTTTCCACCTCCATTACCCTCAGGAGTGAGATATCAGCTAAAATAACTGCTGTCTGTGGGAAACGGTGCTAGTATTCAGTTCAATTTCCCAAATTGCCAACACTGATGCCTATGTGCCCCCCCCCAGCCTGTGCCAGCTTGCCCCCTTGCACACACATATGGGCGATACTCACCGAGACAGCCAATATGGTCAATGAATTGGCTGAGACAACCAATGTGGTCAATGAATACCTGGCCGAATTGAAAATCTACCACATTAAACATCTGTGGATTAAGGGGAGTGGTTTCAATGTAGCAAGTTTTGCATACATCTTACCTATGCACTCACAATAGTACCTCTATGTGTTGTATCTTTTGCAGCTGCAAATGTGACCTTCATCTATCCCTCCACACCAGCGGAGAGACTAAGCCAGATAAGGAGGAGAAGGAAGAGAACGTGGAATGACCTGTTTGTAGAGACCACGAGCACCTCTGGAGCAGAAGACACTGAGAACAGGGTTTGGAGGATCACTGTCTTGGACAAAATGGAGAGGGAAATTGAGTACAGGAGAGAAGCTTGGGAGATGGAGCATGACATACAGCAGGAGTTGATGGCGCTTATGAAGGAGCAAACCGATATTCTGAGGAGTCTGATTGACCTTCAGGTGCAACACATTCGAGCTCCCCTTCCTCTGCTGTCCATCAAAAACTGCATTCCAGCACCACCCTACTTCCTTCCCCCTCCCACACATTCCATGTGGCATCAGGGGCCTGTGCCCTATTCCTACCACTCCACCTAAGGAGAGTACAGACAGTCACAGCTGAAGATACTGCAGTAAATACTCACATCACTGAAGATACTGCAGTAAATACACTGATCTGTGACAGACAAGGTCAGTGTATGTGTTTTTAAAAGGAAAATGAACATGCTTCTCCCTTCCCATGTTCAGTCCCCTGTATGTGTAAAGTTTATTTCTGTTGTACATACATTTGTTTATATGTGTTTGCAATAAAAGTCCATTTATGGAAACTTAATTAAGCTTCAGTTGTTCAAAGCACTGGGGAAAGAAGGGGTGATATCATTCTAGCAATAGGTATATTTGCAAAGTTACATAACTCCACACACAGCACTGACAGCAAGGTTCAGACCAGGTTGCTAAAAGCACATTGGCAGGCACAATATAATAAAGCAACTCGTTACTGTGGCTTGTTATTAAAATGGGCATTCAAAGCTTCCATGAGCCATATAGCTCCCTGCTGAGTTCTTCTTATAGCCTTGGTATATGACTGTTCAAAATCAGCAGCCAGCCAATACACCTCTGTACTCTACACTGGCAGAAATTTCTCTCCCTTTCCATCTCAGATATTACGAAGCACACAGCAGGCAGCTATAACCATGGGGATAATTTTTATTCTGAGGTCTAACTTAGTGAGCAGACAACACCCTTTCAAATGGTCAAAGGAACATTCCACAGTCATTCTGCAGCTGCTGAGCCTGGTGTTAAATTGCTCCTTGCTGTTGTTCAGGTGTTCAGTGTATGGCATTATGAGCCATGGGAGTAAAGGGTTAGACTGGTCTCTCAGGATCACTATTGGCATTTCAACATCACCGATGCTAATTTTGTGGTCCTGAAATAAAGTATCTGCTTGCAAGTTTCTGAACAGGCCTGTATCTTTAAAGATGCTTGTGTCATGCACCTTCCCTCAACATCCTGCACTGATGTCTGTAAAATGTATCCAGTGATCTACCAGTGCTCGCAACAACATAGAAAAGTAGCCCTTTCTGTTTATTGTGGGCTGGTATCAAGATAGGGATATGCTTTCCATCAATTGCCCCACCACAGTTTGGGAACCCCATTGTGGCAAAACCATCCAGGATCTCCTGCACATTGCCCAGATTCACAGTCCTTCTGAGAAGAAGGCAATTAATGGCCCTACATATTTGGATCACAGCAATCACCACAGTGGATTTCCTAACTCCAAATTGAATCTCATTTGATTGGTAGCAGTCTGGCATTGAAAGCTTCCACAGAACAATTGCTTATCCGTTCTCCACTGACCAGGCAGCTCTCATTTTGGTGATGTTGTATTGGAGAGCTGTAGTGAGTTCCACACATAGCTCCTGGAAACTCTGCAGCGCTGCTTATCATTCCAAACCCACATAATGATGCAATCCCACCAGTCAGTGCTTCTTTCTCAGGATCAGAACTGGTGCTCCGCTGTGTTCAGCTGCTCTGTGACTGCCAACAGCAGTCAAGAATTGTTTCTTTCCATGACTCCAGCAAAGCAACTTGAAATGAATAGTCATATTCTGTGCAGTTCCAGGAATACTGCAGGATCGGGTCCATTGCGTTCACAATGCTTACCACAATAATGCAGAGCTATGTGGGTTCCATGCTTCACTAGAGACGGAGGGCACATGGCTTTGATAGGCTTTTGAAAATAGGCACAAAATACTACAGGATGTGGATAAAATTAGGGAAGGGAGAAAATTGTATCATGGGATGTTCATGCCACATTCCCAGTCACCCCTGCAAAAATGTTTTGCTCCCGAGAGACATTGCAAAAAAATATCCTGTGCTACATGGTGAGGAGTTGCACAATAGGATAGCTACCCTAACCACAGTGCTATGTCTTTGCACTAGCACTGCTAGTGAGGATGTGCTCCGCTGACAGAAGGAGGGTAATGTGAACATGCACAACTCACTTAATTACTGTGGTAGTCGTATGTCAATACAATTTAAGTAAACTTAATTTTGTTGTGTCTGGGTATTCTGTTTTTCTGTCAGCTTGAAGATACTGCAGAAACTAGTGGCTTACCTAATATCCTTATCCTTCCAATTCCTTAGAGTAGTCATGCCTACCAGTGTACTCTGCATTTCTGTCACAAGGGCATCCTAAAACAATCCTGATGCCTCGCCATCACATAGAAAACAATATTCAAAACAATTCTCTACATATTTTTTTTTACTCTCTGTAAAGGATTTGCTCCTTGTCTAAATTATCCACAAACATTTTGTGATTGTGGTTATATCCAATAGCTTATGGAATGCTAGAAAAAGTAAGAAACTGATACAGAATCCTATCTTTGAGGTGTCAAACTTTAGTGAATGTTATTAATGGAATTTGTTAGACTCTTAATGAAATAGAACAATCCAATTTATAGCAACAATTGTGATAGAATATGCACTTCTCTACATCACTGTTGTGATCACAGTTTTTAAAAATTAAGATGCAAAAAATATCTTGCCAGTTTTTAAATGCAGCGTCTCTCACTCAGGTGCTGTCCTCTCAGTCTCCCAGATAAAATCAGAACCATGGACAGTATAGGTTTAGATGGTGGTGTGGTCCAAGCACAGTGATTTCAGAACACATGATTTTGTTCATCTCAGTGTAGCATGCATCTATTAAGAAAGTACAAGAAATCCAATGAGTGGACACTGGCCAGTTGGGCTGCTCTAATGTTCATCTGACAATCTCATTAAAGTGCAGATGGATTTGAGATACTGCAGTTGAGTATAGCTAATTATAGCACTCTTCATTTATAAAAAATGTTTCCTATATAGTAAAAGAGATGAACATTAGAGCAGCCCAACTGGACAGTGAAGGATGTTATATTTACAGCAACTCCAGTTCTAGAGAACACTTAGTTTCCTGGCAGTCGGTTAGTACAATTTTGGCAGAATATACAGACTTACTCTACCTTACACGCCAAAAGACAAATGAGGCATTTTTGCCTATATTTGTCAGAGTTTGAAATAGTGACATCCACTTCACTTCAGCTTTAATTTACACACATTCCACCTTTCAATTATTTCATTGTAAAGAAATAAAAATAGTTGACATTTTAGAGGAAATGTCTTAGAGGGAAAGATTAAAAGAGCACCAGCAACTCTCTATATACAGGTTAAATGACTGCTAAGTTTTCAGGGGAGTTAATTGGCTCTAGAGAAGGAAGATAATTTATTTAGGATTGGAAGTAGTAGGGTCAAACTAAATTGGACAAAGCCCAGGAGAATATACCATAGCTACAGGGGAGGTTCACTATAAAAGGAACAGGCCTGTATTGTCAGGGCAAATTCATTTTCTTTTTCTCTCTTTCTCATATGATAAATAACATAAATGCAAAGCTCACCGCTTTCATGAATCCAGCTGATTTTTCTAAACTGCCAAATTAGCCTTTCATAGTGCTTGCTATATATGTAAAATGCGCTAGGTGGCAGCAAAAAATAAGCTAACAAAACCATGACATCAGGGTAGATAGATAGAGACAGGCAGATTTCTAGTACTTCAGCAGGGAAGGGAAGTTTTGTGGAATTAAATATTACTTCTCCTTTACTTAGGTATTTTCTTTTAAAAAAAACAGACTGCCAAAGCCAGTAGTTCAGTGTAGTACTTTTCTGGCAGCCCTTCGCCAAGCTGAAATTTCCACAATAGTCTTGGGTTGGAACTGAATCATCTTCAGTATCAATTATCTTAATCACTGCACACGAACTGGATCAGTGGGGATAAGTGCAGTAACCCCTCATGGTGCTAAAATGCATGTCAATAAAATTACTGCATCTGCAAGCTCCTTTGTTGAGTTTTGTGATCTAAAGAAATACAAAGAACTCAAATAAAGAAAAATCTGTTCAATTTATGCAGACAATACACAATATGATTGTTTTCCAATCTACTGTACTTCTGCTACCGATCTCCAACATATTTTAGTTCCCATAATTAGGATGTTAAAACTTCAGTGATGTGGAAGTTTCCCAAAGTGAGTTTATGGTTTGCCTAGAATCATTTGACTAATAGTAGGCCCTTTCCATAAAATGGAAGCTATGTAATACTATGTGTATCACTTAATGTTTTCTAAAATGGCTGCCAGAATCTACTGTGTATAGTAAAGATGAGAGCGGTAACTCAAATCTTTAAAAACATTCAGAAACTCTTAAAGTAGCTAGTAAACCAGTATATAGAGAATTGCTCCAGGCACGAGTGCTCCAAGCGTGTGCCTTGGGCGGCAAGCTGTGGGGGGCGGCCTCAGGTTTGCTGTCGGGGCGGCAGATGTTCGCCGTCAGGACGGCAGTCAAGCTGTCTTCGGCGGCATGCCTGCGGGAGGTCTGCGGCTACTGCAGATTTGGCGGCGGCAGCGACAAGGCTGTGGGACCTGTGGATCTCCCATAGAAACACCGCCGAATCTGCATTACACTGGACCACTCGCAGGTGTGCCGTGGAACTTCCGTGCTTGGGGCAACAGAAACCTTAGAGCCGCCCCGGCTAGTAAATAATAAGAAATAAGAACTGATGGCATGAATAAAACAAAATTTGTTTATGTCAAAAATCACATTAAGGAAAAGGACTGTAAAAGACTGAGGTTCTATTGTGGTAGTGTTAAAGATCTGTTATAGATCTCCTCCCCCGAGGATCCGAGATTTGGATATGGAGAGAGAGCTCTTTAATATTCTTAGAAAATAAAATTCTACGAGAAATTGTATAATTATTGGCGATTTTAACTTCTCAGATACAGATTGAAGAACAAATGTTGCTAATAATGGGGCTCACATATTTCTGGATGTGATAGATGACGTTTCTTCACCAGACAATCACTAAAACAACAAGTGATGCTATTTCTGATTTTTTTTTGTTAAGCAGTAAGGACATTATAGAAGACATGTTCACAGAAAGTGACTTTGGATAGGTGATTCAGTTTAAATTAAATAGAAGGATAATCAAAAACAGATAAATAACACTGGTCTACAATTTTTTAGAAGTCGTCTGCTTCAGAGATAAAATGTGATATTTATGATGTATTTTGATGTGCTGAATTCAAATATGACAATTAAAACAACTGATTGGCTACTGTTTCTAAGATATTTAAGTTTTTACATTTTATGTCTATGTATTTTGTGTAGATAGTAGAGTTTTAATCATAAATTGTAAACCTAGGTCTTTTCATGTGTTTATGGTTGCTTTACATGATAATATTTCACCTGTCCTGTTTAGGTATCACTTTAAAAATCAGCAAAAGGGTTATAGAAATAAAATGTATTATGAAACAAAAGGCAAAAAACTATTATGTACAGAGTTTAGTCCTATTCAGTGTCTACTTAGTGCTTCTTGGCTTGTCTCTTTTATTCATTAAATGGAGCATCTCTTGTCACTGTCCAGCAATAGTCTGCAAGCATTGATGGGCTCCATTTGCCCTGATAGCGTTTCTCCATTGTTGCAATGTCCTGGTGAAATCGCTCGCCGTGCTCATCGCTCACTGCTCCGCAGTTCGGTGGAAAAAAATCTAGATGAGAGTGCAAAAAATGTATCTTTAGTGACACTTTTCCTCCCAGGCTCCAATGACTGTCGGAGTGGCCAATCTTTCTTGATGTAGTGGGAATCTCTTGCACGACTATCCCATTCACAGAGAAAACAGCAGTACTTTGTGTATCCAGTCTGCAGACCAAGCAAGAGAGCAACAACCTTCAAATCTCCACAAAGCTGCTACTGATGTTGGTCATAGTTTATGCACCTCAAAAGTTGTTTCCTGTTGTCATAGGTTTCCTTCATATGGACTGCATGACCAACTGGAATTGATGGCAAAACATTGCCATTATGCAGCAAAACAGCTTTAAGACTCGTCTTCGATGAATCAATGAAGAGTCTCCACTCATCTGGATCGTGAACGATGTTGAGGGCCGCCATCACACCACTGATGTTGTTGCAGGCTACAAGATCACCTTCCATGAAGAAGAATGGGACAAGATCCTTTTGACGGTCACGGAACATGGAAACCCTAACATCACCTGCCAGGAGATTCCACTGCTGTAGTCTGGAGCCCAACAGCTCTGCCTTGCTCTTGGGTAGTTCCAAATCCCTGACAAAGTCATTCAGTTCAGCTTGTGTTATGAGGTGTTGTTCAGAGGAGGAGGATGGGAGAAAATGTGGGTCCTGGGACATTGATGGTTCAGGACCAGAAGTTTCATCCTCTTCCTCTTCCTCGTCTGACTCAAGTGAGAATGATTCTGCTGCATCAGGAACCGGCAGTCCTTCTTCGTGGGGTATTGGGCGTATAGCTGATGGAATGTTTGGATAATGCACAGTCCACTTTTTCTTCTTTGACACACCTTTCCCAACTGGAGGCACCATGCAGAAGTAACAATTGCTGGTATGATCTGTTGGCTTTCTCCAAATCATTGGCACTGCAAAAGGCATAGATTTCCTTTTCCTGTTCAACCACTGGTGAAGATTTGTTGCACAAGTGTTGCAGCATAAGTGTGGGGCCCACCTCTTGTCCCGATCTCCAATTTTGCAGCCAAAATAAGGTGATAGGCTTTCTTAACCATAGTGGTTATACTGCGCTTTTGTGATGCAAAAGTCACTTCACCACAAACATAGCAGAAGTTATCTGCAGTGTTCACACAAGTACGAGGCATCTCTGCTCACTTTGGCTAAACAGAAATGTGTCCCTTTGCAAAATCAAACACTGACAAATAAGAGAGCACGACACTGTATGATTTCTAGAGCTGATATAGGGCAATTTGTTCAGCAGAGTGATGTAAGCTTCGTTATGATTGCATCATCCATGACTTCTAGGAATAACATGATGCAATTCATATCATGTATGATGCAATACCAGCTTCAGATTGCATCATTCATTGTTTTGCCTAAAAAGCAAGTACTGTCCAAACCCAGTCATAGATTTATTCATAGATCCAGTCAAAGACGTATTTTAATCATTTCTGGTTTAAATTGAGATCCCTTCCCTTTATAACTCACTTATCCTCCGCCATTCCCATGTCAAGGGTCGTATATACTGACCCAATAGCATATCTTGAAAACTAGAGCCAATCAACAATTGTAAGCATGATTTTCGTTCTCAGTGACCCAGAATTAGTAAAGTTTGACTACATTTATTTCAGAAGCATTTTAGCTGTAAAACAGTGTAATTAGGGCTTTAGAATTCAAGAAGGCAGACTGAGAAATTAGTGAAGTCAAGTGGAATGAAGAGTTCAGAGACATAAAAGACAGGGCTTGGAATTTCTTTAAGTCAAAAGTATAAAAATTATCTGGAATTTGCATTCCAAACAAGGGGGAAAAATTGTATGGAATGGCTTCAGGCCTACCCAGATATATAACCTCCTTAATAAGTATATTAAGAGTAAACTGAAAGCTTACAAGAAATGAAAAAAGGGTTTTGTTAACAAAAAAAGCTACATCTTGTATGCCAGAAGTGGAGGGATACACTGAGAATTGCAAAAAGTCAAGCTGAGTTAGACCTTACAAAGGAAATTTAAAAAAGTAGTAAAAGTTCTTTAGCCATATAAATAAAAAGAGAACAAGAAAACACAGGGCTGCTATGCAGCAAGGACGGGGTGGAGATTCAGAAGCACCTACGTATAGTCCCAAAACCTTGCTCTGATTTTCAGTAAGGATGATGTATAGAACATGGGGACATAGGCAGGCTGACTAATGTCATTCAGTGTTTAGAAATGGAAATTACCATGTCATCTGAGATTGAAGCGAAATTTAAAGAGCTGGCCCCATCACAGTAATATCTGAGCCTATCACAATGGCCTGTGAGGTAGGAATATACTAGTATCACTCTTTTATATGGGGAACTGAGGTTCAGAAAGCCTATGTAACTTGCCCAAGGTCACATGAGAAGCCTGTGGTGTAGCAGGGGCTTGGAAAAGAGCTTTCTCAAATGTTAGGCTAACGTTCTAACACCAGACTATCTTCTACTTCAGCTGACCTGGGGAGGGGACACAGGATAATTTCCATTTTAGAATACTGAAAGAATGGGCACACTAATTGCAAGTCCAGTAGAAAGGATTTTTAATAATTGTCAAATGGGGGTAATACTGTATATCTGGAGAATACCAGATGTAGCACCTGTATTTAAGAAAGGGGAAAAAACGTGCTCTAGATAAGTAAAAATCCATTAGCCTGACCTCAGTAGGATGCAAGGCTTTGGAACACATTTTGAAGGCAAGAACAATTAAAGGAGTAGAGGTAAATGGAAAATGGGCTAAGATGCAACATGATTTACTAAAGGTAGATGATGCCATACTAACCTTTGATCTTTCTTTGAGAAAAATAATGAACTTTTTAGACAAGGGAAATATGGTATATCCAATCTGGATTTAAGTTAAGCTTTTGATGTGGTTTCACATGGGAAATTATTAGTTAAACTGGAGAAGACTGGATTAGTACAGGAACTGGAAGGTGAGTAAAACATTAGTTAAAGGGGAGAGAATAGTGTGTTGTTCTGAGAGGAGAACTATGGGACTAGTGGGACGTTACTAATGGAGTTCCTCAACCATTGGTCTTAGAACCAATCTTCTTTAATATTTTCACTATTGACCTTGTCACAAAAAGTCAGACAGTGCTAATGAAATTTGCCGGTGACAAAGCTGTCAATACAGTGGATGACTGGAATATTATACAGGAAGAATTGGATGACTTTGAGGACTGGAGTAAGAGAAGTGGGATGAAATTTAATAGTACAAAGTGCAAGGGATTAAAAAAATCAATTTATGCTATAAACTGGAGTTTTGTCAGTTGAAATGACAGAAGGAGAATTGTCTTTGTGCAGTACTCACTGGATGACTATGAGTCACTGATATGTTGCAGCAGTGAAAATGGTAAATGTGATTTAAAGATGTATCTGGTGAGATATTTCCAATAGATATATGGAAATAGTAATGCCATTGTACAAGGCACTGGTAAACCTCATTTTGAATATTGTATAAAATTCTGATCATTCATGTTCAATAAAAT
The DNA here is from genome assembly GCA_007922305.1 of Dermatemys mawii. Lineage (NCBI taxonomy): Eukaryota > Metazoa > Chordata > Testudines > Dermatemydidae > Dermatemys > Dermatemys mawii. Next base: position 29,837,272 of record ML677333.1, read on the forward strand.
AAATTCAAACTGGAACGGTGCAGAGAAGCGCAATGAGGATGATAAGAGGAATGGAGATCTTGTCTTTCGAGAGGAGACTAAAAGATCTTTGCTTGTTCAGCTTAGTGAAATGAAGGCTGAGAGGGCATTTGTATAGAAACAGAACACTGTGGGTAAACCTCAGGCCGGAAGAAGACCTATTTAAACTAAATGACAATGTTGGGATAAGAACATTAGAAGAAGATTTCTAACCAATCAAAAGAGTAAGGTTCCGGAACAGCCTTTCAACAGCCATAGGTTTCTTCAAAAAGTTTTTGTTTTAATAAAATAGCATTTTCTGATTTAAAAAAATGTCAAACAATTCCCTATCAGCTCTAACGTAACAAAAGTTACTTCCAGTTCAAAAAAGTAAACTTTAGTTACTCCTCACTTTCTTATCCCTTAGCTAGTGCAGTGTTTACCATTGTTCACTGTTCAGGTTGCTTACCCTAAGCCAGGGGTCGGCAACCTTTCATAAGTGGTGTGCCGAGTCTTCATTTATTCACTCTAATTTAAGGTTTTGTGTACTAGTAATAAATTTTAACATTTTTAGAAGGTCTCTTTCTATAACTCTATAATATATAACTAAACTATTGTTGTATATAGAGTAAATAAGGTTTTTAAAATGTTTAATAAGCTTCATTTAAAATTACATTAAAATGCAGAGCCCCCCAGACTGGTGTCCAGGACCTGGGCAGTGTGAGAGTGCCATTGAAAATCAGCTTGCGTGCTGCTTTTGGCCTGTGTGCCATAGGTTGCCTATCCCTGCCCTAAATGCTGCCTTTCTTCTTACCCTGCCCCAAAGGAATAGATTCATTTTCAATCTAGGAGAGGAGGAATGAGGAAAAGCCTAAAAAGGATATTTCTTAAGGATCACAAGGGTCTCTGATTTAGTCTCAGATACTTCAACATACATTAATCAGCCTGGTCAGGTAATTGTAATCTCCATCATGCCAGAGTAAATCAGGAGTATCTCCCATTAAAGCAATGGACATGCACGAGTGTAGAATGGATTTTGGTGAGATCAGAAACAAGCCCCAAAACTCCAAAATCAAAGCCTAATGACCAATTCAAGGCTTGTTCCACAGATCTTAGGTTCTTAACATTCTCATTGAATTGTATGGGGGGTTTGTGCAAGTAAGAATATCAGGATTAGATATAAATTTTCTCTCTTATTTAGCATCAGCTAGGAATCTGCATTTGATTGTACATCTCAGTGATTATTATGTCAAAAGACAGCAACATGGGAGAAAGAAGTGTTTCATCCCAAGCTTGTCAGTAATTTGATTTTAAAAAGTGTTGTTACTTATTAAGGGCCAACTCTGCTATTGGAAAAGCATCTGAAATTTCCAGTTAAATCAATGGAAGCTATGTTTGTATATCCAAAGACAGAGTTTGGCTAATAATGTTTTATTATTTGATTGTAGTCAGATGCATTTTGTTGTCAAAATAATTCTGCTGTTTGATATTGTAGTTGGTTAAAAGAAACCTTGTTCTCTAAAATAGCTGTCAAAACACTTATACAATATAAAATTTGCCATAGAGCTGAATAATCCCTTGATTTTTCTTGTCCTAATTTTAAGCATAAATAGAACTAATGAATTAAAGACAGTTGAACTGACCTTTTAACTAAGTAAGAGAGGAAAGGCCAGCAGAGAGAAAGGTGTAAGACATTTCTCTAGCTTTCTACTAGACTCTGATATGTGATTGAAGTACACTAGTCCTGCAAGTGTCAGCTGAAGTGTCACATATATCCAAATGAACAATTTGTGCTGAATAGAAAATCAGAATGTTAAAGGCTGAAGGAATTGTGTCAATGCAGTAATGAATCATAAGAACAAGAGTTTCATTTTACCCAAATTTCCCAAATGTTGTAAAATTACTCAAGGGAAAAGAGATTTCTTATTACTTCATAAACTCCAGCAAAACTTCTCAGACGAAATCCAGCTATTTAAACACAGACTAATAAAATAAATTACAATGCATTTTAAAGTTTTTCTGAAATTCAAACTGGTTTCTTTACCACACATTCCACACAGAAGCTCCTTCCCTTCTTTTTTAAGGATTAATATTTATTTTGTCACAGTCTAGAACCACAGAATCATGGTAATGTGGGCCTGGAAGGGACCTGGAGAGGTCATCTAGTCCAACCCGCTGTGCTGATGTAAATCCTAGCACACCTAGATGACCTTTGATATGCGTATGCCTAACTTGTTCTTAAAAATCTCCAATGATAGGGATTCCACAACCTCCCTTGCAAGTCTATTACAGTGCTTAACTAGCCTTATAGATAGAATCATGTTCCTAATATGTAACCCAAATCTCCCTTGCTGCAGATTAAGCCAATTACATCTTTTTCTGCCTTCAGTGGACAGAGAGAATAGCTCATCATCATCTTCCCTATAACAGTCCTTAATGTATTTCAGGACTATTATCAGGTTCCCCCTCAGTCTTCCTCTCTCAACACTAAATGTTCCCAGTTTTTTTCGATCTTTCCTCACAGGTCACCTTTTATTATTTTTGTTGCTCTCCTCTGGACTGTTTCAAATTTGTCCACATCTTTCTTAGAGTATGGTGCCTGAAACTGGACTCCAGCCAGAGGATGCATGAGTGCCAGCGGGAGGGGAGACAAGCAAGGGCACGCCCCACCAAATAATCATCAGGGGCACAGAACTCCGCAGACCCCAGTGCCGTGGCAGGAGAGGAAGAAAAGCGAGGTCCTCCCAGCCCTGGGCCTCAGCAGGGGCACAGAATGTGTCCCTCCAAAAGGGCTATAATTAAATTCCTCCACACGCCCCTGATTCCAGCTGAAGCCTCCATCAGTACTAAGCAGAGTGGAAAAATTACCTTCCATGTGTTACATACAGCACTCCGGCTAATACACCACAGAACAATAACCTTTTTTGCAACTGCACTAGATTGCTGAAACATACTCAATTTGTGATCCACTCTCACTCCCAGATCCTTTTCTGTAGTAATATTGCCATGCCAGTTCTTTCCCATTTTGTAGTTGTGTATTTGATTTTTCCTTCCTACATGAAGTACTTTCCTCTTGTCTTTATTTAATTTCATCTTGTTGATTTCAGTCCAATACTCTAATTTGTCAAGGTGATTTGGAATTCTAACCCTGTCCTCCAAAGTACTTGCAATCTCTCCCAGTTTGGTGTTATCCAGAAATTTTATAAGCATATTCGCCTCTCCGTAATCCAAGTCACTAATGAAAACATCGAATAGCATCCAACACAGGACAGACCCTTGCAGGATTCCATTAGAAACATCCCCCCAGTTTGACAATGAGCCATTGACTTGGGCATCTTAACTATACATTTTCATAATGTAACATGTCTGGATTTCTTTTAAGTTCAACTTGGAATTTTCACAGTTTGTGATGCTCGCTTTTGAGAAAATTACATCTATTAAATTGCCAGTATGCTCTCAATTTTAATTCCATTTTAAAAGTTGTTCCCCAGGAACTTCCTTATTTTGTTAAAAATACAAATGTCACCCATGGGCAACTAATCAAGAATCCCAAAGAGATGTATGGTACTTCCAATCATCTCAAGACATATAATATCAAGCTTAATTTTTAAGCCCAGATTTACCAATGTGCTCTGACTGCTATAACCTACACTATAGCAGCACAAAGCAGCCAAAAATGGATTTGGCAGTTTCCACAAGTTTCTGACATCCACATTCCTCTGCACATGTATGCACACACACATGCACCCATGTTTTCCCCTTACTCCAACACCTTACATTCCCTTGCATGTACATACCCCAGTGTATCCCTGTGTCCCCCAAATTCCTCTTCACAGCACTCTCCTGCCCTTTCCATAGAGTAGATCTGGTAGTTTTGGAAAAACACTTTTTTAATATTAATGGTCTTTTTTTCACTTTTCGAAACAAAAATATTATTTATTCTTTTTTTTAATTCATACCTGAAAGTTTTTTCTTCAAAAGCAGCTGAGAAATAATATTCTTCTATGGAGAATTCCATAAACAATTATAATCTTTCAAAATGCCTTTCATCTCTTTTTGGGAATACTATAATGGGAGTGAAGTTACGCTGCCCTCTGGAAAGATTGTGGCTCGCTGTGCTGTCGGGGCTACTGCCTTCCCTGAGGGCAGGTTGGCCTCAGTTCCATTGAGAGCAATAGAAGATGGCAGCTGCTTTGAAAGAGGGAAGTTCTTCACAGATTTTTCTAAAGAAGAATATTATTCTGAGCCTCTGCTGAAAAATAAACTTGTGATTATGAAGATTAGCAAAACAATTATGATTAATTCTAAAAAAAGATTCAAATGTAGACAATCAGTGCTTAAGATTTCAGTACATTTTAATTATATTGGAAAGTTGAAGAGTGTGCTATTTTGCCATTAAGATAATTTAAAACAAAATATGCCCTGATAGGGGGTGCTAAATTTCTTCAGGGACCTATTTAAAAGTAATTGAATAAATTAATTAATATCTTTATTTGTAAGTTTTCAGAAAACTCAGAGTAAATGCTGTAATTTGAGGAGCATACGCTGTATTCTTCATATGTAACAATGTGGTTGAATCCCTGCTTTAAGTGAAAAACTCTACCTTAACTATGCAACTACAAAAGGCACTTTCATAAATTAATAGGACAACATGAAAACGATACCCAAGTGATCACTCTCATGACCATTGAAATGCAGCCACCTCTGAAGAGAAAGTCAACAGCTGTTTAACAGAGATTGAGCAACCGAGGACAGGAAATGACAAATAATTTGTCCCTGTGAAATGACAAAGGTATATTACAGACAAGAAGATTTGTAACAGCCAGAACTGGAATTAGATGAGGAGGTGATCCTACTTAAAAGCTGCAGTGCAGATAGTCTTTGTAAAAAGCACCACAAATTGTAAATGATCCAAAAGTTGATCAGAACCTTGGTTTAATGCCTCATCTGAAAGAATCTCAGTGCTCCTTAACACATACCAGAGTACTGGATCAGAACTGACTCAAGGAGAGGAGTACTATTTGCTGAATCACCAAAAATGCTTCCTTCAGCACCTGGGTTTTCCTGGGAGATTTCCTATCCAAGCATTGACCTGGCTTGACTCAGTTTAGCTTGCAAGTTCTGACAGTTTCACTGTACAATATAGTAGGGCTACAAAGAGTATCTTCCTTCATTTTGTTCCTTGACCTTTTTCTGTGAAAGGCAATTATTTATTTCTTCCCCTGTTTCCCCATTTGGGTCAGGTGTAAATTTTGGAACTCTTTTCTGACACAGTAATTTCAAATCTTAGCGTGTATCTATGCTATTTTCAGATAGTGTGCCAAGTCATCTTCTAGGGTTCTGATGCTTCCTCAGAATTCAGATTATACAAATCTGCATGCCAAATTTATTTGGCAAATGTATAAAATGAGGCAGCCATTAGTAACAGTTGCATAATAATCTCATAAAGGTCCTTAGGAGAGCCGAAACAGTTCAGAACGGCATTGGTAGCATGTATGTTTCATTCAAAACCGTGAAAAAACATTTATGATTGTAACAGTTGAAGACCAATTCATGATGAGCTAAAGTGGACACATGGCTTGGTCTTACCGTATGTACAGATAGTGTGACAAAGCTCCAAGTTTGTACTTGTGGGTCCTGTGCTTCCTGGCAGATTGAGGGGCCTCAGAAACTCATCTAGGCCCCAGAGTGACCTCCCTTTCTCAGTATAATTGGCAAGAGTCACCGCCTAGTGAGTTACCTTCATCACAGGCCAGTATTGAAGATGGAAAGGGGGGGAGCCTGGGCCCGCCCTCTATTCCAGACTCCAGCCCAGGGACCCTAATAGTATCAGCCAAGATGATTGTATTGTGTTTTAGGCACAAAACACAATACAATTCCCTGGGTTACTTCCCCACAGCAGTCTCCACTTCTTCAAACCCCACTTCACCCTTACCTCAGGGCCTCCTTCCTTCTGTATGATATGTTGTCCACCACTCAGTCTCACCAACAGCACAACTTCCTCTCACAGCTCCTGACACCCACACCCACCTGACTAACTGGGAGGTTTTTATCTGGTTTCAGCCAGTCCCTGATTGGCTTCAGGTGTCCCAATTAGGCTAGCTGTTTCTACTCCTTTCTAGAAGGTTCTTAATTGGCCCCAGGTGTCTTGTTTGGCCTGGAGTAGCCTTTGTTTGGCTATCCAGGGAACAGGGACCTGCACATCCTGAGACTAATATACCTGCCTTCCAGCACTCTCCTATATCCTTCTGGACTGACTCCGTCACAATAGGTAAGAGGACCAGTGTCATACTGTTGGATACATCAGAAGTAATGTACATTAATATATGATTTAAAGGATTTTAATGAAAATTTAAGCAGATGAAGTGAACTGTTTCTAATCTGATTTTCACTGCATCAGGCTAAGCCTGACTCTGTGATAAAAAAGCCCATGAAATCAAAAGAAAAATAGATAAGCAGTGATCAGCAGGCTGTAAAAAACTGCAGTCTGCAGGGCCTAAAGTCAAGCACTAACTTTCTGTAACATTTGATGATTCCCAACATGCCATGATACTCTCAGAGAGCTATTATGTCCTCAGGAGAAATCAGCCATTTATCAAAACTGACATTTCTTTCCCTCGCAGAATAGCAGGAATCACACCTTTAGTTAGAACTGTCATAGAGTGTATACATTTTCTGTTCTTTTTTTTCTTCAACTGTAATTTCTCTCCATATAGTGCCACACAACTAGAGTTACTCATCACGAATAAACAAATAGATCACAGGTTAAAGAGCTACCAGTCCCAGTGTTGCAGTTAAGGCTGTGTTATTGTTTCTAGTTCTAACTACCAATGAATCGGATGCTGAATATTATGGGGTTTGGTTTAAAAAGCATAAAAATGTTTGGACATTTATCTGAACCAAACCAACTAAGATTCCTTTCCTACCTCTTTTTAATAACCCCCTTCTTCAGGCTCCTGGAAGTCTGTAGTCTATTCTGCCTCCATCTCATATCTCTTGAAAAAGAACACCCTTAAAGGCTTCAAGGCAATTTCAATCTTACTGCCCTTCATTTACATTTGAAAACATGATGCCTATGGCCTATTGCTCTTTCTCCAATCCTATATGCCCAAAAGATTCACAGTGCTCTACAGTCCTTCCAGTTGCAGAGCTGGCATTCGGGGCATGCAGAGCCTCCCTGGCCGCCCCTGCGCCTAGGGCTTCAGGGACATACTGACTGCTTCCCAGGAGCCATGCGGAACCAGGGAAGGCAGGGAGCCTTAGCCCTGCCTTGCCACCCACTGGACTTTCAATGATCTGGTCACTGGTGCTGACTGGAGCTGCCCGAGTGCCTTTTTGACTGAGTATCCCGATGGAAAACTCTAACTCAACACTGTGAGTCAAAAGTAAAAGGTAAGTCCAATTTACTACTTCTTTTTGTTGTTCGTATAACAAGCTTAACTTTTCTTAGATATTTACACACATTTGCTACATTTGATGATTTATACACATATAGAAGCTAAAATATCCATAGATACATTTCTACGATAAATGTGGCCTAATAGTTTCTAACAATATTTAATGACATTTAACATCACTGTTTCCATGTACTTATGTGCAGACTTTTTGACAAACAGTTAAGATTCCAGGTTCAATGACTGATTAACTATAATGATGCAATACATTTGTGTGCATGTCCCATGGACACTAAATTAGACAAAAGAAAAAATAAGTTTTGTTATACATGTGTAAGCATCCCCCGTTAGTAATATTTATTCAATTATCATAATCAAACTTTGATTATACAAAATGCTAACAAAATCCACCAGCACTAACTGAAATGAAAATTACCTTTGATATAACCCTCGCCATCTGCATTTATCCAAGAGAATGAAATGTATGCTTCGATACTATAGTGAGGGGCATCTGAGAAATACTTTGATAGATAGCTAAATAGACTCCTTCAATTTATAGACAGTTTGGGTATTTTCCAGGGAAGTCACATATAATGTTTTAGAGCTGGATTTTTTAAAATACAAAATATTCCTATGCAGGAGCAAGTAAGCAAAACCACTGCATGATCAGATTTTGAAATGTAAACACTGTGAAGGGGATGCAGGCAGGTAGGGGATGGGTCTACCATGCATGGAGGACCTGTGCTCAGGAGAGTTTTATCGTTTCCAACTCTCATTAATTTATCACAAGTCCCATTTTTTAAAAAACCTTTTACACTCTCTCCCTCTTCAAATCTTCCATTTCACAAGATTTCCTTTATTCAAAATAGCCTCCATCTCCCACTACTTTAAATGGGTCTGAAGCCTACAGGATGGCCACCATTTCCCTACAATCTCTACATGTGGAATGAGGCTGCCTCTGGTAAGACGGCTGCCTACTCCCATTGTTTTCTATGAGATGTAAACAGGCTAATTTCAGGACAATGGCTTTTCATCTATGGTAGAGACAGGACGTTATGAGGACACAAAGGAAAGTGAGGAGAAGAAGAAGAAGGGCAGGAGGAGATTGAGTGTGGTTCAGGAGAACAGGAACTAATCGAGAGGGTGCAGGGTATGTGGTATGACATCAGGGGATTGGGAATGTATGAGGTAGGAAAAGACTAAGGAAGATGGCTGTAGGGGATGCAGGAGGAAGCCTGAGGGGAGTATGTGAGTGCAGGAGAGTGATGGATGGGAGACAGGAGTTTAGGAGGATATCTAAGGGCTCAGAATATTGTGGGTGTTGAGTCTGAATGGGATTTGAGCTGCAAGCGGGGAGATGACAGGAGTGCAGGGGAATGTGTGGGACAGGTAGTGATAATACGAGCCAAGGGAATGCGAAGGTATTTTGGGGTTTGACTCATGGTTTTTGAATGCTTGGGGTTGATAGTACTGCATGTCAGGTGTTAGCTCTTTGTAGTCAGGTCTAATGGTTTGAGTGCCAATCTAACATGGACAGGAGTCCACGGTCAGGAGCAGGCCAAGGGCAGTGCTGGAACCAAGGGAAGTGCTGGGGACGGGCCAGGGTCAGAACCAAGATCAGAGTCCTTAGACAAGTCAATTCAGTACCATAGCTGGAGTCCAGGTACAGGCCAAAGGTCAAAGCCAAGTGGTCAGAGTCCAAGGGGGTCTGATGGGAGAGATAGGGCTGGAGCAGGGCAGCAACAGGACTGGAGCAAAGTCACAGCAGGGCAAGGGCAAGAGAAAGGCTGGAGCAGATTGGAATAGGCCTCAGACTAGGGCAGGAACTGGGTCAAGAGCAGGCTGGGAGTCTAGAGTCTGTTACAATGTGGTGCAGCAGGAGGGTTCCTGGCCCAGTAGCGCTATTACACAGACTAACTTGCAACTCTGGCGAGGTTAGGGAAATACCTGAGCCCAGGAGTCATCTGACCCAGGTTCTGCTTAGGGATAGGCTGCAGCTACATGCCGGAGGGCTGAGTCACTGCCAACTCTGTTGGAGGGGTAAGTCCTTATTAAGAGTCTGGGGATGGGTAGGTGAAAGGTGGCCTACATCTAAAGGCCCCTTCCCCCAGCCTAAAGAGAGGAGAACTGGATTCAGGTTTCAAGTAAATAAAGGGGGCAAAAATGAAAAAAAAAAGGATGGGAGTAAGAGTCACAGAGCCAAAAGCAGAGGTTGAGCGTGGGACATCAAGCAGAGAACCCTGGAGAGTGCCCACTGCTCCTTAAAGGCATCCAGAGAGCCAGTGGACACAGCCCAGAGGAAGTCTGCCCAGAGATGTGACTTCAGAAACAAATGGAAATAGGCCTCACAGTCACAGAGCACTTCCTCAACCAGCTTCTCCCCCTGGTATGATGGACGGCCACTTTGGCCAGTGCCAGGAGGAGGTTGACGAGGAGGTCTTGCGACTTTGTGTAGGCATGTATGGAGTGTGCATAGATCTGGAGGTGTGAGGAAAAGTGCAGCCAAAACTTGAGGAGAAGGTTCTGGTGGAACCAGGAAAGGGGCTGCATGGTGCACTCAATGTAAATGAGCTCCAGGGTGCCCCTCTCGCTGCAAAAGGAGCATGTGTCAGGGGAGGTGGTGAACCACACCAGATACGTGCTCCATGAAGGAGCTGCCAACTAATATCCATGGTGGGCCATGGGACCAGGGTGGAATACAGACTGGCCCACCAGGATTCCTCACCCTGTCACTTGGTGTTGGGCAGGACATGAGGGTGAGGAAGTGACAGGTGAGGAGCCTGAGCATGTACAGCTGTTCCTTACTTGAGGATAGGCGACAGACTGGCTGCAGGTCACGCAGCCATCTCAGGTGGTGCAGAGGTGGAGGCTGGGGAGGCTCGTGGGGCAGGGGCCTGATGGCGCGGTCCTCTGATTACCAACAGCACTGGCAACGCTGCTCAGTAAGTCAGAGAGGTTCTTTATGGATAATACTTTATCAATAATTAATTATTATTATTAAATGTGCACTGTTAGAAAAATAACCTTCTTGTTATTCAGTTTAACTGTAACTCTCGTAATTTTCAGAATGAAAAAAGATATATCACAATAAAGCGTGAGATGGGGGAAAACACAGTATTTACCCTCTACATCCTTTTCGCTATTTCCCCTCGTCTCAATCTATTCATTTTATTTTTTACCTGGAATATGTAGGCCCATCCATTTGTTTAACTCTGCTCCGAGTCATTGGTAGGGCTCTACCAATTTCACAGCCATGAAAAATGTGTCATGGACCATGAAATCAGCCCTTCCCCATGAAATCTGATTTCCCCACACTGCTGGGAGGCTGGAGCTTCTAGCTGCTAGTGTGGCCGGGCTGAGGAGAGACAGGAGTTGTCCTCCCCTTGCACAGCCACTCTTGGTGGGGAGATCAGACCCACCTGCAGAGGCAGTATCACCCACACTTCTGAACGGCAGCAGCCCAGGAGCTGGGCTTCTGGACTTCTTGCTGCGGTTCCCAGTGCTAAGCTTGGGGCTTCCTCCCACAGGGGCTCCTGTCAGGGCCGAGGGTTTCTGCTCCCAGTGGCTGCACCCAGGACAGCCCGGGATCTGGGCTTCTGCCAGCTGCTCTGAGCTCCTGTGTGGTTCTTGGCATTGAGCTTGGGGCTTCCTCTCCCAGTGGTTCCTGCCAGAGCTGGGGACTTCCGGTGCCTGACGCTCCAGCTGGGACTCAGGGCAGCCCAGACTCAAGACTTCTGCCCCCCTCCCCTCCCATTTTAGCCAGGGTTTAGGGGCTTCCATTCCCCCCCGAGCACTGCTCCAGCTGGGAAACCCAGGCTCAAAGCTTCAGCCCCGCGGCTTCAGATGGGGTTTGAGGCAGCTGGAAGCTTCCACCCCTCTCCCCCATCTCCCCCTGCATCTCCAGCTGGGTCTCAGGGCAGCCTGAACTCAAGACTTCTGCCCAAAAGGTTGTGGCTGGGGCTTGGAGCAGCCCAGACTAAGGGCTGCCCATGCTCAAAGCTTTAGCTGAAGCGGAGGTTTGGGGAGCCCAGGCTCAAGATTTCCATCCCCAGCCTCTGGGCTCCAGTTGGAGCTCAGGGCTTCATCCCCTGCAGCTGCAGCCAGGCTCTGTCTGCCCAGGCCTGGGTCTTCTTTGCCTGGGGTTCATGCTGGGGCTCAGGATGACCCGGTTGAGGCTTCCACCTCTGGCACTTTTTCCTGGGCTAGGGCACCATTTTTCTTGGAGCCCACAAGTTGGTTAGGGGCCTCTGCTTTAATCTGCCACTGGTCTGGTCTAGCAGCTAGGCACCCTAGGCACCTACCCACCCCATCTCTGGAAACCTCCTCTAGCCCAGTCCTGAAGGCAGCACAAAAGTGACAGGGGCTATCTTGAGACCCACCCCCCAATAATAACTTTGCAACCCCTCCCGAATCCCATTTTGGGTCAGGACCCCCACGGTCACAAGGCTATGAAATTTCAGATGTAAACATCTGAAATTGTGAAACTGACCAATTTTAAAACCCTCTGGCTGTGAAATTGACCCAAATGGACTGTGAATCTGGTAAGGCCTAGTCATTGAGTGTGGGAGGCCAGGGACATGGTGGCAAAATGTGAGAAGGCAGGTAGAGGGTGTTTCCTGAGAAGCGTACGTGCTCAGTCACCCTGGCTGAAATGTCTGTTAGCCGGCATGAAGGGATGAATGAAAACCACCATGGAGGGAAATCATCCCAATGCTGAACCATTTATGTCTGCAGAGCAGGTCTTACGTATGACTTGAGTTGTGCATAGGCTTTGTATGAATCCCTGCCAGGGGGTGAATTTTTTTTCAGATTTATAAAACCAATAGGGGTGCTAGGAGAAAGCTTGGTCAGTTAGGGAAACATAGTCACTTCATAGCTGCATGTACAAATGTGGCCATTGTGCACGCATCATGGAGAAATGAACACAAACAGGCAACCATCAATTGGCATTCATAATTACTCATTTGGAGACTTGCTTCTACTTTGCGCACCTTACTTTTTTATGAGCAAATGTGCATACTTTGGGTGTGCAGTTTAGGCAGAATTCTCTTCCTTGTGTTATGCTGTTTGGTTAGGAAATGAAAACAACAGACCCAAATGTCTTACTCACACTAACCTCCCATTGCAGTCACTGCTAGAATATTGACAGAGATAAGGAAAGTACAACTCAACTGGGAATATTAAACAAAAGGATTGGGAGTGCAAGAATGGGGTGAGCAACCCCTTTTTATCTTCATACAAAATGAAAAAAACTGGGCAATACTTGGAATTTTTTAAAGTAACTTCTAAATTTAAAAACAAAACTGAGTAGCAATATTACAGAAGAGAAATTGCAGTTTTCTCAGTGGATCTCATACTGAAGTTTGCCTATTCAGGCAAAACGCTCATTGAAATTTACACAAGGGTAACTGAAGATGATGAATGTGCCGCACTGCCTGCAGACAGCCGTGTATGTAACACAGTATTGCCTATGAACTTTGTGAAATAAAGCAAATCTCTCAGTGCTCTATGACGTAAGACAAAAGGAAGGCTCCCCAGCCCTGCTAGTAGGAGATGTTCAAAGATTTGTCACCATACACATTGTTATACAACACAACTCACTACCCTCCATTGAATGTGTTATCCTTTGCATAGTCTAACAACAGTTTCTTCTTTTCCCAATAATATATATATTTAGAGACTGTGCTATGGAAAATCGAGCTGAAGAGTGATATCAATGATAATTAAAAATAACATGAACGTAAATAAAGACTAAACACCAGTTAATAAAATTATCCAGTGGTAACAGCTCTCATGAATTTATCGTAAGTAATACAATTTGGCCCCTGCTGTAGGCAGTCTCAAAATAATCTGCAGGAGAGAAGAACCAACTAAGTACATTGAACTGGAGCCTCGTGGCCAAAGTTTCAAACTTTCGAGAGTAACTATCATTCACCCATTTCACAGATAATATAGCTGACAGCTTGTACAAAGGCATTTCAAGCAGAGATAAGACATGAACTCAGGTCTCTACTAGAGTTACACCAAACCTTTTCCATATTGCCACATTATCTTTTTTAGAGGAACATCTCAGATGAAAGGCTTCTGTAATCCACTCTAACAGTTTCTGTGCCTCGCTTTAGCAGCTAGATCACATATAGAAAGTGAAAGCTCTGCTGCTACTTCAGAAGGTCAGGTTCTTCAGCTCAAGCAATACAGGAATATGCTTTTCTTACATCCACACATTCCACCCCTCCCCAACCTCCTCATGACCTAAACAGGATAGTTGTAACATTTTCCACACCATACATAACCACAAAAACAAAATGTGCTTCCAGGGCCAGGACTTGACACCATTTATTCTGATTTCCAGCATTTCACCTCTGCCTCACAAATACTTGTGAAAGTCATTGGCCATGTGTGTGTTGTGTCTCCCTGTATGGGCTGGTTCATACAGAGAACATATTGCTTTCCTTCACACCAGTCACTTCTACTGCTGAAGTGAAAGAGGTTTTGTCATGGCTCTGACTGTTGACTGATACCCTTCTGATGACCCCTGTGGTGGTGAAAAACATGTACAAATATCTGTTACAGTTAGTGTAGAGACCCAGGAATGATTGTTGGAATTATTTTATATTCCAAAACATTGTATTTAGGGCTTGTCTACAAACAGGCATTTCATCAGTTCAACTTTTATATAGATGTAGTTAAATCTGTGTAAGTGTGTGTATGGACATTCCTGTATCCATTTAAACACTGTGGCAAATTGCTGGCACTGTTATGATGGGTCCCGTGCTTTCTCTCCTTGTGGGGGGTTCAGGGAGCTATTTCTTGCCCCTGAATAGGGTATTAACTGCCCCACTAGTATCCTAGGGGAGGGGGAGTGGAGAGGGAGGGACCCGGGCTTGCCCTCTACTCCGGGTCCCAGCCCAGGGGCCCTGAGGATAGCGGTAAACTACCTGAAGTAGCTATTCCTTCCCCTGGGCTACTTCCCTCTCCTACCCTTCAGTTTGTGGGGCTTCCTGCCCTCTCTCTACACAGGTCACGTGTCTCTTTACTTAGGGTCTGGGTGGTCTTGGTTCCAAACTCTCCTCCAAACTGCTCACTGCTCCAACCCCTCCAAACTGCTCACTGCTCCAACCCCTCCAAACTGCTCACTGCTCCAAACCCTCCAAACTGCTTACTGCTCCAACTCCTCCAGACTGCTCACTGCTCCAACTCCTATCCTCCTCCCCATCTGCCTGAAGCAGGGGGTTCTATTAGGTTCTTAGCAGGGCCTTAATTGATTGCAGGTGTTCCAATCAACCTGCAACTTTCCCTAGTCCACAGGGAGCCATGCCTCAATTAGCTCTGAGCTTACATATCTCCCCTCAAGCACTCTACCGCAGCTCCCTGACCCTCCTCTATCACAACACTGAGTATATCATTTCTGCTTGCACCTGTAAATTTACTGTTTCTGCAAAGTGAGGGACATCTGGGTCCAGCAAGTGGGAAACTCTTCTGTAAGTTTGACAGTTAGTATATATGGGGCTCTGGATGTCTTGGGGGCATATAAAAATACTATAAATCCTTCCCTCTCTGCGTGACCAGCCTGAATCCTACTTAACTCATCTGGGATTAAAAGTTGTTAGTGTGACATCTCCCTCTGGTGTTATTTGGACCGGTGATCTGTTAGGTCACTCCAGTCCTTTACTCTGGGAGCCAGCTTTACCCTGCTCTGCTGTGAGAACCCCCACTCTTGGGCTGTTTACAGCCTCTAGCATGTAAGCTGCTCCTTGGATTGTGCAACCAAATGACACTAGCCAATATCTCCAGTACCAGATGCAGTCCTAGGAACCTCTGTTTTGCAGTGTCCAGTTGTGTCCAGTGGACACTTCAAGCTTATATAAGTTCATCAATTTAACAAGGAAATTGATATGTACCAGGCTTGTTATCCCAAGGGGAGTCTCTGACACGCTTCAAACAAAATGCACTGCTTCAGCTAGAATAAACAAACAGATTTATTAACTATAAAGATAGATTTTAAGTGATTATAAGTCAAAGAATAATAAGTCAGATTTGGTCAAATGAAATAAAAGCAAAACGAATTCTAAGCTGATCTTAACACTTCCGTTGCCTTTACAAACGTAGATGTGTCTCACCACAGGCTGGCCAGTTTCTCTTCAGCCAGGCTCTATCCTTTGATCAGTGCTTCAGTCACTTGGTGTCTGTAAATGTAGGTGGAAAAGAGAGGAAGAGCATGGCAAAGTCTCTCCCTTTTATCATGTTCTTCCTTCCCTCCTTGCTTTGCCTCCCCCCATCAGAGTCAGGTGAGAATTATCTCATTCCAGTCCCAAACTGACCAAAGAAAAGGGGGTGACTCACTCGGGAGTCCAACAAATCCCTTTTTGTTGTCTAAGCCAGTGTCTTTTATTCCTGTGAGGCTGGGCTGGGTTTGTCCCATACATGTCCTGATGAGGTAAAGAACTGCCTCTCTGCTCTTGGAGAATTTTTGTCTGGACTTATTTTAAGCCATGAAGACACACTTTCAGCCTCATAACTATAAACAAGAAATTACAACCTATAACATTGCAATAATATTGATGTAACAACAATTACAATAATGTCACTATAACAATCATGCTCAATGCATCATGAACCTTCCGAAGACACCCGACATGACAAACTTGGCACTGGATACCACATAATCATTGTACAAGGATGACCATGGGGGTGCTGGGTGTTTCCCCGAGGTACAGTGTTAGTTTCTAATTTATTTTTGGTAACCTCTATGTGAGATAAGAATGGTGAATCCCACTTGAAGCTCCCACATCACAAACTCATGGTCATGCTTTGTACCAGGTAGCAGGAGACCCAGTGGACACTTGAAAAAAAAATCACATAACTGGTTGCCGGCATTCCTGAGGAGTTCCAGAATTTGCTGTAATTTTTATTGGAGCATTATCAGGATCTAAGCATGAATTTACATGTGGGGCCAGATCATCAAAAGAGTTTATTTTCAACCTGCTCCCATTGTTCTCTGGTGTGCCAGAGTGATAGATATATGTGTGAGTGAATGCAGGTTTTCCCAAGAATATGGCAATCAAAATATTATAGCCCCTCATGTCATCACATATTTCGTATACAATACATACATCTTACAGAGTTTGCTTTTTGGACTTCTTTGAATTCACTCTTTGCTTTTTGCTCTTTAATTACTATGGTGCTTATTGTGTTCCAGCAGAAGACAATGACATAAAACTCTGATTACAGAAACAGCAGGTTCAGGCACTCTGGCCTTTGTTCAAAGCCCATTGAAGTGAATGGAAAGTCACCTAGTGCGTTTGGATCAGGCCCTGTGAAAGCAATGTAATTCAAAAGATAAAAGAGAGTTCTTTTCTCTAGGATTTGTAAAATAGAAAAGTGTGAGTGATGGTATTGGGACCACATATGTGATGTAAACACAGGTACTGCATACTGTTGGGATCATGTAACAGAAGTGCTCAAATTGGATTAAAGGAAGGCTTTTGTTCATTTGAACAGAAAATGGAAACGTGAATTTATACAAACAAGTATGCTCAATTTTCCTCAAGGGTTTTAACCATGAATCTGCACTAGAAAAATGTGAATCTGAACTTAAACCCCCCCCCCCACACACACACACAAATTAAGCTACAAACCCTCAAGCTTTGGAGGAGAGAGAGAGATTATTAAAAATCATTTAACTAGCTTTGAAAAGTTTCGAGCTGCTGGGATTGAGCTCCAAGCCCAGAACAATACAATAAATTCTCTGAATTGGAACAGAGGTTTTTAGAAATAAGTGGTTAAGGTTTTAAGGTATATATTTTCCCAGACAAGTTGTTCTGTGAGGAGATTTGAACAAACACGCCTTTTTGACAGAGCTCTGAGCTAAAAAGTTTTTAAAGGCCTTTGAAGCTTACTACCTCCAAAATTACTCCTTCGAGGCTAGGTTTAAAGAGTTGTAGGAGAAAGACACGAGGTTCAAAATTCCCACATCTGTTACCAAAATTCATGCCTTTTGGCACTTTGAAAAAAGAAAGATCACACTTCAATTTTTAAAAATGTTGTAGAATAGAATTAAGGATGTAGAAAAAAGAATTTTTTTGTAATTAGGACAAAATTCTCTTCTCAGATCTCTAATTCTATGATCCCTACCCAGCTGGAACTCTCAGTTATGTCAGTGGTCAATCTGCATATATAAGTACCACTGAATATCAGAGCTGAGGTCCCCAATGTGGATCAGACCAGAAAGTTTGGTCTTTAGCAGAACATGAGAAATCCTCTTCAGACAAGAATGTGATGAAAGAACATTCCTCATTGTTTACACTCATCATATGCTTTCAAAGGATCTAGAAAAGTTTGATATCCAACAGGCAAACTATACAATACTGCAATCTTTCCTAGGACAATGGCTGCCCTGCACCTTTAAGTGGGGGTGGGGGGAATATTTGGTTGGCTGACCAAATAAAGGGAACTGTGCTTTATGGCTGGAGTGGGAGGAGGAGATGAAAACTGCTGAAAAAAGGGTCAGTGTGGTCACTGACTCATCCTCTGCGAATGAGGGTTTAAAAGGGGCAGCCCTGTGCCATAATCCTCTGTTTTGCATGGAGAAAGCTAAGGGGGAGATGATAAAAGCCCCGCAGGTAATTACAAAATAGATAAAAGTGTACAGTGCCGGTAACCCCATGTTTCTCGGGTCATTCCTATTATAATCCAGTATGCCACTACAGATAAAATTACATTTTGGCCTTTTAAAAGTTTACATAATCTACACTTTTAAAATGATGTAGTCTGAAAAATCAGAAAATTGGCATATTATATCAAATAACATACATATTTGTTTTTTAACTGATAGCCAATTGATTGAATAAATGTAGTTCCAAAATTAGGGTTCCTAACCACTACAGTAATACCATTAATATAAAATAAATAATAATAATAATAATAATAATAGTTTGTCTACATATATGTACAACCAAAATGCCAGGGTATTTTTAAGATCTGCCTTCTAATATATCCAATAATTTATTAATAATTTACACCTACTGAAAACTAGCCTCTCTTACCTCTAAAAACTGTGTATATGAATAAGCTCCAAAACAAGTCCTCTAATGTTTTTTAAGTGTGGTTCCATATCTATTGTCTTTCAACAATATCCAGATAAAATGTATTCAGTTGAAAAGTAAATATGTGTTTTGTTTTGTTTTTTTAGCCACCAGCTTGAATCTCCACCCAGAATCTGAAAGTTAAGCTTGGTTTTCTCTGAATAGTGCATCACCAGCAAGAAAATTATGCTGAAATATAATTTAAGACTTCTGTTGATTATATGAAAACTACAGAATCTATCTCACTCATCCAGAGCTGCACTGACTCTGCAGTGCTAAGAGTGCAAAATTATTTCTGTTAGTAAAGAACAAATATCAGACTTAATAACCACAAGGAGCAGATCTGTTGAATGAGAAAATGACTTTTTTATCAAGTTACTTTTCAGAGTAGAACCGCACTTTATGGTGCTATCCATCTACCTTTATGTTCTGTACAGTACCCATCACTCTAGCATCTAATTAGCTTGATTCTGTCAATAGAATGAAAATCTGAGAGGGCAATACCTATCTGAAGCCTATGATACAAAACAAAGGACCATTCATTAATAACACCTTAAAATCAGTACCAAATAACTGATTTTGAGAGGCAAAGGGATTAAAATATTAATTGATATGATAAAAATTTATATTAAAACACTAAGGAAAGTGTTGCTTTTTTTTTGTTTTACTATTTTAGCTATTGCATGACATTTCACCAAATGAAACCTATTAAGAATGCATCTTTCTTGGCTAACTCTAGATTATGTAAATACAATATACACAAGGTTAAAACTAGGGCTGTCAAGTGATTAAAAAATTAATCACCTGATTAATCACATTGTTAAACAGTAATACAAATCCATTTATTTAAATATTTTTGGATGTTTTCTACATTTTCAAAGATATTGATTTCAATTACAACACAGAACACAAAGTGTACAGTGCTCACTTTACATTTATTTTTGATTACAAGTATTTCTCATGGCACTGTTGTGGCCAGCATCACAAGATATTTACATGGCACATGCGCAAAAGATTCATATTCTCTTCATTCTTCAACCACCATTCCAGGGGCCATGCGGCCATGCTGATGATGGGTTCTGCTTGATAACAATCCAAAGCAGTGCAGACCCATGCACATTCATTTTCATCATCTGAGTCAGATGCCACCAGGAGAAGGTTGATTTTCTTTTTTGCTGGTTTGGGTTTTGTAGTTTTCACATCAGAGTGTTGCTCTTTTAAGACATCTGAAAGCATGCTCCACACCTCGTCCCTCTTAGATTTTGGACATCACTTCAGCTTCTTAAACTTTGGATAGAGTGCTGTAGCTAGCTTTAGAAATCTCACATTGATACTGTCTTTGTGTTTTGTCAAATCTGCTGTGAAAGTGTTTTTAAAATGAACAACAGGTGCTGGGACATCATCTGAGACTGGTATAGCATGAAATATTTGGCAGAATGTCGGTAAAACAGAGCAGGCGACATATAATTCTTCCCCAAGGAGTTCAGTCACAAAATTAATTAATACATTATTTTTTTAACAAGAGTCATCAGTATGAAAGCATGTCCTCTGGAATGGTGGCCGGAGCATGAAGGGGCATGCAAACGTTTAACATATTTGGCGTGTAAATACCTTGCAATGCTGGCTATAAAAGTGCCATGCAAATGCCTGTTCTAACTTCCTGGTGACATTGTAAATAAGAAGCGTGCAGCAGCATCTCCTGTAAATGTAAACAAGCTTGTTTGGCTGAATAAGAAGTAGGACTGAGTGCATTTGCAGACTCTGAAGTTTTACATTGTTTCATTTTTGGGTGCAATTATGTAACAATAAAAATTCTACATTTGTAAGTTGCACTTTCATGACAAAGAGATTGCCCTACAATACTTGTATGAAGTAAACTGAAAAATATTATTTCTTTTGTTTATCATTTTCATAGTGCAAATATTTAATAAAAATAATATACACTCTGATTTGCAATTATAACACAGAATACAATATAGAATGTAGAATGTAGAAAATGTAGAAAAATATCCAGAATATTTAATAAATTTCAATTGGTATTCTGTTGTTTAAAAGTGCAATTAAATTTGTGATTAATGGTGATTAATTTTTTAAATCACGATTAATTTTTTGATCACATGATTTTTTGTAATCACATGAGTTAACTGTGATCAATCAACAGCCATACTAAAAACATTTTTTTTCTATATCATTAGTTGGGTTTTTATTATGATACACAATGACACTTATAATAGTATCCCACAATTCTATTTTATACCAATTACTTAACACATAATTATAATCCAAATATATGGCTTTATAAACACTGCTTATATCAGAATAGTAGGGTCAAACCAACTTTTTGTATAATATTGTAGTCAACACAAACTTGATTGTTGTTGTTTCGGTTCAGACTACATAGCTTGATTAACACTAGGCAAAGGAGTTGTATTCAGGAGCCCAAACTTTCTGCATAGTACAGCAGCTTTAAAACAGACTTACAACATTTTTGCAACATGCCAGAGCAGTCTGAGGCAAAATTCAGTCATTGCCTCAAGATATCACATGGATAATAGTTTCTGTTAATGAAGTGACTGACTCAGTTGACATATGAGAAACTTTAAGAGGCAGTTTGAGTCTTATAGCTCTTAAAGGAAAACAAAAATACTCTTCTAACTTGCTACCGCCTGCTCTCAAAGACATTTAGCAGTTCAGAGCCAAAGTCAAAGCAAGTATGACTCCTCTGAATTCAGGGTGTTCTGTTTGCTTATGGCGATGATCAATTTTGTCTCTAACTCATGCTGGTCACAATACAATGTCTACAGCTAATTCTACAGAAGGACTAATAAGTGGCTTATTTTCTATTCTCTTATGTTTTATGAAAATTGGGGTAGTTCTTATCCTAAATGTACAAGAAAGAGCTTTACATATTCCGTTAAGGACAATCAGTTGCGTTCCTTCAACTGGCTGCCCATTTCTCAGATTAGCTCACGGCCTATGACACTATTTGTTTCATTCCTTTGTCATTATGTCATTTTCCATAAGTACCAAAGTCTGCGATGTTCTTGCTGTCTTGTGTGCATTATGATTCATGGTTCTTCAAGGCATAAGCTGTAATAAATCTCTTGTTAGCAGCAAGGATTAGCTTTGAACTCTATCTTTTCCTTTTCTTCACTTTTCAGGTATGCCTGTTGGTTGCATAAGTGTTGACAGGTGTGATCAAGAGCCAAGAGACATTTGAAAAAACATGTTATTTCTGTTACAGAGGAAGAACACCTCAAAGTAAGATTTCAATTGTACTGTTTTTCAAGTTAGTTAAGACTATTATTGCTTGACATCTCTGTTCTACTGAAAGTGACTAATGTGAGTGACTATAGCACTATTCAGACAAAAGAGACTAAGTGTAAGCTGCCAAGAGACCATGTTAATTTCAACAGATGTAAACACAAAGATTCACAAACAAGAACGAACAACAGTCCCAATAACACTGGACTGGGTTTGTTTTCTATCATATAATATCGGGATGGGAGTGCTGAATGGAACTGAAATTCCCCCTTTGCCTTAAGTCCCTCCCCAGCTAAAACTAGCTTATAGTTGCATAGGTGCATAATTATGCTATGTAGCCTGAGCAGAGACTTAAATTAATCTCAGACTTTTCAAACAAGGTAAATTTGATATTACCTTGGATTCCTGTCTTGTTCTCAGGCTATTGATGATGATAAAACAATCAGCCCATTACTTTTAAGAAGCAGCTAAGGTTAACACAAATGCTAAAGATAGCATAGCAAATATTTACACTGCCTTAGAAATAGATACAGTAACTGATTTGTTTAGTATGGAGAAAATGACAGTATGTTGATGTGGGAAAAAAAAATCCTGCTCCTTAAAATAAAAAGTCAGCTTCTTAGTCTCTGTTTCTTTTCCCAAGAAAGCAAAGGGGGAGGTGAAGAACACTCTAAACCTACATGCATCAAGGCTGTGTAACTGTTCTGTGAACAGAGTCTTAACACTCCAGAGAGTGTTATTTGATATCAGATGACATATTTTCCAGTGTTGAAGGTCTTTGTATTAGCTGACAGTTTTTGTAATAATTATCTCCTTCCAGAAAACAGAAGAATAGCAAGGTCATCACTGGAGACATTAATCGTTTATGCAATAATCAGGAATATTGGCATACTATCAGTATAAAGAATTTAATCAAGTAAAAGTATCCAGGCTGTAACCTATCCTTGAGATGTTGGATTCTGCTTCATACTGATGTGATTCTGGGACACAATATTGATTCAGTCATCCTTTTCTATTAAATCAGTGTTGAGAAAACAGGTGAGCTTTATATTGAGGTGCCTCCATTCCTGTTCGTGCCAAGGTAGTGACATCTGAGAGTGTTTATTTGAAATGACCCTCTTTGTTTGCTGTACATTGGTTCAGAAGCTATTATTGAGCTGAAGCACTATATACTGCATTTCTAACCAACACACTGAACTAGCAATGTGCTCTAAGGAATGCATCAAGTCAGTTTATTAAGTTAATATAAAATACATATTAACATCTCATATATTGAAAGACAAATGTGACAGCATTGCCTTTATATTTGTTTAGAGCTTACAATCTATCCCTTTTCTGATTAATCAGACTTGACTGAATGGTTCACTTGTCACAACTTGCTTAGAAGGATTCCACAGTCATCTCAAGATGAAACATTTTCCTTCCACAAGATGATTTCTCAAACTGTCCTCCACACATACACTTATCTTTGACTGCTCTGTGCTACAGAAAAATGGATTTTTTTCCCCTTTTTTGTCTCAGAAATGTGGGACAAGTGGGTATTTTCCCCAAGGAACCTTACTTTATACTGACGTCAACAGACACACCTACTAGTAGCAGCAAGACGGTGACACCACTGCTTTCTCTCCTGCAGAGCCAGCAGTTTGAGATGACTCAAACAATTCTTTCTTACTGTTTTCTGCCTTTAACTTTCTAGTCAGCCTCCTCCACCCATCTGGTTGCAACTCTCTAAAGAACAATAACTGAGCTAAATTTGATCAGATTTCCAATCAACAGCATGCCAATGATTTTTTATTCTTCTGTCTATGAAACTTATTTTCTGAGTTCAAGACATTTTCCTGCATGCTTCCGACTGCTGGTTGTCTATTGATTTCTAAAGAGGATCCAGATGTGTACAGCTATGAAATGAACACCTTAAGAACTTTTATTAGGTCTTAAATGAAAGTGGCTTGCCTAAAATTTCCCTCCTGTTGTTTTCTGTTCAGTTATATAATGCAGATTAATATAATTTAGACCCATCCTGAATAAACAAAAAAAATGCTGAATGTATCTAGCTATGAGCCCAACTAGATTTTCACTTACACTGGTGTAAATCAGGAGTAAATCTATATTAGCCAATTAAGTCATGTCAATGCAAAAATAATATAATCTCAGTTATGAGATTAGAATCAAGCTCTGTTCCTTCCTGTACTACACTGACAGTGTTTTCTCATAACCACGTTTCAAAAGACAGCGTTCTCTCCCATACATGTACTCATTTATGTAATTCTGATTATTAGTGATTACAATGACTGTGCCGGGAGATAGTGGGGGATTCTGCTGGGGAGACAGTATAATTGGAGAACCTCCTTTTAAGATTACCCACCTACATCTACACCTAAAACCTCAATCCATAAATTGAGTTTAAGAAAGATAAATATTGTAAAAAATTTTTGCTTACAGATACTTTGACTATAAAAAAAAAGAAAACTTTTGGTGGATGGTCTGAATATAATGCTTAAATCTGTTCTCTAGCATCTGGGCAACACACCACGGGGAGTAGGTGAGCAGCCCTCAGTGGTGAAAGAACAGGTTAAGGACTATTTAGAAAAGATGGACATGTACAAGTCCATAGGTCCAGATCTAATGCATCCAAGAGCGATGAGGCAGTTGGCTGATGTGATTGCAGAGCCATTGGCCATTATCTTTGAAAATTCATGGCGATTGAGGGGAGGTCCTGGATGACCAGAAAAAAGCAAATAGAGTGCCCGTCTTTTAAAAAGGGGGAAAAAAAGAGAACCGGGGAACTAATGACCAGTCAGCTTCACTTCAGTCCCTGGCAAAATCATGGAGCAGGTCCTTAAGGAATCCATCTTGAAGCACTTGGATGAGAGGAAGGTGATCAGGAACAGTCAACATGGATTCACCAAGGGCAAGTCATGCCTGACCAACCTGACTGCCTTCTAGGATGAGAGAACTGGATCTGTGGATATGGGGAAAGTGATGGATGTAATATAGCTTGACTTTAGCAAGCTTTTGATATGGTCTCCCACAGTGTTCTTGCCAGCAAGTTAAAAAACTATGGCTTGGATGAATGGACTATAAGGTGGACAGAAAGCTGGCTAGATTGTCAGGCTCAACAGGTAGTGATCAACGGCTCAATGTCTAACTGGCAGCCATTATCAAGTGGAGTGACTCAGGGGTCAGCCATGGGGCTGGTTTTGTTCAACATCTTTCTTAATGATCTGTATGATGAGATGAATTGCACCTCCACAAGTTCATGTATGACACTAAGCTTGGGGGAGAGGTAGATATGCTGGAGGGTAGGGTTGGGTCCAGAGTGACCTAGACAAATTGGAGGATTGGGACACAAGAAATATGATCAGGTTCAACAAGGAAAAGTGTAGAGTTCTTCACTTAGGAAGGAAGAATACCATGGACTACTATAGGCTGGGGACCGACTGGCTAAGCAGCGGTTCTGCAGAAAAGGACCTGGGGATTACAGTGGATGAGAAGATGGATATGAGTCAGCAGTGTGCCCTTGTTGCTAAAAAGGCCATTGACATATTGGGCTATATGAGTCGGAGCACTGTGAACAGCACTTCAAGGGAAGTGATTATTCCCCTCTGTTCAGCACTGGTGAGACCACACTTGGAGTACTGCATCCAGTTTTGGTCCCCCCCACCACCACCACTAGAAAAGGGATGTGGACAAATTTGTTGCCAGTAGAGGGCAACAAAAATGATTAGGGGGCCGGAGCACATGACGTATGAGGAGAGGCTGAGGATACTGGGGTTATTTAGTTTGCAGAAGAGTGAAGGGGTATTTGATAGCAGCCTTCAACTACCTGAAGGGAGGTTCCAAAGAGGATGGAGCTCAGCTGTCCTCAGTAGTGGCAGATTACAGAACAAGAAGCAATAGTCTCAATTTGCAGTGGGGGAGGTCTAGGTTGTATATTAGGAAAAAACTATTTCATTAGGAGGGTGATGAAGCACTGGGATGGGTTACCTAGGGAGGTGGTGGAATCTCTATCCTTAGAGGTTTTTTAAGGACCAGCTTGACAAAGCCATGGCTGGGATGATTTAGTTGGTGTTGGTTCTGCTTTGAGCAGGGGATTGGACTAGATGACCTCCTGAGGTCTCTTTCAACCCTAATATTCTATGATTCTATGATCATATGTTCCTGTGCCTTTTCTTACACAAGTATACAATATTACACCCAATATAACACCTAAGGAGTAAATGCACGCATAGAACACACAATGCCTCTATGGTAGAAAAAAATAAAAATTAGGATGGTACTGCTATATGGGGTCTGTTCTTGCATCCCTTATTATGCAAGGATTCCCTACTCCCACTGAAATACAACTTTCACTAAGTCTCAGTGGAACCACCTACTTAAGGATTTCCTTTGGGAAGAAGATGGCTGAAGTGGCCCACATAGAGGAGTATGCGGTAGAGAGAAATAGGGGAAGAGCACAGAAAAACTCAGATAAAGTACTGGTGGGAGAAAACATAAAAATATATTTAAATACAAGAAAAATATCACCTTTTGTGCCAATACTTACTGGGCAAAGTTGTACCAACATTTTTGAACATTACTTACCAAAAACCCTGTATTTTACTTTCTGAGAAAGAACCTTCAAGTAAATGAAGTAAATAACAATAGTGAGCACAGAACAAAAAAGTGTGGTTGGGGGACAGAATCACAGTAAGTAGAACAGTGCTAGTCATTATTTTAATTTCCACAAGAGTTTCATTTAGAATAGGCATTTTTAAATTGCAGAGGTAAAGATTTTTTTGAGTAGGAAGCTGGAAGAAACAGAAAGAACATTCTGTGCCCCATTAAATAGATACACTACATAAGAATAGAGTGACCAAATAGGCCATAACACAGCAGGAGCTTTTCCGGTAAACGTCACCGTATTTCATGTGTTAGCTGACATAAAGATTGTCAGAAGCATTCTTTTCCTCTATGAAATTTAAACTCTGCAGCACTTCTGACAACCTACTGCTGGGGAAAAGATGTTTTTATGAGAAGAAAATTGCTTGTCTATGTTACTGGAGGATTTTCTTTATCTATAGTCCTATTTTTATTTAAATCTCACAAAATATTGGGAAAATCTCATTGCTAACAAGTGTAAGTGCTTCTTTAGTTCACCGACAGGATTTATTGTTCTTTGATCTTTGAGGCTTTAGTGCAAGCTCCACCTCCATTTCTCTCACTATGAATATTTTCAAAGGATGATCTTCCAGCTTTAGGTGGCAGTTATCTATAGCTGTTTTTGTTAAACAGCCTAGCAAAGGAAAGATTAAACCCAATTTAGAAGCACTGAGTGTTGTTTCACCTTTGGACCAGTAACAGGTAGCAATAAGGAACTAAGCCTCAGGCAAAAAGATAGAGTTTGGTTTTCCAAGTATTCATTTACTGAAGCTATCTATGATCTTTGTTCTTTGCATAATTTTGGTGAATTGTACAAACCAAATGCCTTTTCTTCATCTAGTGTTCTACATGGTGAAAAGTTATTTTATGCATATATATAACTTTTCACACACACTGTGTGTATATATATATAAATATATATATATAAAATCAGAACCTCAAAACCACTGTTTTTTTCTAACTACATCTCAATAGCCAAACATCTGAAGAGCTGGAAGATGAAATTTGGCATAACAGCTCTCATTTCCCCCAGAGTATTCTGGTGATTTTGATTTGACTGAGTTGCGGTCATTTGAAAGTTGTATACTCAGAACATTTTCCATGGTTTTTGTGTGTTTGGTTTTGGCTATGCATATATAGCACTAGTTTAAGGAAAGTTGTGCTGTTTGCATGTATGGTTAAAGGAGTACTAGAGGTGAAAAGAGTTATGGCAAAGGCTCAAAATACATTGATTCTGACAAAATTAGTAAAATTACATAGAAAAAAACAATGCTGAAATAACATTAAGATTGCAAATTCTGTCAATAGAGTTAAGGAATGACAAAATTAAGGTTGCCCAAGCACTTATGTATAATACATATAAATATTATATGCATACAAACAAAATAAGTATGCATTTATGTATATGTATTTCTATAGTCATTTGTATACATTTATACACATGTAATAATTATTAATAATGTCTAAATACCTACATAAATACACATATAGACAGAAAACAGTCTTGAGGGCAAGGTTATGATTATGTTAGTACTAGGTTACACATTGCTAGAGTAATGATGTGGTAAGGTTACTTTCAAATTAACATTTCAGATACAGATCTTGTATTTTAAGGTTACTGTTGTACTTAGCAAGATTAGTCCATGCTTCGGGGATGCTGTCTTGTTTATATTAAGTCACAGTGTTTTACTTTCAGGTGCATGAATAGAAAACAGATCAAAGACTGTTCAAGGACAAACCTCCCCTCACTTCAGTACTAAATATTATAAAGCAATACTTGCCCTAAATCACAGTCACCCAGTTCTGAAAGGCTTGTTTGAAAAGAAACAAGCAACAGACCTTCTGTAAAAAATAGAGTATGATGAATTCCATTCCATCTCAGCTTTGTCTCTTGCCTTGTAGTAGTTGATATGCAAAACAACATCTGTTACAGATGGAATCCACTTGTCCTTGCATTAAGTGAAACACAGCAGGACCCAGAGAGCATTTGCAGATGTTGAAAGTACTCTTACCTTTGTCTTGAACTGCCATAACCATCACATGGTAAGTCTAGTTACTGACTTCCAAAATTTAAAACAAATAAAACACATTCTTGATTGCTTTGTGTTTTTCATCTCAAGTTAAGCATACATTCTAAAATTAGATTTCAATATTATTTCTTATATTTGTCTACTCAGTGGATTTGACTCCTTAGCAATTTAGGGGATACTTGTCAAGGCTGACATGATTAAAATTTGACTAACCTACCATTCTTAAAAATAGTGAAGAAATTTATAAGACCACCAAAAAGAAGGCCGCATCAGTCTTTAGGTTCCCAGCAGCTGGGCTAAGCTTTGTGTGATTGCATATGCATGTGAATACGTTGAATCCTCTCTTCACTTTCCTTTCAAAGATCTGTTTCTGAATGTTGCCAGATCAACCAGTTGTCTCCTCTTGACGGGAAAATTCACCCCAGAATATTAGCCTTTTTTGTAACTGTATCGCATTTTTGACTCATATTCAATTTGGGATTCTCTATAACCCCCAGATCCTTTTAGCAATACTATTACCTATCCAGTTATTTCACATTTTGCAGTTGTGAATTTGATTTTTTTTCCCACATGACATCCTTTGCATTTCTCTTTACTTAATTTCCAATTTGCCTTGGCTATTTTCAATTCTAACTTTGTCCTTCAAAGTGCTTGCAACTCCTCCCAGTTTAGTGTTGTCCACAAATGTTATAAGCATAGCCTCTACTCCATTATCCAGGTTATTAATGAAAAGCCTGAATAGCCCCTAGCTAACCATAATAATGATACTTTTCTTTCCTAATGATTATAGTTAACTACCTGAAAATTGTCTATTTTCTATCAATTTTTTTAACTGAATGATTATTTAGCCTACTAAGCATATTTTTCATTATACAGAAGATCATCTATTTCATAACTTTTCATCTAGGATGTGAGCCTTTCTGTTGCATGTAACAATGATAGAGATACCTATGAATGCAAGCAAGTCTGGTTCACATGAAATAATATGAAGAAAACGCCCCATAGCAGTCTTGATATGAATTCTCACTATTTAAACCAATCGTTGACCATTTTGGTAAGGTGTGACGTTCATAATTAATCCCTGTGGGTAGTAAGGAGATTGGCTGCTTAAATCTGAGTCACTAAACCATTTTCACATTCCTGGTTTCTACCACTGTGAACCTCTAAACTATATTGCATTGTTTTTGTAAATGAAAGAAGGACAGTGGATGGATAATTGCTCTTTAGGGAGATTATACTTCCAGTACAGATATTGTGCAAACCATATTTTCTGCAGATTCTTCTGCAGATATACATAAATACAATTGTTCTGCATATAATTTATTTGGAGATATGTATTTTAAAATAATAATGGTTCACACCTCACATCTCTTTGATTTTAGTGAAAGATTTGTTTAAAACCTGGGCATCTGTGCTGTTGATACTGTTTGTGTCTAACATTATATTTCTACTATTCTGAGTTTTTCTTTCTTTTTTTACATCACCAGCAACAGTAATACAATATATCTACAAATCTGTCAGATTAATATAAAAATTCTGGATATGAAGGATTTGAAGGGAAGGAAGTAGGTGGAAGTACAACCATAAATTTGTGCTAACCTAAAACAAACTGTTGTTAAGGACAAAGTTGTATTTTGTGTAGTTGTAGCCTGGTCGGTCTGCGGATATGAGAAAGAGAGAGAGATATTGGATAGATTATATCTTATACTGGACCAGCTTTGGTTGGTGAGAGAGACAAGAATTCAAGTCACACAGAGCACTTCTTTGGGTCTATGACAGGTACTCTGAGGCTGTATCTACACTGCAAACCTTACAATGGCATTGCTTGTGCTTTTGCAGCCACCTCATTGTAAGGTGAGCAGTGTAGCCACTCTTCATTGCCAGGAGAGAGCTCTATCCATATAAATTACAGTTAATCTGAGGGATACTCTAAATGTCTTAGTTCTATTCAGGTAGAAGAAGCATACCCTAAAGAACACCTAGAATGTGAATTTTAGCCTTCCCTTTGTGGAAATTCTGCTTTGAGGAGGAAAAAAAAGATGTAGGTATATTACTTGGTTAAGATGAAAGTTGGAGATTACCTTCAGCAGCAACTTTGGAAAAACCACGTATCTTATTTCTACTATAAAGGCAGACTTGATGGAAAAGTTGTATAGGCAACAGGTAGCTAGTGGCTCAAAAGGTGGACCCATTAAACTCGTCAGCACAAAGCTGAGATCTCAACAAAGGGAAGATTCTTTGAACAGGGCAGAATACAACTTCAGAGGGCCTTTCAAGAATTTAATTAGCATAGAGTGTGAAAATGTACAATATCCCTGAATGGGAGGATGGAAAACTCAGACAGTTGCTTGGGAGCCTCTTGGGGAGCTTATACATAGTCCAGAGTTTTTCATGATTCAAGGTAATTGAGTATATCTGGTACCTGAGTTTAAAAAAGGGATAGTCAGTCTTCTTATGCTCAGAGAGTGAATCTCTTCCATTTGGCAGAGCAGTCCTCTTACAATCCTTTTTACCATGGATCAAAATTTTCTGTACTTCAGCTAAAAAGGTCCTCTCTACAAATGTTAAATAGTCAGCATCCATGCCATGAGGTACAGAGAATATGGCCCTGGGAAGCTTACTCCCTGGGGAAAGAGGGCAATGACTGGTTTTACATGTTTTCAGGAGGGTGGGAGTATAAATGCTGAGTTTAAATGGATTTAGGGGCCTCTCTTTTGACTCAAGAAATGGACATGACTTTTTGTCCAAGTGGGGATCCAACTCTGCTCAAGAGTTAGAAAACTTTTGACCTGCTAAACTCCTTCATGTGGATGATATGTTTAGTGCACATTTGAGCTTTTCTATTGTTTTTTTTATGTTTCCTCTGTATGGTTTTGTCCTTAATTAAATGTACTACTTTGGAAGAGGTGGGTCATTACTTGCAACTACTGATATACACCTATCATAACCCTTGGAGGAAAAGGAGCAGTCACTGATAAGTACAGTAGGTGCTTTTTAAAGGGTACTAGAAAAAAACTCAGCCATCACAGCTCTACTGCAGACTTAGTTAACAAACCCTAACTATTTAAATTACAAGTGATCTCATGAATGAACTCAATTACTGTTTATCTTGAGATGCCCTCCCAAGTACAGGGATGGCTTATTACAGATCACAGTTCAGACTTCCTTTTCAGAAGCTGCTAGGTCCTGACCTTGGTCTCAATGCCACCTTTCCAGTAGCCTGCACCAACACAGTCCCCCCCTAGACTAACTTTTCATACCCTGGCAGTCCTTTCCTTTCCTTTACTGAGATGCCAGGACAACCCACTTCAAGGCAGCAAGCCTCAACTCTCTCTTCCTACAGTCATCACACAAATCCTGGAATTTGAACAAACGTTTCATAGTGCCTTCTAGCAGCCAGATCGGCTTTAACAGAATCCTCAGATGTTAAATCAATGACCAACCACAAGTTTTACTTCTCACAACCACATATAGAAAGCAATATTTACTCAATACATTAACAAACATTATCCACATGGCTTGAATATTTAGACCCCAGGGAAGAAATTGGTGGCACTTCCACACAGCCATCAGAACCTAAGGATAAGAAAGATTAGTTCTCTTGGAGAGGAAAAGAAGTTCCATGTGGTATACTGGGAGCTCCTTCATACTGTGCTCTGTTCAGTATCGCTGATATGAACAACATCAATGTAGAAGCAGCACTTGGTACTGGAGGAAGCAGGAAGTCTGGTACCAAACAGACTCCATGTAGGATGTTAGTGCTGCGTAAGCCAGCATCATATGAAATGCATTGGTACCAGGGCATTTGGTACCAGAGATATTAGTACTCTGGCCTTGTGTGCGGGGGGGATTAGCACTTTCAGTGGTACAAAGGAGATTGGCATCCAGTGCTGAATGGATGCATAAGGGACTCTTCTTGGGCCTTGAACTACCATTTTCTGCTGTGATTTCAGAGGTTTTGTAGCTTCTTGAGAAAAAAACCCAGTGAAGAAGATTTAAATCCTTTTTGTGACTTAACTCTTGTTTTTCTTCCTCTGTCCCCTGAAATTTTACTAGTTAAGGTGACTGAATCTTTAGAAGTGGTTGTCTCAGATCCATGAGCAAAGGAGCCAGTAGAAGCACTTTTTGAGGATGAGTACTCAGAAATTTTCTGCCCTAGCCACTCCAGAATCTGAAGAGGGATGCACTGACCACTCCGGAAAGAACCTCTTCAGTCAATGCTTCCTAACTCTTTGGGTTCTTTTAGAAAAAAGATTTACAAATAGCACATCTATTACGTGTGCCCCTCAACCAGACACTATAAGCACTTGGTGTGTCCATTATGGTCTCCCATGAAGGGCCATTTTTACATCCTGTAGATTTGTATTAAGTCATAGTGACTGTTCCTGATATTGGGGCAGATGTCAGGCAAAAACAAAAAAGAAACATATATAAGAAAGAAAAATGTTCTAAAAAAATCGGTAACGCTAACACTAATAATTAACTGCTGAGTACCTATCTCTTTACAACTATTTAGAAAAAATAGGTAGCTCACATAATGAGTGAATTAGCTCAGACACTTGCAGCTTCTGACTTACAGCCACAGGTGGTGAGAAGGAACGGAGGGGCACTTAGGGTTGCCCACTTGCCCTATCTTTTATGCCCTTGGTTGAAGGCATGAGGACACACAGGGTGCAAGCACAGCTCCCAACAGACACTGCTGGTCAAAAGAGTGCAAATTCAAATGCATGGGTTGCA
Organism: Dermatemys mawii; assembly: GCA_007922305.1. NCBI lineage: Eukaryota > Metazoa > Chordata > Testudines > Dermatemydidae > Dermatemys > Dermatemys mawii. Next base: position 29,870,419 of record ML677333.1, read on the forward strand.
TGTGCACCAACAGTGGAATATATATGTACAAGACACTTGAAGAAAAAACTGTTCCTTGCACATTTGATGATGGAGAATCTCAGTAGCTCACCTGACATAATTGTTTATGATGAATCCATCCCAAAGCCAGCTTTTTTGCTTCCATTACCCATTTGTACTAAATCCAAACAGCAGCAAGCAGCTCCAGCTGGATTTATGGAGAAGCCTAATGGATAAAAATACAAGTCCAATTTTCTCTCTTTCTGGAAAGTGAACTTAAAAACAAAAGCTCTTATTGAGATGGGAATAAAGCAGGAAAAACAACTTTTGGAAAAGGCTAACCTTTAGTGTCAAGCTGATTTCTCACATCCAGGCCTTACTAATTCACTTTGACCATTACCCATGTGATCTGCAGTTTTCTATTCAACAAGATGCCAAAGGTGAAGAGAGATTTTTTCAGAGCCCTTTCTAAACTCTAATAAAAATGTGTCCTGTGGGGTGACCTCTGATAAACTTCACTCTTCCTTTCAGTGAAAAGCTCCTGAAGACAGGGGATCAGAAAGGATGATGTTCACCACAGTAAAATATCTGGTCAACCATGTTAGTCAGCTCTGAAATTTCATCCGTTCCCCCCACCCCTGTGATTTTGGATGTTTTGAGTCTGTAAATCTATCACTAGTAAACCAGTATATAATTTGCACTAGGGTAAGATGCACTGGAATAAACATTCTCACTTAAATTTATCTAATAATAAGTTTTGTTTATTTTATCTGTCACAAAGCACTGAATTTTGTAATGATAATGTAAGATAGGAAGCTAGACTATATGGTAGTTCTTTGAAGAAATTTTTAACCTTCACTGGGAGAAATTATATCTCTAAAAGATTATGCAGATAATTATTCAATCTTAAAAAGAATAACATACATTTAGCATTTTATATAAAACATATAATACATAAATAAGACGAGGAAGACTTGTATATAGCTATAGCCCACAAAAGCTTATACTGAAATAAACTGGTTAGTCTCTAAGGTGCTACAAGTCTTCCTCATCTTATTTACGGATACAGACTAACACAGCTGCTAATCTTAAACCTGATATAATATATACTAGTGATACATTATAAATACCAGTAAAGGTCTTACTAATATGAAAAGAAAGCCAATATTTTCTACAACGCTTTACAGGATTTGTGCCTAAAGTGAAGCAAAGGGTTTTCTTTAACCCTGAAGTGTGGGAATTTACACTATATTTTTTCCAGCTGTGTGAAAACAAATTAGAAGGATATCTCACTAAACACATCCAAGGGTAGTATTTGATTCCCTGGGGTGCTTCCTTGTGGTCAGATGTCATTCTACATGAGAAGATTCCCCCTTCTGGAAATTAATAGTGTCAAAGAAATGCTGATTTGCTTGTGCTGTAATTCTCAGAAAATGATACTACATAGCATTTCTGGGAATGGATTTAAATCATTGTAGGTTGATTTGTATTAAAATAGTAACTACGGGTATTTCAATAACCATACACAACTACATTGGCCCATAGAAATCACTATGCATGAAAACTTCCATGGGAAGGTAAGTTTGAAACTAAATTTGAAAGGATGGGCTCAGAAAATGGTAAACCAAATGCTACTCTCTGTTAAGAATTTTCACAGTTAGAATGGCCTAAAATCTGTGTGCTTAATTTTAAAAAGGACTGGATAATTTGATGAGTAATGATATTTGTAGACATGTAAGTTAAGGGTAATCAGATAATAAGTTTTAAAGTTTTCATCATACATTAGCATTGCAAAACTGGCGTGAGGCATTATGGGCTTTTTCGTCTTATTTTGAAGCATCAGTTATTGGCATTGTCAGACACTGGTTAACAAATTTTATAGAAAAAAGGTCTGATTGGGTTTGACAAATCCTTTATCCATGTAACCATTATTTGAGGAACAGAATGATAAAGTGTTAAAGAAAATTAAAATGGGAATGAGTATCTTTTAGTTGAAAACTGAAACATCTGGTTATACCAAGTCAGTCTTGAAATATAAACATGAGGAAACATATGCATTAAAGCAATTTGCTATATAAGCTTCATGGGGGAAAATGGATGTTAAAATTTCACCTCATTGTCCCCTCATCTGAAGACTGGTCTAGTAGAAAAGCAGGTTTTTGTATAAGGAAGGTGGTAGAAGGAGTGTTTTCAGATGGGATATTAGCCAGAGAGGTCTCCTATTCCCAGAAAGATCAATCAGAGTAAATGAGTTCTCCATGTATTATTACCTAAGGGCAGAGCAAATTGGAGATGAATTTCTTCCCCCTACTTGTTTGACCTTGTCACATAAATATGATGTAATGTATAGCTGAAGAATATGATCCTGATCTTTTTGATTAGTACAAACATTTAACTCTTTCACATGCCACAGATTGCTGTATGAAATATTTTTTGCATACTAGTAAGGCATTGTCTTCTTTCTAAGAGCATGTGGAATCTTATGGGAGCTTGATGCCTCATCAGTCACTCACTGAAGCAGAAACTTCATCTATAGAAAGTGTCTCCCAATGGAGTCAACGTATTTTTGCACTGTAAAATAATCTCCCAGACGCATTAACATGTAAGGGTGGCAGCAATAAAATCAGAAAATCAATTTAAATGGCATTTTGTCTTCATTTAAGTCCCACTGAGATGTACATATTATAAAGAAGGAGAGATTACTTACCTTGTCCAGTAACTGAAGTTCTTCAGAATGTGAGTCTCTACAGGTGCTCTACTGCAGGTAAGCATGCACACTCATGTGCCTTAGATCAGAGATTTTTCAGTAACAGTGCCTGTTTGGCCTATGCATGATCCCCACACACTGAGGATATAGGGCTGTGTGGGCAAACCACCCTCAGTTCCTTCTTTATTGCAAAGTACTGCACAGGAAACCCCAAAACAGAGGGGGAAGAGGACACATAGTTGAACAACTAGGGTGACCAGATATCCTGATTTTATAGGGACAGTTCCAATTTTGGGGTCTTTTTCTTATATAGGCTCCTATTACTCCCTGCCCTCTGTCCCGATTTTTCACATTTGCTGTCTGATCACCCTATGAACAACCGTAGAGACATACATCTCAAAAATCTCCAAATACTGCACACGGTGAATAATCTCTTCAAGTAGCATCTCTGTGGGCACTCCACTTCATAGACTGAGAAGTATCCCTACAGGGAAGAGGAGCTTTGGAGCAGAGCCTAAAACTAAAGACAGAACTGCATTCCAACTACCACATCTGATCAAGAAGCGTGAATGAAAGCATAATTCTGAACAAAGTAAGTACTGAAGTCCAGGTTGCAGTTCTGTAAATTACAGCAACTGGAACATTCTTGAGTAATGCCGTTGAAGCAGATTGTGACCTTCTGGAATAGGTCTGGAACAGAAGGAAGTTTAATGTTGGCAGAGTCATAACATGAAACAATATATCCAGAGATCCACTTCAAGAGCCTTTGGGTGGAAATTGCTTATCCTTGGGATCTGTGAGTAGTTGAAACAAACAGTCTAGGAGAATTTTTGAATGGCTTGGTTCTGTCCAGATAGAATGCTAATACTCTTCTGATATGAAAGGCAGCTTGCCTGCCTAGTCTGATGTGGTTTCAGGAAAAAAAAACTGGGAGATGAGTGGCCTGGGTAATAAGAAATTCAGAAGACATTTTGGATAGAAACTTACAATGTGGTCATAATAAGACCTTTTCCTTGAAGACCATTGTAAAAGGAGGATCTGACATTAAAGTCCCCAGTTCTCTGACCCTCCAAATAGAAGTTGTTTTCATAGATAGGTGAAGTAACAAACTCATAACTAATGGCTCAAACAGGTGTTTCAGAGGGAAGTTAAGGATGAATTTCAAGTCACATATTGGAGTGGGGTTCTCTAATTCATGGAAAACGATTGATCAGTCCTCTTAAAAATCTTGATGTAGTGTGATTGGCAAACACTGAAGAGCCTTCCAGAGATGAATGAAAGGTCATTATAGCTGCCAATGAACCTTAACAGAATTCACCAGGAGGGAATTACAGAAGCAAGGATCACACTTCTGTTGTTTCACATAGTGGTTTTGATGTCTGAGATCGAATATTGATCTCAATGCCCTATTCTTTGTGGGAACCAAAAGGTACTTGGAATAGAAACCCTTTACCCTGTCCTGGGCAGAACTGGTTCTATGGCTCCTAAGTGTAAAAGAGAGGCAACTTCTTGTCTCAGCAATTGATTGTGAGATGGGTCCCTGAAAAAGACAAGGAAGAGGGGTTGCAGGGATGAATGGAGGTGAATTGGATGGGATAATCAGAAGTTATTACATCCATTTGTTGGATGGTATTCTCTCCCAAGCAGGTTAGAAAGGGGAAAGACGGTATCCAAATTGGGGGAGGGGATGGTGCAGCTGTGGGCTCCTGTGAAGCGGGTTGTTCAAACTCTTGTCGAAACCATAAAAAATTGATGTTTGGACAAAATGGCTGGGATGAGGTAGCTGACGCAGTTGGATTCTTTTTTGAGTATCTAGGTCTTTTGGCAGGTGGTTTAGAGGGCCTACGGAAACTGAAGAAGAGAATTAGGTGAGATCTCTGAACTATTTGAGACATGTTTTTTTTTTTTAATTTGCAGATGTATAAATCCCAAGGGATCTAAGCGTGGCCCTAAAATCCTTCCAAAGTGTGAAGCAAGTTGTCAGTAGATTTAGAAAACAATTAGAGACCATTAAAAAGGTGGTCTTCAACAGGACTATCTACTTGCCTAGAGAAGTCAGACTTCTGACTGAACCCAAGATATTTGATAGATTATGATACCAGTGGAAATGGACCACACTGCAGTATCTAAAAGTTGACCATGTATGATGGCCTTAAGCTGCCTGCAATGCTCTTTTGCCAAATGCTTAATAAAGATGTTTAATTTACTGTAGTCATTCTTAGATATGAATTTACATGTAGTCATACTTAGACATGAGTGCTTGGTGGTTAGCTATTCTGAATGTCAATGTAGCTGAGTAGCAGCTTTTGCAGTTGGAGAGATTGAGTTGCTTCTGGTTGTTGTTGTAAAGGGAAGACTTTGTATTGTGCTGTCTACCATAATCATTAATTGCTTTTACAACAAAGGAATTTGGTGTTGGGTTTGAAAATAAAAAACTCTTAGTTCTTAGCCAGAACATAATACACTTTGTTGGCACATTTGCAAATAGAGCATGCCATGTTTGGAGCTGGCCAGATAGGCTATGTCTACACTACCGCGGAAAGTCGATCAATGCTACGCAACTTCAGCTAAGTGAATAATGTAGCTGGAATTGATGCACCTTAGGTCGAGCTACTGTGGGGTCTACACCATGGGAAATCGACAGGAGAAAATCTCCTGTCAATTTACCTAATTCTTCTCATCAGGGGTCGGGTACAGGAGTTGACTGGAGAGCAATCTGCAATCGATTTAGCAGGTCTTTACTAGACCCACTAAATTCACCGCCGGCCGATCTATCTCAGAGCGTCGATTGCTGTTGTAGTGTAGACTTGCTATAGTCTTAGCAGGCTCTAGTAAAGCCTCATTCACAGGGAATGTCACATGTGCAGAAGCTGAAATATGTAAAATGTCCAAGAGCTTATGATGAGAATCCTGGACCTCTTCTAGAGGTATTTGAAGAGCATGCATGATGCATTTCATCAACTCTTGAAATTGATTTATCAGTCATAGGAGGTGATAGAGGCACTACAGCTTCATTCAGTGATTATGAGGATATTTGTATAAGATGTTCCTTCCTTGTCAGTCTTGTCTCCTGTTTCTCAAAGGTCTCCTCTGTTGGCTTTGATTGGTGAATGAAGGCATGGGAGAACAGAACTGTGCACTTGGAGGCTAATGTACATGGGGGTTCATGGAGCCTGGATCAGAAGCTGGTCTAGGGCTTGCTCCATCATCAATAGCTCAAAATTTATTTCTCTGATTTTACAAGAGCTGCTCTTTAATGAAGAGCAGATCTTGTACTTGGCTTTCAAGAATATTTAGCCTACATCTCTAAATCAACATTGTTAAGTTAATTCAACCCAATTCCCGAGATTCATGCAATAAATGGGATTCTAGAGCTTGTCATGTAATGAAGTTTCACCATGACATTTCTTGTTACTTACCAGAAAATTAATAAGAAAATTATAATACTCCTTTTCTGCCTTTGAAAATACTTTAAGCTCTTTGTCAGATAAACTTTAGAGAATAGTATGGGTTAAATTTCAAGGGCAGCAAATCAGTTTTTCAGGCTTATGAAGAACTGCATGGCCAAACAGTATGCAAAAAATGGGCTGGCATTTTATCAAATCTGACTCAAAAGACATCAGCTATATTAGTTTTTTCCCCTTCTTGGTTCTAAAAGGAATCTTCAGAACTTGATCTAGCTTCCTAGAGAGAAAGGCCTGGAGTTACAGAAAGAGTTAGGTGTTGTGATGTGAGTGTCACAGGACCTAAATTGTAGGTGCTTGAAAAATCACAGTGATTCATAAAGCCTGAGTTAGGTTCCTAAGCATCTGTACAATGAAGGAGAAGAGACAGGAGCCTTAACTGTGATTCACAAAAAAAAAAAACATGCTAGGCAGGGAGCTGCCTAAGCTAGCCAATGGGAGATGCTGAGGACAAGGGTGTGTGCTACGCTCCCTCCCTTTCTTAGAGATAGCCTATGCCATTTTTGCAACAAGCCAGAAGCTTTTTCATAACTTTTAGCCTGGTGGTTAAGGTACTTATCTAGAATGTGGTTCGAGTCCTCCTTCCACCTGAGGCAAGAAGGGAATTGAACAAGAATCTAACACCTCTCGAGTGAGTTCCCTAAACACTGGGTAATGGGATATTCTGATGTAGGGTTCCCCCAATTTCTCCTGTTGAAGTTGTTGCACTCTGGATTAAATAATGAAAGTCATTTGAGACTTTACCTTAACCACCAGGCTCTACAGTCATACCCATAACAAACTATCCTACTGTAGGCAGCAGGCAGAGAAATTTATTCTTTACAGACCATTCTTTTGCAATTTTCCCATTTTCCTTCATTGTAGCTGTAAAAAATCCCATATCCCAATGGTTAGAGAACTCACCGGAGAGGTGGAAATCCTTGTTCAAATCTCCTCCAGCCATTTTGTGTGAATGCAACTGTGGGGCCCAATATAGTAGCCATGCTCAGAGGTTTCTCCTGGATCGGGCCCCTCAAGTGAGTTAAATGGTCAAATGCTTATTTTCCCCTGGTTCATAAATTGCTCTGGGACTTAAGTGTGACATCGGAGTCAGGGTGCCTAGAGGCAGACAGCAATGCACATGGTCTAAACCAGAAATGAAGTGATTACAGAGTTTGGTGGCAGCTGAAAGGCAGTTTAATGCATTTCAGAGGTGCCTAAAATGGGGACTTAGGCACCTAACTCTTTGTGCATCCAGGTTATACTGCTTAAAATTTCAGGAGATCATCTTTGAAAAATTGGATTTCTTGAGGCTTTTGATAATTATGGTGTTCTTGTGGCCTGAAATCTGAAGATAAGCTTTTCTCTCTTGAAATGTATTGTTAATTGAGCTTGATTTTTCATTCTTAATTAATTGATTAATATTAATGGACCCATCTGCTGCTCCAATACATGGAGAACAACAACGGTAAGAATAATTGCTGTGAGAATAGCTTGAGACACAAGAAACATGCTTGGTTGTGGGACTAATTAACTTGCAACTTCTATTCAGCACTATGAAAACGAAGCTCATGTATGTTTACATTTTTGTGAGATCTTATGCAATCTAAAATAAATTTGTTAATCAATCACTACTACTGTTGCTGCTGAAACAATCGCTTCAATTACTAATGTAATAATTTTATGAGATATTTTCTCAGCACTGATGTCTCTTTTTAATTACTGACAAACCCAGTTTGTAGCATTTGGATCAAGTGAATGGGAGGCAATGTAAAGGCTTGATTTGTTAACCATTCTAAGCCCTTTATGAACCTCTCTATTTAAAATTCAAGGAGGTTTCATTCTGAGAATGGTTGTTTACATATACTATTTCCAAGCCTAAATTTAATTTACTTTTTTCTAAATGTGAGTAATTTCAATACAGATTTACAGTGCATAAAAAAAATTACTGGTGATTCTCCATAAATGCAAAATCATGTGATGCTACTAAGAACAGTAGAATGTTTATTCAGCAATAACCCTGAACCACTCTTTTACACAACACCTGTCAACACAAAGAATGGGGTCTCCTAGAAACAACACTGGAACAACCATCACGTGAGGGAAAAGAAGCAAGAATTTTGGGTTGCATCAAAGTGATTTCAGCTGTCATAGCACAAATTTTGGTTATAAATATCCAATGCAAGACGTGTTTTATTCTGTTTACAACCATGCCCTTTTCTCAAAAAAAGTGCTGAATTTGCATAACACCATTATTTGTGTTAAGATATAGATACAGTATCTATTTATCCAAGTGTAATTTGAAAGTGACAAAATCACCAAGAAATTTACTGTAGTGTGATGAATTATTTAGCTTTGTACTGAGAATCAAATTTACTTGGTGTAAATCTGAAGGCGGAACAAAGTTATTATGGTTACTGTGAATTTACATTGGTACAACAAATACAGAATCTGGCCCAGAATCTATTAAAATACCCAAAAGCAGTTTGATACATTATAAAATATTAATTGATTTTGCATGCAGAATTTTTGCAGCATACAAAGTACTGTGAAACAGCACTACAAAGGACCACATACAGTTATTTTGTTTCCTTCTTACTCATGGGGAATGAAATCATCATAGGCCTAGAACGGCAGATAGTTGAAAAGCAGAGACTTCCCAGGAGCTACATATTTATACCTTATTTGCTAATTTAACTCTTGAATCCTATTTATTCTTCAGTTCCTCTTCTTAAACTACAACTGTTTTCTGAGACTTACATTAAAAATTGTGAAACATTTAGAATTTGATAATTTTGCTCTCACTTACACCAATGTATAGTATTTGTACTATACTTGCACTGAAGTCAGTGTCCCTACATAATATCTAGTCCCTAGTGATATTTACACTTATGTGTTTATCTTATGCTGCCATAATACCTCTCTACCATTAAAAACAACTATCAGAGTAATCTTCTGAGTATTTCATTGTGAGGCTTGTAGATTACCATGTTGCATGAGAATTATATTTAGAATTATAGAACTGTAGGAGTGAAAGGAACTGGACTGGAAGGACTGAAGGACTGAGAAGACTGAAAGAACCTTGAGGGGTCAGCTAGTTCATGTCAGGACTAAGGCAGAAAAGGGTGCGTGTGAGTTGACAATAGTAGCCTAGAGGGGGAGTTTCTGGTCGACATGGTCAGGGAAAAAGACACAAGTGTTTCAGCCACACAGTCTACTTCTCTCAGCCCAGAGCTGAAGGTAACTGGGATGAAAGGAACCTAAACAAACTTGAAAGGAAAGGTTATGATGTAGGCAAGACCCATACATGTACTGAAGATGGTTTTCATTTTAACCCTTTTCTCTGCATGTACCTTTGGGTGAATAAATAATGCTTTTCCTTGAAGCAGCTATTTTTGAGTCACTTTAATCAACTGCTGTCACAGGCACCTGGAGTAAAAGGACTTAAAGGTGTCAATCACATTTGGGGCTGTTGAGATAACATTGGTTGGGAAACAAAGGGCCTGTCATGCAGACAGTCCATCCCAGAGAGGCTGGACAACATGGCTTCACCCAGAGAGAAGTGAATATAGTGAAATCTGTCACCTGAGAGAAGCACGCAAGAGGGACAAAAAAGGATTTAAAGCACAGCTCACTCTGTATCTATGACTATCACACTGTAATGCTTTTCTATTCAGATTCATGTTGGATGGGCTGTGTCAGATTCCAGTCAATTTGTCATACTTACCCACTTTGTAGACAATCTAAAATCTCACCTAGAGCTGGAAATATTGTCAACCCTGACAGTCACACTGACGGACATGGATAAACATGCTTGGATAACATCAGAAGCATGGCCTCTCATAAGCTATCACATAAAACTCAAGGGAATCTGAACTGAATCTTAGCTGAAGTTCAAAGTTTGAATAACTGTGTTCCAATTATGGTCTATTTTCATGACATGCCTGTTCACTTCTGGGATGCAGCTGAGAAAAAGAAAACCAGAAGCCCTAAAAATCTTGGAGGAAAAGCCCATACTTCTGTCAGCCTATTTTTTTTTCTGATTCAAGAGATGCTCCTTTGAACTGAACCTCCAAAAGTTTCAGAAGTTGGTCATCATTAATCACAAATATCTGGTTCTTACCAGAGGTTAGGCAGTCCTTTAAAATTAATGCACTGGGACTGCTGCCATGGATCTGAAAGATTTTAGAAAGTCATTGTGTTCCAAGTTATTGCCAAGCCTGCAGGCCCAGTGGAAATTCAAATGTCTTGTCTGGCATTTTTTTTGCATGATTGTTTTACTTCTGCAGCTACAAGTTGCTCAGACCCATGTATGAGAAATGGCTCACACTGAAAAACAGTGTATTTATTCTCTATCACATATAATTGGTTATCATTACTATAGTAGGTGAGTGCCTCACAAGCTTTAATGTATATTCAACAATACCCCTGTGAGCTACAGAAATACCATTAGCTCAATTTTACAGATGGGGGACTAAGGCTCAGATAGATGGGCCAGTTTTTGAAGATATTTAGGTGCCTAAAGGTGCAGATAGGTACACAATGTGATTTTCAAGAGTGCTCTGGTGACTAACCCTCAGAGTGGTGAATAGGGAAATGTATAAAAGTTTCCACAGTCAAAAACTATCACCCTTACCATTGAACCATTCTTAATCTCCGTCTTTCCCCTACAATGTTTTCTTATTCTCTACATCTGTTTCCTTCTGCCCTCTTCCTCTCTTTTCCTCATCTACTTATCTTACTCTTCTTCCCTCTGACCATTCCCTCCGACCATTCCCTCCTAAGTTCTTTCCCTTCTCTTTTTCTTTCCCACAGTCTCTCTTCCTCTCATTATTCTAATCATGCTTCTAATGCAGTTTAAATTAGAACAGTTTATTTCGTTTGTACCCCAGCAGCACTGAATTTCAGAACTCTCAGAATAAGATTTGTTAGTTAACTTATGCACAGGAAGCACAAGGACCAAAGAATGTAAATCATGTTTGTTTGGATTCCTCATTAATAGTGGCTAGTTTAAAAAAGTACTGGAATACAGTGGTTGAATTTTTTAAAAGATATCTAAAATCCTGTAGAGTCACTTCTATGATACCAACTGTGGAATCAAACCAAACCAAACCGAATCAAATCAAATCATCTTCTAAGTTATTTCTTCTTCTGGTTCATATTGCCTTCTCAGTTTCTATTATTTAGACAGTTGTTCTCAAACTTTTATTTCTGCAGACCACTTGAAAATTGCTGAGGGTCTCAGTGGAGCACTTAATGATCTTTCCAAATGCTGTTTGTATTGCTAGCTAACTATTGTAAAGTGCTTTGGATAAAAGCGCAATATAAAAAAAAACCTTAATAATAATTAACTTTTTTTGTTCTACTAATAAAAACACACAACTCATATTTTAATATCAGTAGTCTTACCTTTCTAATGCAATGGATGTACCCTCTCCCCCAGCACAGCAGCCGCAGAGCTGAGGCTGGGAAGGAGGGCCATCTCTCCCTGGCAGCCGCAGCTCTGGAGCTGGGGAAAGTCGCCTCTTTCTCTGGCCACTACAGACCTCCATGTTCCAAATTTCCCCCACTCCCTCTTCTAACCCCACTGTCTCCTCCCACCTGTACCCTATTCCCCCCAAGGCCTCACCTTACATATGCACTTTCTCCAGGGTCCAGGCACCTAATAAGTGGAGCCATGCCTGTGTAACTCCACTAATTAGGTAGTGGCCCTTCATTCTTTCATGTGCAGTCACCTAGGCATGCACCTTAGATGGAACTATCCATGGACTACCTGAATGGAGCTTGCGGACCACTGGCAGTTCGCAGACCACAGTCTGAGAACCTCTGACTTAGACTGTAAGTTCTTCAGGACAGAGTAGTCTGTATCTTTTATGAGGCTAAGCACATTATCTATGTTTAACAAAAGAAAAAAAAAACAGCAACAACATAATTCCCCCACCCATTTAGAACGGTTTAGGTTACATTTGGGACCTAAGATACCTACCAAATCCCTTTTGCCAACTCCTATTTTGATGTTTCTGTGATGCAGAATTTAAACAGGAACCACTTAAAGCCACCTTCAAAGAAATGGAAATTTCTGGGAATTTCATAAAAAGGAATCAAAATCAGGATCCAACAGCAAAAGTGGAATGAGAATATTTTAAAATAGCTGAAAATCATTTCAAACACATTTTGCTTATATGTACAAGCTTGGTCACCATTGTCTTTTCATTCAGGAAGGATAGAGTAGGCAGGGTGTATGTGGAGGCTCATGTGCACACAGAGGCCCCGGTCCTGCTGTAACTAAAGTCAATGGAAATGCTGCAACTGACTTCATTAGGAGTGGTTTTTTCCCCAGTACCAATCTCACAGCTCTAATCTGATCACTTTGTATATGAAATCCAGAAAAAAAAATCCTTTTTTCTTAGATGTAGAGATGTTCTAGTCAACTAAACATTAAGTTCTATTTGAAATGACTGACGTCAGAGCTAGTTCACACGTTTATTTTTAGTAGATTGGCTGTGAATATCTTATTTGAGCAAAAGTATAACTCTGTCTGAGTAAACAAGAAGCACCCACATTTTTAATTCAGTGTCATACAGATAACAGATCCAGGCATTGCTTGTTTATTACTCAGAGTGTTCTGGTGGTTTCATGTCAAAGACGATATTATCAACCATAGTGTAAATGAGGGATCACAATAATTGATGCCTACCTGGTGCAGGTACCGCCATTGCGACATGGATGATAATCACAGACAGGGACATTGCAGTTCTCAATGTTCCTCCCACCTAGAGCCTCGTCGATGATAAATAATTCTTTGTTGTTCACTTGAAACTCCCTAATGCAGCCTCTGTAGCCCTGAATCCGCCCTGCACTCTGGTGGGCCTGAGCTTGAGCAGGGACATTTCCAAGGAACATCGATCCAAAGATGCTCTGCAAAGTCCAAAGGAAAACCATCAACAAAAGGCTTATTACAATTGTTTACTGACTCTAGGCGATGTGTCTATGTCTCATTAAGGAATAACAACAAGCTACTCATAGCAAGTAGCTCATGACACTATAAGCTAATGATACAAATTCAGAAATTAGTATTAGATTATCATTAACCCCAAGTCTGCAAGGCACAAAGACAATGAGCTGGATCCTTAAAGAAATAGTGAATTGAGACGAATGCCAGAGGGCTCTCGGAAATCTCTTTTGAAATAAGGAGAAATGCACTTGCCCATAGAATAATATTGCACAATTAAATGCACTGTGGTGATTTTACGACTTTACTACTGAGCACTGGCAATTGTCTAGCTAGATTGTGTTCAGATACAGTGAGGAGATCCCTACAATCTGTTCTTATGTCACTATAAGAATCCTCTTTTCAAAGGGTTGCTTTTAAAAAATATACTAATTTTTAATTGTCTCTTCAAATGCTCCGAATAGGATTTGAGCAGGAAGAAAAAAGGAATTAAGTGAAAAGAAGGGGAGAAAGCAGTTGAAATAGTACTTCGGTAATAAAATTAGTTAAAAAAAAGCCTCAGGTCCCTGGCCTGCATTTTTACACTTGTGACTAGTGATTTTGTTTACCTCATGTTTTTGGCACACAACTAGAGGCACTTTAAAAGGGTCCTGATGTTTACAAGGAAGGTGCTCTGCACTTACTGAAAATCAGGCTCTTTAATGGAGTCTCAAGCTGGGAAGCCAAAAATGGATGCGCTCCAAATAGTTAGTCACTTATACAAATGTAGGTGCCTGTTTGAATATTGATTTTATTTAGATATGACCAAATTAGTTAAATAAAGTAAGAAGTGAGGTGACCATTCACTGATCCCTCAAACTGAAGAGACAGAGAGTGTCTGCATGCAGTGAGGGTCTCAGTTAGGAGTAGGGTTGATGAAGAGTTCCTGGGGCCTTTCAAAAGTTGTGAGGCTTTGGATGACTCTGAACCCTTTGAGCGCTGTTTGCAACCAATTTAAATTTAAAAATAGAACAACCTCTCTAAGGCTTATTGGACTGAGCCAGTTTTTTTTCAGTTGATACTTATTCCCTTTGCCCCCCTACTCATATGTATACCAAACACATGCTGCCCTCAGCTGACTATACAGTGGACACCGTACCTGTCACAACACCTTGTACTCTATGGAAAATTCACAGGATTACTCTGTTTCCATATTTATTCATGCAAGAAAATAAGAATGTATAAGACTACATCAGTGTAGTTTACTGAAAAGTGCTTGCATAAATCAAGAGAAAAAAATCATATATTTCAAGGGAAAGTTAATTTATCATTAGATGCTTTTTAAGATGCCAATCACTATAGCATCCAGGTACTAATAGCCTAGGAAGAAGCTAGGAATACAAGAAGGGCAGCATCACACTGATGGATCCACAATTCACGAGTAAGGCTGCGATTCTGTCACAGAGGTCACAAAGCCACAGATTCCATGACTTTCTGCAAACTCTGTGACTTTCGCAGCAGCAATGGCTGGTGCATCTAATCCCAAGGCCACCGGAACAGCTGGCCAGGGGCAGCTCTACCTGTTTTACTCCAACAGTTTATCCAAAACTTTTACTAAAAGTACCTGTGATTAAATCTTAGCCTTATTCATAATTTTATTTTACCTTTCTCCATATGATTTTTATCACAACTTGGGCTATGTTGACTGACTATCTCAAGTGAAATTTGGATATTCAATAAACATGAATACCTTCTGGTATTCCTCTGCCTGAAGTGCCCTTCGTTCAGAAAAGAAGGGAAACGATAAGTATCCGGGAGCACAGTCAAAATTAAATTGGATTTCTCATGTGAAAAGAATTCAGAGACATTAGCCCAGCACTTGTCAGCTTCATTCCATATCACATGCCGCTCTCCCCTCAGCAAAGAAAGACATAATTCAGCATAGTTTTGAACAAACCTTTTAAAATAGTATTTGAAGACATTGTTTCCTTTTAGCAAGTTTGTTGTAAGAATTAAGCAAGTCATTTGACCCTAAAAGTAGGCAAGTACAATATATATAAAAAAATAGTAACCTGCTGGCTACATGATCATGTTTTTATTGTGGTCATTTTGTAGGACTAGTCAATATGGTCAGACGCCGGGCACAATAAAATGAGCTCAGTACATTATGTTCTGTGTCTAGGGTCAATCATTTTAATCACAATATTGTAGTCACTCAAATTTAGTCCAATTTAACATAATATCTGCTTATGCTGTGGAAAGGTCCATTTCTGAGACAAAATTGACCCCGATGAGGTGCATTTTTAAAGCAGTGTGCTCTAGGAATTCACACACGTCTTGTTTATAACATAACAACCTTAATGTACACAATGGACACAAACCAGATATTAGGAATGGCAATATACAAAAGCCTGTAGGAGAACACGTCAACCTGCCTGGACATATAATAGCAGATTTAAAGACAGCCATATTGCTGCAAAAAAACTTCAAGACCAGACTTCAAAGAGAAACTGCTGAGCTCCAGTTCATCTGCAAATTTGACGCCATCAAGTCTGGACTTAATATTGACTGTGAATGGCTCGCCAATTACAAAAGCAGTTTCTCCACTCTGGGTGTTCACACCTCCAAATCAGCTGCAGGAAGTGGGCCTCACCCCCTTATTGAATTTACCTTGCCTTCTTGCCTGCATATTTATACCTGCCTCTGGAGATTTCCACAACATTAATTTGATGAAGTGGGTCTTAGCCCATGAAAGCTCATGATCCCTAAGATCTGTTAGTCTATTAGGTGCTACAAGACCCTTTGTCACTTTTGCAGATTCAGACTAACACGGCTACCCCTCTGATACAAGCTTAATGTAGGGACTTTCCAAACACTAATTTGAAAATACCCCTATCCCTTTGCAGTCTGAGTGGTAGGGAGGCACTGTTTGTGAAAGAAAACCCTTGGCCCCTTTAAAGATAATACTCCTCCTTGTGAGCACTCAGCCGCCTTGTGATCTTGAGGTGGGGAAGAGGGGGGACTCTGTGGCTAATTGGTTAAAGAGACAGGCTCAGCATAAGCCTACTGCTTCCTGCACACAAAAGGGGAGGGCTTATAAGCTTTTCCCCCTGTCTGGGAATGATATTCTTGGCCAGGAGGGAGAAAGGCAGCAGAGGAACCTGCCACAGTTACATGTAGGAATGTGCCCCCCACAGTGTAGGGGACCCCACGACTATTTGGGTGACAACAGGGTCCTAGAAAGGACAAGCTGAAAATCATACCCTAGAGACTGGGTCTTTAACCCACAACAAAACCCAGAGCTTTTGCGTTACAGGGGAGACCAGATGTCTCAGTTTTATAGGGACAGTCCCAATATTCAGGATTTGTCTTATATAGGTGCCTATTACCCAGGGGTGAGAGCAAAATTTGTCTGTTACCGGTACAGGGGAGGGGGGCTCAGGCGGTGCGGGCGGGGCTGGTGATTAGCATCCCCTGGTCAGCCCACCCGCGCCGCCCGGGGCACCTGCTTTAACATTAAATTTTAACATCCCCCATGAGCAGCTGGGGGGAGGGGAAGTGGCAGGGGATGTTAGAGCACTGCCTTTTGCCACAGCAGCGCTTTAACGTCCTTGCCCCTTTCGCCTCCTCCCCCCAGGTCAGCGGCCCTGCCAGTAGGGACCTAGCAGGGCTTCCGATGCTTTCAAGTAAGATGGTAGGGGCGGGTTCACGCGGCCACTTTTTACCGGTTTGTCATACTGGCCCATACTGCCTTACTTTCACCCCTGCTATTACCTCCCACCCCCATCCAGATTTTTTACACTTGCTATCTGGTCACCCTACAGAGGTGATATGAACCCTGATTGCCCTAGGCAGAAGCAGAGGAGGAAGACAGTGAGTTCACATGTCTTTCTCCACTCAGAGGTTTCTCCTTGGCTGCGGGTGGTGTGGGGCCCCTGAGTGGGCAGGGTGGTTAATACTCTGGCAGACCTTATTCCCACCCACTGCAAAGGGCAGGAAGGAGAAGTAGAGGGGAGGCAGGAACTTTCCATGAGTTTGGAGTTACTGACCTGTGGGGTGGCCAGAGGGTTCCTACACAGTGTGTGGGGAGTCTCTGGAACTGGACTGCCTATAGGGTTCTCCTAGGGCAAGCATTGTAAAAACAGACCCTGAAAGTGGCAGGGTAATTGCATTCTCTGGCTCCTGCCCTAAGAGCTAGGAGCTGGACAGTAAGAAGGTGGGGAGAGTTCAGGGCTGAAATCACTGCTCTCTCTCTGTGTGTGTGTGTGTGGTGGGAGAGGTGGCTAAATGAGGGGAAAGTTGGTGATTGTTCATCCTGAAATTGCATATTGCATAACCTGAGTTATTCAGGGAATATAATTCTGGCTGCAATTAGACAAAGGAACCATTAACAATTTGGGATTTTGGCAGAGATTGGGGGGAGTAAGCTGAGTAAATTACTGCTGTCTGTTGGTGGCAAGTGCCATTCAAGATGGGTCTGGCTCCTTAGTAAACCAGAATTGGAAGTGGATTAGGAGGCATCTCCTAAAGAAGGTGGGAATGGGGCTGGGCTCCTAATGTCTTGTAGAGTGAGGAGACAACCACTTTTTTTCCATACATTCAACCCTTCTATGAAGGAAAGACAGTGGAGTTCAGCAGTGATGGGAACAGGTTAATAGGGTGGGGGCTGCTAGGAGCTTTCCACGAGGTGGAATGGAGAACTGGAATAGGGTGTTTTCAACTAGACCAGAGTACAAGGAATTTGAAGAAGTCCGTGAAAATTAGAATTGTGGATGCTTATAGGAAAAAGGGGTATAGACAAACAGAATATGTAGAGCTGGCTCTGCAGAAGAATTACATACTGTCCCTTAAGGAAGGCTAAAATGAATACACAAATGGATATTTTAAGTCAATCAGTTTTGCCTGAGTAACTGAAAAGACACGATTAATAAATAATAGTTAAAACTGACAATGTCCTATGAGAATAAGTAAAGTGTATATGTTGGTGAAATAATTAAAGCAAGTAGCAACATTTTGTATATTCTGTTCTGCAGGCTCACCTGAGACACAGGATGTGTCAGAGCGACTCTGTGTTGTACAGGAGGATTTCCATCTGCAGCCATTTTAATCATACAATAACCTCCAGGACTGCCAACAGGCAACATATAGCTGGAAGGAAACAGAAGAGCTCGTTATTGTTTATGCTGTTGACAGCAGAGTGTTTGAACCTCACAAAGCAAAGGCAGAGTGAAAAAGATGCTTTGCCTCCATCAAAGATGACCCTCTCTGGGCAGTACCATCACCAGATGTTTTCTGACCATAAGGACTTATAGGAACAAATGATGTATATTTATTTTTTAATGTCCTTCTTTCATTTGCCTTCTGAGTGTTTTTGACTTCAGTGATTGAAAAGCATATACAAAAGGCAGAGGAAAAAGAGATCTTTACATGTTTAAGTGGGTACTGATAAATTGTAAGTTCTAACTGTGGCTGACATATGGTCTCCTTAGTGCAGGGGATTGTTGGACAAGTAACATCAATGCTGAATGATGCTGTACTCCCTAGGTGTAAATTTCCCTTTCCTGGCCTACAGGGGAAATAGAAATGAAAGGATGCATACCTCTGAGCAGCTAGATTACACTGTGATATAGTTATCGCTACTCAGGAAGCTTGCTGTTAATGTAATGCCAGTACTGAGCTTCAGAGATAAAGAAGACTATAAGGCTAAGGGAATTTGCAAAGTACATGTTAGGAACATTCAATAAGCTACTGAGAATTTTTCAAGTATATTTTAAATGATGAAATTCTGTGTACATTATCAATAATAAAAATTCATTCCTGTAAGATGACATTCAAATACATTGATTTTCACTCCAACATTTATTACAGTAATGACAGAATGTGAGAAAATTAGCTGTTAGCTTGTTTAAAAGTGAGTTCTGCTAATTCAGCAGACGTATGCCCCCTCCCACCACCACCACTTGCATCCTGTTTCATCTTGAATTTGCATGCAGTTTAAATGGAAAGAGAATGTAATGCATCCCTTTCAAATGATGCTTTGGAAAGCATATTGAAGACTTACCAA
Organism: Dermatemys mawii; assembly: GCA_007922305.1. Taxonomy (NCBI): domain Eukaryota; kingdom Metazoa; phylum Chordata; order Testudines; family Dermatemydidae; genus Dermatemys; species Dermatemys mawii. Next base: position 29,889,543 of record ML677333.1, read on the forward strand.
CTATGAGGTCAAGAGGACAAGTGTCAGGACTACTTAGCATGATAACGTTTGTGGCTTTAGACAATTAAATGAACTAGTTGTATATATTTCACAACAGAATTTCTGAAAATCATGAAAACTACATCACTTGCAGTTTTAACACTTACACTGCCAGATTTCCTAATACGGTAGCTAAATAAATGTGGAAAATGTCAATTGGCATTTGAAGCTGACTGAATTGTTCTGAACTTCATAAGCTATTTTTCTTAAGTGTGGTTCAAGGGGTGGATGAAGTTTTAGATTAGTTATTTAAAACAAACTAGTATACCTATTCTCATGTAGAATAGCATGTACTTTCCATTTGGGGCTGAACTTTCACTGTTGAAGTTAATAGTAGCTTTGCTTGATGAGAACACAATCAGGCCCCTAATCAATGAGTCACTTTTCTTTTCTATTTATACATCTGTTTTCTTGTCTGTAAAATAGAAATTACAATATTTTACTACTTTTGTAAAGTGCTTTGTGATACTTGAATGGAAACTGCTGTATAATCTTCTACTTATCGCTGATTTTCAATGAGACTTAGACTCCTCAGTGCCTAAGTCACTTTTGAAAGTGGTACTAAGGCTCCAAAGTCACTTAGGCACATTTTAAAATGTAATTCCCCCATCTTTCAATTAGAAAAAAAAATCACACCTTCTCTCTTTGTGTATTGAAAGTAAAAGTGAACACTCTCTTTTCCCTCTTCTACTTCATTTAAACCCTGCAAGTTTTGACTGTAGGGGTTGGTGCCACTTTTTGCTGCAATGGAGGCTATCTAATTCAAATAGCCCCATCACAGAGGCATTTTTGTCTTTCCAGGAATACACAGTCCTCCTGACTACACACTAGCAAACCAATTGTTTAGTGTGTGGTATCAACAGTCTCCTTCCTGTGTGTGTGAAGATCGATGAAGAAGGATCTTGAAAGAATCAGCTGTATCGCCCTGGAGCTCTTCTCAGATCCGTGAAATGGTTCCTGATTTATTAAATCTTTCTCGACTGATATTATCTTTTCCCCTTTGGAGTACAATCACTGGGAATTGTCCAGCATTCTTTACAATATCTAGCCTCCTTATTGTGAACTCTTTTCTTCTGATACTCTGGAAGCAGTATACTCTCATTTTATTTATCTGGATCACAGGTATTTAGATATTCCTCACTATGGAATCCCCTGTCATGATTCTGCGCCACCTCTTTCTCTCAGGTGCTTGTCTCAGATGAAACCTCTTGAGTGCTTGCTTCTTGGTTATGAGTCAGGGTAATGTCAGACTTTAGATTGTTCTATGTCTGCTTGAATTCCTCCGTTACATAATTACACAGGGAAAGATATAGTCTTCCAGAAAGGATAGTCTTAGCCCATTGTGACTTTATAAGTAAAATGTCACCTGGTAGCCAATAGCCAGTGCAGATCTTGCCTGATGTGCTCATGGAAAGACACCTTGCTTATCAGGTGGGCTGCTATATTCTACACCTGCTGTAACTTCTAAATGGGTTTAAGGTGTAGTCCACATTACAGTAGTCCAGATCTAGACGCAGTAAAGCCTTGAATTACAGAGACAAGGTTCATCAGTGCTGATGAGAATGGGGGCAAAAAACCCAACAGTATTGGTCAGTTACAGTTTGATCACTCAGAAGCAAACTAACCAAAACTCTGTCTTGCAAACTTTAATTACAAGTGTTGGGCGTTCATTCTTGGTGCTTATTTTTGGCATTTAAATTCCTTAGTTTTGATTCTTTAATTCAAAAAGAGGTGGGAGAATAAAAAGGAAATGTAATTAAAAATGCTTTATGGATCCCTTAGCATTGCTAAATAAGTTCCTAACTGCCCTAACATAAGAACATAAGAATATAAGAAAGGTCATACTGGGTCAGACCAAAGGTCCATCTAGCCCAGTACCCTGTCTACCGACAGTGGCCAATGCCAAGTGTTCCAGAGTAAGTGAACCTAACAGGTAATGATCAAGTGATCTCTCTCCTGCCATCCATAACCCCCCTCTGACAAACAGAGGCTAGGGACACCATTCGTTACCCATCCTGGCTAATAGCCATTAATGGACTTAACCTCCATGAAATTTATCTAGTTCTCTTTTAAACCATGTTATAGTCCTAGCCTTCACAACCTCCACAGGCAAATTCCACAGACTGACTGTGCACTGTATGAAGAAAAACTTCCTTTTATTTGTTTTAAACCTTCTGCCCATTAATTTCATTTGGTGGGCCCTAGTTCATGTATTATGTTATAATAAATAACTTTTCCTTATTCATTTTCTCCACACCACTCATGATTTTATATACATCTATCATATCCCCTCTTAGTCTCTGCTTTTCCAAGCTGAAAAGTCGTAGCCTCTTTAATCTCTCCTCATATGGGACCTGTTTCAAACCAGTAATCATTTTAGTTGCCCTTCTCTAAACCTTTTGTAATACCGGTATATCTTTTTTGAGATGAGACCATATCTGTGCACAGTATTGAAGATGTGGGAGCACCATGGATTTATATAAAGGCAATAAGATATTCTCCATCTTATTCTCTATCCCCTTTTTAACGATTCCTAACATCCTATTTCACTCTAGCATTATCCTAAACTCAGGCAGCTTTTCACACAGGTGTCTTTATCTGTGCTTGCCTACTGTTCTAATCTACTCAAAGGCAAGGGTGCCAGAAAAAAAGGAAAAGACAATTCCAATGCACAATGGCAAATATGCTAACTGTAAATAAGTTCAAGCAACTTTACAAAATGATAAGTATAATTATCCTGGTTTTACAGATGGGGAAGCTAGGACACAAAGAAGGGAAATGACAAAAACAAGGTCACTATGGTACAAACAAGGTCAGTTAGCATACCAGTGACAGAGCTGGAAATGGAACCTGTTTCCTGCATGCCAGTCTAGTACCCTATCCACATGGCCACATATTACTTGAAAAATACTAAACTCATTTTCTTCAAACTTTAATGTTTGTTCCTTTCTCAATGACAATAAAACAAGTCTCTTTCTTTAGCTACTTTAAATTATATTAATACAAGAATTCCAGTTAGAACATATGGGAAGAGTGAGTGAATGTTTTTCATGTTTACATTACCACAAAATGATACAGTAAATTGTTCAATTATGCATTGGAAAGATAGAGAGCATGGAAAACTTCAGCCCAAAAGAAAGCTGTATGTGGAAATTATGAATAACTGAAAAATGGGGACCAGTATTGAAATGGCATCACAATCTTCACTATTGCAGTGGTAAACACTGTAATATGAGCATACAAACCATATATTTAAAATGAAATTGGTTTTATAATGTAAGAGAAAAATACATCAGAACTGTTCTGCAGTATTGCAGTATAACATATGTGCATCCAAACACCTTTGCATCAAATTACATGAAATGATGTTGAAACATTTTTCTTACAACTCAGAGAATAAATTAGGACACCAATCCTGCAACTGCACGCATGCAAGTGGATTCATATGTGTATCACATTGGAGGATAATGACAACAGAAAAGGTAAGAATTGATCTTATCATGACGATTCATTCTCATGACATTTTTTAGTTTTATTTTTCTAATTAACCTCATTGGTATCACGTTAAGAACTTTGAAGATGAAAGTGGCTAATCTTCTAATCTTCAAATTCTGAAGATAAAACTAAGTTTAGTTTTGAGTCTTCATGGGTTGTTTTGCTGCTGAAGGTTTTTCAGTGCATCTGCCTCATATACTTCTGTGGAATATTTCAATTCCATTTAAATCCAGCATATTTTCCCCTCCAGACAGAGTGACAGAAAAGTATGCAATTTGATTTTGAAGATATATAGGATTTATTTGTCAAACACATAAAATACTTTGTGTGCCACATGACCACCACATTTATAATAAAATGAAAAGCTTTGCAGAATAATGGAAGATTATAGTGTAAAGGCGCATGCCGTACATTTTTCTAAATAATTAGAATAGGTCTGGAGTGAAGTGCAGGTACTACTTCTGTAGGCAGTACATTACAGGTCTGATGTTGTACAATATATGCTTTCACAGGTTCAAAACATGAAAGTGTTCAGTCCTCTTCATTGAATTTGGCTATTATTCAACTAATGATGCTGTTCTATCTGTTGTGGATTTTATGTAAACTATTGTTAAGAAGAATAAACAGAAGGTTTCCTAGAGGGTTTATTTCTTTTCCAACAGATGCAAAATTAAAAATTATACAAACTAATTACATTACTGGTTAGATCCCGATTAATCACCTTAGCACTGAATACTGAATTCCTAATAAACTACTGCAATATTTATCTCACAAACATGTATGCCTCCGGCACCAACTATAAGTGTTAGTATTAAGTACTGGATTGGATTAAATTGGGCTTGGAACTGTTATTAAAATGAATCTTTTTAAGCCAGCTAAGATAGAGGCATTTTCAATTCAAATGTTAGCTGATATAATCTTGTTCAACCAAATGTTTGAGTTTAAACTTTGACAGTTAGCTTTGCATGCCGAGGAATGTGATGAGCTGATGGTGCCTTTGTGTTAGCAGAAGTCACCAGGTGGCAGTAAAGGTACATGGCAGAAAATGTGAACGCAAAAATCATATTTCCATCTCCTCTAGTCACTGCGAAGTCTAACTTAAGTCCTAATTGATAGCATGATTGCTTCAGCTTCCAGTTTATATCAAGGGAAACATAGCAAAGTATTTTAAAGTGATTACATATTTGCCAATATGGATGAGGATTGGTCCAGAGACATATGACTTTCCTAACTGCATTCATGCATTATAATCACCTAATGTAATCATATAAAAATGGTACATTTGTGGTTGTGCAAACATACTTAGGAAAATGTTCTTTACCTCAATTATGGGGTTTTTTTGTACAGTGTTATCATCACAGACATATTTCTTTAGGTTTAGCACTGAAATCCAGCAAAATTAAAATCTCAAATTAGAATATATTAAAGGTCATGAATATAAGCAACAGTCTCTGACCTTGTACAAACTAAATTGATCCTCTTCTGAGTCTATCACTACGGATTTCACATTGACGGTTAGCTAGAACATGTAGAAAAGATGTTGTCTGGCCTTTCTGAAAAGGATCGCACAATCCTTACAGTACCTCTACAATTTGCATCAGATGATTGGAATATTACATTTAGATCGTTCTGCTAATTTCCCCCTCCAAGCGTATAAAGCCTCTAAATGTGCCTAATGACACAGCACTGAAAACAACAAGGTGCTTTACCGATAAACTGCTGATAAAGAGAGGATTTGAAATGACTCTTGTGGAACACTGAAACAGTAGCTTCATTTACACCCTTGATTAACCAGAGCAGTTGTCAAGGGAACATCTGACTAGCTGTCAAGCAATACAGGAGATTTTTCAAGAATGTGATTTTATTTTTGACTGCACACAGTGAATTCACAAGTGTGAGAATCTATAGCGTGTTTGCAGATTTAACAATCTCTTGGTATTTCCTCTCAAAACCTTTACAGCTGTTATTAATAAAGCAGTAATTTCATATTTTTTCCTAGAAAATATACCAACTTCATGGATGCTGCAGTTAGACAAGATTCCTCTGCCCCTCCACCCCAGGTAAATGTAACTTTACAAATGCTGCTGCCCTGGAATTTTTCACATTTGGCTTTAACCTTTTCTATTTCAACAGGGAAATCTTTTTAGCATTTCTTGGCAGTTTCAAGAATCACATTAAAACAAAGGTATTAAAAAAATGAAATGGCTGGCATTTTACTTGATCAGCCAGGGCAAAATCTGCTTCAACCCCTATCATTCAAAAGCAAATCTCAGATTTCCTGAGATTTGTAAAATGATCTGTGCCAAGCACTGGATAATGCCAACAAGAGATAGATGTGGCTGTGGACAGCAGACCAGAGCTCACAATGAGATAAAACCAAAATGATTTGCACCCTTGATACAGTCCCCCACCAGTATTAACCTCTGAATGCAATTTATTAAGATAAGCAAATATTAGAGGAAAGGCATCTTACTGAACAAATTAATAGTTATAGACTTGAATTTGGAGGGGGCAACCAGTAAGGACCCTTCCTGGAAAAAAATATAGATTCTATAATTTTGGCTGCAGAGACTGTGCTTCCGTGGATTGAGTCTCATAGTAGCTGACACGGGTGCAAGCGTCAAACATTGCTATTTATTATCGTCACCAAAAAAAAAAATCTTAACAAGCTATGGCAACACGGTACTTCCTACTTATTTCAAGATGTTGTTGACATCTTTGACATTTCCATGCATGAAAGGCTTGCCCATACTGATGGTCCCCAGGGACAGATTCTGCCATCTGGACTCACTTTCACTAAACTACCCAGGCAAGCATGAGTGGCAATCCAGGGACATCTACCCTATGAACATAGGAGAGGGTTCACAGAGACTAACGAACAATGCGATTAGCAACTTTCAAGGGAAACTTGCATAGCTATGGCTTATACTGTACTGTAATTTAATATTTTTCAGGCTTTAAATATTTATTGTTAGAATCAGCTGTGCTGATTTACTTGTATATAATGGGTGAATGGACTGCAGCTAGGAGACAAATAATCTTACTTCTTGACCTCCATGTCTGCATGTGGGATAATATGTTTCTGTGGCAGAGCATACATTGAAGAAAGTTGATTGGTTCTCTTTCCTTGTTTCAAATGGACATTACAAGTCCCTAGTGTTGACCAGTGGGGAAAAGGACAAATTTTGTCAAGCTCCACTGGATTATATTCCTCATTGTTATGCATAATGGACACATATGTACAGTACGGTGCAACCTTAAGAAAAGGTAATTTTTCTCTTTCTTTCTTTCTTTCTTTCTTTCTTTCTTTCTTTCTTTCAACAATTAAAAAAAGAAGAAAAAAGAAGGCTTGAGTTATTGTATTTGTACACAGATGCATGGGAATCTCATTTTAGAGATCACATTGAAAAATCAATATTCTTTTTAATGATATAAAATATCTCCTATTTGATTTTGATTAAAGATTTATTAAGAGAATTGTTTTCTCTCATAGAATACTTCCAGTCTTTTTACAGGATTTTTGGAACATTTTTGGACTATTGAAAACATTTCAGTCAACACAATAAACTCACCAGGAGGACTGAACTGCAGCTGACGTACAAGAGTTACATTGGAGCTCTTATGTAACTCACAGATGGAATGATTTGCATAGTATTATCATAATTCTTAATAGTGGATGCCTCTGTTGTTTTATTCCCTTCTTCCACATAGGTCTCTGCATAATCTCCAGATCCCTTATAACTGGAAAAGCTTCAGAAAAGAGGAATCTATAATAGTCCCTTCCCCTCCCCTCATTTAGGAATATTCGGATCAGGGCACCATTTTACAATAATAAATAATACAAAGCTAATAAAAGCATCAATATGTTATCATATTAAATATATTTTGCAGACATTTTACACACTTTCTATAAGGATAAATTTTTTTATTAACTACAGTACTAGATATTTAAAAGTCATCATTTCCCTACAGATACCTCTGAACTAGTGAAATTGAACCATAAGTCTGGAATAAGAAATAACTGTGGCGTCTTTTATGGCAAGTTGACTCTACAATGGCCGCCACTACTTCCTCCAGTTTCTAAGAACAATAAAAGACAAATTCTAATGATAAATAGTAAGAGAAGCCAATGGAGTTACTCTAGATTCATAATGGGGTAATAGAAAAAATTGGACAAGTGTTCCCAAATTACTGATTGCCTATTTAGATACCCAATGAGGTATAGGACAGGCCTTTATGGGGACTATTATTACTTTATTAAAGGCCAGACCCTGCAAAGTACTGAGCCTGCTCTAGTCCCATGGCAATCAATGGAGATTGAACATGCTCAGACACCTGCATGATTGGGCCCTTAATTATTAGTGTTCTGCAATAACTAGGGCCCTATCGAATGTCTGGCCCTGAAAAATACGCACAAAGCATGAAATCTGGTCTGCACTGTGAAACCTGGACTTTTGTGTACTTTTACTCTACGTTATACAGATTTCACAGGAGAGACTAGTGTTTCCCTAACTGGGGGTCCGGGGGCAGTGGTGGGGTTGCAAGGTTATTGTAGCAGGGTCATGGTATTGCCACACTTCTACACTGCCTTCAGAGCAGGGTAGCAAGAAAGCAGCAGCTGCTGGCTAGGCATCCAGCTCTGAGGGCAGCACCGCTGGCAGCAGCATAGAAGTAAGGGTAGCAATGAGTGGCTGGAGGATGGTGGCTGCTGACTGGAGGCCCAGCTCTGCAGGCAGCAACACAGAAGTAATGGTGGCAATACCATAGCATGCCAATCTTCTGCTGGTGGTGGCACCATAGGCGCCGACTCTGGAGGTGCTCCGGAGCTGCAGCACCCACAGAGAAAAATAGGTGGCAGCTCCCTGACCCCCATCCCAGCTCACCTCTTCTCCACCTCCACATCCTCCCCTGAGCTCGCTGCAGCCATTCTGCTTCTCCCCTTCCTTCCCAGGCTTGCCGCAAATCAGCTGTTTCGTCATGTCACAAACTATGAAATCCGGCCTGCACTGTGAAGTCTGGACTTTTGTGTGCTCTTACTCTATACTATACAGATTTCACAGGGGAGACCAGTGAGTTTCTCAAACCGAGGGTCCTGATCCAAAAGAGGGCAGTGAGGAGGGGTTTGCCAGGAAGTGAGTTGGAACAAGGAGAGTTCCTCTGAGCCTCCCCCATTACTTGCTGCAGCCCTCCCTGCCCTAGCTCACCTCCGCTATGCCTCCTCCCCTGAGTGTGCCACCACTCCGCTTCTTCCTCCTCCCTCCCAGGCTTGCCACATCAAACAGCTGTTTTGCGTGGCAAGCCTGGGAGGGAGAGGGTGGAAGGGAAATGCAGCACGCCCAGGGGAGGAGGCGGGGCCGGGGATTTGAGGAAGGGGTTAGAATGGGGGCAGGGAAGGGGCAGAGTTGGGGCAGGATTGGGGGCGGGCGGGAGGGCACAAGAACCCACCAATGCCAGATAAAGTTGCCTTCTATAGGTGGCGCTGCCTTCAGAGCTAGATTCCTGGCCAGCGGCTACTGCTCTCTGGTTGCCCAGCTCTGAAGACAGGACCGCTGCGAGCAGGCATGCAGAAGTAAGGGTGGCAATACCACGTCCCTTCTGCAATAATCTTGCAACACCCCTACTGTTCCCTTTTGGGTCAGGACCCTCTCCAGTTACAATACACTGAAATGTCAGATTTAAATATCTGAAATAATTAAATTTATGATTTTTTTAAATCAGATGACTGTGAAATTGATCAAAATGGACCGTGAATTTGATATGGTCATAGTGATGTAAGCAGTGTCAGGAATGAGATATATTCTGACATCTGGTGGCGAACTATGGGAATTGCAGTGAGCCTTGCACAATAAGTCTGGGGCTGAT
>ML677333.1:29898948-30384667 GCA_007922305.1 Dermatemys mawii
GAACCCGGCCCTTGTTGCTGCCAACTCTGATGGGCAGAAGGGTTACAGTGATAACATACTTTAAATGCCAATCAGAATAAATTCCTTACATTCTAAATCTATGTACTATAGGTTTGCTGCCATACTGAGCTTTCTTTACTGTGAAGAGATCAGTTCCAATTTGACAGATGACTCCTGTGATCGAATTTCAGTGAATAGCACCTCCTGCTGTCTCTCTGCTTTCTTCAAGGTTATTTCTTCTAAACCTTACTTCACCTCTCTCAATTCATTTATTCTACTTTTCCATTCCCAGGACATTTTTTCTCTTTAGTCTGAGACATACTGAGATAATTAATTGGGTAACAATCATCAAAAACTAGCCTGAGGTGCAAATCATTAGCTTTCTTCTAGTTAGGTTTTCTAGGACTCTTTGCTAGGTTTGTTGTTGAGTCCTTTCACATAATCTAATAATAATGAATCTATTAATAACACAATGAATGCAGTACTTAATATTCTAAAGTAATTAGAAGCAGAATGCATTCTACAAAAAACACTGAAAACTGTTACGATTATTATTAATATTAATAGCATCAAAAATGAGTTCACTGAAAAGATGTTCACACTCAAAACCTACATTAGATTTGTGGACTACTGGATTTACAAGTGATATGACATTTTCACTTTCTAACATAATTCAGACAATCCTCAAAGTAAAGAAACAGACATATAACTCTTGTGATGGCCAAATAACAGAGATGTAGTAATCAATGTCTTTTTTATATATATGACCAGATTCTCTATTACATGTAGTGGGAGCTCCTAGAGACATTGTACCTTTCTGTGTCTTTTAGGAAGGTGATTCATGCAGTCATTTATGGCTGAACTCCTCTGCTAACCAATAAGCAGGGAAGAAATTACTCCTTTGCTCTGTCTCATCCTCATTCTCTCCTCATTCACTTTGGAGGTGCTATCAGACTCAGGAGAGCACAGGGACTACCACTACCTTTTGTTCTTGCACCAGGAGCAGGTTTCCTGCACTCTCATACAAGATGGTCTGGGCTCAATCTGTCCCATATTAGGAAAATTATCACAATGCAGCAAAATAATTCACACTTACACAGTACGTCAAAGGCTGAAAGCATTATTCATTTTTACTGGAATACAATGAATCTATTCTGTTTACTGTATAACAGTTTCCTCTAGGCTCTACTCAGCTTTCCTTACTCCCTACTCAGGTAAACTCTGCAAATCCCAAAGGAGTATTAAATATAATCCTCTTCTAAATGAGTTAATGGAACTGCTCCTATGACTTACTTCCTTGGACTATGTTTCAGCAAAGGCTCTTAAGCATACACTCAAATATTTAAGTATATCCTTATGCATGCACTTAGGTGCCTTCCTGAATGGAGATGCTTTTCTGATGAATCAGGGCCTTAAAGTCTGGAGGCTTCAGTTCATGGAACCAAAAGAATCTCATTGGTTCCTAATGATAGTAAGCAAAATTCTTCTCTTCTCCTCTCTTATTCCTTACACTGCTGGGGGGTGGGGAATTGATCTACGATACACAACTTCATCTACGAAAATAACATAGCTGAAGTTGATGTACTTAGATCCACTTACCGCGGCATCTTCACAGTGGTGAGTCAACTGCTGCCGCTTCCCCATCAACTCTGCCTGTGCCTCTTATGGCGGTGGAGTACAGGAATCGATGGGAGAGCACTTGGGGATCAATTTATCACGTCTAGACTAGACACGATAAATTGACCCCCAATGGATCGATCGCTACCTGCCGATCTGGCAGATAGTGTAGACATACACTGTTATACAATTCCACTAACTTGAAAAGGACTGCCTGGTGTAACTGTGAACAGAATGTGACTAATGGTTTCAGATGTGCACCTGTAAAATGGGGATAACTCTGAGATGTTGGGAGGATTAGTCAGTTAATGGTTGTGTAGAGTTTTGAAGCTGTGAAGTGTTATAATAGTGCTCATTATTATTATAATTATATTGCATTTATGTTCATGACACCATTGACAGCATGGATTGTTACAAACTTGAGCCTGACAGTTGGCTTGAACTCCTGTGAACATCAGATGTTCTGCTTGGAGTTTGTGGATAAACTACCTCTTAATTAGAAGGCTAGGGAATACGTGTTACTTTCGTGGGTATGTTTTCACTGCTCTACTGGAATATGACAGACCTTTTCATGTCACATAACATTTTTTCTGTTAGCTGAATGAGTGGAGTTGCTCACTTTTAGTGGTGAGTTCAGACCTATGTTTTTTCAGTCAATGGTCCAAATTCATGACTGAGTATTATTATTTTCTGACACTTCTAGAAGCATTATCTTAGGTATCTGTATCAGTGAGAATATTTGCCACCTGTGAATTCAGCTGCCCCAGTTCCCATCATGCTTGTCTCCAGCTCATTGCCATCTCCAAAGACCTCTTGTCATTGATTCCACAACAATCAGATGCAGAACTATTGTGGTGTTCCCAAGAGAAGGAGAACATGTTGCAGGGCTGGTGCACCTTCTCTTTTGTACACCTCACTCCAGGTCCAACTCATCTGGATCCTCTCATTCTCTTCTCTTTTATTCTATTTTTACAGTGGTGTAATTCCACTGAAGTAAATGGATTGATAATGGTATTCAGAAGGGGGAACCCCTTACACCTGCCTGTATAGACACAAGAAAGCAAGTGCTGCTAATGAGTATGGAAAATATCTTGGGGAACTGATGGAGGTTTTGATGGCAACTTCCACTGAAGCACTATTTCACCCTTTGCCCAGACTGGAGCACCATCACTCCCCAATACCATAACGAGCCACTACCGGTTTGTGACAGTGTGTAAGGGGCAGGGAACCTACTATATTTGCTTCACAAAGTTATAATCATTGTATCCCTTAAACTGAAAAAGATGCAACATAATAGCCCTCATGTTACAGGCTGTCACATATAAATTTGTAAGTAAAATTTCTAGCCAAGTTAATAGCAAATGGGCTACTTAATACTATGACTTTTCTAGCACGCCAAAAGCAATCTTGCTTTTTCCAGGGGACAGAGTCAGAGATCATTGTCAATTTGGGAAAAGATAGAATAGGAATTCAGAGCATCAGTGCAACATTATAAGATTTATAATAAACATTCTGTAGAGAATGAACTGAGGCTTACATCTGATGATGTGACTCAGCTAAACTCAGAGTAAAAATGAATCAGTGTCGGGAAGTTTGAGCTCTGAGGTGCCTGTTATTACATATATCATTGACTTTGGCCACAGAACCACTTGCAGCCGCAACAGTTCTGATTTCATCCAGCAGGGAATTACTACTGGCTGGATCCGGCTCCTATTGCCGTCAGTGGAAAAATTCCCATTGATTTCAGTGGAAGCAGCATCTGGCTCAACATAAGAAACACTCAATCAGTATTATCTTACTGCAGGCAAATGACAGAGTTATGTACTGCAGACTTGGCAAAACACAGAACGTAGTGCAGGATAAAATTAGAAATTCTGAAAAGTATCTGGATTATTTATAAATTTTTGCAAGTCTCAGATTTTATCCCTCACAAATCTTAGGTAACCCGATGACCAACCCTTTAAATGAACCCTATATACAATAAAATATTTAAGGGTCAATGTGTAATAGAAAAATAGAAGATCCTTGTATACAATATACAGCTTTGTATTAATGTACACATTTTATCCCAGGAAAACATTTTATCCCGGGAAAACTACGCTTGGACTGTAATATGCAGCTTGTGAAGACTTACCTGCACTAGATTTAATCTAATTAGATCATTAAAAACAGCAGTGAGGACGTAGCATTGCCGACTACCCCATCAATGCCACCATACTCTCACTGCTATTTTAAGTGAGCTAGCTAATTAAAACTAGCATTGGCACATATACATGACCTGCAAATTAAACCCTTAGTTGCAGTGCAGATGTAGCCTAAGAGATAGCTTGCTTAAGTTATTTGGTCAGTGTCAAACTCAATGTTATGGTGAGTCAGTGTAGCATTAGGATTAGAACTCTGATACTTAATCCATAGCTGAGTTTTTGGCCCTGATTCTAAAAAAAGAATCATTTAAATATTTGAGGTGGAAACATTTCCATATGAAAGGTTTTTGGATAAATATTATGATTATAATTGAAATTGCAGAAGGATCATAAAGGACACTTATTGCAAATGAATGCATGCCTTAATGTTAAACTTCGAGGCTGATATTTTGGAGATACAGATGACTAACAGACATCCTGCCAGTACTGCTAACACTAAGCATTCAAAACACATGAGACAGCCCTAACAATCTTGATATTAAGAAAATGAGGGAGTACTTTTTATTTGCTTTAGGTTTTAGAGCCTGTAAAAATCAGGATTTCTAGACATTTTCTGCACCCACGAGGGCAAGAAAACATTTTTCTTCAATGAAATCTGAGATTCTCACATAATCATATGACGTCAAGAGCTAGGGCTTTAAGAAAAATACCAAATATTGCAAGAGTTGTGATAAAATCATTATGGTTGTTAATGCGATATTGGTATAAAACAGAGCCTGCTGAGAGGATGTGCTAAATCAAGCATGCCCAGTACATGGCCCAACACATGGCCTGGCTAGGATCACGAATGCTGTGGGCAGTGTTGGTCATTTATAGCCCCACCACAGGGAGAGAAGAGCTGTAGATGCCTTATGACATCACAACTCCCCTGACAGACCTCTCCTCACCATAATTTCCAGTGGGCTCTCTATCAGCCTAAAACATGAGATGAATCTGTGCCATCATAACATCCAATATGTTATCCTATTTGTGCAAAGTCAGATTTTATATTTAGAAGCCTCTTAACATTTGTTTTCCTACCTTTAATCAACTCACTAATTATCACAAGCCAAATTTTGCTCCGTTACACTAATGTGAAAATCTAAAGAAACTGCAATAACTTTAACTGAGCTATCCAAATTGATATTCATATAAATTTGGTCTCCACATGTCTCCTGGATTTTCCTTATCACTTTTTATTTCACATATAGTACTGTAAGAACTTACCTATTATCAGTTTTTACCTTTTAGATTCTATTCAAGTCCACATTGTAGGAAAAGCTGATTGTTAGGAAAACTGATTACAATTCTCAGGAATGCAGCCTGGACTATCCTATTAAAATGAGACACAGAATTCTGCATTGGAGCTTTCAACTTGGCAAAATATGCTTGTAATCTCATTGAGGGTATTAGTTTGTATTGGTGTTAAAGAGAATTTTTGCATATATAAATGGAATTAGTACTTGCATTTATATTTGTAATAAGTATTCCTTCTTATACTGTTATAGGCAAAGAACCAAGCAGCCTGGCAGAGCAGATTATGAAAGTGTAATACATCCTTGCTAAGCCAGATGAATCTAGGAATGGACAATTTATCTTTCTTAGCAAGGTGTCTAAGATAGTTAGAGAATCATCTCTGTCCTCTCTGCCCTCACAGGTATTCTCCCTGACTCTCTTGTCAATATCATCAGTAAAAAAGATGGTGAATCCTTCTCATCATGGTCCTCATAAATGCTCCACCTGATGCTTTTCTGATACCTTCTTGCCCCTTCTTCAGCACAAGTGAAGAATGAAAATGATTTCATAAGACAGATGAGAGTTAGCTGTGTTAGTACAAGTGGTAGGTGCTTTACACATGTCCATTGAGAAATGGTCTGCAGAGGTCAAGTCAATATTACGAGACAGAAATATTAAAAGTCATACATAAGTTTACCACAGTTGGGACCATGCAATTAGTGAATAATTCATAGGCAAAGGAATTAATTTAAATAATATTATTTAGCTATAATTTTAATGTAAGATTTATAGAAACAGAAAACCCTAGATTCTGTGCAATCAGAACAAATATATACTCACAAGACAAACACAGAGCAGTAAAGCTTTTTGTCACAACTTACACTTATTTAAAGGCTACCAGGCCTTACATGAACCTATTAGCTGCATATTTATCTGGTTGATTTGAATTTCAAATATATTCCTTCTGAAAAAAGATATCATGATCATCAGAGTATGTGTATATGTGCACTATACAAGACCCACGCTAAAAATACATCATCCTAATAAACAGCTGAAACCATGGTGCTCAATTGTAGCTCAACCAACAATTTATTCAAACATGGAATGGCTGCTATCTGACCATAGGTCAATATAAATTCCAACTGGAAGGCTCTTTAACCTAGCCTGTTCTTAGACATATAATGAGGAAGGGCTATCATGTTTCAGACCTATCAGAATATAGAAAGAAATCACTAAAATAGAGAATTTTGTGATTCAGATGTAGTTTTGGGCAGACAGTTGGTAAATAGTAACATTTTATAGCATATTACAAATGTAGCATTTCTGATTTTTTTTATTCAGCCACTTTTCCTCGTACTGTATATTTGAGTTGAAGGAAATATTTTGAAAACAAATAGTACACAAACTTCATTAATCTCACCAGGAAAAAAGACAAATATAAAGTATTTAGATTGGATCACTAAATGTTCATTCATAAAATGCATTTTTTGTAGAGTTTTCTATTTCTAAACAAAGTAGATTACTTTTCTCAGGTTTTTCTAAATGGAAAATATAAATCATTTATAGAAAAGGCCAGCAATAGATTGTAAGAAATGTGACAGATTTCTTAGTGTTGAATAGGGTGTTCCCTTTGTTATAATCTTAAAAAGATACTATTCTATGAATATGATTAATTAATGACATTATGAAAAAGAAAACAAATATCAAGACAATTGTTGCTGTGTTTATCATTGTTACGTTTTTCACCCTTGCT
The DNA here is from genome assembly GCA_007922305.1 of Dermatemys mawii. Classification (NCBI taxonomy): domain Eukaryota; kingdom Metazoa; phylum Chordata; order Testudines; family Dermatemydidae; genus Dermatemys; species Dermatemys mawii. Next base: position 29,905,738 of record ML677333.1, read on the forward strand.
GACAAGATGTCATTTTTTCTTCTTGATAGCCTTTTCACATAATTAATTTTTATTTTCACTTAAATATTATGAATGTATGACTACACGTTAGAGTTGGATACGTTGGACAATATTTCACACCAGGAAAAAAGATCAGATGTTCTATTTCATTTCCAAGGGACACTTGGGGGCGATTAGTTGTGTAGATATTTTAAGTATAATTTGGTTACCAAATAAAGTTTCAATTTATCTGAATAAATATTTCTAAGTGACAAAAATCATTTCAGATTAAGCTGCTTATCTCTGAGTTGTGATTGTTTAGACTACATGACCAAGTTAAATAAGCATCAAATTAATTTTTCTACATCTATTTAATAATGTGAAATCACAGACACCTCACTTTCAGAAGTGAATTAGTTTGGATTTGTTGTCACAGCACAAGTGAATCCCATTTGATTTGATCATATTTACCTCTAAAGTGATCAATTTATATAATAAATCCCACTTTTGGTGTATAAAATTAAAAGTAGATGTAGAAGACCATGCTGTCCAGTTTTGACAGTCCAAATTCTCAGTAAGAAGCTTTGGAAAACCAAGGAACAAAGGCTTGTGTTTATACCCTGAGAACATAGTGCTTTTTCATAACAAACCAGATTGTGAATTTCACATCTGTTTTAACTTATTGCTACACAAAGAGTATTTTGGAAAGCTGGGTGTAGCAGTGCCTAGATACTAGAATAACTGGCATTATATACATAGCATAAGTGGACAGAAAGAAGAGCTGGAATTTTCTATACTCAGGTACTAGTTATTGTGACCACTGCTGATTCAGATATTGTCCCTCTACTGGTTGGCACTGTGAAATATAAAATTGTAACCAAGCTAGTATCCATTGTGTCTTTTGGCTACCACCATGCATACATGAGCCAATACATGCACAGACTATGACGTATATGGGAAAAAAGTCCTACTCACCAGATACAAATAGTTTCGTTAATTCCAATTGCATGGGCATATATGTATGAGTGAGATGAGCAGAATTTGTTAATAATATATTGTGTGTATGAATAGAGACAGTAGATAATACATTGCAACCCGACATTTTTGCTTTGTAAGTGAGGGCCACAACTCAGCCTTGGGAAATGCTGGTTTCAGAGTAGTAGCTGTGTTAGTCTGTATCAGCAAAAACAATGAGGAGTCCTCAGTGAGGAAATGCAGCGAGGACATACATTCCCTCCAAAACTGGTCTATTGTTGGGAAGAGTGGGCTGTCAATGTAGAAATACTTAGTATTTTTAATCTTGTGTCATAGGAACATTAAATAACTAATCCTCACAATTAGTACAGTATTAGTACCCCCATTTTACAAAGAAGTTAAATGACTTGCCCAATGCGAGGCAGTGAGTCAGTGGCAGAACTAGAATTAGATCTGATGGCTCTCAAAGAACAAGACTATGCTGCCTCTGAAGACAACTCATCGCCCAGTATGCAAAGGCCATGAAACAAAAGCTGGATGGCCTAGAGACAGGGCTGGATTTACCATAAGGCAAACTGAGGCAGCCACCGCAGGTATAGACTGTGGGGGGATGCCACTAGGACCCACAGTGTAGAAAATTGTGTCTGCTGCTGGTGCATATGTATTCTCTCTGCTCTAGATGGCGAGGAGTAGAACAGGAATAAGGCAGAATTGAAATCTTTCAAAGTATTGGCCCAAGCAAGAGGACATTGGGGCATCTTTTGAGCTCTCCATCTCAGGTGCCAAAATGTTGCGGGCCAGCCGTGCCCAGAGACTCACTCTAGTGATAAGAAAAGAAGGAGGAAACCATGGTAAAATGAAAAGTAAATATATAGCCTAGTCTCTTGCTAACCAAAATTAAAATAAGCCCATTGTATATCTGAACTATAGGCTAATGTTAGCATTCAATACTGTTTTCAACCTCTCTCTCTTCACGGCTCTAGTTGATCCCATTATCACATTCTTTCCCCAAAGATTATTTTACAGCTGTGTGAAACTATTGATGGAAGAATATTGTGTTATCTAAAGCAAAATGAATGTTAACATGCTTACATTACTGCAAAGATTCTAGTGCTCAAATAGTGGGTTAAGTAGCAGCATGTTTGAATCAGCCCAGTCTTTCTGGCCCATTTCCCAGTTCCACATCAAGTGTTATCAGCTAATATGATTAACGATTTTGCAAAAGACCGATCAGCCTCTGCAAAAATTAGAGTAGTCACACAAATCCATGAAAGAGATTTGAGTTTGCCAACCACACACAGCTTAGCTTAGTTGTGGAAACCTCCACCCAGTGGTGATGACCTGCACATCACTGTAGCCAAGACTCATCGGGAACTTTATCATCATTTGTAGTTGCTTTAGTGGGTGAATAAGAAGAAAGCCTTATTTTAGCAAACAACAGTGTAAGCTGTGCCAGGCTTTCCTTAACTCCAAGTCACTCTCACAGGAGCCAGACACCAACTGAGCAACAGTAAAATCTCTCCTTAAAAATTGTTAACTCATTTCAATCTACTTTGTACAGTAAACATTTCAATGAGACTTTGTGGAGTGTGACTGCATTGCAGAGGATGAAATTCTGGCTCTGCTGATGTCAATGACAAAAAGCCTTTGGACTTCATTTCCACAAGTTCTCCCATAGCCTTTATGCTTTAGCTTTATTGTACAGAAAAATGGGGCAATACAGTAGAGATGGTGACTCTACACATCCATTGTACTATTCACATTATTCAGGTGTAGTTGAGAATAACTTCTTGAATGATTCCTAGAGTATTGGGAAGATAGTAGGTTGTTACAGTCAACCTGAGACTATTTAGGCTAGGCTAGCTGTGTGAGTGAAGTTCTGATCCAGCTGCATCATGAAGTTTGCAAACACCAGCTCAAGTGTTTTTTAGGAGGTTTTATCTCATTGCACCTCTACAAATTGTATGCTTGTAAGGCTTAGACCAACAAATTGCCCCTCAGAACTATACTGGGAGGAAGAAGTGAAATATTTTAAAGGAAAGGCTGTCGATTGGCAGTATTGAAAGATACTATCTCAGGGGCATTCACAACAGCATACTTCTAATATACAAACAGGCCACTAGGAGGCTGTTCTCATAAACAGAAGTTCTGGAGGCCTTGCTATTATCCACTTCATTACTGCAGGTTTCAGAATGGTATAATTCTATTGATTTGAATGGAATCAAACTGGAATAAAATTAGCATAACTAAGTGGTAAATTAATGGCTGCATAAAATTAAACACAAGACAGCTGGACTGCTTCCTCAGTAGCCCCAAAGAGAAAAGTGGATGGTCCATGCAAACCTAATCTGCCTCCAAATATGCTTCTTTGATGAAATATCAGTGGGCTTCAGGGTAGGCTGTTAGCTTTTTTACTTTAGCTATATACCCCAGTTCCTTCAACATGGTAGTATGTCAGCATCTTGCAATCAGAAATGAATTTTATCATTACAAGACCCACTCTGAGTACTATCCCTATTTTGTAGATGGGAAACTGAGGAAAGGATAGATTAACTGACTTCTCAATGTCATACACAGAAATTTTGGCCTTTCAGGAATTAAACCCAGGTCTTTTGAGTTTGGGTTCATTGCCCTCTCTACAATGTTATTCTTCCAGTTTTGATGTGTTCGAAATTAAGTTGTCATTTGGGGACAGCTATGGGAAAAGGTGATCTTCTTTATCTGAATTACTCATAATTCAATATTCTTCCCATGTGCATCTTCAGTGTTGCTGGTGAAACTCTAACTAGTTAATTATATATGTGCTTTGTGCATTCAAGACAAATTAGGAAATTTTCTCCATCACATATCTGCCTCTTTCATTTGCAACTCAGATGTGGGTGAGCAGGGAAGTAGCATGAGGAGGATTAGCTCAAAAAATGCTACTATGTCTGTCATAAGTGTGAAGTAGCCTAGAATTAGTGTTTACCTGTAAGGGGTTAAGCTAAAGGTAACCTGAGAGGTGGACAACTGACCAATGAGAAATTCCTCAGGAGACAAAGGATTTTAAGTTTCAGTTTCTCTCTGGGTCTCTCTCTGTTCACCTCAGCTATGGGATGAACACAGCTATGTCTTTCACTATAACTATACGATTCTATCAAGTACTGTAGTTAGTAAGTTTACCTTTTTTATCACTTGGAGGGTTCTCAGTGGTGAGTGTTGGCTGGGTGCTTCTTGATATTGTAAGCTTCAGCAGAGATATCAACTGTGGGAGAAAATTGCCTCGGGGGGGAGGTTTGGTTTCTGAATCCTTTTGTTGATTATGGTAGATGCTGTTCTATTGATGGTTATAAGGGATTTATTCCTTTCTTTTTTCTTTTATTAAAATCTTTCTTTTAAGAAGCTGATTGCTTGTTTTTCATTGTGTAAGATCCTGGTTTTGGATCGGGCACGTCTTGCAGGATCAGGCGAGGTTTGGGTTTTTTTTTTTCTCTCAAGCTTCCCAGGGAAGGAAGAAGTTTGGGGGGTTAGTGGAAAGGGAAAGAAGGGTCCCCAAACTACCCTAGACCTAGTTTGGTGGTGGCAGTGTACCAGGTCCAGATACAGAAGAAGTTGTGTTCTGGGGAAAAACATTTTAACCCAAGCTGGTAAAATAAGCTTCGGGGGGTTATTTCTTTTTTTCATCCGGGTCCCCACATCTGTACCCTAGAGTTCAGAGTGGGGAGGCAATCCTGACAATGTCTTCCAGTAAACAACTTTCATATGGGTTTATCAATTTTTCTTTTTTCTTAAAATGCTGCTGTCTGGTCAAGCAGAAAAAAAAATCAAACACCTGTGTCCAACATATAAACAGCAGCATGCATGCTGCTAATGTAATATATGCTCCAGGCCAAATATTATAAGGAAAGTGGGTTTGTGCGGGAAACTTTTAAAGAAAGAAAATCTTCAGCAGGATTCATTATGTTTATTCTCTTCTTACAGCTTTCATTGTATCTCTTTCATTTCATGTGGGGAGGAGGAGAAGTGTGGCTTTTACATCATGCCACATGACAGCTGCTGAACACTGATTAGAAGATCATGAGGGCTGAATAGGAAGGTGGTGGAATTAAATGGCATGAGCCACAATCCACATTTCAGACCAACACGAACAGAACCCACCTTCATTGTTAAGATTTTGGACTCTACTACCTCTCCATTCCTGATGCTAACCTCATGTGCACCAATTTTACATGGGTGCAACTCGTTTGATTCCATTGAAGTTATTCCTGATTTTTGCAGGTTTAAATGATAGGGAATTAGCTTGTTCTTTCTCTCTCAGTTTCAGACCCTTAAAGATCTCATATCTGTATTGAAATGCACTTTAGCACCTTCTAGAGTCTAACAGGTCTTTGCTGGACTGATTGACAGGTTCCTTGGTTAAAGGAGACAATGACTAATGGAGAAAGATGGGAAGCAGAAAAGGAGGTCTCAAAATGTTCAGACATGAGCTGATAAATTCTGGCAAGCCCTTTTCAGGAGTTACCTGAATCCAATCTCCAGACTTCAACTTATGCCGTTCTCTAAGTTCAAACCCATTTAGCAATATTTAGATAGTACAGACATACACCTACACTTTTTCTAGTTAACAGATTATTTTACCTGACTACCTGGAGGTATTTTGAAATGAATTTTGTACAACTTTGGCCCCTTTTCTGCCATAAGACAAAACAATAAGATATTGAATGCAATGGCACTGTACTGTGAAACTTGCAGGTGGCAAAATGTTAGTTCACATTTTAGCTCAAGAACTTGTGTAAGGTGAGATGAGGTATACTGGCTTTTTGCAGCTCAGCTTGAATTTAAACCGAACAATTCTGTGCAGCTCCATTTGCTACTTAATGTAGCTGTAAAAGTGTTTTGGCCCTTTGGTCTTCTGTATTCACTGCACATTCACTTCGGCATATTTAACATTCATACTGTTCCTCTCAAAGAAAAAGGCAACTTGTTCTTTCTCTGGCTGCCTTAACTGAATTTTATGAGTATTTTTTTCATATTAAAAAAACAACCCTCAACTGTAAGAACAAGTGATTTAGTGTGCCAAGCTTTTTTGTTGATTTAGTTCCAGAGGAACCAGAAGATAAAAGCCAGAAATGAACTGCTGAAGACCCAACAGGAGATATTACATGCAAAAATGGCAATACTAGGGAAAAATCTATAGAAAAAAAGTAAAATATGGAGTGAATTGAACTAAATCTAGACCGTATGAGATGCCATAGCATTTGGTTAGATTTAGTCTTCGGCACATTGCAATAATATCAATAGTAGAGTAAGAGTCAGTCCAGTGAAAAAGGGAAACTCTTCACAAGAAAGGTCTCTCTTAGGAACCAATTTTTCCATCCTTACTCATATTTGGTATGTTACTCCACAAATAATCCTATTGGCATTAATGAGAAGGCTTATGAAGTAAGGGGACAGGATCAGGTCCACATTAATCAGGCATTTTAAAAGCATATCTCTTAATTTCAACTGCTGTTAGATGCTGATTAGGGCACTGGCATCAGAACTGGGGTGGGGCAGAGGGCTATGCCCCCCACACTTTTAAAAGTACCCCCCCTTTTAACAAAAGAAATATAAGTGAAGAATTCATGTTCCTTGCAGATTCCCTCCCACCTCAGACGAATAATAGATCCTGCTGAAGAGGCACTGCAATTACATCTTTCACCCATCAGGGGCTATTGTGACACCAGAAGAGAGGGCAGCTGGCTCCCTATCAGAGTAGCCAGCACAAAGAGGGAAGGGGAACTTTGTCCTTGGCTCCCAACACTTCTACAAAGGTTATGGCACCCTTCAGCGTAATAATTCACAGGATAATACCTGTGTGCCTTTACCAATAGAACGCTGTATAACTTGGAACTATAAACTGTCTTGAAGCCTTTCATATTATAATTATATATGGTAATAAATTATAGCCTTTTCAGTATGAAAGGAAAGACCCTTGTTTGTGTGCGTGTGAGAGAAGGTGTGAGTGTGAGAGAACATGTGTATCTGTGGGTATCTGGAGGGCCCAGGGATAATATTTCTTTAATTAAAAGATTTGTCTATTTCTTATTATTACAGGCAGAGCTAATGGTGATATCTGTAGTTAAGGTTTCCTAACACTTTCCATTATGAATCTTTGCATTTTCGGTTGTATTAAACTATGGCAAATTTGAAAATTGGAGGTTGAAGTTTTCTGCACTTGCTTTATGTTTAATTGATTTATTTATATTTCAGCAAAATTAGTTCCATCATTTCTGGGAAGGGGGTTATGGTAAAATAAGTAGTGTTGCTACTGTTAAAATGTTTTTCTAACTGTTTCTTTGAAGAGCTTTAACACCTCCAGGGTTTGGAACAGGAAATTCATATCTGGTAGGATGATAGTGTCGTGCCTTGTGCTGTTCCCTATGGAACTTCACTCAGATTTGTCTCAGTTATAAATCTCTGAAAAATCACCAGTCATACATGCTCAGTTCAGCTGGTTAGACGTTTGCTGCTAAAATCTGTGAATATTCCATGTGCACTTTGGACGCTCTAATCTCCTGGAGTTCTCTAAATACCAAGTGCACGAAGCATGAACCTCCAAGGTACACGGTTATAACTCTGGGCAGGAGGAGGATACCATTGTGACTTTGGTTTAGGGAAAACAGAGATTAAGTAAGAAGGAGCATGGAAGGAAACACTACTCCCCCTTCCTCCATTAAAAGTGAAAGGAGAGCTCCTGCTTCTTCTCCTGGCTTGAGAAAGCACTTTGCTTCTTCCTTCTTGATCTGAAGGATTCTGTCCAAACATGCTCTATTCTTTAACTGCAATAAATCTGTCTAATATGGTTTACTTGGACTGTGGGCATGGACATGGATTAGGCCCCATACACTGTTTCCCTTCCCCTAACACACTCCAGAGCATGAAAATCCAGGTCTACCCTGTTTATGAAAGCTCACTGTATCCTTACGTATTCTGAAACTCCAGGTTTTTTTCTTTATCTGTCCTAAAGGACACAAGATGGTTGTTATTTTTTCTGTACATAATATACATCATGCAGATGCTTATGGTTATAATAAACAAGATGCTACAGGTATTCCAAGACTAAAATCATTTTTGCTTTGTATTAAACACAGGAATAAGAATTAAAGCTATTTGCCCCATAGAGTTATAATGCACAAATTATACCTTAAAGAATTACTGTATTAAATTATGTGCTGTTATGACAAGCATGGGCATTAGATTATTGCCTCTCTCTATAGTAGCCAAGGTGCTTCTGCTGAAGGTCTTTTTCCTACTTTTTTGAATTTGTTTATTTGCTATAGTGACACATGGCTTATATTTCCATCCTCTTTGTGGGAGGATTTTTAATTCCATACTATATTTTTAGTCCTACTAAAGCTGAGCTATAGATGGTGGCAAGATCATGACTGGATATCTGTGGCAGCAGATGACAGTATTGGGTAATGGTAGCACCGGTAATCACAGTCAGAAAAGGCCAAGGAAATGACTGTGAAAAAGACAAATGATGAATTTCAGGAAAAGGTGAGCAAATCGAGAAGGAAGTTCCACAGACAGTTTACAGTCTGGCACAAGACATGTCTGTATGTGACTTGGAGGGAAAGCAAAGCAGAAAATGAAAAAAAGTCAATGTGGGAACGGATGAACAAAGACAGCCCTGGCCATATGAGTTAACTGCATTCCAAAAGGTACATTCAGCACACAAATAGTAACACATTTTAATCAAAGGGAGGACAGTCTTGATGGTTCCTGGTCTGCATCCCTCAACCACCTTTCACTTGGACTTCGAGAAGAATGCATTCTGCATTTGATTCTTTTTATCCGACTACTAAGGTTTATTTAAGAAATTTATCACTCTCTGTTCTAAGTTTCACAGTATGTTCTTTCCAGTTATGAGATTTAAATTTTCATATAGGTTTTTGATAGTACAAGTGTGTATTACAAGACTTGAAGTAATTACTCATTTAGTTGTTTTGCATTTTCTTGCCCTACATTTAAGCGAGGGATCTCAACCTCAGATCACTATGAGGGCTACAACAGGACTAGTACATTGGCCCAAGGGCAGCATCACTGACACCTTTTCATACAAAAATACAAAAGCCTTCCCTGCTTTTGCCCCCGACCTCAGTCCCACTCCACCCCTTCTGTGAGACCCCATCCCTGCCCTGCCTCTCTCCACCCCCATTCCAACCCCTTCCCCAAAGTCCCTCCCCAACCCCGCCTCTTCTCTGCCTCCTCCCCTGAGTGCACTGTGGCCCCGCTCCTCCCCCCTCCCTCCTGGAAAGTCCTAAGTGCTGCCATACAGCTGTTTGGGGGCAGGAAGTGCTGGGAGGTAGGTAGAGGAGCAGGGACATGGCACGCTCGGGCGGGGCGGGGGCAGAGGCAGGAGGGCAGGAGTGAAGGGAGCTATGGCGGCCGCATGCAGCCTGTGTGCTTGAGACCTCTGATCTAAGCTAACATCCACACAGTCTGTTGCTCCCTTTTCCAGTGCTCATTCACTACAATGGCCTGTATTAACCTTGCAAGAAAGCTGATTTAGCAAGTTTTAAATAAAATAATTTGTTGTTAGCACTGACAGAAATATTTGATGATGAAGAGAATCAGAGCAGGCCTAACTGGTCTGCGTTAAAATAATCATAATCAGCCACCGGATGACCTGGCTTGTTTCTAGTCTGACAGAGCCTGTTGTACATGTGCAAATTATAAATTACATATCAGCTTCAAGCTGATTGGGAATGCAAGGTGTTAGCAAAAATAAGGTTATATAGAAAATAACTGAAATAATCTAGTGTATACATTTATAATAAAAGACTTAGGCTGATGACTCTTTGCATAAACACACTGAATGCCCTTCATTCTGTCCTCTGTGAAGTCACTTGCTGCTTCCATTTCCATTTCTTCCTTTCATGAATTCATCAGCACCCTTGCTTTATGCAAATTTCAAATGTGAGTCTATGAGCAGGTCTACACTACCCATCAGATCGGTGGTTAGCAATCGATCTTTCAGGGGTTGATTTATTGTGTCTAGTGTAGACACAATAAATCGATCTCCAAATGCTGTCCTGTTGATTCTGGTACTACACAGGCAGCCGTTGACTCAGCACCGTGAAGACACTGCAGTAAGTTGACCTAAATACATCAACTTCAACTATGCTATTCTTGTAGCTGAAGTTGTGTATCTTAGGTTGATCTCTTTCCTCCCCACCCCAGTGTAGACCGCGGATAAGAAGTGTAGTGGGAGGGGTGGTTAGGATAGGCTAGAGGTTAAAACTATGGCCTGCTCTACATTACACAATTTTGTCAACGTAAGGCAGCTTACATCAACCTAATTATGTTAGTGTCTACACTACAGCCTCGTCCCACTAATGTAAGGGTGTAGCTCCACACTTTGAATACTGTGAACAGTTCTGGTCACCCCATCTCAGAAAAGATATACTAGAATTGGGAAAGGTACAGAGAAGGCCAACAAAAATGATCAGGGGGTATGGAACAACTTCCATATGAGGAATCAGAGAGGTAGCCGTGTTAGTCTGGAATTGCAGAAATGACAAAGAGTCCGGTGGCACCTTAAAGACTAACTAAAGTATTAGAGCATAAGCTTTCGTGGGCTAATACCCACTTCGTTGGATGCAAGCAGTGGAAATGTCCAGAGGCAGGGATAAATAAGAGGCAAGGGCCAGGTGGGAGATAACAAGGTTAGTCCAATCAGGCTGAACCAGCTTATTATCTCTAATCAGGGAGGATGAGGTCCTCCTCTAGCAGCTGGTCTGGAGGTGTGAACACCGAGAGAAGAGAAGCCGCTTTTGTAGTTAGCTAGCCACTAGTAATCTTTGTTCAATCCTGGATTGATGGTATCAAATTTGCAAATGAATTGCAGCTCTGCAGTTTCTCTTTGCAGTCTGGTTTTGAAGTTTTTTTGCTGAAGGATGGTGACCCTTAGGTCTGTAATTTTGTATCCAGCAAGGCTGAAGTGTTCTCCTACAGGTTTTTGTATATTGCCATTCCTGATACCTGATTTGTGTCCATTTATCCTTTTTCATAGGGACTGTCCAGTTCCATATGAGGAGAGATTAAAAAGACTGAGACTGTTCAGTTTAGAAAAGAGACGACTAAGAGGGGATATGAAAGAGGTTTATAAATTCATGAATAGTGTGGAAAAATTCAATAGGGAAATGTTATTTATCCCTTCACATAACACAAGTACCAGGGGTCATGCAATGAAATTAACAAGCAGCAGGTTTAAAACGAACATAAGGAAGTTCTTCTTCATATAATACACAATCAATCTGTGGAACCTGTTGCCAGGGGATGTTGTGAAGCCAAAACTATAACTGGTTTTCCAAAAGAATTAGATAAGTTCATGGAGGACAGATTAAGTTATGATCAGGGACACAATCCCATGCTCTGGAGGTCCATAAGTCCATCATTGTCAGAAATTGGGACTGAATGACGGGGGGTGGATCATTCCAAAATTGCCTTAGTCTGTTCATTCCCTCTGAAGCATCTGGCATTGGCCATTGTTACATGACAAGATACTGAGCTATGTGGACCACTCGTCTGAACCTGTATGGCCATTCTTATGTTCTTCCACATAAGTATACCCATTCTTCCACATAAGCAAAATTAGACAGGAAATAGAGAACTGACTAAAAATTACTTTGCCTTTATGTATTTTTTTTTTGTATTCTCAAAACACACAAGAGTTAAATAGTTTAAAACAATTTGTTACTACCTTACTTATTTAACAGGAGATGTCACATGACAACTGTATCCTTACCTTGCTAAATTTTCTGCTGCAATAACTCCATTTACTTTAATAGAGCAATGCAGCACAGAATTTGTCTCATTAGATCTGAAAAAGTTCTGGATCAAGCACCTGTATGATTCATGACAGAAAGGCTTCCACACAATCAAGGACTAATGAAAAAATACATTTCTTTGATGCAATATTCTACATATTAGGTTATATTTTGAGCACGTTTATCATCTGGTTTATAATCGGTTCCTGCCCTTCAATAGTAGTTTCCACTGACTAGTTTTCTTTCCAATCCATAAGCCTGTGCCCCTGTTCCCATTAAGAACATCCAGTCTCTGTTCAATATAACTCTCACACTGTACTGTCACATCTTAGTCTTTGCAAGTATTCCTCTCTAGAGAGACCAGATGTTGTCAGCTGGATAGTATTAAATTCCTTCCATCTTCCCTGGAGCGGAGTGGAGGGGGATGGGGGACCTAGCATTTTGAACTTTTTATTTGAGTTTCAAACATTTTAATATCCACAGGTAGGGAGACAAAAAGGAGACTTGCAAGCTACCACAAAAATAATATACTGGGTAATTGTCATGAGAAAGCAATCATGTCAGCAGCACATTAGTACATACTGTTTGTTCTACTACACACATTCAGACTATTATGTAATATTACTTGGGGGAAAATAGTTCTGAATATCTTTACAAATATTTTGAAAATGTAGGACAGATTTTTTTTAAAAAAAATAATTTAGTAAAATATTTTACTTATTCAATATATTTCTCCTACCCCCTCTTCAATAATGAGAGCTAAAGCTGCTCAAGTTAATTGTACCAGTGTAGTCACATGAGATGGTAGGAACAGAGTAAAGAGTTGACTGCTCCAATGAACTACCCAGGAGTCATCAGAGAAGAACTGAGCTCTGATGAACCTACTATAATTGATCATCAGCAAACAGCAGGACAGGTTCTCTGCTCTACTTTTGCCAACCTAGGCTCTGCAGCTCATGGCCCACTTGTTCTTACCTAAACCCTGTTATTTCCTGCCCCTGAACATTCCTGTTCATCCCTAGCCTGGTCTCCCCCATATCTCATCTCCCTGTTGTGCTTCATAGTGTATCAGGGAAGTAGAGTTGGTGGTTGAAGAGGAATGGGAGTGAGGGTAGGGGACAAGAAGATTCAATGGCGATGCTAAGAAGGAACAAAGTACTGAGACAGTGCTTCTATATCCTGGGAAATTTCCCAAAATCTGGGAATTTTTCACCAGATTTGGAAAATTTTTAGCGCTAGGTTGGCATCATGATATAGAAGTACCATATTGAGATATATGGCCGTCTCCTTTCAATTTTGAAAAAAATGGGTGTCCAAAGCCATTATATTGGCTCCGTGGACTGATTTTAATTTTCACTTGATTATCTTTCTCCACACAAATATAATACATTCTCCTAATCTTAGAATTATAAAATTATTATATACCCCCAAATCAGAGAAAAAGTATTTGAAATATGTATTCATTATTGATCATTTATGTCATTCTCCCTTTGTTATTAGTCCTGATGAGTTAGTTCTCCTTCATGACCCTTCACTAGTTGATCCAACAAAGCATAAGACTGAGCATCAGTAAAATGATATAACACAATAACTGATATTATCTGTATGTATCATTTAGAAAGTCACAGATAACAACAACAGTTCTCAGCTGTGAATCCAGCATTCTTTTTCAGCTGATGAAAGGTTTATTGTGATTAATAACCTTAGGAATGTTTTCTGAAAATGACTTATTTTGCTTACCATTTACTACGCAAATTATTTTGAGGTATAAGTAATGTAAATTATGATAAGAGGTGAAGGCCCTAAAATATGTATTTTCTGAATTTCAGGCTGAGTTTGACATTCCTTTAGTACTTTGTGAAGTTTAGAGTATATGATAGATTGGTAATATCTTCATATACATAATTATTAACATACTTATAATAGTCTTAATGATAAAACATTGTAAGTATGTAAGAATTTAGCAGGGACATTTATCATCTGCCGTTACTGTTTTAATATTTGTGCATATTTATATGACAAGGGTTGTACTTGTCCCTAATTATTCCTTTTACTTTAACAGTTTGAGTACCCATCCACAAATGACATGTTGAAAGAGCTTGCAACACTTCCTCTTTTATCAGCCATTTGCTTCAATATATTTTACAGTGTATTAGGTACTACTGATGTATTTACCTTGTTTCAGGGAGTGAGTGTATTATATGAAAAGTGGGAGACTGTGCAAACATGAGCAAACTACAGAGTCCAGTTGCACTGTTATGTTCTGATGGAATTCTTCATTTTACCGACAGGGAGCATCTCTGGTGCCAGTGGAACTCTTTAAATGTGCCCAGCAGTGTAGTTATTTCTACTGTTAACATGGTTACTCATTGTAACCTGCTTATAGTAAGGGGGCTACAAAATAATACAAAATTAGTCTGGAAAGTGTCACCAGTCCTGAAAGAGTAGGAAGCGCTCCATTAGGGAAATACTACCTGGCAACCTGGCCAGCATGTACCCGAGCTAATTCTAATGAGAATCATAAAAGTATGTATGTCTCAATAAACACCAAATACACTGGGATAGGTTTAGAGGCAACATTTCTTTTTGCTTGAGGAAACGACTTACCCTGCACACCTGGCTGTATCACTGAGTTGTCACAAAATCCTCATATCTGTATGGTAAAGGTGATTTTTGCTAATGGCTTTAAATGGACATTACATACACTGCCCTGAAAGTGAACACACAAAGCAGCCTCATACAAAATATAAACACCTCCCCAAAAATGGTATCACTATCATGTGTGGTAGTAAGATTGTTTAGAAAATGGGACGTCACCTCCATCTTGAAGACACAGATGATGATCTGTCAGAGGACAGACAGTAGAAAAAGAAAGGAGTTAAAATCTTTTAATCTTTAATCTTATTAATTATGTAAGTTATAAGCAAATAAGTCTTCAGAACGTTATTTTTGTGCCAACAAAATGCCAGATTGGAATAATTTCTTTCTTCTGCTGATTTTCAAACTAATTAGAGTATTTTTACACTTTGAGCTGAGGTGTGAGATTCCCAGCTGCAAGAGCCTTACTTGCGTTAGCTTGATCAGTTCTAGCAAGCTAAAAATAAAATGTAGCAGCAATGGCAGCACCAGAGCAAGTGAGCCGCTTTGAGTCATGCAGGGTCTCAAATGGATACATACCCAGGACATCTAACCCCACACTCTATTTTTAGCATGCTAGCTTGATGAGAAGTAAGACAAATATGTCTCCTTGGTCTGGGAATCACACTCCCTTCTTGAAGTGTAGACGTACTTTGAGAGACAGAAAAGAGCTACTTTATTCCCACAAGTTAAATGTAGTACAAATTGAATTACTGCAACTATTACTGTGCCTTTTAGTCTGTTTCTTGACTGTGTTAAGTTAAACATGCTTATAAATAAATCCCCTCCAGCAAACCCAGGTAATTACTGAAGTGTTTTGAGTTGAAAAAACAGGTAATGTAGATTAAAAAACAAACACACACATCTATATTTTTACAGAGAATGCAGTCATCTGTAGTAGTCTTTATATTATCATAAAGAAAATTTAATTTCACATGGAAGATATTTGACTATCCCTAAAGGGAGAGAGGTTAAATGATCTCTGCTTGTTGCAGTATATCTGAAAAAAACAGAACAAGAATGTCTCATTTAGTTTCAAAGTCAGAGAGTGCCTTTGGGTTAGCAGTCTGCATTTATTCCCAGTGTGGATCTTATCTAACAGAATGTCAAGCTTCAGTATTATAGGCAAAGTTGATATAAAATTTGGGGCTATAAAATCACCAGCAATATCTATTTTTTTTTTTTTTTTTTTGCAAATTTCATGTTAAGCAAGAGATTGAAAGTTGTGCAGTACTAATTGGGAGTGAAAGAAGAAAATGGTCACATTGAGAAAACTTCATAAATGTTTGAACTGATATTTTTGATGATATTAAGTGAGTTTATAAAAGTGTTTAATTTTGTCATTAAGATTTCCAAAACCCAAAGCTTGAACTTTCAGTTAGTTTAAAATTACTGTAGTTGTAAAATGGGCAAGGGTTCAAAGACAGAGAAAACAACTGAGAAAGAGAAAAGAAGGTTCCTCATCTTGATGAGTGTCCCTATGGTTACTTCACTACCCACCCACCTCTACTTTGGAGCTGGTTCAGGCTCTGTGGTAGAGAAGGAACTGAGGATTCTGGGTCATACATGTGATACTTCAACTGCTAGTGGTGCGTGAGGCAGGCACCACAAGTGCACAACCCGTATGGGCACTGCTGTAACATTCTCTGAGCAAACACACAGGGATGCATCAACACCTGGAGTGGAACACCCACAAGGACACTCATCTCAAAGAACTTCAGCTACTTCATAAGGTGAGTAACCTTCTCTTCTTCGAGAGATGTCCCTGTGGATGTTCTGCTCCAGGTGATTGTAAAGCAGTGCCCTTCAGAATGGTAGGGGCTTTGGAGTGGGAACGATAATCGTGGACAGTACCGCTCGACCAAGTCAGGCATCTGCTTTAGGGCCTTGTGTGATTGCATAATGTTTGGCTAAGGTGTGTTTGGAGGCCCAGGTGGTGGCCTTACATATGTCTATCAAGGGAATGTTGTTTAGGAACACTGTAGATATAGATATAGTGGCTATAGATCTGGTCGAGTGCATCCCAATCGCTAATGAGGGTTGAGTAACTTAGAAGGTAGCATAGGCGAATGCATCCAGATATCCACTTAGAAAGTCTGTGTATGGATATGGATGTACCCCTGAATTGTTCTACTATGGCTACAAAGAGTTTTGGAGTAGCTCAAAATGACTTGATTCTGTTCAGATAAAAAGCCATTGCTCGTTTAACGTCCAGTGTGTGTGCTGTTGTTTCAAACCAGTTCGCATGCGGCTTATGGAAGAAAGTTGGAAGTTATACAGGTTCATTAGCATGGAAATACGAATGTATCTTGGGTAGGAATTTGGGATGGGTACGTAATGTAACTTTATCCTTAAAAAAGATCGTATGAGGTAGGTCTGCCATAAGAGTCTCTATTTCTCCCACATATCTCATTGACATGATAGCTACTAGAAATGATACCTTCCTGGACCATTGCTATAAAGAGCAGATTGCTAGAGGTTCGAAGGGTTAACAAGTCAGGGTCATTAGCACCAGATAATGGCAGCTCTCTTTCAGAAGAACAACAAAACTGTCAGCAGCCATATAATCTTGGGAGGGGAGAACAAAAAATCTCAGAGTAAACATAAGGCCTGATAATTTTTTGGATGGAAGACCGCAAGGCAAGTGTGTCAGGAGGTGATGTAATACCTTCCTTGAGTCAGCACTCAGTGAATGCTCCCAAGCAAGGTGTTAGGTTGCATCTTCCTGTGGGAGGCACCATCAGATAAAAAAGTAGAATTGAGGTTCTGACCACCAGGAAAGGACTGAAAGTCAGAAAATAAGAGTTCTTAACCAAACTTTGCCTCAGTTTTTTTCTTCTGTAAAATGAGGATAATACTTACTTATGTTACAGACATGGTGAGATGATTAATTCACTAGTATCTGTGAAGAGCTTTGAGGTGATATTGCTATGTGTGCAAGGATTTGTTATTAATTAATAAAAAATAATTAAGAGTCACACTGGGCTTTTATTAGTAGAAATATTAACCCCAGAATCTTTGTCCAGTCTGCCTTACATTGCCTATTGAGTTCCAAGTAGAGAAAGGTATTCTTCATAGAGTCCAGTCCTGTGACAGGCAGGCTGCTCTCAATCCTTCTGTCTTTAATAGGAATTCAGGATGCCTGCTACTCTCAGGAGGTGCCCCAAAGTGCTGTGTTATGCTGTTTTGCATTATTGAACTGTTGATGCTTTTCACCTTTAAAATCCCTCTAGAAGAAAGGTGCAATACAAATGTAAGTCATCAAAAAGCATGCTGATTTATAGTGTTTGTTAAAGATCCTGATAGAAAAAAAAGAGCAAAGAAGGCTAAAACTGAGAGCAGGTGAAGAACAAATTTGTGCTTAATCAAATTAAAAATATAATCACAATAAGTAATAGCCATAAAAATCAGTCATGCAGCATAACCATAAAAATGGAGTAAACCCATGGGAAATAAAGACCAGGAAAAAAAATGCAATTGAAGGATTTTTTTTTCTTCTACAAGAAAAATAAAAGCCGTTTTAAAGGTAATGTAGTACCTTACATTTGAAAGATCAGATCTGTGGTGGAGTATCTGAAGTGTAAAATAGGGCCAAAACAGAGCCTAAGAACACAATATATTTTTATCAGCTATATTATTCGACAAAGTTCAGCATATGTTTTATTCTTATTTTCAAATACTATGAGCTGTGGGGGAAAACAACAAAAAATAACTAAAAGGACAAAGCAGAAGGATTTTAGTTACATAAAAGCAAGAATAATTATTATAGTATGGAGAATTATATAAATATATGGGTGCAAATAGTCTGAAAAGGACAATAAGAACAAAATGGATTTGAGCGTTATTTATGTGTAGTAATTAACCTAAAACAAAAAGACACTGCAAACAATAGAATCTGAAAAGACTTGTTGGTCTAGATAGCTCATATGTTGCCTACACACAGAAGGCCCGAGGCTGTTGTGAACTGAAGTTTTGACGGGAGCAAGATCAGGCACAGAGGTAGCAATATTTACAGTGTAGATCATTGAAAAGTTTCCTGTTAGCTCACAGTAACTTTCATTATGTTAAACACTTCAGTGTCAGGTTTAATTAGATCCTATTCATTTAGGCCAATATCCTTTTAGTTTTGATTGAACCATGTGTACATCCAAGGATAGAATGTGTCTGTTAGTAAATTGGGATATTGAGAAAAAAAGAGCAGTAATGGTGATTTCAGCGTATGAATCCTCCTGGCTTCTATCAGTTACTTTAGACTCTAGACTTTCCTTTCAGTCAGTTAGTCGAATGGCATTGACAACTGTCTCCTAGCTTGGAAGAAAGGAAACATGGCAGAAATCATTTCAAGGGTAAGGCCTTTGTGATGAGAAAAATGTAGAATGACATTCCAGAATGAAGGGAAGACAAAGGCTTCATGACCCTACAATGGCTAGGCTTATATTCTGGATGTCTGCCTTAGGTAAATAATTATTTGTACCATTGTTGTAGCTGTGTTAGTTCCAGGATATTAGGACAACATGGTGGATAAATTATACAACTTGCGATAAGCATTTAAGATCAGTCAGCAATAATGAATTACTTTATATGAGAATGACTTTGCATTCAGCTACAAAAACAAAGAATATCAAAATAAAACTATAAAAGAGTATCTGAAATGAAACAGTTCTGCTCAATAAAGAATACAATGAAAACTAATGAGGTTAAGACCAGAAGAATCAAATCGATTACAGGACATACCAGACACATTTTGATCCCCTATTTCTCCTTGTTATGGCCAAAGCTTTAGGAATCTGTTTTCCTTAGGGGGAACACACCTTCAATTTTATTAGCTAAAGCAAATAGTATAATAGTCTGTCAGCAATAAAACAAAGAAATAATAAAATCAAATACAACTAGTCTACTAGTGCTCACATATCCCACAGAGAAAAATCATCAAAATCAATCAGATCTTCAGTTATTCTGTAAAAGTATGAAGCATTCATGCTGGGCATGACCACAGTAATGTCACAGTCACACAAGGGTATAAGTAGATTTATTGAAAAAGCTGATTAGGCTTTCTCATGATGTCACTATAAGGTCATCTAGATTGAGCGAACCAAGCCTATGCCAGGCAGAAAGGGTATGATAATTCAAACATCTGCTCTTTGAAGAGCTGGTTAATGAGCTTGAATAGTTGTTTGCTTGGTTTTGATAGATCGTCTCTGAGAAGCTGAAGACTGTTGTTGTGTGAAAGCGGCAAGTTTGTTTGGAAAGGTGACAGGCTTAGGGTACATTTTCAAGTATATTGCATGTTATATTCAAGCTGGAAAATATAGATGGACTTGAGAAAGAACAGAAAGCACAAAGCCTTGTATGTGCTTTAATAGGAATTAATCCCTTGGTGCTACTTGAGTTATGCTCCACTAGCAAACCAGGGAGGATATTTTAGATGTCTCAAGCTAATGTTCCATCAATAAAGGTCAGTTTTAATTGATTCTTTTGGAAGTTATATGTATCAGTCCTGATATCACAAAGTTTAATTTTTTAAGGCTTTGAAAAAGTGCTCGATTGACAGTATTGACACTGAAGTACTCAGTTCACAGAACAGACGTATCCTGGGGCAGCTACTGTGGAAGCTTCCCTGCATTCATAGTGGCAAATGTGGAGATGATTTTATATTGTAGATACTTGGTGGTAGAAACTCAGCTGAAATCATCAGTGCTTTCATAAATACTGCCAAAAAGCTGATGAAAACTTACTGCAAATTTACAACCTGCCTGGACCAAGATGGGAACAGTTCCAGGCACACAATTATCCTGAACCAGCCAGTTTCTTGTTTCACTGTAACTTAGGCTGAGAACCAAGACTTTAGTCTTCTGCACAGGTGTGCGCATGGGGTGTGCTGGGTGTACCCAGGCAAACCCTAATGCAGGGTTGGTTGGAGGCCCCTGAGCTCCGGCTGAGGAGGCTGCTCCTCCCCCGTCCCCTGCTGTTCCCCGCCCCACCAGGCTCAGTGCGCTGCACAAGCAGTGCTCTGAGAGGCAGGGCTGCATGACAGCATGTCTGGCTCCGGGCCAGACACACAACGCGCTCCAGGGGATCATCGCAGTAGTGTGTCTGGCTTCGAGCCAGACATGCTGTTCTGAGCGGCGATGTGAGAGGGCCGGGCCGGGGGGCTGGATAAGGGCCACAGCATCTTGGAGGGGGTTAGGGGACAGGGAATGGGGGCGTTGGAGTCTCAGGGGGCCTGTCAGGTAGCAGGGGCATGGCTAGGGGTCTGGGCGGTCAGGGGAAAGGGGGCTTGGACAGGGGGTGGGGTCCTGGGAGGTTATTAAGGGGCAGAGGGGTCTCTGGAGGGGATAGTCAAGGGACAAGGAGTGGGGGGGCTTAGATAGGAGGTGGGGCCCTGGGGGCAGTTAGGGTTGGGGGGGTCTCTTGAGCAGGTAATCAGGGGACAAGGAGTTGGGGGGGTTGGATGGGTTAGGGGCTCTGAGGGGGTGGGAATTGGGTGGGGGTCGGATGAGGGCAAGGCCAGGCTGTTTGGGGAGACACAGCCTTCCCTGGGTGCACACCCTAATGAAATGTGCCGTGCACGCCTATGGTCTTCTGTAGTAAATTTAGGGCCATAACAGAATCTATGTGCTTCTACAACGATTTAAACAATTATCTAAAATCAGCTAAACCAGGAAAGTTCTTGCCAATATTTAATCAACTGTAGGGAAACTGTAATTAAATAAGGAGGAGGAAGAATTTAACATAGCATCCTAAAAAAGATACCTCACAATGATCTTATTGAACAAAAATCTAGATATTAACTTCTAAAACAAAGTATTTTTCTATAATTATTCTTTAAATTTGTTCCTCAGTGGAATTTCCATTCAGTGAAATTGAATATTATCTTATGACACACATATGCCAGTGCCAGTCTGTCTTCCAAAAGTGGTGCCAAATTCAAGTCAAAGTTTATTGCGACCTCTAAGATACTAGGGTCTTTGCAGTGTACAGATTTATGCATATTTAACAGTATATACACATGGATGTGCTATATCACCACATCTATATTAAGTTTTTCCAGCTTCAAATTAAAATGTACAGTTCTTAGCAGCTTTGATTTCAGAGCCTGCATAAATTGTATTCCTCAGTTCATGAAATCATTGTTCATGCTGACCTTCAAAAATTACAGATTAGTCACAATAGTAAATTTAATAAAATATAAAAATATACTTAAACTTTTTGGTTAGCTACATTTAAAATAAGTACACCTGGCATTTAGGAACATCTATTAAACTAGGGGGTCGAAACTGCATTATCTCTTTTAAAAAAAAACTCATAGCACACTGCAAACCCTTACATGGACTGTTTTAATTTAATTGGATTGACTACTGCAAAAATGAATTAAATTGGGATCTAGGTAAAAAAATCCATAAGCACTTGTCCCTTGTACAAATGTTACAAGAAATAGAATTTAATAAACATTTAAAAACTTCCCATCAACTAAAATAACTTCTTCCTAATCCACCATTCCTGAACACTAATTAACCCTTTCACCATCATCTGAAAAGGTCTTTCATTTATGCATGTTAAGGCAAGAAGGAACCATTAGAACATCTAGTCTGACCTCCAGTATAACACAAGCCAAAGAATTTAATCTAGTTACCCCTATACTGAAACCAATAAGCTGTATCTGATTAAAGCACATCCCTATTAGGAAAGCCTTTGAAGAAGAAAATGTTTAAGAAGCCTGACCTTTTCCTATCAGCTTCAGAGTCAGGCACCCAAGAAGGTACAATTCACTTCTGAGACACCAAAGGAGCACTCAAAGACAATAAGGCCATTGTGGAGAAACGAAATGATCTGGAAAAAGGAGTAAACAGTGAGGTGGCAAATTTTGCAGATGATACAAAACTACTCAAGGCAGTTAAGTCCCACACAGACTGTGAAGAGTTACAAAGGGATCTGCCAAAACTGGGTGACTGGACACCAAAAAGGCAGATGAAATTTAATGTTGATAAATACAAACTAATGCACATTAGAAAACATAATCCCAATTATACATATAAAATGAAGGGGTCTAAATTAGCTGTTACCACTGAAGAAAGAGATCTTAGAGTGAATAGTTCTCTGAAAACATTCACTCAATATGCAGCAGCGAAAAAGCAATGTCCAGAATCATTAGCAAAGGGATAGATAATAAAACAGGAAATATCATAGTGCCTCTGTATAAATCCATGATATGGCCACATCTTGAATACTCTGTGCAGACGTGGTCGCCCCATCTAAAAAAAAAAAAAGATGTATTGGAATTGGAGATGGTACAGAGAAGGGCAACAAAAATTATTAAGGGTATGGAACAGCTTCCATATGAGGAGAGATTAATCAGACTGGTACATTTCAGCTTGGAAATGAGATGAAAGGGGATATGATACAGCTCTATAAAATCATGACTAGTATGGAGAAAGTAAATAAGGAAACGTTATTTACTCCTTCTCCTATCACAAGCACTAGGGATCAACACATGAAATTAATAGGTAGCAAATTTAAAACAAACAAAAGGAAGTATTTCCTCACATAATGCACAGTCAACCTGTGGAACTCCCTGCCAAAGGATTTGTGAAGTCCAAGAATATAAGATAGTTCAAAAAAGAACTAGATAAATTCATGGCAGAGTTGGTGTCCCTAGCCTCTGTTTCCCAGAAACTGGTAATGAGAGATAGGGAAGGGATCAAACTAGCTAGGGACATAAAAGGAAAAAAGAAAACATTCTACAAATACACTAGAACCAAGAGGAAGACCAAGGACAGAGTAAGCCCATTACTCAATGAGGGGGAAAAGACAATAACAGAAAATGTGGAAATGGCAGAGGTGCTTAATGACTTCTTTGTCTTGGTTTTCACCAAGAAGGTTATTGGTGATTGGATGTCTAACATAGTGAATGCCATGAAAATGAGGTAGGCTCAGAGTCTAAAATAGGGAAACAACAAGTCAAAAACTACTTAGACAAGTTAGATGTCTTCAAATCACCAGGGCCTGATAAATGCATCCTAAAATATGCAAGGAGTGGACTTAGGAGATATCTGATACATTAGCAATTATATTTGAAAAGTCATGGAAGATGAGAGACATTCTAGAAGATTGGAAAAGGGCAAATATAGTGCCCATCTATAAAAAGGGAAATAAGGACAACCTGGGGAATTACAGATCAGTCATCTTAACTTCTGTATCAGGAAAGATAATGGTGCAAATAATTAAGCAATCAATTTGAAAACACCTAGAAGATAGTAAGGTGATAAATAACAGAATAAATTTGTCAAGAAAAAATCATGTCAGACCAACCTGATAGCTTTATTTGACAGGGTAACAAGCCTTGCAGATGGGAGGAAGTAGTAGATGTGATATATCTTGACTTTAGTAAGGCTTTTGATACTGTCTCCCATGACCTTCTCATAAACAAATTGGGGAAATACAACCTAGATAGAGCTACTATAAGGTGAGTGCATAACTGGTTGGAAAATCATTCCCAGAGAGAAGTGATGAGTGGTTCCCAGTCATGCTGGAAGGACATGATGAGTGGGATCCCACAGGGATAGGTTCTGGGTCCTGTTCTCTTCAATATCTTCAGCAATAATTGAGATAATGGCATACGGAGTACACTTATAAAGTTGGCATACAATACCAAGCTGGGAAGGGTTGCAAGTGCTTTAAAATTCAAAATGATCTGGACAAACTGGAGAAATGGTCTGAACTAAATAGGATGAAATGTAATAAGGACAACTGCAAAGTACTCCACACATACAAAAGGGGGCATTACTGTCTAGGAAGGAGTACTGCAGAAAGTACAGGGGTACTTGGGGGTCGTAGTGGATCACAATCTAAATATGAGTCAATAGTGTAACGCTGTTGCAAAAAAAAAAAGCAAACATAATTCTTGGATATATTAGGAGGAGTATTGTAAGCAAGACCCGAGAAGTAATTATTTCACTCTACTACAAGCTGATTAGACCTCAACTGGAGTATTGTGTCCATTTCTGGGCACCATATTTCAGGAAAGATGTGCACAAATTGGAGAAAGTCCAGAGAAGAGCAACAAAAATGATTAAAGATCTAGAAAACATGATCTATGAGGGAATATTAAAAGAATTAGGTTTGTTTAGTCTGGAGAAGAGAACACTGAGAGGGGCATGATAACAGTTTTCAGGTACATAAATGGATGTTACAAAGAGGAGGGAGAAAAAATGTTGTTCTTAGCCTCTGAGGATAGGACAAAAAGAAAAGGGCTTAAATTGCAGCAAGGGTGGTTTAGTTTGGACATCTGGAAAAACTTCCTAACTGTCAGACTAGTTAAGCACTGGAATAAATTGCTTAAGGAGGTTGCTGAATCTCTATCATTGGAGGATTTTTAAAAGCAAGTTCGGCAAACACCTGTCACGAATGGTCTAAAAGATACGTAGTCCTGCCTTGAGTGCAGGGGCCTAGACTAGATGACCTCTAGAGGCCCCTTCCAGTTCTATGGGCTGGTCTACACTAGGGGGAGGGGTCGACTGAAGATATGCAACTTCAGCTACTTGAATAACATAGCTGAAGTCGGCGCATCTTCAGATGACTTACCTGCAGTCCTCATGCTGGCAACGGACGGTGGCATGCTCCCCTGTCGACTCCAGCTTGTGCCTTTTGGTGAGCTGAAGTTCCGGAGTAGACGGGAGCACTGTTGGTGATAGATTTATCGCTTCTTGATGAGACGCGATAAACCGATCACCAATAGATTGATCACTACCTGCCAATCTAGTAGGTAGTGAAGACCTACCTTATGATTCTATAATATCCAAGGCAGCGGACTGAGAAAAGAATCGTGACGACACCAGATTTTCACCCATCAGCAGGAAGAGATCAGGCAACAAGGCAAACAGTTCAATTTCTTTTCTATGTGCGTTATTTTAAAATATTATTTGTATTACAGGAATGTCTAGAGGTCATAACATATTAGTTGATGTATAAACAGTCTTGCCTAAAGAGATAAAACATCATGTCTTTTATTTATTTATTTTTCATTCATTCATTTGTATTGTTTATTATTACAGAACGTAAATCACTCACTCAAGATAAACACAAAGTCTGTGCCTTAACCACAATACTATCCTTGCTCTCTAAAATGGAACCCTAAAACAAGCTGACCCATCAAAAAACCCTAAGGGCTCCCAATATTGCTGGAGTTGCCTCATTACAATGTCCTCAAAACTCTTCTCTACAAAAGAAAGATTTGATGCAATTAGGGACACTTCTAGTGCCAAGAAGTGGTTTCTTGAGTAAGCATCTGACAGTTGCTTCTGTAAGAGAAATTCAACTTTTCCCTCCTGCAATGAGAAATCGATTATCAATTTTGATAATGGCCCTATCAGCCTACCACTGCCCTTTGCCAATTCAAAGGAAATGGATCTCATTTACCATTTCATAAATCCACCAATATCTCCAGAACCTCAGCAAGTGACAAACTCTAACAGAAATGGGTCTGAATTTGTCTCCATTAGACATGGTTATTACGACAGATGCAAAGTGATTGGATTGGGCATCAGCTCTCTTATTTACAAGACATTTTGAAAATTTCTAAGAGTGAGAAACATTCATCCATGACTATATGTAACAACCTGGATTGCGGAAGAGCGAAAAGATGGTCCAGCTGGTAAGAGAGCAAGCTGAAGACTTGGAAGATTTGGGTTCAATTGCCTGCTGTACTATAGATCTCCTGTGTCACCTTGCATGAGTCATTCAGTTCCTTATCCACAAAATGCAGATAATAGTAATTCCCTATCTCACAGGGATGTTGTGAGATTAAATACATTAAATATTGTAAAACATTGAGATACAATGGTAATATGGTACTGTGACAAGGTGAACTAGGCCTGGAGGGCCCCTGTTGGAGACTTTTCAGCCCTTCGTCACCATGCCCCAGAAAAGAGCAGGAGAAGTCCTCCAGGCAACCTAGAATGACTGCAGGGGAAGAGCCAATCAGAGGATCTCCTGTAGTGACCAATCAGTTGCCAGAAGAACCCTATAAAAAGGAGCAGGAGAGGCAGAGCAGTCAGTTGCTGCCTGGAGCTTGAATGAGGAGAACCAGGTGCCTGGCTGGCTAGAAGAGCAGCAGGACCAGGGACAGGTCAATGTGGGCAGGCTGAGCCCGGGGGACTGAGCCCAGAATTTAGCCAGACCAGGTGAGGGTACCGTGATGAGCCTGGCTGGTCTGGTTGAAGACTAAGCCCAGGGAGGGCTGCCAAAAGGACACTAACATACTGAGCTGGGCCCCTGTTGGGCTCTTAAAGAAGGCGGTGTCTCCAGGAAGGAAGCCTTTGTACTATGGCCCCATACCAGTGCTGTGATCAAGAACTACATACTGTATACCCCGGAATGGGGGGACAGTGTGTGTGAGGCTCAGCCACAGAGCTGAGTCACTGAAATCCAATCAAAAGAACCATTGGCCAGTAGGTGGGGTGGAGGGGAGAAGCTGTGAGAGGTGGGTGCCACCCCACTGTAAGAATAAAAGGAAAGCAGGCTCACGCTCAGACAGAACGGAGGTGCTCCCAAGAGTACCTAATGGCTGCCCCATTTCAAAATTGAGTGATTGCAGGCATGAATCAGTCAGAGAGGTGGCGCTCACGAGAGGTGGGTGCCGACACCATTTCAGGTATATTTAAGTATTTTAGATAGATCTACATCTTCACCACCCAAAAGAAAAAAATTGCTGAACAGGTCTATGGTCTAAGAAAAGAAATCTTCCTGCACAAGCATGGAAAAAAACTCTTTACAACCAGTCAGATTTGAAGCAGGGCTCCTGTTACCAATGTCCTGACAATCTTTTCCACATGTTCCTACTCCTGAAATACACGATGACCTGTGAGTATGAAACCAAAAGAGAGAAGGAGAATGAGTTAAAAAAACCCAAACAGATAGTCTCCTCCACCAGATTCACATAGGCTAAAATGTATTTGTTGAATATTTTTTAATTAATGAATAAAGAAGTCTGATCACATATAATTCGTGAATAAAAACAGTCAAAACTCCTCAAATAAATTATCCACCATTCGCTACTCTACACCGTAATATCAAGTATTTTTACACACCGATTCAGGTACTACACATAAATATACAGTTAATACATAGGTCTTATAAGGCTGAAACAAGAGGCTCTTCCCTATACTTAAGTTATTGTAAGCACAAAGATTAGCTTTTCTGCTTGGTGTATGGCTCTTAAGGAGGACAGGGGGAACAAGAGTCCACTTAGGGCAGTTTCTGCTTACAATAGTGAGAAAACCAAGATAACAACTGGAAAACAGTTTCAACATACAGTTTCAACACAGACTCCTCTTCTCAGCTTGTTCTGAACACAATTTGGATGCCAGTGTGCTCCAAACTATTTTAACAAGCTACCTTTCAAGAAAGGCAAAACCTAGTTTTGTGCAAAATTATGGTGCCATATACATATTGAATAAATTCAGTTAGTACTCTGAATTTGATGCATCTTTACAGAAAGTTCTCATTTCTCAAGGACAGCAGAGGGAAAGAAATGGATGTCTTATCTGGTGAGTGAACATTTAAAACTCATTTAATCTTCATCTGGTATTGGACGGAGAAGGCCAATAGGCCCTTCAGAAGTGAGAGTATTAGAAATAGGTGAGTCATGCCTCAAGATTGGACAAGTTCATTGACTTACAAGAGCAAAGCAGACATTTGGCTATTTCTGATATAGTTCAGAAGTTAAGGAGAAACTAGTAGCAGGTTTCCTAAACTCCTAGTTTCCTAAATTACACTTTAATAAACAGGTGTAAGTGGGGACAGAGACAAGGGAAGAGGAGAGAGATATAGGGGAAGAAATTCTGGTTCCATTGAAATCAATGGCTTTTTGCTACTGACTCCAGTATAGTCAGAATTGCACTTGACATCTACCTGTCTGTCAAATTTGATCCTGTATTCTTGCCTGGAATTAGTTTCAGAGGAATTATTTTCTCCTTACTAGACCGGTCTGAATCTGAAACAAATACAGTAGTTTATTCCAGTTTCTGTTTTCCCCTTGGCTATTTGGGTCACAGGAGGAAACACGGATTCCACAACTAAAGATGTACAAATAGAGTTATCTGTCCTTATCTTTTAAGAGGAAAAAAAACAACACTCATCTCATGTATGCATAGTACAAAATGCTGAATGAACCCATAATTGCACTGCCAGGTTTGCTTTTTCCTTGTCCAGAGGTTAAGAATGATTGCTGAAGGATAGCTCTTTTTTTGTTGCCTGGTTACGGATATATTACTTCCCCTTTACATTTTAGAGGGACTCACAGGAATAATCACCAGTTATTTTGGAGGCCAGGGCCATAAACTCAGATGCATGTAAACCCCTACCAATCAGAGCCCACAATCACACATTCGAAGTTATTTAGTATGCCAGTTTTTTTAAGAGATGGCAATATAAATTCCAGTAAAACAAATGTGTAAATTGAACTTACACTAAAAAGTAATGTAACAATATGTAGAATGAAGTCATGAATATATATATACATATATGTGTTAATTTTAAGGCAGGAATCTGGGAAATAAATTTATTTTTCAGTATGGGATTTGAAATCTATAACTGGAATAAATCTTCCTAGTTCAATTTAGCTACATTTATGGTTTAGTTATTATTAGCATTTGAAATCAGTAAACCATTTTTATGTCTCAAGCTTATGGATCAGAGATATTGCTGTCTCAGCTAAGAAGGTGCAGACAATTAGGTGTCCAATGTATCAAACAAAAGGAGTAGCTTAAAAATATAATTTTATAATTTTTTCTTGTTATTGAATTGTAGTCATCTCAAGTATTTTCCACAAAAAAGGTCATTTGACTACTGAATCAAGGAGAGAAGGGAAGCACTTTCCCTTTTTAATCTTATATACATTTATCATTTATATTAAAACAGAAAATACATTCATACATTCCCAGCCAAAGAGTAATTAGATGTAGTTTGTGTGATGTTGCAAACTTAACAGCAGGACAGTGTTTCACAGTAAAAGTAACAACCAAAAAATCACTTATCTTGTACCCTCAAAAAGAAGATGAGCCTTGTGCAGTTTCTAACATAGCAGATCCTTCCATCCCTCTGTATTTATTTAGTTGGCCTGTATAATATAAGGATTTGGAAACCTATTTGTAGTTTTCCCTCTCTGCTACTAACTCCCACCAGTAAAAGAGCAGGTGGAAAGTATATGCCGATAATGTCTCTCCACTCTGTGCCAATGAAATCCAATGGAGAGGGGTCCCAGATGTAAAACAAACTGGGAAAACATCAATGGAGTTGTATTGAGTGGGAGTCAGTGTTGAGGTGCAGGGCTTCTGTGAAGATGTTCCCTCATCTCCTCTGGAAAGTCCCTCAAGATCCACAAGCTTCTGGGATGCCCATTCCACAATGGGCATTTTTGTCCTTTTTCCCCAGTGGAATGAGTTTTCCTAATCCCAGAGCTCTCTCCTTCACATATTTCCAAAGGAAATAGTAACTGGATGCCAAATAGAGAAAAATCCTATTCTGCAGTCTACCAAAAAGAGTTAAGGAAATTCTTCTCTCCTTATGAAAGCATCAGATCAGGATAACTCTACGTAGCTCCAGAGAAAAATAGGGGAGTGGTCTGACAAACCATGTCTCAGGAGTTATGGTCTGCAAATTGTGGAAGGGGACTAGATTCCTGGTGACTGGCTCACAGGCTGCAGTCAGCGGCATGTGCTAGATATGAGCAAGTAGAGGCACAGTGACCTTCTGTTAAGAGGAGCACCAAAGAACAGCTTCATAGTGCAACTGCTACCAGCAGGGAAGGCCATGTTCTGGTCATTAAATTCCAGGAGCTAAGGATGCAAAAAGTACCTGAGTGTCAGAGCAGGATCTGCCCTTTGGCTGGGCTCCTGCAACATTAAGATAAGGAAGAAAATTAAAACACAAATACGATAAAGTAGAAGAAACTCTTTTATGAAAACTAATAACTTCTGCTAGTGTTGTGACCACAGATATGCAGCACAGTGGAGATCAGATTAAAAAAGAAAAGGAAGTGGCTGGGACATCCCTATGGCAGATTGTTCTAGGTCTGCTGGACCACCCCCTTGGGACTGTGATCACTTGGCCATCAATTTGAGCAGCTTTTGTAAGAGCTGAACTGGCACAGGATGAAGTGCATGCTGCACCCTGCAACATACACCAGAGGACAATTAGCTCCAAGACAAGAACAACAAGAAGGTAGCTTTAGTCACGATCCCGGTTTGGAATTCATATTGAGTACAACTCACCTAGATCAGAGAATGTGGCCCTGCATCTTTGGGACAAGTTATATGTTATGTGTGACAGGGAGCATGGAGGGGCTGTGCTACATGTTGAATCTGCTAAGCAAGGAATCCCGCCCATCAACCCATCCCCCACTGATATATGGCCTTCTGATGTCACACGGGTACATCTCCTGGCCAAGTGGGGGAGAGGGCAGAAACTTTCTGCCAGGAAAAGACCCTGACCCAGCAAGTGACCTGGCGCTTGGGAAAGTAGTTGCAGCATGGCAAGCCAGGAAGGGCAAGGAAGCTAGATGGAGGGAAACCCATCCCCAAGGAACTGTGTACATAGCAGCCTGTAACAGAAGCCAGGGAACCACGTGTGGAACAGGGTCAGACACTGCACCCATATTCAGGTCTGTGCGGAACTCGTGGGGAAGCAGCAGAGACTGGGCAGGGTCCCAGTGCAGAGGAGCCCAAATAAGACACTCACTAACTAAGCCTGGCCTGAAAACCACAAGGTCTTATTTATTGTTTATTGTTAATAAAAGAGTGGACAGGAGAGGGCACCTAAAGGGCCTTAATCCTCAATGGACAGCCCCTCGCCATGTCAGGATTGCCTCCCCACTCTGACTTCTAGGGTACAGATGTGGGGACCTGCATGATAAAAAGAAATAACCCCCTAAGCTTATTCTACCAGCTTAGGTTAAAACTTATCCAAGACACTAGTTTCTCCTGTGTCTGGAACAATATGCTGCCACCACCAAGCGTACCCCAAGAACTAGGAGCAGGGCCACTTGGAGCCCCCTCTCTTTCCAAAAATCCCCCCAAGCCTACACCTCCGTCCCTGGGAAAGGCTTGAAAAAAATCCTCACCAATTCTTCTAGGTGAGCCTGATCCAAAAGCCTGAATCTTACTCTATGGAGAACAAAGCAGTCAAATTCTTAAAAGAAAGATTTTAATTAAATGAAAAAAGAAAGAACAAATCCCTTATTAAAAAAATCATTGAAAAAACACTTACAGTCACAAAAAGAATCAAGGAAAACCCTACCCACAGAGGAATTCCCAACCCCCCAACTTCCCTGCTGAGTACAAGTTACAGACAAAACACAGGGATATTTCCCTAAAAACCTGAGAAATGCACGAGAAAAAAAAATATAACCTATAGCCTTTCCTGGCTAAACTTGCTTACTGTTGCTGTTTAGAAAGGTTATAGAGAGAGGAAGAGAAGAAAACTGTACAATTCACCTGATAGCCCAGAGCGAATGGGAGAAAAAACAAAGGACTTTCCCTCCCCACAGGTTTGAAAGCATCATTGGTCCCCATTGGTGCCAACCAGGTTCCTTTTAGCTTCTTAACCTCTTACAGGTAAACAGGAATTCTAGGCTATTTTATGTATGACAGGCCCTCATCCTCAAATGGACTGCCCCCTCCCGCAGGTCCAAATAAGAACTGCTATTGTTTCACTTTCAGTTAAAACTATTTAAGCCTTTGGACCTAGGGTGTTTGCAACATTCCCCTTTCTTGACAGCCCTAGGAGATTATTCTTTCACTTTAACCAAGAGTCTGAGTGGTTACAGGGTCTCACCAGGGCTGGTGCCTACAGGACCTTGCAGCTGAAGCACCTTCAGCACTTGCCTCCAAGTCCCAGAACACCTCTTGCATAACTCGTACCACAGAGATTTGGGATACTCCAGCACTGAGCAGCTATAATAATTACACTAGTGGTAGCTGTGGGATTCAAGTTAGCAAATTTGGATGGCACCATTTAGCGGGTGAGTGCCATAGGGTTATATGGGCAGAAATGAACAACCAGATGACAGAAGTATACTCTTGAGCCCTGACAGTAGAAATAGACAAGGCAGCACAGGCAGTGAGATGCAGTGCACCTGAATCATTTCAAACAAATTGCCCAAATAAATGACTGGATGAGGCCACCAAGCTGGATTTTCTTGGCTTGCTGCTCCAAGACTAAGCCCAGAAGATGTTTGAAGGATACCCAGGAGGTGTATGCCTGTTCCAAAGATGTCCTACAATTGTCCCTGGACTGAATCACAAACCCCAAATTGAACTGAGCAGCCTTTGAGAACTGGAGACAAGAAAAAGGAGAATCTGTCAGCAATACTCCAGCACATGGCCACCAAGTTCTTCCCAGACTGAATGCAGGATTTACTGCCCAGTGAGGAATCTGTGACCCAGACAGCTGGTAGAGAGATTCGCATAGCTTTTCAGAAGCTGGAAGAGGTCATCAGGATTGCTACAGAACTAGAACTAGTCATAGAAGCTGCAGAAAAAGGGAATTCAGCTCCCAGAGCATGAATGCAGCAGGCTTGTCTAGCAGGCAGTGCTTCTGCAGGAAACACATGGAGTTCAGACCTCCAAAAACTGATTGAGAGTATGAGAGAAATGTAGAGTGCTATGAACAAGCTCACAGCAGAAAGGGAGCCTAATCAAATGAAGAAAAACAGAGACATGGAAAGGAAATGAAACCCAGTCAGCAGCCCGTCCAATAGGAAGGCCTAGAAAGTTCTGCTGTATTGAGGATGTGGTGGCACAGATCATTTCCAATGGAATGCCCACAGCAGGGTAGCTCTTAGAGGGAGGGAAACTATCAAGAGCAGGGGCCAATGGCCTGTCTACAGACTAGTAAACTCCCAAAAAAGAGATTATAGAGATTGGGCCAAAATTTGAGCTTGGGCCAAAATACTACCTCATGGCTGAGATCAATAGACACCCACATACAATTCTTGTAGATACTGGGGTACATGTATATGTTTCCATTGCACACTCCTGAGTGTGGGAGAGAGCCACCCAGGGAGACCACAGGCTATTGAGGCCTTTCAATGCGGTGGTTCAGATTGCAAATCAAACTCATTTGAGGACGATAGGAATATGGCAAACTGTTACCTTGAGCACTCTCTATTTCACCTGTGAACTCCTGGTAGCAGAAGCAATCTCCCAGAAAGTCCTAATTGCAACTGATTTTCTCAGACTTTATGAAGTCAGCCTAAGCTTTAAGAGATGCCTTTATATCAGTTCTGGATAACCTGAGCCCTGCTGGCTGCATGCGGCCCATCAGGGTAATCTGATTGCAGGCCACGAGACATTTTGATGACATTGATCATCCACAGGCACGGCCCTCCAAGGTTCCCAATAGCCCATGGTTCACTGTTCTAGCCAATGGGAGCTGCACGAAGCAGCAGCCCACCACTTCCTGAAGCTCCCATTAGACAGGACTAGCCAATGGGGAGAGCAACAAGAATGATAAAAGGTTTAGAAAGCAGAACCTATGAGGAAAGGTTAAAAAATTGGGCATGTTTAGTCTTGAGAAAAGAAGATTGAGAGGACACCAAATAACAATCTTCATATATGTTAAAAGCTATTACAAAAAGGATGGTGATCAATTGCTCTCCATGTACAGTGAAGGATAAGAAATGAGCAGCTTAATATTCAGCAAAAGGAGATTTAAATTAGATATTAGGAAAGAAAATCTAACTATAAGGATAATTAAGCACTGGAATAGGCTTCCAAGGGGAAACTGTGGAATGCCTGTCATTGGAGATTTTAAGTACAGGTTAGACAAACTTCTGTCAGATGTAGTCAGGTATACTTGATCTTACTTCTGTGCAGGGGGTTGGGCTACATGACATCTTGAGCTCTCTTCCAGTACTACATTTCTATGATTATGAAGAGAATCTAAACATTACTGGATATACACCTTGTTTCTTCTGATGTTAGGACTTAAAAAAAAAAGCAAAACAAACTATATTGTGTGGGTTTTAGTGGGATATTTGTAATATCCATCATGCAACTTCTCCCAGCTGTAATCATGTCCCTGTCTGAATCTCTGAATCATAAGAAAGAAAGAAAGAAAGAAAAATTTTTATCACAGCACGGCCTCCTAACAGAGTTATGGTCCAGAAAAATAACTGCTATTCATACCATTTTATTAACTATGTGATAGAGTAAAACAATGGTTGAATTATCTTTTATTTTTATTGTAAAATTTATCACAATCAATACATTAATGTGGATGGCATAAGTACTTCTAAAACATTTCTACTGTAATTTAGTATTAACTATTAAGCGCATTATTTTACTGTTATCAATATGACTTAAGTATCACATTCACATTATTATTTTCTCTTTTTTCCCTACTATCACATACAAGCTATTATGGCTGGAAAAGGATGTGTCAATCTGTTCATTGGGTACAGAACTTAATACAGATTCTAACATTATCATTTGATTGTTATAAATGTTCTTGATATTCTGTGTATGTCTCTTAAAAAATCCACACATATACCAGTAGGAATTAGTCACTTTTATACACTATGCTTGCACTGCATTTGCAATAAAGTTAGTTATAACACAGTTTACTGCTTCTGTTTTCTATTATGATGACATTATGGTAACACTGAATTACTCAGATTTAGCTAATCTGTAAATCTGTTGTTCATTTGGTGCTAGAAACATGGAGAAAACATCTGATTTATTCTAATATTTATCAGATATGATGAGCAATTCACTTCTAACTCCTTAATATTATTTTAAATTAATTACCCTAGTTTTTTGATTGGCCTAATTTTTACATATAAAACTGACTGGTTCTCATTGCATTCAGATTGGTTCATACATTTTCCAGTGGAGTAGATTAGAATATATAACATAAGAACATAAGAATGACCATACTGGGTCAGACCAACGGTCCATCCAGCCCAGTATCCTGTCTGCTGAAAGTGGCCAATGCCAGGTGTCCCAAAGGGAGTGAATGTAACAGGTAATGATCAAATGATCTCTCTCCTGTCATCCATTTCCACCCTCTGACAATCAGAGGCTAGGGACACTATTCCTTACCCATCCTGGCTAATAGCCATTAATGGATTGAACCTCCATGAAGTTATCTAGTTCTCTTTTAAACCCTGTTATATCCTAGCCTTCACAATCTCTTCAGGAGGAGTTCCGCAGGTTGACTGTGCGCTGTGTGAAGAAGAACTTCCTTTTATTTATTTTAAACATCCTGCCCAATAATCTCATTTGGTAGCCTCTAGTTCTTATATTATGGGAACAAATAAATAACTTTTTCTTATTCACTTTCTCCATACCACTCATGATTTTATATACCTCTATCATATCCCTCCTTAGTCTCCTCTTTTCCAAGCTGAAGGGTCCTAGCCTCTTTAATCTCTCCTCATATGGAACCTGTTCCAAACCCCTAATGATTTTTGTTGCCCTTCTCTGAACCTTTTCTTTCGATAGTATATCTTATTTGAAATGAGGAAACCAGATCTGAGGACAGTATTCAAGATGTGGGCATACAGTGGATTTATAAGGGCAATAAGATTCTTTGTCATATTTTCTATGCCTTTGTTAATGATTCCTAACATCCTGTTTGATTTTTTGACTGCCACTGCACACTTCTTGGACATCTTCAGAGAACTATCCACGATAACTCCCAGATCTCTTTCCTGATTAGTTGTAGCTAGATTAGCCCCCATCATATTGTATGTATAGTTGGGATTCTTTTTTCCAATGTGCATTACTTTACATTTATCCACATTAAATTTCATTTGCCATTTTGTTGTCCAATCACTTAGGTTTGTGAGATCTTTTTGAAGTTCTTCACAGTCTGTTTTGGTCTTAATTATCTTGAGTGGTTTAGCATCATCTGCAAACTTTGCTACCTCACTGTTTACCCCTTTCTCCAGATCATTTATGAATAAATTGAACTGGATTGTCCTAGTACTAGCCCTTGGGGAACACCACTAGTTACCCCTCTCCATTCTGAAAATTTTCCATTTATTCCTACTGTTTGTTCCCTGTCTTTTAACCAATTCTCAATCCATGAAAGGATCTCCCTCTCATCCCATGACGATTTAATTTACGTAAGAGCCTTTGGTGAGGGACCTTGTCAAAAGCTTTCTGGAAATCTAAGTATGCTGTGTTCACTGGATCCCCCTTGTCCACATGTTTTTTGACTCCTTCAAAGATCTCTAATAGATTAGTAAGACTTGATTTCCCTTTACAGAAAGAGATTTTTGCCCAACAATTTATGTTCTTCTATGTGCCTGACAATTTTATTCTTTACTATTGTTTCAATTAATTTGCCCGGTTCTAACATTAGACTTACTGGTCTATAATTGCCAGGATAACCTCTAGAGCCCTTTTAAAATATTGACGTTATGTTAGTTATCTTCCAGTTATTGGGTACAGAAGCTGATTTAAAGAACAGGTTACAAACCATAGTTAATAGTTCCACAATTTCACATATGAGGTCTTTCAGAACTCTTCGGTGAATGCCATCTGGTCCCAGTGACTTGTTACAGTTAGGTTTATCAATTAATTCCAAAATCTCTTCTAGTGACACTTCAATCTGTGACAGTTCCTCAGATTTGTCACCTACAAAGGACAGCTCAGGTTTGGGAGTCTCCCTAATGTCCTCAGCCATGAAGACTGAAGCAAAGAATTCATTTATTTTCTCCACAGTGACTTTATCGTCTTTAAGTGCTCCTTTTGTATCTCGAAATTGACTAAATCAAGAATTGCCTCTGCCCTAGCGGGTTCCTGTACCAGCTGCTCCAAGAAGCAGTCATTTAGGTATTGAGAAATTTTGTCTCCGCATTTCATCCTGAGGTGACATGTACCCAGTCAATATGGGCATAATTGAAATCCCCCACTATTATTGAGTTCTCTATTTTGATAGCCTCTCTAATCTCCCTTAGCATTTCATAGTCACTATCACTGTCCCGGTCAGGTGGTAGATAATAGATCCCTACTGTTATATTCTTATTAGAGCATGGAATTACTATCCATAAAGAGTCTATGGAACATGTGGATTCATTTAAAATGTTTACTTCATTTGATGCTACATTTTCTTTCACATACATTGCCACTCCCCATCCCCAGACGACCTCTTTTGTCCTTCCAATATATTTTGTACCCCAGAATGATTGTGTCCCATTCATTGTCCTCACTCCACAAGGTTTCTGTGATGCCTGTTACAGCAATATCGTCCTTTAACACGAGGCACTCTATTATTTAGATTTCTAGCATTTGTGTACAAGCTCTTTAAAAACTTGTCACTGTTTATTTGTCTGCTCTTTTCTGACGTGGAATGTTTCTTTTCTGATCTGGCCCATACTTCATCCTCTTCCATCCTCTCCTCCTGAATAAAACCTAGAGAATCTCTATTAATAGACTCTCATCTAAGAGAAGTCTCTGTCCAATCCATGTGCTCCTCTTCAGCAATCGGCTTTCCCCCATCTCTTAATTTAAAAACTGCTCTGAAACCTTTTTCATGTTAAGTGCCAGCAGTCTAGATCCACTTTGGTTTAGGTGGAGGCCATCCTTCCTGTATAGGCTCCCCCTAACCCAAAAGTTTCCCCAGTTCCTAATAAATATGCATGAACCACAATTTAGCTGATACCCAACATACTAAATTGTCAAACAATCTTCTAACATACACATACAGATTTCTTTTTTTCCAGAATATGACTCTTTTACTAACATTAAGGGAACTCTAGGAAAGAGTTATCATTAGATAATAGCTTGGCTGTGGATTTGAGATATTTAGTCTTGGCTCATGTGTTATGTTCAATGATGCTCTTGGGATAAGATTATCATTATCAAACGTTAAACACACACACAACCCTTTCATGTCTTATTGCTTCTCCAGCATTTGATTCTGAAAAAAAGTAATAATTTTAAGGCTGTTTAAGGAATGTGTCAAAAGAACACTTTACTGTGTTCTGCTGAGAGTCATGTTTCACCTTCATGTTCAATACATTTTTAGCATTTTTCTCTTGCATGTGTATCTGATGCTACTTTTGACTATAAATGCATGAATTGTGTTGAGTCTCTCTCTAGTGCAATATGTTATGGCAATTTCTTACCTTATTGTGATAGATACAAGTACATCTTTGCTAACAGTTTGATTGACAGATGCAGCCAGAATGTTTCGTGAGTTGCCACACCCAAATCGAACTGTTGGTTTTCCTTCTTCAAGATACAGATGAAGAAACTGTTCTCCAAAATTCTTTTCATTGGCTTTGAAGACACAAATTACAAACATTATTTATTATCATGCTAGAAAAAAGATCTTTAGAAAACAATCCATACTCTAGGAACAGAAAAAAAATCATAACCAAAAAGAATTTCAGCTAGTTCATATTATACCCTATCATTCTACACCTATCTTACCCAGCATCTGTGTTACAATGCAGGATTGTTTATTAATACATACAATTCTGCTTGAGTGATTGTGACAACAAAATTAAGTTTTGGATCAACAGCGATATGAAAATGTTCAACTTGGAAGACAAGATTTCAGTTTGTTATTTCTATAGCTGTTGAATTGCACAATGTTTATATACACTTAGATTAGCTGACAATATCCCCCTTTTATACCCAACAGTATAAATTAGGTAATGTGGTTAATGATGATAGCAATAAGCAAATAAATCACAAATACTTTAGGAAATTTTCCATCAGTTTTTCTGCTGGTTTTCTTTCTACTGAGATCTGCTATCCTTTTGAATTCAAGACTCATAAAAGATTTTTTCTCCTCTTCAGGGAATGTCAATGACAAGGATTATAAATATAAAAGGGAAATCTTGGTGGATCAGTAATTGCCTGGACCACTACTGGTAGTCAGAATATCGATTATCATGCTTATTGCCCAAACCAGCCAAGTCAGTAGACCTTTAGTGAACCTGTGCAACAGCCTTAGCATAACTAAGGGCTTGTCTTCACTAGAGTGGGGAGAGATCGATCTTATGGCGATCGATTTATCGCATCTCATCAAGACGCGATAAATCGATTGCCAGCAGCGCCCCCATCGACTCCATAACTCCAGATCACCAAAAGGCACAAGCTGCAGTCAACGGGGAAGCGCGCCGCCGACTGCCGCTGCCGTGAGGACGGCAGGTAAGTTGGCTGTAGAAACGCCAATTTCAGCTATGTTATTCACATAGCTGAAATTGTGTATCTACAGCCGATCCCCCGTGCTAGTGAAGACCAGCCCTAAGCCAGAAGAGAAGGTGGTTTTGAGCGACCACAAAAATGGGGTCTTTTCTGCATCCCTCCCGATAAGCTCTCTGTTGAAATTGCTCAGGAATGTCTTTTTTAAAAACAGGAAGCCTACCTATATTTGTCCTCTGGGATGGAAGTAACGGAGGAGGAAAAGGTCCTCAGAGTATTGGTTGACCACAGGATGACTATGAGACACCAATATGATATGGCCATGAGAAAAGCTAATGTGGTCTTGGGATGCATCAGGTGAGGTATTTCCAATAGAGATAAGGAGGTGTTAGTACCATTATACAAGGCACTGGTGAGACCTCATCTGAATACTGTGTGCAGTTCTAGTCTTCCATGTTTGAGAAGGATGAATTCAAACCGAAACAGGTACAGAGAAGGGCTACTAGGATGATCCAAGGATTAGAAAACCTGTCTTATGAAAGGAGACTCAAAGAACTTGGCTTGCTTAGCCTAACCAAAACAAGGCTGAGGGGAGATATGATTGCTCTTTATAAATATGTCAGAGGGATAAATACCAGGGAGGGAGAGGAATTATTTAAGCTCAGTACCAATGTGGACACAAGAACAAATGCATATAAACCGGCCATCAGGAAGTTCAGAATTGAAATTAAATGAAAGTTTCTAACCATCAGAGAAGTGAAGTTCTGGAACAGCCTTCCAAGGGGAGCAGTGGGGGCAAAAGACATATCTGGCTTCAAGACAAGGTTTGATAAGTTTATGGAGGAGATGGTAAGGGGATAGACTAATTTTGGTAATTAATTGATCTCCGACTATTAGCAGTAAAGATGCCCAGTGGCCTGAGATGGGATGTTAGATGGGGTGGAATCTGAGTTACTACAGAGAATTTTTTTCTGGGTGTCTGGCTAGTGAGTCTTGCCTACATGCTCAGGATTTAGCTGATCACCATATTTGGGATCGGGAAGGAATTTTCCTCCAGGGCAGATTGGTAGAAGACCTGGAGGTTTTTCACCTTCCTCTGCAGCATGGGGCTTGGGTCACTTGCTGGCAGATTCTCTGCACTTTGAAATCTTTAAACCATGATTTGAGGACTTTAATAGCTCAGACATAGGTTACAGGTTTATTACAGGAATGGATGGGTGAGATTCTGTGGCCTGCATTGTGCAGGAGGTCAGATTAGATGATCACAATGGTTCCTTCTGACCTTAAAGTCTATGAGTCTATGTGTTTGTCAGGACCCTCAAGCATGCAGACTTTGCGAAAATACATCTGTCTAATGGTCTGTGACAGCTCTTGCTTAACCTTTGAAATTGCTTGTTTAACAAGCTTTTTTTTAATTGAGATGTTACTGTACTAACACAGTAAATAAGGGGGGAGAAGTTTAGGCTAGTTGGATAACTTCATGGACACATCTGAGGGTCCCCAACGGCAGACTGAAGTTGGGCAATGGGATGTCTCTCGCTCTACCACTTGAAAACCGTTCCAGACTTTTATAATTATTGAGGGTTGCGATGTATAAGCCACACA
This sequence comes from Dermatemys mawii, assembly GCA_007922305.1. NCBI lineage: Eukaryota > Metazoa > Chordata > Testudines > Dermatemydidae > Dermatemys > Dermatemys mawii. The sequence goes on from ML677333.1 coordinate 29,946,890, forward strand.
CCTCCTGGGTGTGGTTCACTGTCCCATCTAGTGGCAATGAGCCCACTTACAGAGAGATTAGTGAGTCTGCTCTATGTTAATGATGCATTTTAAAGGCGGGGGAAAAGAACATGTAACCATTAGCTTCCTTTGCGGGAGAGGAGAGAAGAGAGAGGATTTTGTCCAAAATATGTAACATAAATTGGTGAGTGCTGAGGTAACGGCTTGTATGATTTCTGACAGCACATTACTACTTCTGGGAAATATGATCAGTCTTTTCCTCTCACCAAAGAAAAAATGGTCTCCCCATCTCTTAGCCTTCATGAATATAACTCCCCTTATTCCTAGAAGACAAAAATTCTTCATTCAGAATTAGCCCACTTCTTACAGGGACTCTCCTCCACCTTCTGATTCTCAGCTTACAGTTGGAGGGTTTCTATTTGCCACGTGTTTCAGGCCAAACCAAATGAAATCTCTGCCTCCAGGGTAGCAGTTGCTTTCCTAGAGTGGTGTTTCTACAATCCAGCATAGATCCACATTGGAACGCTTACATGCTTAGCTCAATATTTTGTTTGTGATATCTAGTTAACTCAGAAAAATGACTTAAATTATTTAGATCTTATGGCTTTGGCTTTTATGTTCTCTTTTGCTAAAAGCTTTTGATGGTTGAAAATCAAGATGCTAAATATTTGAAAATGTTAAGACTATAGTTACATGCTTATTTGATTTATCTTTCTGTTTAGCACAAGTTACTCAGTTTTATGAAGCATCTTCTATGTAAAACTGAAGTTAACATTAAACTTGTAATTAGGGCTGATTGAATAATATTTATGGAATAATCTTTTCAACATTTGACATATGTTTAGAATACATTAGACACATTTTCTTTTCATTGTTCACTCAGTCTACAGAGCAGGGAGAATAAGTCAAGGAAATATTTGTCAATGTATTAGAAAATATTATGTCATTTGCCAAATAAAATAGTCAATGAATCAGTATTTGACCAACTTTAAATGTAATGTCTTGGTACATGTTAAAATATAATAATGAGTCTTAGCATAAATGACAGCTAAAACCTCTGAAGTATCTGTTTTAATGGGGAGCACAAACGATGTAATTTGGTTTTTTTTTAAGGATCATTTGTAATGGTATTTTTATGCTGCATTATGGTTAAAACATCCCAACTTGTTTTGACAGTTTGACACAATTTATTCATTATGCACACACTATGAAATCAATAGGAGTGAAATAAAAGTTTTCAAAATGCTTATTTCATTCTTAATGCTTCTTAAAACAAATGATGGTTAATTATTATTACCACAATGAGAACTCCCTGGATCTTTACACTTGATGGACCAAGTTATTCACAGGGCATATTTAAAAGTGAAATTGCTCACTAACCACCAGCAATATACGCCGCAGGCTCTTTTATTCATGGTGGATGTGAAAACTACAATAATGTTCTTAGTACATTAGTTGGTATCAGTTGTATTCCTTTTAAATATATATTTAAAACATCAGAGAAAAGATCTTATTATTATGTAGCTGTGTGCAAGTACCTCTGTGCTTGCATTAAAATAAAATATGGCCACTAATATATTAGAAGTGATGGGCCAACCAATCTTTCCTGAATAAGATACTTGTTCCTCGAGGCTATGTAGTAATTTTCTATGAATTATGTATATCCTATCTCTCTCCCCATATTTACAATAGCCAATCTATTTTTTGCCAGCCTCTATAAACAACAACCAATTAGTTCTTAGAACTCGTTACTCACAACTAACTGATTGACAAATTTTTTGTTAATAAACTCTTTAAATATGCTTTTGAACAACAATTTGGTGCTATTGACTAAATGACCGAATTTAATTAATTGTCCCCATAATCTGCCTACCAGTCAATAGTGTTAGCCTTTAAGCAACAAAAGTTTGGTTGAAAATGTATTTTTTTTTAATGTGCATTAAAATGATTTGTTAAACTAATTTTCTTGTATGTATGACTATTAATTCTCACACTAACAGCTGAAATGATAAAGCATTAAAACAATCAGTCACCCCTTTCCAATGTGTTTTGTTTCTGTTAAGGTTATTGTTTGGGAAGGATAGATGTGAATGATACTGTAAATGGCCTAGACTAACTGGTTAATCACAGCTGAATGGAACAGTTGGTGATGTTGTGTACAAGGGTTAGTCCGTTATTGTTGTCCCTTATGATTTTCACCTAAAAATCCTTCTTAAGCATTCTGATTCCACTCCATGTCTATATTAAAAACCTCTCATCTGAAATTTCCCAGCATAGTTAAATGTTTTGTTAATTATGGCAAAGAAGAAGAGCAACAGTATCAATCTGGTAAAATCGGGCATGTTTGTAAAATTAGTTAGTTGTTAGCAGAGTGGTGAAAGAGAGCTCTGAATATATGTAATTATCTTCCAATGAGATACATATGAACCGACAAGATTTTTAAAAATATAATCTTAAAATAACATGTGCTGTATAAGGAAGAGGGATTTTGGTCTTAAGTGCAATACTCAGTGAATCCTTAACTAGGTGGTTACTACTGATTCAATTATAATAAAACAAATTTAAATCATATTCACACCTCTACAGTTAGTGTACACAGGATCCCACTACTATGTGCTTATATCGGGTTTGAGCTTTAAAATCCAATTAAGTCTGCCTTCCTCCTCACCACCTACTTGCTCCTTTCATTTTTTCTTTCTCCATTCTCCCTTCCTCTTGCCTCTTCCCTCTCTGTCCCTTGCTTTACTTCTTCTCTTAGTTAACTGATCAGAATGGGTCCTCAAGAGAACCTGCTGCTGCCAGTCCACTTCTGTTCAGCTGTTTGATGGTAGCACAGCTTCAAAGACCAAGAAATGGAAGCAGGAGCTGCACTGCCACTAAACAATACACAGCTGGCAATAGCAGTTTCTCTTCAGAAGCCCTTAAAGGGAAAAGAAAAGAAGGGACAAAGAAGGGAGGGCAGAAGGGGGGCACGTAGAGAGCATAAGAACTTGCACATCACACACACACACACACACACACACACACACACGTGTTATCTGATACAACTACATAGAGCTGAATGTCTGCGCACAGGATTTATAAGTTCCAAAATTCTGGATGCCATAAAACCAAATCCTGTTTACCAATTTACACATTATAAACACACAGGAATTGAAACATTTTCTTTTTTGATTAAAAGCTTTTATTGGATTTTAGATAAGTCCCAAGAGGGATGCAGGTCTCTGGAAGGAAGGAAAAAAACTGATAGGAGCAAAGAGGAGAGAAGAAAAGAAGAAATGGAAAAAGGAAGGAATGATTCAGAGGACGTTTGCTGAATGATAAGCATGTAAAGTGGAAGTGTGACACAAAAATTTATGGTACATAATACCATCTCATTGATCATTTGGCATGGAATAAAAAGTGGGTGAATACCTGGCTCTTTCAAGTTAAACGGGAGTTTTGCATCCTGTAGATTTTCATACTGTTAAAGTCTGTTAAGTCTTTTGTATGCCTTTTCCAGCAGCCATCAAATAGCAAAATTCATAAATCCATTAATCCATCTATGCATTGTAATGGTAATGCTTTCATTGTCTGCAATACTATTTTTAAGACAGTGGCACAGAGAAGCTAATGTCTGTGGTAGCTGGTTGCATCCTCAGACCTTGAAATTCCCAGAGCATGAACAGCTGTGGTATGATGGGATGATCCGTTGGAGAGCAAGGGAAATCCGGAAACATATTCTTTCCCACAACATACATAGCAGTGCTCCTTTTAGGCCTGACAGTGCCAGGAGGTATCAGTGGCCTATACCTCATTCTAATAAATTCTAGTTGAAGATCCATGGAGGTTGAACAGTATTTTATGTTCTATATGTCTTGGACAGAGGTAAGCGGATTCTTCTACTGTTAAAGCTAATTGTAGTCTATTTTAGATTACAAGATGAAGTTGTGTGCCTGACAGGGTTTAAAGGCTCATTGTTGACCTTCTTGACATTCATAAAAGAATTCATAATGAAGAGTAGATGACAGAGGCAAGTCTGCACAGTGAACCCATTTTTTTTAAAGAAGGTTCATAAATTGGGAAGATTTAAGACTTCAAGGGCCAGATCCAAAATCCACTGAAGTCAGTAGCAGTCTTCTCATTGGCTTCAATAGGCTTTGGGAATCATAACCTAAATGCATCATTAGGGACTCACTTTGTATGCAGTCAAAAAACAAGAGTTCCACTAGGACTATTTTTTGTATTAATATCATGAAACATAAAATCCCAATAAAGTATGACTATATAAGACTATCTGTACCATAGTATAGCACACAAGGTCAGATAACCTTATGATTCCTTCCTGGAAGTCTCAAAAATGCTTAAGTGCCTCAGTCTCTTAACTGATCATATCAAGCCTATACCAATATACAAAGCAGTGAGTGAGACCCCTCCTAAGCGTATCACAATATATTCTGTAAAAGTGTTCTCAGAACCACAAGATGTATGATATTTGTACAATGAAATTTGCAATGTATCAACTAGAAATTTTTATTCCTTTATGTACTGCTAATTCAGCCTTTGGTCCTTAGAAGCTGCTAGTGATTTATGCTAAGCAAGCAAATAATATTAAAATGAGAAAAGTAAACAAATAATGTATTTTTTCCATTTTGTTTCTATTAGAGGGATTTATGGTGCCTTGAAGTTTCTTCCTTCTTTAGGAATTAGCTATTATGGCTTGTTCTTTCCATTGAATAATGTTCAGATCAATGGGCACACATGTATAAGAAAAAAAGGAAGTTATTTCTACTTAAAAATGATCTTTGCAAATTACCACTTGTAAAATGAAGTCAATAGTGGAATTGCTTTGTACCAGACTTATTCATCCGTGCCAAAAGAGCCTCCCCATCAAAAGGGCAGGGAGATTTGAGGCATCTCTCACACTCTTTGTAGGTGTAGATGATGCTCATAGTAGATGGGTACTTGTTCCTCTCTCACACATTTTTTTATTTTCAGAAAGCTGACTGAGAATGTAACTAAACACAAAATTTAGGTACTACACTAACAGAGGCCATATAAGCATGTAGGACATTTAGGGGAAAAATAGGACCCAAAAGGGGCATACTAAACCAAAACAAACAAAAAATGCCAAGGAATCAGTGAACACCGAGTCCCAAGCTCACTGCATTTTCAGTAGTCTCAAGGAATATACCTTTGTCACCATGAAGGAGGCAGTGGTAAGTGAGAATGAACAGATTCTGCACCTTGATCCCTTGTGTGTGAATATGCAGAGGTGACACTTGCAAAGAATGACAGTTTTGGTAACTTCCCTATTCCGTACCTGTAATTTTTATTTCTTACAATGGAGGACATCCTCTGGTCTGCACAGCTTGTCCTTGTACGTAAACAAATTTTAAATTAAGTTTTTAGATGTTTCATTTTATTAATCTTATGTGGCGTTTTTAATATTTTATAGCTAGTGAACATGGTTTAAGATCTGTGAGGAAGATAGTCCAGTCGTTGGAGAGCTAGCTTGAGATATTTGGGAGACCTGAGTCCAATTTCTTACTCTGCCTCAGCCAAGTCACTTAGTCTTTCTGTTCCTCATTTCCCCATCTGTAAAATGCAGATAAGAAGACTTTTCTAATTTACAAGGGCAGTGTGAGAATGAATGCATTAAAGAGTGTGAGATGTTCACACACTATGGTAATAGTCCCTACAGAAGTAACTCAGATAAATGGGAAGTCATGTTTGCAGTGCTAGAGTAGTCCAGGAGACGGAGTGTAAACTCAAATGACAGTTTACCAAAGTAATAGGAGGAGTAGGTCTAATACATGACTAGTATACTATCCAGATCACAGTATACCCTTCGTTACAAGCAGCAAACATTCAGAGAAACTAATTTCTCTCTTTTCTGGAGACGAAGTGACTTAAATAGCAAGAAAATATTGTTCTCAGTAAATTTTTCTTTAATATGAAGTCGGAAGGCAAGCTGAAACCTGAAGGTTCATGGACAGTTCTCTGGTGCTTGAGAAGTAGGGCATTGGTCAGCAGTACTGGTAAGGTTCCTTTACTTCAGCCCAACCACTACAGGAATCTGAGGAGAGGGAAGCATGTACACAAGGTTTTAAAGTTACAGAATAAAGAGGGGTGATGGCCCAGGAAGAAAAAATAGGATGTATGAACATATGATAAACAGAGACATTGCTCTGGAGGAAGGGAAAGAGAACGTCAAAATTTGCCAGACATTTAATCATAGAATGAAGAGGAATTTCAAAGAAAATGACTGAGAATTCAGTATAAAGACTGGGATAAACCCAGTAACAATGGGTATCAATAAATGTAATAATTCTGTATGTTTGGGAATAATTTTTCCACTTCAATACCAATTATCTGAGGATAATGAAAAAAAGAGGATTAGAGTTTAATAGGCATTATTTTAAAATTGTGTACTAAAAATCATTATGATTAGAAATTACTTTGTGTTGGTTTTTTTGAGTTAACATTAAAGCTCTGAAACATCATATTGTACAGTTTAAAAAAAAATCGAAGAATTGAACACATTTCACATTGGCAAGTTTACTTCTCAACCCACTGAAATAATTCTCTTCCCATTAGGCTAATACGTTGAATATGAACTCAACAAAACTATTACAAATGTTGGCTCATCCTATTGTAGTAGTAACACCTTTTTTTAAAGATAAAGCGACTGCCAAAAGTTGTAGTTTTTTTGTGTACTTAGATGGGAATAAATCAGAAAAGGATTGAACAGGAAACATGACACTTTCTATTTAAATCCCTTCTCCAGCTGAGCTGTCCCTGTAAATCTCTCCTAAACAGGAGGGCAGTAGTGACAGTAACAGGTAACTAATATTGAGAATAAACGTATCCGATTTTTTGCCAATGACCTGCAGACACACATTTCTCACTTTAAATACTAGTATTTACTGCACTAAAAAAGCTGGCTCTGAATTACATCCTTCTAAAGGAACTGGTATAATTTGCCACCTGGGATTTGGTCAATGGCTGCTCTAAATCCTTGAGGATCATGTACTTCTCTGGCACAGTCTTAGTTCTTTTAAAAAAGGAAGCACAAAGTAAAATTGTGGTCTACAGTTATGTATCCCAGGACAAAACCCCCAGATTGGTCTTGCTTCAAGAAATACCATTCACTTTTTCAACAAGTGCACCTCATGACATGTTCTTTATATCACGCTGTTCCCCTCTACCTTATTAGAGGCTTCTTTGTGTGGGTTCCAGAATTCAGAAGGCTGGTTCCATGACAGGTATGAAAAGCTTTCTTTTTCATCTCCACTGCTGCTCATACTTCTGTTCTGTTCTCACTAAGGGTCTATTTCATGCTATTATTTCTAAGGAGATGTATTATTCTTCTATCAACTATGCCTGGCACAAGGTTCCAAGCCGTATATGCCCTCTATACTTTCCCCATATCAATTAGATGTTCAGCCGGGGTGGACAATATGTAACTGTAGGTTTTTTTAATAAGAATCTGATTCGAAAACAGCATTTAGTCTAGCAGCCTGATACTAATCCCTCGGCAGTATAAGGGATTTGGTGAATACCAGAGTAGAAATATACAGTAAATGAAAATATTGTGGTGGTCAATACTGATGGGCAAGGTCCCCTGGAAGAATAACATGAGGGGGAAAGGAGTCCAGGAGAGCTGGCTGTATTTTAAAGAATCCTTCTTGAGGCTGCAAGAACAAACCATCCCGATGTGTGGAAAGAATAGTAAATATGGCAGGTGACAACTTGGCTTAACAGTGAAATCCTTGCTGATCTTAAACAGAAAAAAGAAGCTTACAAGGAGTGGAGGCTTGCACAAATGACCGGGGAGGAGTATAAAAATATTGCTCAGGCATGCAGGAGTGAAATTAGGAAGGCCAAATCACACTTGAAGTGGCAGCTAGCAAGTGATGTTAACAGTAACAAGATGGGTTTCTTCAGGCATATGAGCAACAAGAAGAAAATCAAGGAATGTGTGGGCCCCTTAATGAATGAGGGAGGCAACTTAGTGACAGAGGATGTAGAGAAAGCTAATGTATGCAATGTTTTTTTTTTTTTTGCAGATGACACTAACCTGGGAGGAGTGATAGATACATTGGAGGGTAGGGATAGGATACGGAGGGACCTAGAGAAATTAGAGGATTGGGCCAAAAGAAATGAGGTTCAACAAAGACTAGTGCTGATTCCTACCCTTAGGACAGAAAAATCCCATGCACTGCTACAGATTAGGGACCGAATGGCTAAGCAGCAATTCTGCAGAAAAATACTTAGGGGTTACAGTGGACGAGAAGCTGGATATGAGTCAACAGTGTGCCCTTGTTGCCAAGAAGGCTAACGGCATTTGGGGCTGTATAAGTAGGGGCACTGCCAGCAGATCAAGGGGTGTGATTATTCCCTTCTATTCAGCATTGCTGAGGCCTCATCTGGAGTGCTGTGTCCAGTTTTGGGCCCCACACTACAAGAAAGATGTGGAAAAATTGAAAAGTGTCCAGCAGAGGGCAACAAGAATCATTAGGGAGATAGAGCACATGAGTTATGAGGAGAGGCTGAGGGAACTGGGATTGTTTAGTCTACAGGAGAGAAAAATGAGGGGGGCTTTGATAGCTGCTTTCAACTACCTGAAAGGGGGTTCCAAAGATGATGAATCTAGACTGTTTTCAGTGGTACCAGGTGACAGAACAAGCAGCAATGATCTCAAGTTGCAGTTCGGAAGGTTTAGCTTGGATATTAAGAAAAAAGCTTTTTCACAAGGAGTGTGGTGAAGCACTGGAATGGGTTACCTAGGAGGTGGTGGAATCTTCTTTCTTGGAGGTTTTTAAGGTCAGGCTTGAAAAAACCCTGGCTGGGATGATTTAGTTGGGGATTGGTCCTGCTTTGAGCAGGGGGTTGGACTAGATGACCTCCTGAGGTCCCTTCCAACCCTGATATTCTATGATTCTGTGATACTGCAGACCCTCTTAGTGTAGACACCACTGATCCACCCCACAAAAAGTGCTTTTGCTGGTGCAGTTTATATGGCCCGTTATAGCACAGGGCAGTATTGGTGCAATAATGGCACAGATGGAAAAGTGTAGTACTTAAGTTTTTCTTGGAGTTTTCCATCCAAGTATCAGAAAGACAGGGAATGAAAATGTGAATTATGTGATATACAGAAAGTGTGAGTTTTACAGTCTTCTAACTGTACTTGTGATAAAAAATAATGAATGTTTTGATCTGAAATAGTAAACTGATTAAGCTATGGGACTAGCTTGGATTTGAGAATTTAGGGAATTATAAATACGGACTTCCTAAAACCTACTACTTTTCTTTCTTTTCTGCATTTATTTGAAAAATAGAAAGACCTTTGTCCCAAATGTATACCTGCCAGTTCTGTGTAGCTGGAAAACTGGAGAACCATAAAATCACTTTTGTGAGCAGCTTAAAAATATTATGTTTTTGCTTTCTGTCAGTGTTCTTTAGAGTTTGTAGGTACTGAACTATTGCCTCTAAATTTCATGGTGGGCTACCAGCTTTTAAATTTCATGGTTGGGTAACAGACAAAAACATTAGTTTCTACAGATGGTTCAGAAAGATGCTGTCATCATTTATACATATGTACTTGTGTTCCAGACAAATACCCACTACTGGGTGAAATGTAAATTTGGGAACATTAATATTTCCTTCTGATATCTGAAACTGAAAACTATTTTAATGTGTTCAACACCATTTTTTTCAGTTAAAAATACATCATCATCTAAAGAAGACTATGGGTTTTATTTTGAAGCAGCACTGTACATAACACATTGCACCTGGTTTTGAACCATGTAAATCAAGAATAACTCCATTAAATTCAATAGGTCATTTTGCTCACACAGCTCCACTGTTGTAAATCTAGAATAACTCTCCACTAACTCTTGAGTAATCCTGCATTTAAAATCAGTGTAGTCTAGCAGCCTGATACTAATGCTGAATGGACAATTAGGCCTATTGGAGCTACACTGGTTTAAAATCAGTATCTGGAAGATCAGACCCAGTTTATCATACGTACAAATATCACAGGACCGTTGTGCATACATTTTCCCTATTGTCTGAAAATTGTAGCTCTATGTACACTACTAAAAAAAAAATCCCAAGACAATTCTGAGATCAGTATTCTTGATTTGATTACTTCCTTTTGCATGCCACTGAGAACAATACAAACTTACACAAGACACTTTCTAGGCTTGTGAAAAGTATTTAAGATCTAATACATTCCTCTTACAAATGAAAGAAGCAAAAACACCCACAGTCCAAATGAACCTCTGTCATAGCTGGAAAACTCATGCTAATACCCATCACTGATACGCAACAATACTCTAAAGGAGCTCATTAATTCTGAAGCCAACTTGGCTCTTGCCTGACATATAATATTGTAGTGAACAAAAACATGCAAAGGAAAAGCAGACTGAGAATTTCTTCAGAAACCAGCACATTTGATAATGCCAGGATTATTCTTTGTATAACTTCTTAATTTCATATAATAAATATTGTTAAAACAGAAACGGAAATCCTGCTGATTACCATGAGCCAGACACTAGTCCAGTCAAACACACCTACACAGGAGAATATGTCACTTCATTCCCTTGCATGACCTCTCAGCTTCTCAGTTCCAGGTGCAAGGGGGAAACAAGCACTGCATACCTGATACTCCCATGAAAGTGGATGGGAGGCAGGTGGGTATACCCTTGGCTGCATCCCACTGGCCAGCCAGCACAGGGTAGGCCATAGTAATATGCTATATGGGCCAGCAGTAAGTAGGGATCATGGAAGGGCTTGAGTCATAAACCCTTCCCAGTGTTCTTCCTGGCATGGCACAGCTATGCAGTACCCCTTTCAGAGGTGCCTAAAGGTACAATCTAGCCCCAAATGAAGTGTCGATTTTACCTTTCACATATACAATGCTATGTTTTCATATATTAATGGAGTTAATAGTGACAGCCAGAACAGACACTAAAATTATGAAAAAAGGGTTATTAAATGGAATTTTAAGATGACAGCACCTATTACTGACAGAATGTTACAAATCTTACATTAAGATGACTTGCTTTAAAAATAAACACTACAACTCCCCAAACATTAAAATGACAAAATTATAAATTAAGTTTAATATTACAGATGTCCCAGACATTTAAATGCAAGGAATCCCGTTAATGTCAACTAAAAAGTCTAAACTCTTTCCCATAGTTACACCAGCTACCCATCTTCCCTTCTCGTTAGGTTTGTACATGGGTTAGCTTTAGATCAAGAATGTTTCCAGAGAATAGTGGTGGGAAGCTGAATTTGCTCAGGTAGTAGGAGAAGAGAATTGACAGATTCTTCTGGTGGCAGTCCTGGCCAGGCCACTGAAGCCAAATATAAACAGTGAAGGGGAGATGATAGGAAAACACAAGCTGCTCAATATCTACTTTGTTTCAGTCTTCTCACAAAAAACAACATACGACCAGATGATTAGTGAAGTTACCATAGATCAGTGGTTCTCAAACTTTTTTTTCTTTCGCAGACCCCTTGAAAGTTATTGAGGGTCTCAGACTACTTAATGATCTTTCCAAATGTTGCTTGTACCAGTAGCTAAGTATTGTAAAGAGCTTTGGATAAAAGCACTATATAAAAATAACGTATTAACTTTTTTGTTCTACAAATAAAAGCATACAACCCATATTTTAATATCAGTAGTCTTACCTGCCTAACGCAATGGCTGTGCCCTCTCTCCCCTACCTCTTTATGCAGCAACCCCCCCAGCTGGGGCTGGGAAGGAGGGAGGGGATCTCTCCCCCACCATAGCAGCCATAGAGCTGAGGATGGGAAGGAGGGCAGTTTCTCCTCAGCAGCCACAGCCCTAGAACTGGGGAAAGTTGCCTCTTTTTCTGACTGTTGCAGCCTTGCATGTTCCAAATTCCCCCCACTGCCCACATCCAACTACTCCCCTACTCCCCGCAAGGCCACCACCTCACTGCGTGGCTCCACTAATTAGTGGATGGCCCTTCATTCTCTCGTGTGCGGCTGCCTTGTTATGCAACTTAGAGCGTATTATCCATGGAGCACCTGAATGGAGCTCGCAGACCACTGGTGGTCCACAGACCACAAGTTGAGAAACTTTTCTATAGACAATAAAGGGGCAGTGATGCAGATAGGAATAAGTAAAGAACACCTGAATTCAAATCAGCGGGGTTGGATGATATTGACCCAAGGGTACTGCAGGAATTAACCAGAGAAATCTAGGAGCCACTGGCAATAATATTTGCAAACTCATGGATGTCAATAGAGGTCCTGGAATACTGGAGTAGTGCCTGTCTTTAAAAAGTGGGGGAAAGGAGGAGCTGGGGAACTGTGGACCAGTAATCTGGACTTTGATACCTGGGAAGCTACTAGAGCTATGTATAAAACATTCAATTTGTGAATACCTGGAGGATGAAGGGGTAATTACTAGCAGCTGGCATAGTTTTATGATAAACAAATCATGCCAAACCAGCTTGATTTCCTTCTTTGATACGGTAACTGGTTTGGTGGATAGGGGGAATGTGGTAGACATAATATACCTGGGCTTCAGCAAGGTATATCAGCAATTTAATAAGAAATCTTGGTAATCTACATTGTTCTTTGACATAACTGCTGTGCCTCAACTGGCTATGTCTACATTTGAAAGACTGTTTATATATTAATGTTATCTGGTCACTATATATTAATGTGGTTCTGGGTGAATTAATAAATTGTTGGTTGGTTTAAGAATAAGCAAATGTCCTGATCTGAGAAAAACTGTTCAGGTTAAAAGTTAACACTGGGTTCTTTTCAGGTCAAATTAGTAAACTAAAACTCCCTGAACTCAATACACAGGAGTTATCCCATTGAATTCTTTTATACATTGGCAAACCTGGTTTTTTATATTTCAGCTTTTAAAAATCTAACTGGCACCCTGGCAAATTCATAAATTGGCCAATTTTCATACTGACATAATTTGCCAGATTGATGCATGTGGCAAAGATCCAGTTCACAAACCTATACCATTATGCTCATTATACTTTCTGGCTGATTGCTTCCTCGAATTAACCAGAACTTGCTGCACATCTAAAGATTTTTCCAGGTTTTTTAAAGTCCTATAAGCACACACATCTAGATGTAATGAGAGAGAGGTCCAGGTGATCAGTTTTGATATCCTGTTGAACACTACGTCCAGCATCACTGGTAGATGTTTGCAAATCCTGTTGGTGAGGTGAATAAGGTGCACTGTTGTGTTAGCACTAAGGGAGGAGTTATAGAATTACCATGGTCCCATATGTCTTAGCTTTTGTATCATCTCTGTACAAAAGGAAAAGGATGGGGGAAGCAAGGAAGCATATAACAGCCCATCCCCCAGTTCACAAGGAATGCTTTGATACAGACAGTTTGTCCTTGCCCACTGTTCTGTGGAGATGAGGGGATTTTGTATTTTGCCTTGTGGCAAACAGATCTATGTCCAGAAGTTCCCAAAAGTTGAATGTGCCCTGAATTACTGAGTCATTTAGAAATGATTTGTGCAACTGTGTCAGATCTCTACTGACCTGCTCTGCTATGACTTTATCCTTGCCTCTTAGTGAAAGATAATTGGGTAGAAGTGATAGTGGATTCACCAGTCCCATAGCTGATAGCTTTCTTACAGAATTGCAATGAGGAGTGAACTCTTCTCTGTTCAGGTAATACATTGCTGTCACGCTGTCTGTGATGACTTGCTCTATTTGGCTCCGGATGTGAGGTGGAAACAATCTGAAAACTAGATAGATAGCTCTCAACTTTAGCACATTTGTATGTAATGTCTTTTCTTGATAACACCAGTGGTTCCAAATTAACAGAAGGTCAAGGTGCAGTCCCCATTTTCTCTTGGAAAATAATTGCCAGTGCTGGAGCTGAGGGGCTGAACACTACACTTTTTGAAACAGTCTCTTGGTGTGTTCAGAATCATAGAGATGACCAAGGACAGACAGAGTTCTGAACTTAATACCTCTGCTTGGACTGTAGTTCTCTGCCAGAAAACATGTCCCATGAGTAGGAATATGCAGAGGGCACTTGAAGAATCATGAGATTTCTAAACACTGTCAGATTTATTTCAATCTGTCAATAATGCATATTAGAAATACAACATAATTTATGTTGACGTCTAAGAATTATTTGTGCCCCACCAATTTAAACTGAGACACAATTCAGACAATGAACTGTCAGGTTAACATAGGAATATTAATAACCCTTTTTAAATATTAACATATTGTAGTTTGCAGATGACACGAAGCTGCAGGGAGAGGTAGATACACTGTAGAGTAGAGATAAGGTCCAGAGTGACCCAGACAAATTGGAGGATTGGGCCAAAAGAAATCTGATGAGGTTCAGCAAGGACAAGTGCAGAGTCCTGCACTTAGGATGGAAGAATCCCATGCATCGCTACAGGCTGGGGACCAACTGGCTAAGTAGCAGTTCTGCGGAAAAGGACCTGGGGATTACAGTGGATGAGAAGCTGGATATGAGTCAGCAGTGTGCCCTTGTTGCCAAGAAGGCTAATCGTATACTTGGGCTGCATTAGTAGAAGCACTGCCAGCAGATTGAGGGAAGTGATTATTCCCCTCTATTAGGCACTGGTGAGGCCACATCTGGAATATTGCATCCAGTTTTGGGCCACCCACTACAGAAAGGATGTGGACAAATTGGAGAGAATCCAGTGGAGGGCAATGGAAACGATCAGGAAGCTGGGGCACATGACTTACGAGGAGAGTCTGAGGGAAATAGGCTTATTTAGTCTGCAGAATAGAAGAGTGAGTGGAGATTTGATAGCAGTCTTCAACTACCTGAAAGGGGGTCCCAAAGAGGCTGGAGCTCAGCTGTTCTTAGTGGCGGTAGGTGACAGAATAAGGAACAATGGTCTCAAGCTGCAGTGGTGGATGTCTAGGTTGGATATTAGGAAACACTATTTCACTAGTGACAAAGAGTCTTGTGGCACCTTAAAGACTAACTGAAATTTTTTTCAGAGCATGAGCTTTCATGGGCTAATACCCACTTCGTCGGACTATTTCACTAGGAGGGTGGTGAAGCACTGGAATAGGTTGCCTAGGGAGGTGGTGGAATCTTCATCCTTGGAGGTTTTTAAGGCCGGTTTGACAAACCGCTGGCTGTGATGATTTAGTTGGGGTTGGTCCTGCTTTGAGCAGGAGGTTGGATTAGATGACCTTCTAAGGTCTCTTCCAACCCTAATCTTCTATGATCCAGAAAAGATTTCTTCCAGCAACTGACAGAGTGTGGAGCTTTGCAAAGGAGGGCTAAGGCTTGTCTACTTTGACCATTGTTGAGACCACAGGGGCCCAAATAACAGTGCTCCACTGTAACTCCCCTATGTGGATGCTGTGGGTGTAAATTAAAGGGTTCATAGTTCACATGAATTTAGTCTTATTTAAAGTGGACTTCTGTAATGCAAACTAAGTACCTTTTAATTTGCACCCACAGTGTCCACATGGGGGAATTACCATGGTGGAACTCTGTAGACAAGCCCTAAAAGCCCCCACTTTGGTAGATCTATCTTTAAAAGAAACATATGGAAGAGTCAAGTTTACAAGATGGAAAGCAGGACCACCCCCCCAGACCTGTTTATCTGATGGGACAGATTGTAATAGTGAATGCCTTTAAAACAATGGACATATAACAGGAAATGGTGATAACAGCCTCAGAGAGAATATCTTTGTAAATACCTTCATGGGAGGCATTGCCTGATTTTATAAAAAACATCTAATACCCTTAAAAATCTGAACGATCACAGAATTTTATAGTTGAAAAGTTTGAGGTGAAAATGTCCTGAAGCCAAAGTGCATCAGATATGTGGTCTCCTCACAAAAGACAGACACATAGGTCTCTGATAGGCGGCGTAAAAGGACAGAATGGGACAAAGTGCTAACTAGAAATGTAAGGCCTTATTTATGCATAAAGTTGCAGTGGCTTAATTAAATTGGTTTAGTTACAGTGATGCAAATCCTTGTTTAAACTTATCTGTTTAAAACTGGTTACTTCTGTTTAGATTGCCACAGTAAATTTACTGGGGAAATCTTGGAAAGTAAGTTAAGTTAAACACAAATAAGGTACCTTTATTCCAGAATAAGCATATAAACACACAGAGGTAGTCAAGAATAGTAAATCAAAAATATCAGTCTGTATACAAGAGCCCTTTAAACCAGGTTGAAATTGATATATGAGTGTCCCCACACAAAGTTGTACCAAAATACACAATTGTTTTAAAATCACAGCTTTAGTTAAGTTGGTGCAACTTGGTACATAGGCCAGACCTCAGGTCAGTAACTTTAATGAAAGTATACAAATAGGTACATTATGCAAAATATTTCTTTTGTTTCAATTTAACTTTTTCCATTCTTAATAAATCTTGTTTTAAATTAGCTCACTTGAGTCTTATACTGTTTGGGAATTTCCACATAGAATGTCCCAGAGAGGGGGAAAAAACAGCCACCAAGTTCTAAGGCTTAGTCTAAACACAGAGTTGTAAAGATGTTATTTTATGCCAATTTAATGAAACCAGAGCCACTTTTATCTGTGGCCATTTGGAGGCTCTTCTATAAGCTTAAACCTGATTTATATTGGTTTAGCGTGTGCCTGTAAATTTACATACTCAGCTAAACCAGTCTAACTAGTTTTAGACAGATAAGGGAGTCCACACAAAAGTTGCACCAGTTTAGCCAAAATGATTCAAGTGAAATCTGTACAAGTTCATGTATAGTACGAGTACATGTAAGCCAGCCCCTAAGAAATTGTAGCAAAGGGAGAGTATCCACAGGGTACCCTGCTGCAAATTCTTGGTCAAAAGAGCATGGACTAAGGAATCCTTTCCTACCACATTTTTTTAAGTGAAAATTCCTAACAACACAGGATATTAATAGAGTTTAAGGAGTATAAGATATAAGTCAAATATCATTGCTGCTTTTAGACCTTCAGATTTTTTTTTATCCCCACTCCCCTTTCAGTGTATGTACAGGCCCATCCTAAATACGCAAAATGCGCAAAAAGAATTGAGGAGGCAACCCCTCTCTCTTCATGTCTGGTGGAAGGAATATTGTCTCAGCAGCTCCCTCCACCTTACTACACACACAAAACAGTGCAAAGGAGAAAATGAGACACTAAAGGAGGCAGTGAACAATGCCCTTCTATGACAGCAAGTCCAACCATACAGACTGGAACAGTAGCCTTCCAGGGCTGCTGACAGATATGCAGTAATATGAAATCACAAGCAACCTTCAAAATACCACAATATTGTAGAATTTATTATAACTTTGCAAGAGTTAATGACTCTGGGACCAAGATCAGACTTATTATGGGAAGTAAGTCTCAACCCAACTGTGAAGAAGTTGCCATCCCATAATAAATTATTTGAAATGTCCACAGCATTTGTGTTTTATAGCTACAATGCTATATTATTGGAGTCATATGTTTGCTGTGTTCTTCCTTGTCATGAGTAGCGTTTTCACTTGTAAGTTATGTTCTGCTGAATGAGTCATAAATTAAAAAACTTTTCAGAATAACAGGAAGAACTATGGCCCCAATTTGGTAATGCATCATGTATTAAAAAACCAAAAGGATTCTACGGCATTTTAATGAGTAATTCTATCATTGAATAGGACAGACATTGAATAGGATCCACACTGAAGTTAATAAGAGCTAAAGGAGATTAAACTGCTACTGCAGTTTCTAGCATAACTGGTACTCACTGTAAAGGATGGTGCCATTTAAAGCAGTTGTTTTCACCGTCAAGTATATAGTTGTAATTCTGTTTGGTTCATGCCCCAGCGCAATCTGACTCTCGGATACAGATGTTAGAGAAGGCAGTTCTAAATAAGAGTTCCCATTGAAGGATGGAAAAAACAATGCTGTGTCTGGAATGAAAAACAGAAACATTATATTAATATGATATAATATACAGAAAAAAATGCAACTCATTCAGCTAAGCATAGTATATGAGCATTTACTATTTACATAGTAAATATTTGTGATTCATGCTTATGTTTTGAAAATGAAATACTATACTATTTATGAGACACATCCTGTGCAAGTTATTTAACATGCAGTATTCCAACTGAAGGTCCTGGAGAAAACACTATACTCTGCCATTGGCCCCCAGTAAAAAGCACAAATGAGAGAGTTATGAGTGGGACCTATAGACCATGCTTAAAAGGCACAATTTCTATAGAATTATAATGCCAATTTCATTACCTGTAGATTTGTTACTTTTATAGATATGTATACTTTTAACATAGCTGCACTTAAGACCTCCTCTACAACAATGTTCCTGTAGAGACTCCATATATGCTTTATTATATTTAGGGATAAGAGAACTAGATTTTCCTAATTTTAAAGACACTTTAAAAAAGCTTCTAGCTAATGGTAAGTTGTGCTATATTCCTGGGATAGAGGAACACCAAAAGCTAGATGCAACTAGTTGGTCATACACATACTGCCCAACGATTATGGAGTTTGAGTCATGATTTCAAACCCATAATTTTAAATTAATCACCCTTTACATGGCATTAAATTACATGAAATTAAAGTTTCTATTTAGTGTATAATCTCTTTGGGTATGGAGTGTCTTTTACAGCATATTTGCACGTGATGTAACATGCCCAGCAACCAAGGTCTTGATCCTGATTGGGGCCCCTAAACACTATTGTTAGAAATAATGATAATAAATTAAATTTTAACTGGTTTTGGAAATCCAAAGAACAGTGTATGGAACTCAGAAAATATTAAGCTTCACAAGAATTAACCACCTCTTAATAATATTGTCAATTTTTATTTTAATTATCCAGAAATGGGGGACAGATTGACCAAACTAATGGATGCATTTTGGAAAGAAAAAAGAGATATTCAGTCTTTCTGCTGCAAGAGAATGCATGCAGATTTGTGTAAATCTCAGATCTGTTACATGCTGATGAAAAATAAATTTTGCAAATAAAAAGTCCACTTAAAACACTAACTTGAAATGCTCCCTTAGCTTTTTTTAATAAAAAAAAATCAAGAGAAAATGTTGATTATGAATGCTTATCATTTGCTATCTTTTCTTATGACATTAGTTGCTTTTATAATGTGTGTACGTATATATAGTGGGATAACAGTAACACCCAGATTATACAAAACAAAACTAATTGAGGTTAGGTAGAGTCTCTTCCTGCTGCTTTAGAAAGCCTGCTCCAGTGATGCTGCTGGACCACAGTCCAAATTCATCTCCAGCCTTGCAAATGAGGAACAAAGAAGCCATCTGGGTTAGATAGGATTTTGTAACCAAATATTTACTGTAGTTAACACACACCACAGAAAAGTATGTGCGACAGATGGCTATATGTAGCCATGCGACTAATAATAGTGTGGTTATTCTTCAGAACTTTAATGTACTTTTTGTATGAATACATTTCACTTGTGTTCTCAGGTAAACTGCTCATAGGGAAGACTCATGAAACCTGCCTAGACATTATCCTCTGCTACCTTGTATTAGGCTTCTAAAGAGAACAAAAGCCAGTGATAGCTGTATAAATCTTTTTCAATGCAAAACCATGAAAATGAATGAGTCACACAGTAACTGAAGATAGATAGAAAGGGAGACATTCCTAAAATATGGGTGTCAAAACCAGTTAAAACTATTAGGAACAAGACATAAAAATGAGAGAAGAAAATTCCTTTGGGAAAGGGCTGAAGGATCTTCACAAGAACAAAACAACACACACACACATATATATATATATATACAGAAAGAAAAGAAAAGAAAATGTTGAGCTAGCTGAGCTCACTGTTTCCAGGAAGACACTGCTAGCTGGTCTTCTATAGTGAGGCTCTGTGCAGACAACCTCGAGAAGGATAAAAAGGGTTTGAAGGACTGACTCCTGCCAGAATCCTTTTTCGGAGTTGGGGTTATCTCTGGTAAGCTTATTAGCATGCACACATGTTCTTTTATTATTTTAATATGTTGTTTCTGTAACGCTTTTACCTAAAGAATAAATACTTGCTCACAAGGGATTGTGTGATACCTTAAAACTGTGGGCAATTAAGCTGTTTATAACCTCTGAGGAGAAACCTGAGCAGGAGTACTTAGGCAATCTCACTTGCTGGGGAACTCAGTGTAGACAGGGATCTGTGCAGCCTGGAAATACAGCCTGGTTTCAGGAGGCGGAGAGAGAGGTAGGTCTCTGCCAAAGAGAGCGGATAGCTGGGGAGCTGGAAGTCTAAAAGTGTATGTCCTTGTTGGAGGGGGAAATATAAGTATAGTTATGATGTTATTAAATAAATTATAATTAAAAAAAAATCTTTCCAATATATTTACCTTTCAGGTTGGCATTTTCCATACTTGGTCTTTCTTTGAAAAGAAATATTTTGATACGTTTAAGTAAAACCCTATCAGCCCTTTTCGGATATACAGAAATATAAAACAAGTTCATTTTTCAAATTGTTAAAAAATTCTAACCATGTATTTTAAACAGGACAGAAGCAGAAATGACAAAAGTATGAAATATTGCCTAGATATAATTCCCATGCTATAAGCGATACAGGATGTGTGAGATGGAGGAGGATGCGTGAAATGTTGGAACCTTAACTTTTGCATTTCCTGACTTTGGGATTTTAACTGTGCATCTTAACGTTTAATTCATATACATTTTATTTAATGTCTATATAAACAAGTGCAAGTATTCTTGCCTTAGACTGCATATAGTACAATTATGTTTCAATTATCTTCTGTACTTTCCAGTGGCTAGCAGTTCAGTTTCAATAGGGCTGGGTTTGGCAGTAGTAGCAAAGGCAATCTAAAGCACTTTTGTGATTAAATCTTTAATTAGTAACTGGCACAGTAACTCATTCACGTCATGTTTTTTCTGCAACAGGTTTTATACACACAAACAGCTTTCTGTATCTGGAGTTTCAAGTCAGCCTGACAACAGGGAGGAAAGTTATCAAAATTAAAGTCCAGATAATACAAATATTAGTTTCTGGCTAAACTATTGGCAGCCTCACGAGTATCATTTATTCTTTTTAAAACTTCCACAAATCAAATTTTAATGCAGTAACAATGAATTTCAAGTAAACTTGGTAATGACCCTTGAGATTTGTCAGAACAATAAATGAGAATGTTATGAGCATACATTTTGAAGGTAAGATATGGTAAGCAAAATTGTAAATCATCTAGAAGCAGAGAAAACACCATCTTTTCAAGGACACATCTTGGGGAACTGCTGTCTATTATTAAACTGATGTCTATAGAGCCAACCCTTACAGATATGTTAAATAATAGTCAAAACTCTTACATGTTCTCTGGAAAAAGCCAATCTTAATTGCAATATGTTGCCCACCAAAACTATCTGACTGTATCTGATAGTGTAACTACATTAGCTAATAGTGATAATTGCTGCTGATAAACTCAAGAATGTCTAAAAGGCTATATTTAAAATCTGGCTAGTAGAGTTTGTGCATGATTACATTTGCACACATAATGTAACCAATTATAAGCTTTTTATTTTAAAATAGTTAACAAGAATAGCAGCACAGTGGTCACCCATGCACTGTTGGAAACTTGGAATAAAAAGCAATCTTTGTGGCAGAATTAACATGTAAAACACTTACATTTGAAAGAGAGAACTATATTAAAATAGCAGGGAGGTTCTGTAAACCAATGAGAGGGAAAATAAATCTTCAATTTCTTCCTTGACTTACTCCACTGAGGCTAAGTATTTCAAGAGTATGAGATATATAGACAAAATGCCATCCAACTTTTCATTTCCTTGATCCTATCAAACTCCAAAGTCTAGACTACTTGGAATTAAAGCCACAATGCCATAGGTGTATGTGTAACTTTAACCACATGAATAGTCCCACAAATCAGTGCCCAAATAGGCACATGTGGTACTATAACAGATACATGGATCATAAACTGTACTTACTGATATTACAGTTGCCAGCAATATAGTACATGTAAGACACTAGAAGAGAGAACCTATGCCTTTGGCTACAAAACAAGCCTTTACCACATTAGGCAAAGTGGAATATTTGTTAACTATAGGAATACGTGTTTCACCTTCAGCATGACAGATTTTAAGCCATATCCTTGGCTCCAGTCATTTTCCACTCAGTGCAGCTCAGTGGGAGATTTGGCAGAGAAAATTGTGACTTTCTGCCCGCTTTTCCCTCCTCCTCCATCTTGGGGCTCCTGTGCACCATTCTGGTACCCAACATAATCATTTGGAGCAGTTGATATACATTACATCAGCTGCTCACATGACAAGAGGTTGTTCCATAAGGCGGGAATTAGTAGGGCGTAGGTACATCCCAGACATACACTCTCTTTCCTCACTCCTCCCGCCCAGGATCTGGGAAGATGTAGGTAGAAACTGCTGGTACAGCAGCTCTGTAATATTGGAGTATTTCCCCACAGCATAGGAATTGCCCGATGACCAGTTATGCTGGGCTTGAGCTCCCTAGGAGAACCAAGGGTATGAACCCTTAGCTGCTACAACAACTGAAATATAGTAATAATAAATCACTCAGACTTGAAAAATATGATATTCCATCCAACAGAGGACAGTGGCAAATCATACACATCTAGTGTGTTACTGCTTTTTCCAAGGTTTCTAGCACTTTTAGCTATCGATAATAAAATCAGAGCAGAGACCATGGACCCAGATTAATAAAGATTTTTAGGTGCCTAGAGAGGTAGACAGGCACATAGTGGGATTTTCAGGATTTCTTAGGCACCTTAGGCTTTTGAAAACTCCACTAGGTACCTGAGTCTTTAGAAACATAAATATATATAAAATTCTGGCCTCTCTGTGTATTACATAGACTTACGATATATACAAATGTTAAATAAATGATACTACTAGTACACATAAACAAATTTATTACATGGCCATTTGCATTTGTCCGAATTTTAAGAAATGGGAAAAATCAGTTAATTTTCCATTGTTAATAAATACGATCTGTTTGCTGCCATCCTTTTCTCTCATCCTGCATTTGAACTGTATCTGTTCAAATTATTGGGTAGATTCTCTGCCCTGTTCTGCTCCCATTGCACCACGCAAATGATGTAAAGGAAGCAGGGACAGATCCCAAACCTGAAGCTGGCTATACTCCAGCAACAAAGAGCTGGGCGTATGTGTTTTGTAAAACGTTGCATACCTGTATAACATTTGTAAGCAAAACCAATTTATGAGATTCTTAGTTGGAATCCAACAATCAACTGATAAGGGGAATTTCCTAGTAATAAACAAAGAATGTACATCTACCAACTGGGGAGTAGATGTACATTTGGGGTAGTACAGGCCCAGGTACTGATCAGAAGAGAAAGTACTCCACCAAGCCCCAACTCATGGAATATCTTTTGGGAACCAAAAACAGCTGGCACAGATTGAAGTGTCCTTTTGCCCAAGAAGAGGCAGAGAATCAGAGAGCAGTACCTAGCTCCTTGATAGTCCCTGCTTTCATCTGTACTCTGCACAAACTGGATCCAGCAAAGAATCTGGGCGTATGTGTTTTGTAAAACGTTGCATACCTGTATAGCATTTGTAAGCAAAACCAATTTATGAGATTCTTAGTTGGAATGCAACAATCAACTGATGAGGGGAATTTCCTAGTAATAAAATATAGAACACAACAAATTTCACTCATGCTGCTTTTATTCATTTGGGTTTCCTCACAAAAGCCTTCTGATCACATAATATAGGAGTTCACTTATAAAGAAAAAAAAATCTTTAAGGAACAAAATGCACAAGTTTAGCTTTATCAGGCCAACTTGATGCCCTGTTGATAATGCTTTGTTCTGCCATGAAGGAATCTGAATTCAATTTCTGGTTTAACCTCTTTCTCTTCAGATTACTAGGGACTTGGAGTGCTGGTAAGACAACACATTCAGTGATCGGGGCTGAAGGAAGGCTGTGAGTGAGCTATGCACCAAACAAGCAAATTGTAATAACAAAATATGACTTCATTACAATGAAATAATAAGCCATCCAACTGCACTAATATTGTGGTTAATTTCCAAATTCCCCAAAGCGATTAAGAGTTTCTAGAAAATGAATGTGCAACAGGTACTTACTAGATAGGAAAATCAACGATGCACTATTCATTTGAAGCATCCCGCTGATTGCATTTGCTAACTGAACAATTTCTTCTTTTTCTTAGGCAGTGGTAGCTGTATTCATTCTACAGACATTTCCAATGCATGACAGAATGATGGAGTCAGTGACAGGTTTGCTACTAGAAAACTGTGGCAAGGCAATTTTGTGATTATGCAATTTTGTGGGATCAGCAAATCAAACATATTACTACCGTAGTGCTTATTTTGGGGCCCTCCTTATTCCTCTTGGGCTATCAGATTTTAGGCTGGAAAACCCTCAATTGTCTATGAAAGACCTATTCTATAGACCTTCCATGCTCCCGAACATTGTCTTCTCTAGCTTAACAATCACCAAGCTCTCTCCATGCACAGTACAAACAATCATATTCACAGCGAGATCATAAATCTGCAGTTTCAGATTATATGTTATCTTCTTTTGGCTGCCATGCCAATAAGATCTTAGCCAGTGCAATGGATGTACTGTAATTAATCATACTTTTCACCCTTATTCAGCCTTATTATGCAGAGGGAGCCTACAGGGAAACATTATGTGTGCATTCTTAGACTTGTGAAGTTTTAGGAAGGTTATGTGTGTGTGCGCGTGTGTGTGCATGCATGTGTGTGCATGTGTGCACGCGTGCACTTTTAGCTACTATTCCCGTTTTAAAACATTTTTCTGCCTGAGGCCTAGCACTGAGTTTCTCAAAGCTGACTATGGAATTTAACCACACAACTCCATTGAAATCAGTGAGTGTGTATGGATAATTCTCCTAGTCAGCTTTGAAAATATGAGACCATATACCAAATTGTTCTTGAACTCAGCACTTCCACCTGGTAACCAATACACCAACAAACTTTTCATAAGCTGATCATTTTCAAACAATTTGGTTTTGCTTTTTTTTAGCTTTTATTGTATTTGTTTTCTTTTGTTGTGGTAGTTTGTTAACCACTCTGTTACACTGGACATCTCTATGTCATCATAGTTGCACCACTGATCTATAAACTAATGTTTCAGACTACAAACTAGCTGAAGTAATGAAAGTGAATTATTTGAGAAAGTAAAAGAAAATCTGAGGGGATTTATTCTTGTTAATGGATACAAGATGCACTAATCCTAACATTATTACATGTTGGAACAAGTGAAGGCATATTACACAGAATGTGGATATATTCTTCTAAATGCATTTCACAGAGCTTGCAAAGTATTAGTAAACAAACTCAAATTAACTTTTATTTCAAGAACCAATTTAGAAAAGCAAAATCAATATTTTCTAAATGTATTAGTAGAATTCATATTGTTCTGTACGCAACAATACCCTGACCAAACTAAACCTTCCCTCAACCCCACTAAATACAATGCATATTGACAAGAAAGGTATACTTGTCCAAATTACACTTTTCTACCTAATTAGTGTTCACGTATAGCTCTCTGCTTCTTTATTGGAGAATACTTGTTTAAGACATTTTCACAGTAGTTAGTATGAAAACTCTGAAATTGGTAGGTAGAAATAAAAATAAAGTGACCAACACCCGTAAGTCCTAAAGCAACAAGCTGGTCTTATCATTTTGATAAATATAAGAATCATGAGTATATGTGCAAGTCTAGCTGACAAGTACTGTACAAGATGAAAAAAAATGAGGTCAAATTCATTTATGTAACTATTCAGGATTCATCACTGTCAGTATTACATTATCTCCTATAGGTCCCCATTCTGTGAAAAGTCAAAGCCTCTGAGAACATTTTGACAGCTGACAGAAAAATGTTGAACTCTATTTTACTCACTGTATCTACCTCTATTAACAGTTTGGAAGACTTGGATCAAAAGTGTGAAAGATAACATTTACGTTGGCATTCATAATACTTTACTGAACACACATCTTTCAGTAAGGGAACTTCAAGAGATTTTAGAAGTCAGAACTCCTTTCAATTTCACCATAATCCCTGTCTCAGTGACCTTAGATGTAGCTATTAGGTCTAGATCATATATGCTATGAGAAAGCCAGAGAATGTTAGACTGATATCCAAAGTCTGAACTTAGAAGAGAAATGCCACCCACCCACTTCAGTTTAGACACCAGTAGTGTGGACGCAGGTAGTGGACATAGGTATTCCAGCATACAGGTGCTTATATCAGTATAGTTTATGGGGCAGATCCTCGGCTGGTGTAAATTGTTGTATATTGTTTTAGCCCCTCTGAACTCAACCGAACTATGATAATATACACCAGCTGAGGATCTTCACTATTTCTATACATTGATAAAATAACTCTATTGATCCTAGCACCTTTTTTTGCCAGTACAGTTAGGTCCACCTTAGGGGATTGCACCAATTTAACTATACTGGGTTTATCAACTGATTAGTTAAATCAATACAACCCTATGTTTACCCAAGCCTTTTCATTCCTTGTTAGTCCTGTTGCAGAAACTATATGCCTTAGCCTAAAACCTGCACAGTTTTGACTTGAGGTCAGGCTATGCTACCTGAATACAAATTTGAATCATGATAAATGAAATGATAAACTGATGCTGGAAGATGACAGTAGAGTATTTTTTGACAACTTAAAGCAACACATTCTTGTCTAGCTTCACAGAAATCCCAGGAGCAGCAAATCTTTTCTCCCATACCACATAACAAATGCAGAGGTATTCATTATGGACTAGAAAAATCCTTTGCACTCAAATACACACACACAAAATGTGTGGGAGGGCCAGAGGATCCATACTGTAGTGGATACTATTACCTTCTTCCCCCCTAACCCCACAGTGTTCTGATCTTAGTTCCTTTCAACTTATAATAGGAGCAGAGTACAGCCAAATTAGAAACCAATTGAAAAATCAGGAAAAGAGTGCTAGCACTTCAATGATGTATCAAGACATACTGATTCAAGAAGTAATGTGAGGAAGTAATGGCTGGCTTAAGGAAGACTAGCTTGGCTGAAGAAAAAGATAATAGATACTTAAAAAAAAACAAAACAACAATAGGGTCATAGCATAAGCAGTAGAAAGACAGAGGATATGAATGAAGACGCTGAAATGCTAGAGAGCATCTTTACAAACTGGGATGATTGCCCTCTGAAGCACTACAGTGAGCTCCCCCATCCACTTGACTCGAACAAAGAACTGAACTTGGACTGCTTCAGGTCCACCTAAGTATTCATTTCAGTGAATATATGAGCTTGAAGCAGGAAATGCTTGAAGTACTGTAGGACACAGGCTGCAAGAATTGTTCAGCCAGTGGAAGGGTGGCTAGCCCAGCAGAGAATCATAGAATACACTGCTCTATAGCCAAAATGCTTCTGAAATAAATGTAGTCAAACTTTACTAATTCTGGGTCACTGAGAACGAAAATGATGCTTAAAATTGTTGATTGACTCTAGTTTTCAAGATATGCTATTGGGTCAGTATACACGACCCTTGACATGGGAATGGCGGAGGATAAGTGAGTTATAAAGGGAAGGGATCTCAATTTAAACCAGAAATGACTAAAATACATCTTTGACTGGATCTATGAATAAATCTATGACTGGGTTTGGACAGTATTTGCTTTTTAGGCAAAACAATGAATGATGCAATCTGAAGCTGGTATTGCGTCATACATGATATGAACTGCATCATGTTATTCCTAGAAGTCATGGATGACGCAATCATAATGAAGCTTACATCACTCTGCTGAACAAATTGCCCTATATCAGCTCTAGAAATCATACAGTGTCGTGCTCTCTTATTTGTCAATGTTTGATATTGCAAAGGGACACATTTCTGTTTAGCCAAAGTGAGCGGAGATGCCTTGTACTTGTGTGAACAGTGCAGATAACTTCTGCTATGTTTGTGGTGAAGTGACTTTTGCATCCCAAAAGTGCAGTATAACCACTGTGGTTAAGAAAGCCTATCACCTTTATTTTGGCTGCAAAATTGGAGATCAGAACAAGAGGTGGGCCCCACACTTATGCTGCAACACTTGTGCAACAAATCTTCGCCAGTGGTGGAACAGGAAAAGGAAATCTATGCCTTTTGCAGTGCCAATGATTTGGAGAGAGCCAACAGATCATACCAGCAATTGTTACTTCTGCATGGTGCCTCCAGTTGGGAAAGGTGTGTCAAAGAAGAAAAAGTGGTCTGTGCATTATCCAAACATTCCATCAGCTACACGCCCAATACCCGACGGAGAAGGACTGCCGGTTCCTGATGCACCAGAATCATTCTCACTTGAATCAGACGAGGAAGAGGAAGAGGATGAAACTTCTGGTCCTGAACCATCAATGTCCCAGGACCCACATTTTCTCCCATCCTCCTCCTCTGAACCACACCTCATAACACAAGCTGAACTGAATGACCTTGTCAGGGATTTGGAACTACCCAAGAGCAAGGCAGAGCTGTTGGGCTCCAGACTACAGCAGTGGGATCTCCTGGCAGGTGATGTTAGGGTTTCCATGTTCCGTGACCGTCAAAAGGATCTTGTCCCATTCTTCTTCATGGAAGGTGATCTTGTAGCCTGCAACAACATTGATGGTGTGATGGCAGCCCTCAACATCGTTCACGATCCAGATGAGTGGAGACTCTTCATTGATTCATCGAAGACGAGTCTTAAAGCTGTTTTGCTGCATAATGGCAATGTTTTGCCATCAATTCCAGTTGGTCATGCAGTCCATATGAAGGAAACCTATGACAACATGAAACAACTTTTGAGGTGCATAAACTATGACCAACATCAGTGGCAGCTTTGTGGCGATTTGAAGGTTGTTGCTCTCTTGCTTGGTCTGCAGACTGGATACACAAAGTACTGCTGTTTTCTCTGCGAATGGGATAGTCGTGCAAGAGATTCCCACTACATCAAGAAAGATTGGCCACTCTGACAGTCATTGGAGCCTGGGAGGAAAGGTGTTCAGCATCCACCACTTGTTGAATCAAGGAAGATTTTGTTACCACCCTTACACATCAAGCTGGGTCTGATGAAGAACTTTGTCAAGGCCATTGACAAAACACAAGCAGCTTTCAAGTACCTCCGTGGAAAATTTCCAAGGTTAAATGAAGCTAAGATAAAGGTTCTAGTGCTCATTCTGTACAACTTTTTTGCGTAAAGAGAAGATTTCAGTCTCCACAACTCTCAGTACAATTATCAAAACAGTCTCTCTTTAAGTATCTTGAATTTTTGGAGTATTCTTTTTATTAATTTTGACAAGAAATAAATGCAGCAGATGATGTGATCAATATAATGTCTACATAAGATTTAATTTATAATTCCACTTATTGAATTGTAAGACAATACTCTATTTTCTATTCTCTGCCTACCAATCTGAAATTGCATTCACGAACCCCTGATTTTTTCCCTCCGATAATCGTAATTGAAGTTGTCTGTGCCATTACTGATGCAGTGGAATATAATATTGGAAGTTATGTGGATGCTGTTAGTCAGAAGATCCTGGATTCAGATGTTATTATGAATTAGCTGTATTTATCTGAAAGGAGGGAGGACCTGGTGAGATGAGGAGGGCAGTAATACATCTAAGGTTTGAGGGAAATATTATATTGATTTGGAAGGCAGAAACCATTACCAAGGCTGAGGAGAGGACCAGGGAATTTGAGGTCAATCACTGTAGGTACTGGTGCTCTCATATTAGTTGTGTAATTATTAATGACTAACAAGTTAAAATGCTCCACACGATTTACTGAGCCATTCAAACTCACTGGTCATTCAAAGTAGGGATGGAAATAAGGTGAGAACAAACTTTCTCAGTTGGCTGTAGTTTCTTGTACTTATGCCTTCAGTGTGGTCAGAAAAACTGTTTTTAAAAAAGGTCTGGAACTAAAGGCTATTAGAGGTATAAACTTTTTTCTTTTAAGTTAAACTTCAGTAAAAGTTTGGTCTGCGTTGAACATGAAATACTTTCACAAAACAAGTAGAAATGTTTATATTTGTCCTCAGGAGGTTCTCTGCTCTACCAAAGGCTATGGTGTGGGCTTCTGATTTTTCCAACAAGATACTTTGCCTTCCCCAATCTCGGAGTGGTGGCCACACTGCCATTCAAAACTCTGAGATTCCCTTCTCAGTAGTTCCTAGAGAGGAATAGATAAGGGACTACCACTGAAGGCCTCTCACCCTGAAATTTCTGGCAGAATGAATTGTCTGTGCTATTGGCTATTACCTCTTCTGAAACAGGGTTCCAAAGAGGATGGATCTAGGCTGTTCTCAGTGGTAGACGATGACAGAACAAGGAGTAATGGTCTCAAGTTGTAGTGGGGGAAGTTTAAGTTGAATATTTGGAAAAAAAATTCACTAGGAGAGTGGTGAAACACTGGAATAGGTTACCTAGTGAGGTGGTGGAATCTTCTTCCTTAGAGGTTTTTAACGTCAGGTTTGACAAAGCCCTGGCTGGGATGATTTAGTTGGAGATTGGTCCTGCTTTGAGCATGGGGTTTGACTAGATGACCTCCTGAGGTTCCTTCCAACCCTGATATCACTGGTCTACAATTTTTTATAAGTCGTCTGCTTCAGAGATAAAATGTGATATTTATGATGTATTTTGATGTGCTGAATTCAAATATGACAATTAAAACAACTGATTGGCTACTGTTTCTAAGATATTTAAGTTTTTACATTTTATGTCTATGTATATTGTGTAGATAGTAGAGTTTTAATCATAAATTGTAAACCTAGGTCTTTTCATGTGTTTATGGTTGCTTTACATGATAATATTTCACCTGTCCTGTTTAGGTAACACTTTAAAAATCAGCAAAAGGGTTATAGAAATAAAATGTATTATGAAACAAAAGGCAAAAAACTATTTTGTACATAGTTTAGTCCTATTCAGCTTCTACTCGGCGCTTCTTGGCTTGTCTCTTGTATTCATTAAATGGAGCATCTCTTGTCACTGTCCAGCAGTAGTCTGCAAGCATTGATGGGCTCCATTTGCCCTGATAGCATTTCTCCATTGTTGCAATGTCCTGGTGAAATCGCTCGCCGTGCTCGTCGCTCACTGCTCCGCAGTTCGGTAGAAAAAAATCTAGATGAGAGTGCAAAAAAGTGTATCTTTAGTGACATGTTGCAACCAAGGCTTTTGTATGCCTTGAGGAGGTTTTCCACCAACAACCTGTAGTTGTCTGCCTTGTTGTTTCCGAGAAAATGTATTGCCACTGACTGGAAGGCTTTCCATGCCGTCTTTTCCTTGCCACGCAGTGCATGGTCAAATGCATCATCTCGAAGAAGTTCACGAATCTGAGGACCAACAAAGACACCTTCCTTTATCTTAGCTTCACTTAACCTTGGAAATTTTCCACGGAGGTACTTGAAAGCTGCTTGTGTTTTGTCAATGGCCTTGACAAAGTTCTTCATCAGACCCAGCTTGATGTGTAAGGGTGGTAACAAAATCTTCCTTGATTCAACAAGTGGTGGATGCTGAACACCTTTCCTCCCAGGCTCCAATGACTGTCAGAGTGGCCAATCTTTCTTGATGTAGTGGGAATCTCTTGCACGACTATCCCATTCGCAGAGAAAACAGCAGTACTTTGTGTATCCAGTCTGCAGACCAAGCAAGAGAGCAACAACCTTCAAATCGCCACAAAGCTGCCACTGATGTTGGTCATAGTTTTTATGCACCTCAAAAGTTGGTTCATGGTGTCATAGGTTTCCTTCATATGGACTGCATGACCAACTGGAATTGATGGCAAAACATTGCCATTATGCAGCAAAACAGCTTTAAGACTCATCTTCGATGAATCAATGAAGAGTCTCCACTCATCTGGATTGTGAACGATGTTGAGGGCTGCCATCACACCATCGATGTTGTTGCAGGCTACAAGATCACCTTCCATGAAGAAGAATGGGACAAGATCCTTTTGACGGTCACGGAACATGGAAACCCTAACATCACCTGCCAGGAGATCCCACTGCTGTAGTCTGGAGCCCAACAGCTCTGCCTTGCTCTTGGGTAGTTCCAAATCCCTGACAAGGTCATTCAGTTCAGCTTGTGTTATGAGGTGTGGTTCAGAGGAGGAGGATGGGAGAAAATGTGGGTCCTGGGACATTGATGGTTCAGGACCAGAAGTTTCATCCTCTTCCTCTTCCTCGTCTGATTCAAGTGAGAATGATTCTGGTGCATCAGGAACCGGCAGTCCTTCTCCGTCGGGTATTGGGCGTGTAGCTGATGGAATGTTTGGATAATGCACAGACCACTTTTTCTTCTTTGACACACCTTTCCCAACTGGAGGCACCATGCAGAAGTAACAATTGCTGGTATGATCTGTTGGCTCTCTCCAAATCATTGGCACTGCAAAAGGCATAGATTTCCTTTTCCTGTTCCACCACTGGCGAAGATTTGTTGCACAAGTGTTGCAGCATAAGTGTGGGGCCCACCTCTTGTTCTGATCTCCAATTTTGCAGCCAAAATAAAGGTGATAGGCTTTCTTAACCACAGTGGTTATACTGCACTTTTGGGATGCAAAAGTCACTTCACCACAAACATAGCAGAAGTTATCTGCACTGTTCACACAAGTACAAGGCATCTCCGCTCACTTTGGCTAAACAGAAATGTGTCCCTTTGCAATATCAAACACTGACAAATAAGAGAGCACGACACTGTATGATTTCTAGAGCTGATATAGGGCAATTTGTTCAGCAGAGTGATGTAAGCTTCATTATGATTGCGTCATCCATGACTTCTAGGAATAACATGATGCAGTTCATATCATGTATGACGCAATACCAGCTTCAGATTGCATCATTCATTGTTTTGCCTAAAAAGCAAATACTGTCCAAACCCAGTCATAGATTTATTCATAGATCCAGTCAAAGATGTATTTTAGTCATTTCTGGTTTAAATTGAGATCCCTTCCCTTTATAACTCACTTATCCTCCGCCATTCCCATGTCAAGGGTCGTGTATACTGACCCAATAGCATATCTTGAAAACTAGAGTCAATCAACAATTTTAAGCATCATTTTCGTTCTCAGTGACCCAGAATTAGTAAAGTTTGACTACATTTATTTCAGAAGCATTTTGGCTGTAGAGCAGTGTTATTACTCTATAGTCAGAATAATCCCTCCAATTATTTTAAAACTGACACAAAGAGCATAGAAGATTCAGAGGAGAAAGAAAGAGAGAAAAAAAAAGCCAATCACACTTTAATGAACTAGGACTCACTACAACTCCGCAAGGTTTTAGGACAGTAGCAATTCTGAATATTTATTTTGAAGGGAGCACAGATTCAAAAAATGCTGTGAGGGAGATAACATCAGAATATGTTCAGTAAAATATGCCCCAGGATAAGGAACTTCTGCCCCTTTTGGTTTCTGAGATCTACTGATTAACAAAGGTTCCTTTTACATTTCAGTACCATCTGTTTCTCTTCTGTGCATCGTATTTTACTCTGAATCATACCCCAGACATTTTTTCTACAACAGACTCAGTACTGATAGGATTTCAAATTAGGAAGTGTAATTGCATTTCTGCATTTTTATTACATTCCTTTGCCAACATATCTACCAATAAAAGATCATAATGGATGAAATTCAGTTAAATGAACCAATGGAGTTATATGTAAGCTAGTTTATCTACTAAATCACTTTACTTAGTTATTGGATTTCATATGTTGCTTCCATATTTTAAAAAAGAAGCAACAACAAAAACAAAATAAATTAACCCCCCACCACCAAAAAACAACAAAAAACACACCCCCCGCACACAATTTTTAAATCTTAACTGATGCTATAACATAAGAAGAGATCTTACAATAGGGTAAAGGACATCATTACTAAAGCACTTCCCATTATAATAAGAACATAAGAATGGCCATCCTGGGTCAGACTAAAGGTCCATCTAGCCCATTATCCTGTCTTCTAACAGTGGCCAATTCTAGGTGCCGCAAAGGGAATGAACAGAAAAGGTAATCTTCAAGTGATCCATCCCCTATAATTTGCAAGACAAGACACAAACAAACATCTGTCTTCTTGAAAAGTGCCTTTTACCTTTACATATCCAATGTCTAACAGAGCCAGAAGCAATTTAGCAGTCTTGTTTAGGTTGATTTAAATTCACATTTATTTTAATGTATGTTTATAAAAATGAAAGTCATTTGGTTTTCTGCATTGCTTACTGATGTCAGATACAGTACTGTACTGCCAGAGCCATTCATTTGTTTTGCAAAAAAAAAAGATAAATATGATAATAACTGCTCGCGTGGACAGCTGGTATTAGTAATGCAAGTATTAATTTAAAATATATACTTAACATATTTTCATCTTGGACTTACAGAATCAAAACTTTAATGATTTCTCTTTTAAAAATATCATATGGATAACAACTGGTGCTAAAATCCTCATTATATAGAAAGTATTTGGCTCATGAGAAGCAACTGTTTTCAAAGAGGCTTCATATTGATTTAGGGAAAAACTGGGACCGATAGCCATTATTTCAGTGGCAGCACATTTTCCATATTACACCCACAGATGTAAATGCCAGTGACAATGATAATATGACACCAAGGTCTTCAGGATCATCCATAGATCCATTTGTAGAAAATATCTTTGAAATGTAAAAACCAAAGGGACTATTCAAGGGAGAAATATCAAATGTACACCCACCTCTTTTTTTAACCCTTACAAGTGGAAATATTTGCCCCATTAACCTATGGGACAACATTTGCATTCATTTACATTTATACTTATATAATTAATAGGGTCTCACTCTTCCTCCCCAATTAGCAACATACATATAAACTGTCATATCAATAAAATCTTACTGAATTAAAATAAAAATCACTTACTGGCATAAGTAGAATTGTGGCAAATGGGAAGTAGATAGGGAGGTATTCGCACCCTTTGCACCAACAGTGAATTTAGTGGGATTAACTATTTACTGGGATTTTCATGAGAGCTAGAAGTGGCAGATGTTGGGAAGAACGCACTCCAGAAGGTTAAGCTACAATAATGCTTTTTAAAAAGGTACACCTAAATGCATCAGGCTCATAAATTAGGCTATTAAATGCCTGGGGTGAAATCCTGGTCCTAGTGAATTCAGTAGGAAAACTCCTATTGATTTAAATGGGCTGAAGATTTCACCTCCTGAAACACAAGCACACTTGATCATTTTCAACAGGTGACACTTAAGAATACAGATGATACAGTGCTTTAAAAGAAAGCCACAGAAGTAAGAAGATGCCTTCCCTACTGAGCTAGCTGGCTGGCTGTGAAGGGGAATGCACACTACAGGAAGTCAGAGAAATCACTACCACCACTGTCCTTCTACCCTCCTGAAAGCAACGGGAATTACTGTGTGCCTCCTGAAGCACAATTGCTTGGAACTTCCACTGGGGCAGTGTAGGTTTGCCCTGCCACCACAAAGAACAATGCTTAAAAATCTAACTAACTAACTAAGCCCAAAGCAATTTACTTTTGAAGAGTTGCAAATTTATTTTTTGTTTCAGAGCCCAAGAGTACAAGACAATAAATCTCATGTTTTCAGCATACACATTGAACAATAACAACAAGGGGGTTATTTTTTTATCCTACTAATTGGGTATATAAGCAGAAAATGAGGTTTTGGAAGAAGCAGCAGTTCAGAGGTAAAGAAAACCTATGGCAAACTATTATTATTAATATCTGTGGAGGAGTAAAGGGGGTTATTTAAAGTTAAACGTTATCTCAGCATCACCTACTCCTAAATTCTCTTCTTGGTTTCAAAAGATGCTGTTAACTTAAAATAAGGAGAAAGGAGCTGTTCAAAGCTGCTTCAATATTGTACAGGACAGAGGACATGCAGGAGGAAGTATGCTAATGGTCAAGGGGTGCTGATCAGTGTGAAAGTGAAGGCATGAAAACCACTCTCCAATTAGCTGAAAAGCTGATGATACTGAAATGCAACTGGGAACACTAAGGGCTTGATCCTATTCCCACTAGTTTCAGCAGGAGCAGGATTGTGTCCTAAATTAGGTGTGCAATGGGACAATACATTCAACTGCACCATATCCATTTAGGGTGACCAGACTGCAAAAATGAAAAATCAGGACAGGGCGTGTGTGTGTGGTGGAGAGGGGAGGAGGGGTAATAGACACCTATATAAATATCAGGACAGTCCATATAAAATCGGGACATCTGATCACTCTAAGTCCATTGATCAGATCTCTAAAAATAATCTTACTGCTTTGTGCTTCAGTGTGCTGCATGAACATTTAAAATGCATACTTTCCAGGTCTAGTCTTGCCTGTACAGAACTCTTAACAAACAAAAGTTGTTTGATTTCTTAGTTTTCACCCGAGCCTTGAAATGCACGTCTCTCATGTGCATGCATGTGGAGGGCACAACTGTAGAAAGAGACCATCACACCATACATAGTTTGTTTAGTTCTAAATCACAAAACATTCATATCTAACAGAAGGAAAGGCATGCCAATTTCTATGGTCCTTAGGCAATCCTCAGGCAGCAGAAACATAAGGGCGATCAAGTTTAACAGGTTTACATGCATCAATATTAGATTATGGTTTTTAATGGCACAGTTAAGGGATTGTCAGCATTTTCTTCAATTTTAGGGTATTATACCTTGATCATATTTATGGTATTATACCTTGATCATATTTATGGTATTTTGGTATGAAACTGTTGTCTGTAATAAACTTCAGGATTATTTTAAGTGTTTTTTTTTTAAAAATGTAGTGCTCCCTTGCTCTCCAGTGGGGAGGGAGGCCACTCTGCCTCAAAGTGTTCAGGTTCAGTCCTCAGGCTCGAGTCACATCGGTGGGGCTGAGCCTTAAGCAGCCTAGAGCTTTGAGCCCATCTGACAGAGGCAAGCAGACAACAATAATCTGGAGCTCCTGCTCCTGGGTGAGGCAGCTCCCGGCACAGTCCCTAGCTCGCAGTCCCTTAATGGGGCTGACAACACTTAACCGTCTAGAGTCCTAGCCCTCGGGCGGGACTGGGCTGGTAGCAGGTTATAGCCTAAGCCTCCTGGCCCAGGCAGCCAGCAAATACACTGAGTGAATAAGCTCTAGCCCTTTGGGCGGGACAGAGAAAGGGGAAAGCTTTAGCCTAAGCTTGGAGCTCAAGCAACCAACAAACACACACAGTCTTGAGGTTCAGGTAAGGGGGAGTGCCCTAACAGTCTAGGGGTTCTGAAAGGGTTTTACACACCCAGCAGTCACTATAGGGTGCTAACAAGGGGATTCACAGAGCACAGGCCTCCTGGCCTAAGGTGGGGAGTTGGCCACCTTGTGTTTGGGGTAGCAAGGGGACATGGGTCCACTCTACTCCACCACGTGCCAACCCAGGATCCTAACAGTGGCAGAGTTGTCGTAGAGGAAAGTCAGTGCTACAATATGTCTTTTTCTTTTGGTTTATTACATATGCCAGGAAGGATTGATTTACATGTTGGTGTCCATGACATATAATTTCTTAATTTTATAGGGTGAGTGTGATGTAGATATTTTGTTATTGCCACTTGATGGCCAATGTGAGAATAATTATTTACTGTTAGAAGCCCTCAGGCTGTACTGAGTATGGTCCAGGGGGTCAGGTGTGTGTATGAGAAAGTTTTTCCAAGATGGAAGTCCATTAGTATTCTGTGTGAACCTGTCCCAGAATAAAATATCTCCTTTTTCAGTTTAAATCTGGTTTGGGTCTCCATGTACTACAGTGAGCAATGCTGCAGTTGTATAGCAGCCAATGAGTATCATGAGATCATTTGGATTTCTATCATTAAAAAAGTCCTACTTTTGTCCAAAATGTATTATTAAGTGCATAATAACAGACATGCAACAACTGAAAAAAAATAGGCAGCCCAAGTACAATCTCACCCAAACCCTTGGGTACATATTCTGGTGGCTACCCAAATTGTCACCCAGGCTACAATGCCACACTGGTGTTTTTAGCATGACAGCTTGAGTAGAGTGAGTGCATGTGTGTCCACACAAACTGGGAAATCCTTTCAGCACTTTTCCAGCTACCCTGAGAGGCATAGAAATAAGCACACAAAGCAGCCCCAAGAGAAGTATCAGGTGGGAAAAATTGATACTAGACTAGGTTTGGGACCTGTTTTGGGCCTTAGGACTGGAGCCCATGGTAGAGAGAGGACATGGGTTGCAGTGCAACTGTGAGATTGTATGCTGATATCCATGCATCCAGTGGCATGGGCTGCTGCAACAAAGAGGGAAAATGGAACAAACCCTGGGAAGAGAACCGTATCGAAAGGAGGATGAAAGATCTCTACTTAGTTTGGGCTTTATTTACAATTGTTCATGAGTGATGTACCCAAGTATTCAGATTCTAATATCTAAACTGTATTGTTAAATCTATTCACCTAAACTTGGGTTATTGCTGAATATGTACTCTATGTAGGATATGACTTTTAAAAACTAACTTTATATTTGTGGATAATCTAAGCACCATACCCAGGTGTATAGACACTCTTTTCCCAACCTATGTATTATATAATTTTTAAAACATTAGCTTTAACAAAATTTTTAATCTTGGAAAGGGTAGAGGGCTTATCTATCTTTACCCAGAAAGAAAACCGAGGCAGCAGCATCACTATGGGATGAAGTAAGAAATCTGTGACAGCTACACTTTGTCGTCTGGATTGCAGAACCAACAGAAAGGAGGGACAGAGCAGCTGAGAAGAAATTTTGTTGATTAAGTGCATCGTAAAAGGCAGAAGTGTCTGTTTTTACAGATGGTACTAGTGGGTGCTTCTGTAACATTTGCCCTAAGTGGATAACTTCAACGTTTAAGCAATCAAGTAAAAATTTAACAGAGATAACCTTAGATGACTCTCAGCCATGTTCAGAAACTCGCTTCTACTCTAACGTTTCCATACATCTGGTGTCTTTGGAGAGAATCTGAGGAGGAAACAAAACCTTTCATTTTGTACCTCAGCTTCTGTTCATAATTCAAAGTGTCAGATGAAAGTAATAGTGATAAAGATTACTGTTGTTGTTGCCTTAGGGGGTTGCTGCAGCCTCAGTTAAATGAGTCCTCATTATTAAATTTCCTTTTTTATTATTTATTGTTATATTGCTTATATATAAAAATTACAAAGAATGTACGTGAGTAATGTGATCTCCGGAGATTCTAGCTAGCTACAGATGATTCAGATGATAAAAAACAATTAGCACTTATATAGAGCTACCAGTAGCTCTTCACTTTATCAAAGTGCCATAGAAAGATTAACAAATTAATTATCCTCACAACAACCCTCTAAAGTCAGAATTATCCCCACTGTAGAGGGGAAAACAAGTGTGAATTTAAGTGACTTGCTTATGACCACATAAAAATGAATAGAGACAGTAATCATTCTTTTACGGAAGTCAGTGCAAATCTTGCCATTGTCTATAATGGCATAGCAGGCTCATGCCCAGAAAATAGTGACAGAACTCAGGTCTTGAATTAGAACTCAGGTTTTTCAAAAGTGCGTAGGAATGTGCA
Source organism: Dermatemys mawii (assembly GCA_007922305.1). NCBI lineage: Eukaryota > Metazoa > Chordata > Testudines > Dermatemydidae > Dermatemys > Dermatemys mawii. The sequence goes on from ML677333.1 coordinate 29,986,400, forward strand.
TGTGAGGCTCTGTACAAGCTTGCAACACAGAACCTTAGAAAGGATGCGGAGTGTGTGTATTTGCCAAATGTTCAGACTGAATAATGGTGAATGAAAGGAATCTCAGTCATACATTTCTCCCTTGTGATACATTATGTTGTTTTGGTAATAGAATGCCCTGGTAATAGAACAAATACTCCAATAACGACACCATTATCATTCTGCTAGATCTGAATGAACAAGTGCTGATTTATATCCCAAAGAGCAGGTGTAATGTGGGCAATGAAAAAATAATGCACTATTGCCCATAAGCAGTAGAATACCTTTAATTAGATTGACTTAAACATCATTAAAAAACTGCTTCAATGCTGTAAAACAAATTGCCAGAGCTAAGCCCAAAATGCATATATTCAAATGTCCTATTAAAATAAAACCAAAATGTTGATGAAAACACACACAGTGTATCCATTAAAAACATTTTCATTAAAAAGATATGTGGAGGCTGCATGCTATTACATGGACATTTGCATACTGCAGTGCAGTACGACAGGCCACTTGTGAAAACAAATAAATACTAGCCATGTAAAGGTGCTAACTATACCTAATCATGAATCTCCCCTTTGATTGTGGCAAAAAATGGAATTTATAGAAAGAACAGATGTGAATAAATACTTGTGACTTACTAGCAAGTTGCTGCTAATTTGGAGGTAATAAACCAAGTTAATCTCAAGCAAAAACAATATAGCTGTGGTAATACTTAAATAATTAAAACAGATGCTGTAATTCTTAGTTAATTAAAATATATGTCAATCCAATGGTATAGATCTGAGAGACTGATTGACAAAGAGAGAAATGTGCTCACAGCATTCAGCAAAGGAGGAGAGAGAGAAAAGCAAAAAATAGAACAAATATTTTCCAGTATTCTTTGTTGGCTTTAAAATATTTCTATTTGAAATGTCACAATTATCCAATGGAGTTGGAGTCAGAAGATGTGGGTTCTGTTTCTGACACTGACAAACTTCCTATGTGTCCTTGCAAGAGTGACTTAGGCCAGTCTTTTCAAACTTGGGATTAGGTGTCGAGCTTTAGATACCCAAGTCTGAAAATGCTGGAACTGTACACGAGAATAGTAATAAATGATCAAGCAGGTATTGTGAGGATTAACATTTGCAAAGACTTGAAAATGTAGAATGCTATGTGAGTAGAATTGTCTATGTTATTCAGAGACTTGTGGCTTTTGGTAGACGATGATGAATAAACTTCATTTAGGAATTCCCACCCTGCAAGTTAAGACTATATTTTCCACCAGTGGTTGAGATAGGTAAATAATAATTATTAATATTAGACAGTTTCTTCTTAACTGTTATGGCCACCAGGTACAATAAGCAGGTGTTTGGCTGTGAATAATTTCTTACAGGCTGCAGATTTGCATGGGAATAGAGGATGTACCAACGCATTCCCAGTAATGTGTTACAGTACTGGTATAATATGTGCATAAGCATTTACAAGCGAGCTTTCAATGTCATGAAAACAAAGATCAAGCTATTGTAAACCTTCCCTGAACTTCCAGATTGCTGACTCAAGCTGAATCCAATCTCACATTGCAAGTGTGACCATCACATTAGGTGAGATTCCATTAATTTAAAAGCAAAGTCTCCAAATTAAATTTCTCTTTTCCACCTTGTATGTTTCTTTGTCTTTCATTTTCAACTAATAAGGAGATGTGTATAATTCATAAATGCAATGACCTGCTATTTATTTTTCAGGTTGCATTTTGTGTTATATATCTCACTGTTGAAAAGCCATACTTAACAGCACTATGGATAGTGAAATGTTGATACTCAGGTTCTACATTCTAACAAACTGGATGCTGTCAACAAAAGGACAAAAATCTTTCTTTTCATACATGTAAGGAAGAAAAGAACACCAAAGCCACAATTCATCTTTACTTTTCTCTTTAGCCCAAGATCCAGATTCTGAAATGAAAAACTAACACAAAATGCATTAGTAATTAACCGGGGAGCTTCAGAAACTGCCAATATTGCCTAGGACTGAAAAGTAAAATATTGGCTCGGATTCCTATTACCAATTTTACACTGTTATAATTATTTTGATTTCAATGGATTTACTCATGGCTTCTAACCTGCATGAGATTAGTATCAAGCCCATTAGCTGTCAAGCAAAATGATGAGTTGAAAGCTAAGCTATAGCAGAAGGTGATGTCATTATCTTTCACGAGGGTGGCAGGCACTGATAAGATTTTTAAATCTACACAAGTTTATCTCTTTGTAAACTTTCTTTTCATCTTGGTGCCATGGACCAGATCCTGCAAGATCCTGACTTCGAAGGGAGCTCTGGGTGCTCCCAATGTCAGGCCTGAAGAATACTGCTGAAAAACAGGGACATGGAACAATCTATTTTCTTAAAATAGTGAGAAGTTACACAGAGTTAGACAGTGCCAGTCTGGCACATGGCTGCATTGGTGACAGAGAGAAGCAGCACCACACTAGAGTGGTGTAGGGGAGATGGTGTCACAGGCTTTCTGCCCCCAGAAAACCTTTGCAGAGATTAGGGTCTAGAGATGAAATCAGGAAGAAATTAAAAAACAAACAAACTGTATATGGGGGTATCCTCAAAGAGTTATGGTGGCCTCAAAGAGATCAGAATGAGCAGGAAGGGGCTTACAGGACATGGTTAGCAGTTAAGAACAATAATGAGTTAAGTTTCATGGGCCTGCTGAAAATATGGGAGGAATAGCTGAGGAGGTAGGTCAGAAGTTCATAAGTGGCTTGGGGTTTCAGGTATGAAATTTCAAGCAAAACTGTAGGGCAGAGGGACGGGCTGAACAGCTCCCAGTTTTATGTTTATGAAACTAATCTGAATTAAAAGAAGCCAGTTGCACACTGGTCTATGTAAAGTCCCCAAGCACCAGCCACTAAAACAAGAGAGAACATATCTATCTAGGTTTATATACATCCCTATCACCATAGCTTTCTAAATTCTCATGCTTCAACGATTAAAATGATCAATTTAGGGTAAGAGTCAGATTGGAAAATGTATAAGACCTGCTTCCCCAAGCTCCACCATAGGTTGGACTGGATGGCTAGGTCAGCTCTCTCTCGAGTCTCTGATCTTGCTGGCTCCACTCTGAGCTCTCCCTGGGCTGATCTGGCTGTTGATTCCTATGGTCACTTGAAGGAACTGTTCTGATACCTGTTTCTTCTTAGGTAGACAGAGCAGAGAAGGGTTTTTTTTTTTTTTTTTTTGGTGGGCCTACTTCTATTTTCAGCAACCAGTCTCCTCTACTGGATTCAAGTTGCAGAGGGAGCCAGGACACATAGGAGGGTGGCATGGATACCCAAACTTCCAAGTTCATGTATCCCAAAATGACAGTGCTGGCAGAGTGACCTCAGGCAGTGATCATATTAATGGCTTTCTAGTGGCTTTTTCCTGTTCCCAAGGTTGGGTAGGCAGCTGGCTGTAGTTTGTACAACTCTTATCTTCATCTGTTTTCTTTTTTATTTAAGTTTGGTTGTTCTGCATTTGGCCAATAGGAATTAAACTAACAGTGGACCAAAAATATGCTGGCTTACCATATACCTATGACAGCTCAGTCCTGGAAGAACTTTGTTCAGTTACAGTATTACACAATTGGCCAGGTGAATTGAAGTTTCTTTTCAGCTTTCTCTAAGGCAGTACAGCACAGGCCACCATCAGATACGGTGTCTAGACTAGGCCCTGCAGTTGCTTCTGCTCCATACTTCTGACACCCTAACAAGCCAACTAAGCTGCCTAATGGACCATCCTGCCCAATTGGTTCGATAGTGGCAGCAGTAGCTTGATGGCTGCTCAGTGAACAAGTCCATGGACTCTCTCTCTCCCTGTTCTTGTCTTCCCTAGTCCTGCTCCCGCTGTGCTCCTCCACAGCTCCAGCCCAGATCCTGTCCTGCACTCGATCTTGTACCCATCCTGTCCCAGCTTTGTTCCTGCCTTTCCTGACTCCTGGTAATCTGGTTCCAACCTTCATCTCTCATTCCTGTTTCTATCCTGACCCTTGGCTCTAGCATTTTGACTCTGGTTCTGACCTTTGGTCCTCCTTTTGGCCCTGTCTCTCAACCCCTGGGTCTGGCATTCAGACACCGACTCCAGCTATAACCTTTGGTCCTGCTTCCTCTGGGGCGGGACGCGACCCCTCTGGGGTATGAGGGCTGTCTGGTACTGCTTCCTGTTTCTGGTCCTGTCTCAACCCCTAGATTTGGCATTCAGACTCCAACCACTAGGCCTACAACTCACTTTCCTGACACATAGAACAGTTGCATTAAATAGACAACCAATCATTTTCATGATGGACATCTCAATATTTTTTCTTCTGTACCTGTAAATGTAACAAGTGTTGACCAACATACAGTGGGCTAATACATCTATCACATTATCAATATGTAGGAGTCACACCACATACATGATTATGCATCGAAGTACAGAATATCAATATTACACTATATTGAATATACATTTCTGGCAGTGTTCTGGCCTGAATTGGCCAGTGTCTTTCTATAACCCTATTCATATGTGTTAACCCTTTGCAAAGCTGAAGTCAGCTTTGGCATTAAAAAATAAGAAACTTGTCAAAGGCAAAATATATTAATGTTTTTCCCTAGTACAAGCTGGGGAGGTATCTTCACAGACCAGTACCTGGAATGTTACTATCCAAAAGAAAGATAAGGAAGGTACAGAACAAAAAGTTTCAGTGACTATAAAGAGATTTGTCACTATAAAAACGTCCTATAAATGCTACCATCTGAAATATGTTGCTTTGGAGGGAAGCTTTCTTTGTAAAGTGAATTCAACAACACTGTATGAGACAGCTTCCCAAAAATTGGCATTATACTGAACCGTTTCTCCTGTACTATACTATTATTGACTCTTAGCAATTTACCTGACTGAAATTATTTATTTGGTCTCTTGAGTATATTTCAAAATGAACCAAAGTGTGGTCAAGCAATTGACTACACAATTTACCAGCAGAAGTAAGCCAATTTTGTGGAAGGCGGAGCTATGGGAAGATTTAAGATGGAAATTTACAGTAAGGCACACTGGCCTCTCTTGTTAAGGAAATTCTATTTTTAGACTGAGAGTATATATTTTTCTTTGTGTTGAAAAGTTTTATACCAGTTAAACATTTACTTTGCATTATTATGTAGTATCAGGAAGCTACATAGTTTACATAAGATTTTTTAAAAAATGAGCAATTTTAAATTTTATTGCTGCCTTTTTAATTATTATTCCTCGACTTTTAAAGCCAGGTGCACTAGTTTACAAAAGTTAAAATGCACAGAATTTGGAGGGAGAAAAATAACTCTCCAAATATTGTTAAAAAAAAATTAAGAATAACATAAAAGATTTTCTATTGTGACAAAGCTCCAAGTTTGTACTTGTGGGTCCTGCGCTTCCTGGCAGATTTAGGGGCCTCAGAAACTCATCTAGGCCCCAGAGTGACCTCTCTTTCTCAGTATAATTGGCAAGAGTCACCCCCTAGTGAGTTACCTTCATCACAGGCCAGTATGGAAGATGGAAAAATGGGGAGCCCGGGCCCACCCTCTACTCCGGACTCCAGCCCAGAGACCCTAATAGTATCAGCTAAGATGGCTGACCTTTTATCCACAAAACACAATACAATTCCCTGGGCTACTTCCCCACAGCAGTCCCTGCTTCTTCAAACTCCACTTCACCCTTACCTCAGGGCCTCCTTCCTCCTGGATGATATGTTGTCCACCACTCAGTCTCACCAATAGCACAACCTCCTTCCACAGCTCCTGACACCCACAGCGCACCTGACTAACTGGGAGGTTTGTATCTGGTTTCAGCCAGTCCCTGATTGGCTTCAGGTGTCCCAATTAGGCTAGCTGTTTCTACTCCTTTCTAGAAGGTTCTTAATTGGCCCCAGGTGTCTTGATTGGCCTGGAGTAGTCTTTGTTTGGCTATCCAGGGAACAGGGACCTGCACATCCTCAGACTAATATACCTGCCTTCCAGCACTCCCCTATATCCTTCTGGTCTGACTCCGTCACACTATATATATATGTGTCCCATTGGAAAGCTAACACATTCTACAGTAGAACCTCAGTTATGAACACTTTGGGAATGAAGGTTGTTTGTAACTCTGAAAAGTTCATAACTGTGAACAAAATGTTTTTAGTGGTTTATGTTTAACACAGTACTGCACTGTATCTGTCCCTTTTTTTTTTCTTTTGTCTCTGCTACTGCCTGATTGTGTACTTCCGGGTCCAAATGGGGTGTGTGTGGTTGACTGGCCAGTTCTTAACTCTAAGGTTCTATTGTAATCCAAAGGAGTCAACTGTAAACCCATCCAGCACCGCAGACCTGCTTTTTGGTGGTAAACTGCACATCTGATGGGAAGGAAGGAAACATTTTTCTATCAGCCTGTCTGAAGTCAGCGGGCTGGAATGTTAGCAGCAATCTGGTGAAACAGGATTACTGGGCAGAATACAGATGAGAGTTAAAGGTGCATAATAAATATAATTGATCACATGCTTCTGCACTTCATCACATGGCTATCAATACTGCATGGTTGGTACAAAATTCAGTAATTCAATTGCTTATATTCTGGTGTCCATGAAAAATGCAATGAAGCATCATTGTTACTTCTGAAAATTAAAAATGAAAAGTTAGAATCATACTCCACTAAAGAATTGATCAAATTTAAACACAGGATTTTTAAATTGTTTATTAAATTTTCATTTCCTGCTTCTTTTGCAATGTGTAATACAAAGACTTGAGATTTTTTTTCCTTCCTAAATGAGCCTCATTTGGAATATGATTAATATAGAAAAAAGCTGAATCACATTACAAAGTCAGTTTGATCAACTGGCATTGCCAGCACAGTCTCCCAGACAATTATACTGGGTAGCAATAATAAGAAAGACATTTTTCTTTTAAAATTAACTTACACAACAGACCCTCTTTGGAAGTCAGACTGCTACTCACAAAATGGCACTGCTCCAATAATTAAAAAAAGAAAGACTCCAAACATGCATCATAAGCCTTCACTCAATAATTTTATGTTTGTTCTAACTTAACAGCAAAAGTGACTTAAGTGCTAAATCATTAAACAACTCTTATTTTATATACTTGCTTATTAGGATGTTTCAGCACATTGATAGACAACCCTTGTTTCTGGAAAGAACAGAAAACGTCATGTGTCTGCCTATAAACAAAGGCTGTAATATAGAATGTTAGAATGATACGTCTTTAAAAAAGGCTGCCTCCCATTGAGCCAGACCGGAGACAAAGCACTGTATATCAACTAGAGACTTAATTTAAAAAGATAGAATGCAAGTAGTGACAGTTCAGGTACTTGTTCCATCCACAAAGTTACACTCTAGTATTCTCAAATTGTGAGAGTAACAAAATCATTGGCAAAACTACATTTTGTTAGTGTATTTAGCAGCAATAATGTGTGCAAGATCCCCAGTTCTCAAAGAGCCATGAATCATTTCTTTTGTTCTAGTGATCCTGTTAAAACAGAGCTCTGTGTTTTTCCTTCCTCCACCACCTGACCTTCCATTTTCACTAACCTTTTGTAAGGATGCATTCTCCCAGGCAGCAGGTTTAAGTGATTTACACTGTTTTACACTAACGGGAAGAAATGACTGTGTCCCCTGGAGCAGCCACACTTTTAATCAAACATAGCTCATAAATCACATTTAGGACTTTCAGAGCTCAATCAATAGGATATTTTATAGTCTGCAACAAAATTATCTGGAAAGTAGTAGAAGTAAAGGACAGATGTAGCAGGGGAACCACACAGATATAGCTCTGCAACCTGTCTGCCTATAGGGATTTACCTGCCAATTTTAACAATGAGTGATCTACCCCAAAACTCTCATGCGTTTGTGACCAACGCATCGTTGTCTGCTAATGAAGCATGTTTGGAGGTCATGATCGATAATACCAAAGCAGAGTATATTTCCTATTCCATTTTACCCTCGTTTAGGGACAATTACTAATACCTTTTTCACTAAAGTTTGGCTACAGTCTTGCTCTCATAGACAAAAGTTTCCATGACTTTGCTAACTAAACACTTTACATTTGTCTGATGCTGTCTCAAAAGTATCAGAGTGTTAGTTTGGAATTGCAGAAGTGACAAAGAGTCCTGTGGCACCTTAAAGACTAACCAAAGTATTAGAGCATAAGCTTTTGTGGGATAATACCCACTTTGTCCGACGAAAACTTGTGCTCTAACACTTTAGTTAGTCTTTAAGGTGCCACAGGATTCTTTGTCACTTCTCTCAAAAGTAAATCAGGGAATTTCAAGGCCTTCTCAGAACTAATTCTGGTACATGTCTCCCTTAACTTCAATTTGCCTATTTAATGTAGCAAATTCTTCATCTAGTTTGATTTGTATGCACAGTATATATTGTATGCTATTTTACTATGTAATGTAGGCAAACAATTACTGCCTCATGTAATGAAGGAACTACCATTGGTACAAACTTAATATGAAAGTTTATGGCAAAAGTTAGGGGAAAAGTTGCTATAAAAATTCTAAATTACAGCTAAAATACTTGGATCATTTTAGTGATCAATCTAGATGATGTATTATATACAAATGAATACTTTGCTTCACAATTTATGATATATATTATGGAAAACAAAAGATACAATGCAATTTTTTCAGATTGCCTTAGCAGTTAGCAGAATTACAAAACTTCCATTGATGTTAATGCAATGCTGTAAAATCTCGTACATCTTTTAGCTAATGATTAAGTGAACTTTTGCTTAGGAAAAATCCTGAGCTGTGGAGACAGAGAGAGAATGCAATAGTAGTAGAGATAATTAAGATTAGAATTTAACTTTGATCTTAGGTATTTATATATCCTTGCAACAGAGTGCTGAGGGCTAGTTCCTGAGTCAGCACATGGGTCACTATTAGTACTAATTAGGTTCCTCTGGAGAAGACTAATTGGACAGAGATGTACTTGATTAACACCAGGACAAATTGGGGCTAGTGAGTCAATGAGCGAATTAGCCCATTAACAGGAAGGCTGTATGATAGCTGGAAGGAGAACTGACCTGACCAAGAGGAAACTCTGAGTAGAGACACTTTCACCTCCGTCTCCCACGCCCTTTTTGTAGACGTGTTGGAAAGTGGAGATAGTGTGTCAAGGTGTGGAGATTCTGCTATGTGCTGGTGGAGGGCTTAACCCACTGTAAATAAACTACACAGGAGTGTTTACATTCAAGGAGGACTCAGAGCAGTCTATGTTCATGGAAGAAGCCGGGGTGTGGCATGCATCCCTGTCACTGGCCTCTATTACCATAGCATTTGAGAAGCTTTACTATAGTTATCTTCACATCATCCCTATGAGATATGAGGATAATAATACTTCCCTTTTACAGATGGGGAACTGAGGCACAGGAATTCTAAGTGACTTGCACAAAGCTGTCCATTCCTCCACTGTCCTGTGCTGCTCCTTCCCCTGCCTTGGATCTGCTCCCAGGAGCCTCCTGTTACTGTGCAGAGGGATAAAGGAGGTGCTAATGTCAGGGTGTCCCATACTCCCTGCTCCTGCCCCCCAATCCTGCACCCTATAGCCAAGAGCACGGGAGAACATAACCGGGCTTAGAACAGAGGGAGATTTCTGGCAACAGCTGCAGTCTCAACTTGCTGATCTACTTAAAAAGGCCATGTATCGTAGAATCATAGAATACCAGAGTTGAAAAGCACCTCAGGAGGTCATCTAGTCTAACCCCCTGCTCAAAGCAGGGCCAGTCCCCAACTAAATCATCCCAGCCAGGGATTTGTCAAGCCTGACCTTAAAAACCTCTAAGGAAGGATATCCCATGACCTCAATAGGTAACCCACTACAGTGCCTCACCACCCTCCTAGTGAAAAAGTTTTTCTTAATATACAACCTAAACCACCTCCTCTGCAACTTGACACCATTACTCCTTGTTCTGTCATCAGCTACCACTGACAACAGTTTAGATCCATCCTCTTTGGAACCCCCTTTCAGGTAGCTGAAAGCAGCTATCAAATCCCCCCTCAGTCTTCTCTTCTGCAGACTAAACAATCCCAGTTACCTCAGCCTCTCCTCATAACTCCTGTGCTCCAGCCCTCTAATAATTTTTTGTTGCCCTCTACTGTACTCCACATCCTTCTTGTAGTGTGGGGCCCAAAACTGGACACAGTACTCCAGATGAGACCTCACCAATGCCGAATAGCAGGGAATGATCACAGCCCTCAATCTGCTGTAAATGCCCCTATTTATACAGCCCAAAATGCCGTTAGCCTTCTTGTCAACAAGGGCACACAGTTGACTTGTATCCAGCTTCTCATCCACTGTAACCCCTAGGTCCTTTTCTGCAGAACTGCTGCCTAGCCATTTGGTCCTTAGTCTGCAGAATTCTTCTATCTTAAGTGCAGGACTCTGCACTTGTCCTTGTTGAATCTCATGAGATTTCTTTTGGGCAAATCCTCTAATTTGTCTTGGTTTCTCTGTATCCTATACCTACCCTCCAGCGTATCTATCACTCCTCCCAGTTTAGTGTCATCTGCAAACTTGCTGAGGGTGCAGTCCACGCCATCCTCCAGATCATTAATGAAGATATTGAACAAAACTGGCCCCAGGACCGACCCTTGGGGCACTCCACTTAATACTGGCTGCCAACTAGACGTGGAGCCAGTGAACACTACCCATTGAGCCTGATGGTCTAGCCAACTTTCTAGCCACGTTATAGTCCATTCTTCCAGCCCATATGTCTTTAACTTCCTGGCAAGAATACTGTGGGAGACAGTATCAAAAGCTTTGCTAAAGCCAAAGAATAACACATCCACTGCTTTTCCCTCATTCACAGAACCAGTTATCTCATCATAGAAGGCAATTAGGTTAGTCAGGCATGACTTGCCCTTGGTGAATCCACGCTGACTGTTCCTGATCACTTTCCCCTCCTCTAAGTGCTTCAGAATTGATTCCTTGAGGACCTGCTCCATGATTTTTTCAGGGACTGAGGTGAGGCTGACTGGCCTGTAGTTCCCCAGATCTTCCTTCTTCCCTTTTTTAAAGATGGTAGCTACATTAGCTTTTTTCCAGTCATCCGGAACCTCCCCCAATCACCATGAATTTTCAAAGATAATGGCCAATGGTTCTGCAATCACATCGGCCAACTCCTTTAGCACCCTCAGATGCAGTGCATCTGGCCCCATGGACTTGTGCTTGTCCAGCTTTTCTAAATCTGAATTACTTCTTTCTCCACAGAGGGCTGGCCACCTCCTCCCCATACCGTGCTGTGCCATGCAGTAGTCTGGGAACTGACCTGGTCTGTGAAGACAGAGGCAAAAAAAGCATTGAATACATTAGCTTTCTCTACATCCTCTTACACTGGATTGCCTCTGTCTTTCAGCAAGGGGGGCACACTTTCCTTGACTTTCTTCTTATTGCTTACATACCTGAAGAAACCCTTCTTATTACTCTTAAGATCTCTTTCTAGCTGCAACTCCAAGTGTGATTTGGCCTTCCTAATTTCACTCCTGAATGCCTGAGCAATATTTTTATATTCCTCCTTGGTCATTTGTCCAATCTTCCACTTCGTGTAAGCTTATTTTTTTGTGTTTAAGATCAGCAAGGATTTCACTGTACTTAGAGTGTACTTAGAGTGGGATCAGTGTACTTAAAGGGGCAATGTGTGTCTCTCTCACACATAGAAGTGTCTCTCTGTCTCTCACTGCCATGCTGTCTCTCCTCCCTTCATTTCTGCTGCCTTGTAGAATGTGAGGCTACATTAACAGCAATGTGTTAACCCTTGAGGGCTCAGCTGCGTGCCAGTTCATCATTCAGCAGTAAGGCATTCTCTGGGAAGTATCCCATTCTCTTCCGTCGTCTAACTTCACCATCTCAACCAAGCTTCACAGTCATCATTGCTGTGTACAGTATTAAATTATTTATTTAAAATGTATATTGTACATTTTGTCTGGAAAAAAAAAATTCCCTGGAACCTAACTCTTCCTATTTACATTAATTCTTATGGAGAAATAGGATTCATTAACATCATTTCATTTGAAGTAGCATTTTTCAGGAACACAACTACAACATTAAACAAGGAGTTACTGTCTATAACTACTCTCTTTTTTATATATGTGGCAGGAAAGAATGCCCCGTAGAACAGCTACATCATTACAATGCGTATTTATCTTTGTCTCTTCCTTGCCATGTTGTCTTTTTTAGATATCTTTATAAAATGAGTACTTTAAATCCATTTAACTACAAACTCCGTGAAGATACGCAGTACAGTATTGCTGATGTTAGAAATTAACAGAAAAATTAAACTTGTTACATTGACTTTTTGAATAATTCTTTAAAAAACACATCTGAATTATCTCTGGAACATCAAGTTTAAATGATATTATTATTAATAAAATAGAGAATATAATAATATTTATTACTAATAAATTATGCCAAGCATTATTGTATAATTCATTTATCTAGGATCTTTAATTTCAAGGATCCTCAAAATATTAGCATGACCAGATGTCCCAATTTTATAGGGATAGTCCTTATTTTTGGGCCTTTTTCTTATATAGGTGCCTATTACCCTCCAACCCCTGTCCCGATTTTTCACACTTGCTATCTGGTCATCTGAGAAAATGTATAAATATATTTGGGTCCCGTTCTTATGGAGTTACTCATAAATCTGCAGAAAGAGAAATATTATATATATATACCTATAGGAACTGTAGGCGCACCATTGAAATGCAGCTTTGAATCTGGGGTGAAATTCAGCACAATACAACAAGCTCAGACAAGGAAGTAAAACATATTTAATGGAAGTGAAATTTAGGTAATGACTCAAATTGGAATTTGCTACTAACACTAGAAGTCTAACCTCCTATTTCTTGTAACACTGACACTATGATACAAAGCCGTGAGATGGTTATATATGAGGCAAGCCAATGACTTGTTCAAATCTTACATAACCGTTCTAACATTCATCTTCTAAACTTTGCAGGAATGCATAAGGCTATAGCTACAGTAGTATAAACCCTTTGAAAAATGTCAAGAGAGCTAACAGTGCAATAATCATACTTTGTATATCTATAGCACCTCCCATCAAAGAATCTCAAAGAGTAATGACATGATCCAAAGCTGAGTGAGGTTAATAGAAAGGGCAAGTCTACACACCAGATGGGAGGTGTGATTCCCAGTGAAGATAGACAGACTCATGCTAGCTCAGCAGAGTTAGTGTGCTAAAGATTGCCATGTGGATGCTGTGGCACTGGAAGGGGGCTCAAGCTAGCTGACCAAGCTCAGTCCTAGGGATGTGGGTGGGGTTGGACTTTAATGACTAATCTGAGCTGCCATCATGGCCACACTGCTATTTTTAGTGAGCTAGTTCGATCAGAGCTAGCAGGAGTCTGTCTACCTGTGCTGGGAATGACACCTTTCAGTTGTAAGGTAGACATTAGTCCATTGATTTCATTAGTCTTTGGATGAGACCTTTTGTGAACACTAAATTTCTCAATATCCCTGTGAGGCAAGGAAGTATTCTTACACCCATTCCATCAAAGTTGATCAAAACAAGATGTAGAGGGGGTTAAATGACTTCTCCAAAGTTATGCAACAAATCTGTGGCTAACTCAGGAATATCAGAGTGCTTGAATACTAGTGCCCTGTGCTAACCAGGAGGCGAAGTCACATTTTCTGTATCACACACTGAACTTGTCAGACAGCATTCCTACATAGACCTGGGCAAAAAGAAAAATACATCAAAGAAACACCATGGAAAATTAGTGCCATGCAGTTAGAGTGACTGTTGTGCCCTCAGGCAATCTTCCTAATCTACCGTGCTGCTTTTCTCCACTAATTATTGTACTTTTTCTTAACAAAAGAGTAATCTCATCTCATTGAAATCTGACTGCTCTTTTGTCCTCTCAAATGCACCTTTAGCTCAGTAAGAATGAGTGACATTCTTTGATTTGTCTGTAGGTCTTACCCTCTCCAATGCACTTTGGCTTTGCTATTTTTCCCACTTAAAATTGAATGCTGTGTGTGGAGTACATCTTATACTGTTATCCCAAAGCAGCTCAACAGTGAGCTCCCATCACAAAATTCATTCCACAAAACTACTTGACAGGATCTTTCTCTGAATTTGATCTAGTTCAAGTGTCAGACTTTCTAGACACTAATCCCTTTTCCTTTTAACTTGCTTTTTCTTCCTATTCCTACAACTACTATACAGTTTGTCAACTTTAGAGTGAAGTGAAAGGGCTACCATCTACTGTAGTCTAACCATTATAAAAAAACCCACCACTCCATTAATCATGATTTCATTTTGTTTATATGTGAATGGTATATGCTATTTACCTCTCTAAATTCCACTCTGGTTCATTTTTAAAACCACAGGCAACCCATTTTCAGTTATGAGAGCCTTCTGTTATTGTCCCTCTACTACAGTCTTGTTTTTTTTTACTTCCTTTGTTCCTGTTATAGATCTGAAGTAATATGTGCAGAGGGATAAGTCAGGCCTGGTTGATAGATTCTACTCTCTGGCACATCATGTATGTCATGGTCATGGAAGTGATGGCAGGATGCAGCAGGCTTTTGCCTGAAAGGAGCTCATATGGAAACATGAAAAGAACAACAAATGTAAACTATAGGCATTGTGACTGATCATGGCTGGACAAGTAAAGCATGGCAATTATTAACTCTATGCTGTTGTAGGACTATTGAGGTTCTCTTCCCCAAATAACCATTTACTGTTGGCAGTGAGTATATTAGCTTTGCTACTGCTCTTTTGTTATTGGAGTTCTTCAATCATTTTATGTCACTATCTCGAGAATTGGCCAGTATGTCAGCTAGGCTGAGCCCCAAAGTACCTCAATTTGCCTTCCAAACTTCACATGTTCAAGATCATCAGAGAGAACTTCAACTGAGGAACATAGCTCCTGTAGGCTTCAGTTTGCCCTTCAAAAGAAGCACCACCTCTCTGATTAAAAGTGAGTGATGTTCATGAATCTGGAGAAATCTCAAATACAAGGGAAGATCTGAGAGGGCCTCACTCACACAGGATGCAGCAGTGCATCAGGGATGGCTCCAGGCACCAGCGCACCAAGCGTGTGCCTGGGGTGGCAAACCAGTAGCTTAGAGGGGCAGTCTGTCAGTCTTCAGCGGCGTTTCTACAGGAAGTCTGCTGGTCCCATGGATTTGGCAGCAATTCAGTGGCGGGTAAGCCCCAGGACTGATGGACCACCCGCAGAAATGCCACTGAATGCCACCTGACTGCCATGCTTGGGGTGGCAAAACACGTAAAGCGGCCCCTGCAGTGCACAAAGCTGAACATATTGTGATTTTCATTTTGCATGTTTGGTTTTGTTGTCAAAAATATTTGCCGTAAAATAAACTGATAATTTGTAAACATTATGAACTTGGTATTTGTAATTAAATGGTTTGTCATACTTTGCATATGTCACCATTTGTGGGAAGTTTTATACAGTTGTTATTTTGCTGTCATTTTGACATATCACAAAGCTTTCCATTTTCTGCTGGCAAGAAAAATACATTCAGTTGCATTGTAGCAAACTAAATAAATAAGCAAAAGCAGCCAAAAGGGACCTGTCTGATTGTATTTGCAAGAGAGAAAAAATCTACAATTCATGGTGTTTACTCAGCATGCAAAAGTTCTCATGTGTGAAATGGATGCTTCCTTTGCTAGTACTGAGCTCCAGACTCTCATTCCTTGTGTTGAAGAGACCTCTCCTACTGCTTTTCGTGAGGCAGCAGGAAGTTATCTAGGAATCACTGTAATGCCATTATATGTACAAACATTCAATTACATGAATAACAGTCACCTTGGTCACCAACAGACTGATTCAGGATCCAAACTGCCCTTGTCCCCGTCTCTCTGCAGGGCAGTGTTGAGTTGGGGTCTCCATTGCATTTGGCATCCTGCACCATGTTTCCAGTGCTGACATGAAGTTCCCTGCTGGATCTTGGCTGCCCCCCGATGTGATCCTCCAGCCATGCATTCCCCCAGTACTTCTCTATCTCTAACATCCACAGCAATACAGAGTCCCATGCTACCCACCCTCACTGGACACAAAGGGTGCTGTGCATCTGCCCTGCTCAGTCCCTCAGTTACTAATCAGGGGCATTTCCTTTGCTTTGGTGCTATGATAGAATCTCGCATCATGATGCAGACTCCCTGGGGCCAAAGGTTTGGGCTGCTTTCAGTCTACTGGGGCCTTGCAGCAGAAGCTGCTGTTCCTGTAATGTGGCTACCCTAGTTGTTAAGGGTTAAACATATTCAGCCAGGCAAAAGCCTTTTGCTTCTGTAGGGTTATTGTATTTTGCTAGTATCTCTTTTCTCTGACCTTGCTTTTAAACTCTGTGTTCTATTCTCACACGGATTGCTGATTTTTGGCCTGTGCCTTTATCTTAAGTTACTTTTGTATTTGCTTAAAGAATGTGCTGTATTCACACTTTGTTAGAATATTGTAGCTGTTAAGAATTGCTATTAGTTGAATGATGAATTGTTTTGAGACAGATGCTGACCCAGAGATCATGAACCCTTGGTTTATGTAACTGCTTGCCATTACGCATGCCTCTGGCACATACTTTGCTCAAAACCCCACCTCTGTACCTTATAAATCTCTCATGCTGCCTTAAATAAACTGAACATCACATCACTCTTGCTAGCCAAGGGGGGGTTGTAACGTTCCCTTTGATCAAAGCTGTTTGGTTTAATTCTTCGTGGTCTCTGACTGTTGTGAGCTTTTTACCTTCAACTCCGCTCTTGCTCGGGGTTTCAGGTAAGGGTGAGATGCGCCTTTTGATTTTCCCCTAACATAGTCACACCTTTCTCCTATTAAACCAGGCTCTAGGAATTTTAATCAGAACTTCCTACCTGTAGCAGGGTGACTACCTTGCTCCTAAAAGAAAGGGGGTTAAAACAGCCCTGGGAAGGGCTGTGGCTGGGGACAAGCAGCTCCCAGGCTGATTAAGGAAGCAACCACAGCTGTGGCCAATGCAATTAGGGCCCAGCTGGCCTTTATAAGAGGGATGTGAGCTAGGCGCAAACACAGAGACTCTCTCTAGCTACACTGCGAGAGGAGGTCCTAGCTGCCTGGGAAGCTGAGGAGGGTACCTAGGCTGGAGCAGAGCTGGAGAAGGGGCAGGCTGAGCTGGGGAGTTCAGGCCTGGTGATCTCCCAGGCTGCAGGCCTGATACAAAGGCCTAAGGAAGGTACTGGGGTTAGACAGAGGCAGCTGGGCCAAAAACCCCTTGCCTATGATGACTGGTTGTTACACTGCAGTCTGCCCCAGGGAGTGGGGGCTTGATGATGATTGGCAGTAGCTCAGACTGAGGCAAGGTGGGGCTCAGAGGGTTGGGGGTTCCCCAGAGACACAGTTTGGGGGTACTGCCAGGGGGCAGCACCCCAGGTGAAGGGCACCGGGGTCCAGGGAGGGACATGGGTCCAATGGCAAGTGGGACATCAGCCTGCAGAGGGCGTTCCGGAGGCTGGAATGCTAATTCCCTGGACAGCCAGCAGGAGGCGCCACAGGGATAAGTTGCCACACCGCTACACTACCAATTTGCTTACCAGCTCATTTGCTCATTCCCCATTCAACCAGGGCTTCAGGGGCAGGGCCAGCTTTCACAACTCTGCTGACATTTCCTAGAGTGAAAATTCATAGCACCACAGTGGAGCTTCACACCTCCAACTCAGAGCTGTAAGAAGTTGGCAAATATAAGGCCTGATCCTGTGCACAATCATTTGCAGAATAATCAGAATAACTATGGGTGTCTGCAGAATCAAACCCATAGTTGTAGGAAGGCCTCCTTATTTCAGATTTTAACAACTAATTCATCCTCTCCTTTCAAAAATTAATTTTATTCTATATATAATCTACCAAGCAATCTGTTAAGTGTATGGAAGGTAGTGCATGAATAAACTGGGATATAATAAAGAAAGAGTTGATAAACACATGGGAAAAGCTAAGGGAAAGATCAGAGCTTCAACAGTAAGAGATTAAAATATGTTTTGTTATATATGCATATTTCCTTTTAAAACAATTTTTTAAAATAATTTGTATGCTATATTACTTTTTTATTAGTATTTGAGGGCACAAAACTAGGGAAGAAGTCAAGAC
The DNA here is from genome assembly GCA_007922305.1 of Dermatemys mawii. NCBI lineage: Eukaryota > Metazoa > Chordata > Testudines > Dermatemydidae > Dermatemys > Dermatemys mawii. The sequence continues at coordinate 30,004,544 of ML677333.1, forward strand.
AGAGTCAAAGTTGGAAGATCTTAAAGCTCAATTTGAAGGAGGAAATGAGGTTGTAAGTTGGTAAAGATCAGGAAGAAGCGGTTTCATAATTAATGAAGAAACTATTCTTAATGCTATGTATAAAATCTACACAGATTTTAAAATATTTTCCCTCACATTTATTGTCTTCATATTTAGGCAGCAACTGGCTGGTAACATGAATTTCGGAGTCACCGAGGGGAAATAACCTGTACCCTGATAACTTGGAAAACATATGAGAAGCAAAAATGATGTCACAATGCAGCAAAAACCCTGCAAAAGATTTACACACATGTAGTGTGAGTAGGCATCAAGTGAGATTACTCACATTGAGAAAAGTTAAGCACATCTATAAATCTTTGCATGATCAGGTCCTTAATTGGTTAAGAAGGAAATCAGAATGAGGCAGCAATAAAGAAGTCATATATAATTCTGCTACAGTTGAAACTATAATGACAAAACTGTAAGGCTTAAATTTAGTAGTAATGGAGTTAGAGGCAAAATAGAACCACCTCAGTAATGGTAGAGACATAGTAAAACATTGTCACATTCTCAGTACTAATCAAAAAAGCAAGCAAATTCATCCAGAACACAGGTAAATTAGTTATTGGCACATTCATGGTCCTAGAAGAGATTTTTTTTTTACCTGCCCACATAACAATTCCATCTTGATCAGGTATAGCATTTTCACTTGCATATTTTTCTTCATTTGTTTAATTTGTGTTATTTTTCAAAGTGTACAGGAACTCTAATCCAGATCTAATCTTAACATTTCATTGTTTTCTGATAAAAGCAATTGGATCACATGTTCCTTTATTTGCAATTAGTGCAGTCAAATCAATATTGCATGATCTCATCTGGTTATCTAATTGAGCCAGTAGTTTTTACACCATGGTAAACTTTCTTGTTACTTTTTTTTTTAATAGACAAATTAAATTTTATCTTCTCTTGGGCCTGCATTTAAATATCAGTTACATTAACTCTGATCTCTGGCCTACTCATTGGGATGTTCAGATTTTAAATTTGGCCTCACATTCTCCAGTTTATTCTCAATTGCATCCAGTCTGGCCTCTGCTGATGTCAAAAATTCTTGACTGTTGTATTCAGATCCTGACTGGACTACCTCTTGATTACCCTCTGTAGAGGTTGTGGTCTTTGAGTCACCCTACACATTCTGCTGGGTCAAAGAGTGAGGAATGAAGATGCTTTTTCTTTGGATTTACATGGACATAATTAATGCTTGTTTATTTTCTTATGTAGGCATTAACCTATATTTTTATTATAACTACGGTAAGTTATGTGGACCAGAATAAACATAACAGGAGTCCACTAAGAGTTGATGTTTCCACTATGCTCCCAGCAAAATAACCACAGTCAACTACCATATGAAGTCCAAATGTCTCCGTCCCCCTGCATTGTGGGGCCTGGTTGTATTGAAAAAATAGCTACACACCATAGATGTCAGCCAAAGTCAGTAACAACAAACCTTTTATGTGCCATGTTCCAAGAGAATACAAAAGTACTCACCATCATATGGCAAGCTGGAGGTGCGGAGGTAGCTGTCCAACAGTCAGTGAGGCTTCTGCTATTGAATTCCATAAGACAGTTTTTTGATTCTATGCTAACATTTGGAATATTTGAGCATCACAAATGCTGCAGTCATCTAATCTTTTAGTTGATACAGGATATCTGGCTTGATGAAACTCATTGCTGAAAACAGTTTTCACATGAGCACAGTTAAACAAAGATCATCACCATAACTATGGCTATTGTTTCTATAAGAAAACTCTAAGAATTGGGCTGGAGATTCCAAGTTAATCTTAATGTTGTGTCTTTTGCTAATTCATCTATGGTTTAAAACAAAGGAGTTAATACTGGTGGTAAACCCTTTGAAAAGGGGGGACATACCTGATTTGTGGGGGAAACTGTGTACATGCTAGGGATGGTGACGAAACAGTCCCACAAGCATGTTACCTTTCAGCCTATATCTGTATATAGACTGGAAGCTTGGCACAGCAGCAAAAGCATAACAGATCCATGTTGCTCTGTAGAAGGGGATACTGAGGCACACTGCCTCATGGCATTGGTAGCTAAATGTCAAGACACCTACTCTTTAACAGATATTGCTGTCTGCATTCTGTATAAGCTGTATAGAGGGTAAAATGGATTTATTTAGGGTTTGGACCCAATTGGGAGTTGAACATCTAAGTGTTAAAGACAAGAACATTTCTTAACCTGCTTCCAGGTGAGCCTATATTTGTTAGGGGACGTGATTCAGACCTGGGTCTGGGTTTCCAGCAGGCTAGCAAGTCTGACTCAAACTAGGCAGGATTTTTGGAGTCCCAAGCTCGTTAGGGGCAACGAAGCACAGGCAGAAGTAGCCTTGGCACATCAGTTGGCAGCCCCAAGGGGATTTCTGGGATCCAGCCCATCACACATACTTGTCAACAAAAGTAGCTACATTTTCCAGATCCTTCCTCACTAAAGGGAAATATTTTAGCTTTCCAATGTCCAACTCTTCCTTGAGGATTTCCAACTTCTTTTCATAAACTTTCATGTCATCAAATGTGACTACTTCTCACCTTTGAAATTCTACACTGGTTTGTTGGAGTGTTCTCTAAAAGCATTTGGACTGTCAAGTTTGGTTAATCACGCTCTATATCTCATGACATTCATAAGAAAGAAAAACAGAAAAAAAGGTTCAGTGTACACATGAACTGGGAGAAAGGAGGCCTGGTATTAAGGCACAGTGTGATGCTCCGAGTACTTGGAGAAGCTTGTGGTGGGGGCATATGACAGAGTGCTGGGCAGGGACACCTGAGCCAGCCCTCTGTCACACTAGCTCCAACAAAGGGAAGCAGATTGGAGCTGCCTAGAGAAACCTGCACCTGACTGGCAAAGGGGAAACAGCTGCCAGCCTCATTAGTTTGGGGCTGCATAAAAGCTTCAGGGGAAGAACCCAAAGTGGGGGGGGGGGGTCAGGTGTCTTATCGTGTCGCTCTCCTGGGTGCAAAGGCTAAGGAGACCTCAAGGCTGAAATTCCCAAGCTGTAGATGGTGAGAAGGTGGTGGGATTGCACCCTGTACATAAACTACACTAATGATTGCTGAGCCAGAAGGTTTCTGAGTGGTTCTTGGAGCAGAGGTGGGGCAGGAGCAAAGAGAGTCCTGCTACAGGGCACCATATGAACTACAAGAGAGATAAATCCTCTTTTGTTCTCCCCACCCCATGAGGGAGGAGAGAACAACTTCTCTAGTCTTCCCTTCCCTCTCCTGTTTTCCAATTTTTACCCTCCAGGCTGGAGTCCTTCTTCACTCCTCTCTTTATTGCCCCTCTACTCCCAAAAAGCCACTCCCTATATTGTTTTTAGTCTATGTGGGAGAGCAATAGTTTTCACTTTCTGTGGCAGTTCCTCCAACCCCACCCTGCACGGTCATTTCTTTCTTGCCTCTAATTAGTTTTACTTCCCACAGCTAAACATTTTCTTACTATTGCACTCAAAGTGCACTCTCATTTGTTTTTCCTTCCAAGGTTTTTCTCTTTCCTTTTATAGGTTTATACTATTAACATGAACCTTTGGTTCAGGGCACCATCTCTCACTCTGTAAAGAGATGTTTTTCTTTATATACTTCCCCTATCAAATGTGGATCTAACAAAGATACTAAAATACTGTCAAGAGTTCTGATTTCTATGTGGGCGATGGCTTGCCCTAATAAGTTGCTGTGTTTGATAGTGCATTTGACCTTCTCCTGATACCTCTTCTGTACTGTCATCTATAAATTATATCCCTTCTTTTCCTGAATCTCCCACCCAAACAAAATCTACACTGAGTCATTATACATGTATATGGAATATGCTTCTTAGTATAATGGTGATTTCAGTGACATTTCTGAGAATAACCTTTTTGATGTCTCCTGACTTGTGAATAGCTAAAATCCTTTTCTCATTATACAACGCTTCATACATGTCATTACACATTACTGAAATAAACAGTATTACATTGTGAGGTGTGGGAAACTGATATTGTCTTATACTTATGTTCAAGAGCCAAAAATATTCATTCATCTCAACAGCAGAAACACTGGCTACAACTACAAAAAACTGTTTCTACATTGTATTTTTTTCTGAAATACATCCTGAGAACAAAGCAGCTTAAGATTTTATGTAAACACCGTCTGTAACACTTGTGTCTCATTTTGGAAATCTGAACAAAAAGGAAAATCCTAGTTCTCCATAATTACAAAGAGGTAATACTATATGAGTACCTTGAGCTTAATTCAGCCACTGATACCTAGGGCAGAAAGACCACCAGAAGGCAGCTATGGTAGCGTGACTCAGGCTCCAACAAATTCCACTGCGGGCACATGGGTAACCACTCTACCCTAAAAGAGAGCATTGCTCGTGGGCTGTGGCCCCAAGTGGATGCACTGATTAGCCTGCTCCAGTGGAGCTCTGAAGAACCCTGACCTTCACTTAAAGTTGCTCCTCCAACAGTGGAACTTCTAAGGGTGGGTGAAGTGGTGCCATTTTCACTCCTCTGTACCAATAGGAATGAACATGGCCCCTTTGCATTTAGTCATTAACATTTTGAAAATCAAGATGTAAAGGTCCAATGTGCAGGTATTCTGAGTCAACAACAAAGATGATTTCACTTGCGAAACACACAACCAACTACTATTTATTCGATGCAATAAAAGAGAACCGAGTCTTCCATGTCATTTTCTTACAGGCTATGTAATAAAGGTCATCTGGATTATTTAATACCACATGTGCTTTATTATGTGATATTTCCTGTAGAAGAATGCAAATGAGTCAAGCTTAGAAAATAAGACCGTGCTTGGGGAGACACACAACATTTCTGTAGATGACTTAATTATCAGCAAATAAGCACCAATAGAACAAACAGCAGCATTTCAGGCTGAAAGAGGTATTTTGGGTTTTTTTCAGAAAATACCATGGACGGGTTAAAAAGGCAATTATTTGTCACTTATGCTGCAAAGGTTGCAGTAGTCGACTTAGTTTAAAAGACAGATTGCTCAAAGGGTTAGGAAATTAGAAGCTGAATAGGTCACAGCTTTTGCAAACAATCCATTTTTATAGCCCACACTCTCAAGTATAGAATGAAAGCAAGAAAGGCTTGTATAGAACTAATTCTAAACTGTCAACATGTCATTTTCAGCTATTCATTCCTACTTAAGGTAGGTATGTTGTTGTTTATCCAGTTCTGCTAAACAATGTTTTTATCAAGGAACTTTGGCATTATACTCTCTCCTGCAGTTCTAATTCTAAATGATCACTAAAGTGAACCCCAGAAAGGAGAAAAAATCTATACATTTTGACGCCTGCTTCAGCAGTAAATTGCTTGTCTTCAAAGAATATTTTAATAACTTTGTGTTATCTTATGACTCAAATATATTCCTACATTTTAATTTCCTTTTTTCGTAAAACTCAATTTTATGCCTCTGCATGTAAATATCAAAGTGCCATTTTGGTATGGCTAAAATTCAGCCAGATATTTATTTCAGTGAGAACATTGCAACAGCATTTTTCATGTTTCCATGTTAATAGTAATTTGAAGGGAGGGTGGGTTTAACCCAAAAGCTGGAGGGCTAAACATGATGATGAACTTATATTTCCATTTCTTTCTTGAAATTGAATTAAATAATTTTAAGGATATTTAAGGACATGTGTCAGGGATTCCTCCCCACTCTGAACTCTAGGGTATAGATGTGGGGACCTGCATGAAAAGACCCCCTACGCTTATTTTACCAGCTTAGGTTAAAACTTCCCCAAGACACAAGTTTCTCCTATGTCCGGAACAATATGCTGCCACCACCAAGCACACCCCAAGAACTAGGGGCCACTTGGAGCCCCGTCTCTTCGCAAATATCCCCCCAAGCCTATACCTCCCTCCCTGGGGAAGGCTTGAGAAAAACCCCTCACCAATTCTACTAGGTGAGCCTGATCCAAAAGGCTGGATCTTACACAATGGAAAACAAAGCAGTCAAATTCTTAAAATAAAGATTTTAATTAAAGGAAAAGCAGAGAAACCAAATTTCTATAGGAATCAGTGGAAAACACTTTCAATCACAAAAAGAATCAAAGGAAAACCCACACCACAGAGGAATTCCCCCCTTTGCTGAGTTCTCAAAGTTACAGAGGAAACTCAAGGATATCTCCCAAAAAACCTGAGAAATTCTCAAGTGAGAAACAAATATAAAACTTAAACCACCTTGCCTGGCTAAATTACTTATTGTTGCTGTTTAGAAAGGTTATAGATAGATGGAGAGAAGAAAACTGTCTGATTCCCCTGAAAGCCCAGAGCTAATAAAAGACAACAGACAAAGCACTTTCCCTTCCCCAAACCTCCCAGGTTTGAAAGCATCTTTGGTCCCCATTGATTCTTTTGGTCAGGTGCCAACCAGGTTTCTTTTAGCTTCTTAACCCCTTACAGGTAAGCAGAATTCTAGGCTACTTTATGCTTATGACAACATTAAGGATATTATATAGTTAATAAGACACCTTCCAGCTCATGCAAGTTCCATTTCACCCTCTCCCACTGACTTCCTTACATGCTTCTTGGTAAATCTTTTTTAGGCAGCAGCTTATATTACATACTATATTATTTGGACCCACTCTTAAATTGCGTTGTTTTGTTTTAGGAGCATCGCATATAGGTATTACCATACTGGATCAAACTAGTATTCCAACTTCTAGGAAATGTGGTCCATTAACCATAGGTCTCATCCTGATGTCTAGTAGTTAAAGATTGACTACTTGACTATGATGTTTAAAATCCCTTCCAATTTTTTGTTAGCATCTATTTTTATTACAGTATATTCTTGTTGGCTATATAGATGTTCCATCCCATTTTGAATCTTGCTAAATTGTTGCAAGTGAGTTCCACTCTCTGCGGGTTGTGGAAAAATATGTTCTTTTATCAGTTTTCAACTTGCCACCTTTTAATTGTATTGACTGTTGCCTTGTCTTTGTGTCATTAGACAGAGTGAACATATGCTCCTGATACCTTCTCTAGACCACTGCTTTTTTTATACTTTTATGTCTGTCTTCTCTTGTTCATATTTTTAAAGCAAAAAATCCTAACCTTTGCCATTTCTTTTCATCTGATAGTTTTTCCAGGCCATTAATCATTCTTGTGACCCTTCTCAGAACCTCTTCTGCAATATAATTTTGATTGGGATGACCATATAAAGTACAACGTATTCTAGATGAAGCTGCATCATTATTTAATATAAAGACATTATCACATTTTCCATTTTATTCTTCCTCCCATTCCTTACACATTCTAACATCTTGGTTTATACTTTTACCTAAAATTCCAGCATGACAGAGGGTCTTTTCTGGTAAGGATAAAATTAAATTCAGTGTTCCAGGTGTATTCATACTGTTGATTTGGAAATAACTACAGAACATAAATATTTACAAACCCAACTCCCCAAATATTTGTAGATTACGTATTTAAGGACTTAGGCATAATGTCCTGTAATAATGAAACTATTATTTTATCAAAACAATATTTGGACAATGGTGGGTAATCAGTGTGACATGTTATCTTCCTGGAAGACACAAAATTAACATTCTAGAGACATTTCAGGCATTAAAATTCTGGATGTATCTTTTTTCTCCAATGGAAAAGATGGCCTTTATTTACTATAGGCAAGTGCATGACAATGTGAGCAGAATTATAAACCACATTATGCTAGGCAAGAACCTGACAATGCAGATTACCCCTCTTATTAAAACTTCTTACAGAATCAACCTGGATGAAAATCTGAAGAACACAGCCACAAATCCATGTACTGAAATGCAGAGGTTAAAGGACCATTATGTAAAACAGTTTTCTACCTACTTTTATGTGTTATCCTTTTTATCTACTCTAAGTCTGACCCTTGAAAGCACTAAAAAGATTTATACCAAAGTCCTTAGGCATGGTACTATATATTTAACTCATCTCAATATAATATGCCCTATGTTTTGAGTCCAGCAATGTCCTTATTAAAAAAAAAATCACACTCTATTCCATTAAATAAAAAGTCCAATTTCTTTTTGTTCTATAATTAGTTTACATTTTTTTAAAAAGATTCCCAATGCATTTATATTTATACTCAGGATCATCTGTAAATATGACTCTAACATTTATTTAGATATCATTGTTCACAAGCACATTAAAAATTGTTTAATTTGCTGAAGATTTTTTTACTTCTAACCCATGAAGCCAACCACATGCTGAATCTGGTTATTACTTATTCAGTGAAAAACATTAGATGAGAGAACATTATAGGAGATTATATTATCATTATAGTAGGATCCATCCTGCTTTTAGAGAGGTAAAAATCCACTTTAGGTCACAATTTATACTCGTATTGAACTCTAGCTTTCACAGCTGTTTATTATTATATATTAGCACACTTCTTTGTACCGAACCAAATGATAGATATTTTTTGGGGGGGGAGCTACTGCTATACTGTGTTCCTGACAAGGACATTAGACAATTTACCTTCCCTTTTGATCATTCTTTATAAAGCATTCAAGTGTATGTATTTTATATTATAAACACATAAAAGAAATCAAACATTCTTATTCTAACTTCTCTCTCTAGACCCAGTCACCAAAGTAACTACAGGGAATGCCATTTTGATGTATTATTAAAACTGCTCAGACTTGTTTCCTCTAAGCTACCTACTTAATTAATTCCTATGAATTTTCTGTTGTGTTTCTAATAACGACTTGCGCTCACTCTGTGTAGTAGCTTTCTTCCTGAAGAATGACAGTGTTTTACAAAAGTAAAACAAATACAGAAATGCCACCCCAAAAACTAAAATGCAGCCACCACCTGGGTGAAAACACAGAAGCATTACACAGCTAGGATGAGAAGTGACAAATATCATACCTTATAAATCACCCAGGAGCATTTAAGGAGAATGTATATTCAGGAATTTGATCAGGATGCTAAGATTAAATCTTATGAAAATGACATTGGGAAATGTGTTTTTGGGGATGGAGATAGTCTTTTTGCTCTGTATTTGTAGTACACTAAGCACAATGTGATCCTGATCTATTCTATACTGCACAGGTTTTTATACTATTCCTACTGTAATATCTAAGCCACTTTCAGTAATGCATTAAGCAATGTGACTGCATATCTGTTGTTTGTTCTCTTTTCCTCTCCCCGGAGGGAGAAGCATGAGCCATGGAGTGTCTTGTATTTAAAAAATAATACGCTTTTTGTTATGTGTTTATGTAAGAGAGAGAAAGGTCAAAGAAATATACCTTGCATTTGGAAAGTGCCAAAGTTTGTGACAATCCTTAGTCCTTGGGAGAGTTCACATTACAATTTCAGACTGTCCCCGGAGATGTTCTCTTTCTCACACAGATGAGCTTTATTCTTATTGCTGACTCTTGGCTGCTAGTAATAGGGTCTGTGCACAGTTGTCAACAGTTTTGAAAAAGATTACATGGAATAATTGCACACATAATTTAGGGGTTCATACACACTATCTCCATGAGAACTATTATTATCACTCCTGCCTAGAAACCACTTCTTCTTGTCAACCGGCTAACCCTTCGTTATCATCATAAGCCATAATGGAAGCACGGCAAGGAGCTGGCTCAGCCATGGACGACATCACTGAGAAGTAATTTATAGCATACCTATTGCCGTCAGCACTGCTTTGAGCAGCATTGTCCCCCGTAGTCACAAACTGATCTAACATGTATTACACTTTCCTAAGTTTCCTCTGGGAGAGGCATTTGATACGGGAGTAACCAGTATTCTCTTGACAAATTGCCTTCAGTTATCTATCAGCTGGGGCTACTGCTAACCAGTATCAATGAATGCCAAATGCAGAATAAAGAATATATCTTTTGTGCAATTATCACTTAATTTGCATACAATCAAAGAGACAAATTTATACTTTAATTATGATGCTCAATATCATAAATATTATTGACTTGTTTGGCATAAAATCATGATACAGAATGACCAGAATAAACTGAGTGAAATGTAGAAGCCTCCTGTCTTCAAACATTGATTGAGATCACATTTGTCTGGCTGGAACTGCAAATGGGTCCCTGGGGGGTTGACATATCTGAGATATACTTTCCTGTGACCGTACAGTATTTGATGTAAGTCAGTTTGAATCCTATACTGAATGTAACCAAAAGAGACTTCAATGGAGAACTTTAATGTCTCTTGGAGGAAAGATAAGTCTTACTAAAAAGATAGGCTTTTGAGATTTCTAGACTTGTTCAATAGAGAGAGAGATTTTTAAAAATTAGAAATGACTGATAACTTTAAAATATTGATTGAGAGCAAAAGAAAAAGAATTACTCTTTAATTTTCAAAACAGCTGTTTATCTTCAAATTCCACAGCAGGTGTGCTAAAACCCCAACTCTAGATGTTTATCATTAATGAAATTTAAAAATTTTGCTTTTCACCAAAGTCTCAGAAACCGTCTTTTGGTGGGTTTGGAGATCTTAACACACTAAGAACAAGAACATTGTTGTGTCTTCATTAAAGCATAAAGTTTCTTATGTTACCAAATGTGGACCTCTATGCATAAATTATTCAAGCTCAAGCAGTTTCCCCACACCACTATTACTTATCTGCGGACTTCTAAGCTTGAACAGTAATAGGATTGCATATGTTGTTTTTACTCCTGTAAGCAGAATCAGGACGAGCTCTACCTTGACATCTGGTGGTGAATTGTGGTGGGCTGTGGAAAAGAACTTCAGCGGCTGATCTCCTTTGCATAGGCACACCCACCCTGCCTAGATGGTCACTTTGGCTGCTGTGGGATCCCCAGTTTCTCTGTTATTTGGGCAGGAAGAATAAAGTATTATTATCCTGATTATGTGAATCAAGAACAGTGGAACTGTAGTTGGCCTTTTTTAATGATGGAGGCACTTGCCATCAACTAAGCAGCACTTGCTAGGCAAGGGATATGGGTTCCAAAACTCAGTGAATTTAATATATAGAGATATACATATATCATAGAACTAGAAAGACCTTGAAGGTCATTGAGTCCAGTCCCCTGCCTACATGAAGAGGACCAAGTACTGTCCCCTAACAGATTTTTTTTTTTGCCCCAGATCCCTAAATGCCCCCTCCCAGGGTTGAAGTCACGACCCTGGGTTTAGCAGGCCAATGCTCAAACCACTGAGCTAAGCCTCCCCCACTTTTTTTAAGAGAGGCTGGGAACACACATTTGTACCTGTTGCAATTGTACCCTAAATGCTAACTTAACCTCCTCCTCTCTCCACTGTGTAATAGCAGAGCTAATTTTGATTCCATTAGGAGTCTGGTTACAGATTGCAGAGCTGAGTTCACTTTGGGCCGTTGGTGCACCATCACTGATGCTCCCTTACTATGAGCTGAAATCACTCAAGAGCTGAAATCACTGAGTTCTGTGTAAAGTAGTAGGGACGCCTGAAGCTATATTGGTGAATGGCTAGCAGAGAGGAGCAGCTCGCAGGATGGCTACCAGAGAAGATCAGCTGGCAGAAAGGAGTGGCTTGCTGTGAAGGCTGCAGCAGAACCCCACAGAGAGGTGGGGCAGTTGGCCATCAGAGCACGTAAGGTGCCCCTTTACTTCCCACCCCATTTCCACACAGGCTGGGGGTAATACTCTGTATATGGGCTTTTGAACACTGGGGCAAATACTTTGGGGTTGTTCGACTTTTGGGTTGCTGGACTCAAGAACCAAAAGGAAAAAACATGGCCTAATTTGCTCAGAATGGGTCTCTTTGCTCATGGTTCGTGTTATGAATCCTGTTTGTGGTGTTTCCCCAACATAATGCTGCATTGTTTCTCTCTATTATTAAAAGGCTTTTGCTACACTCAGACTCTGTGCTTGCGAGAGGGGAAGTATTGCCTCTTAGAGGTGCGTGGGGTGATGATGGTATATATTTGTCCCAGGTCACTAGGCTGGGGCTCGAGCCAGTTTCGCATTGTGTTATTGGAATGGAACCCCTAGATACTGAACCCGGGCCTTCTTCCTGCCAACTCTGATGGGCAGAAGGGTTACACTCTTTTGAATGGAACTATCACTGAATAAACAGCTCATGAGTTTGTTTTGAAGGAAGATGCACACAGAGAGATGACAACAGTAATATTTCAATATGCCCCCACGGAAATGATCACAACATTTGCAAATGTTTGTTTATGTGAACAAACTCTTACATCTGCATGCACAAATTGAATAACTCTTCATTTAACTGCTCAATAAGTAACTGACATAATTTAGAATTTTGCATATACATAGTATCATCTGTAATATTTGTGGTCACACTACTGGAAACTAAGTGAAAGACCACGTCAGTGTCTTCTGTTATTAGACAAGTGGAAAAAGTACACACCGAAATCATCTGAAAAGTGGCTGGTTTCAGGTTAATGACCAAAGAGAACTTCTCAGAGATTCAATTGAAATAATTGCTCAAGATTACAAAAGGTCTGAAGCAAGATTCAATGTTAGAGGTTTTAACAGTCTTATCTATGGCTTCCCCATAACAGGGCTAAGGATTTTTTTTCACCATCTGTCATAGAAATTCCCGTCAGCTAAAATCTGACCTCCTCCAAAAGCTCACCCACTCAACACCTTCTTATCAGTAGTCACATAAAATGAGTACACAGACATCCAGAACCTGAAATGAGTCAGAATGCCCCATAACTATGAAAGAGTTTCCTTTTACCATATGCATCCATAATTTCATTTCATGGATTCCAAGGCCAGAAGGGACCACTGTTATCATCCAGTCTGACTTCTTATATACACAGGTGATAGAAATTCTCCAAAATAATTATTAGAGCATATCATTTAGAAAAACATCCAATCTTGATTTAAATATTATCAGTGATGGAGAATCAACCACAACCGTTGGTAAATTGTTCCAATATTAATTACACACTGGTTAAAAATGTACATCTTATTTCCAGTCTGAATTTGTCTATCCTCAACTTCAAAACACTGGATCACGCTATAGCTTGTTTCTACTAGGCAATAGAACCCACTATTAAACATGTATTCCCCTATTAGGTATTTATAGACTGTAATCAAGTCACCTCTTAACCTTCTCTTTGTTAAACTTAAATGAATTGAGCTTCTTGAGTCTATCATGCTAAAGTTGATTTTCTAATCCTTTATTCACTCTCAAGGCTCTTCTCTGAGCCTTCTCCAATTTTTCAACTTTCTTCTTGAACTATGGACACCAGAACTGGACACAGTATTACAACAGTGGTCACACAAATGTCAAATATAGAGGTAAACTACACCTCTTTACTCCTACTCCATCAGCTTTTAGGGTTTTCACACTAGGGTTGAATTTGTCCCCACAAATCTTGGAATGTCCAACATTGTAAGCAGCTGCATTTACAATGGTAATAAAAGATCTGTGTGAATACATTATAAAGTGTAGGCTAGTTCACTAGTAAAGGTGCCAGTCTGTGACCTCAGAGATCTGAGATTCAGTGTTCTGCTCTACCACAGATTTCTTGTGTAACTTACTGTCTCTGTATCTCAGTTTGGCATCTATGAAATGGGTAAGAGCTATTTCCCTATTCCATAGGGGTATTGTGGGGATAAATGCATTACATATTGTGTGTTACTTGGCTACTACAGTAATAAGGCCATATATGTACCTAAGAGAGAAAATCTACAGTGAAATTCATCTCATTTGAGATTCATACATGGAAATGAAAGTAGCTGGGTCTTATGCAAAATATCTATTGGGCCCACAAGCCTTTTGTTAAAAATGAAAGCAGCTGAGACCTTGGATTTTTTGGATTTGTTATGAAGCTTTGTGCCAGAAGCATATGAAGGAAGTCAGATGAATTTGCATCTGGATTTCTGATTGGCTGAACCTAATTGCTTTGAAAATGAGAGCCAACATGTGATTTGCAGTCAGGTTATCAAAAGAACAAGCTGTAGTAAGCTTAGCTCTGCAATTTCCAAAATCCCAAATATTAAGGAGAGTTCTGTAGGTTTTTGCACTCTCTTTGTACAGAAAGTGGCAGGATGAAAGGAGAGCTCCTTTGCTGTTTCCTTTTTGCCTGTGGCAAAGACTCCAACAATTACTGTAATTCACTTTGAAACCCTTAGGATACGTCTACCCTGCAATTAAACACCTACAGCTGGCCATGTCACTGACTCAGGCTTGCAGAGCTCAGGCTATTGGGCTGTTTAGCTGTAGTGTAGATGTTTGGGCTCAGACTATTCAGAGTCTGGGGCCCTCAGAGAGTATTCAGAGTGTCTCAGATGTATTCAGTGTGACAGCTAAATACAAGATAGAATAGATTGTTTAGCATAAGTTATTGTTCAGAATTATTTTTGCTAAACGATCTGTTTCACTTTGTATTTAGCTGTCACACTCTGAGTACCTTTCTAGACCTAAAGAAGAGATCCGTGTGGCTCAAAAGCTTGTCTCTCTCACCAACAAAAGCTGGTCCAATAAAAGATACTACCTCACCCACCTTGTCTGGGACCAACACAGCTACAAGAACACCACATACAACTAATTGAAACCCTTAGGCAGGCTTGACACCTGGTCCAGCCCCCTCCCCTTCCCCCCAAATGTAGCACTTCAACCTGGGTACTATTTTTTTAATCTAATCTATGTACATGCCTGATAGCCTCTAAATTTCCATTTGTTTACTCTGGCATCAGCCTGTTCCTAGTTACTCCTGCAGTTATTTATTTATATATAACTATATATAACTATAACTATATATATATAGTTATATATAGTTATTATATATATATATATATATAAAATTATAAAACCGGAGGGGAAGGAACTAGATTCATATGCAGAAAAGGAAACGGAAGATTCAGTAAGTGGGCAAAAGGTCAGAAACAATCTAAATGGCAACTACAGAATCATGTTAAGAACAAATGAACATCTGGGGAACTGATCTAAGCATAAAAACTATTGAAAAATTAAATGGATAATAATATTAAACCAGAGTTGTCCTGGCTAATCAGACTGAGTCTACTTTTCACATTGTTATACATACTCTATTACCATTGACATCATTAGGAGCTGCAGCTGTGTAGCTATAGGCAGAATTTGGCCAATTGTGTGTAAACAGTGAATGTATAATCAACAGACACAGATTTTATTTAGTACATCTAGTGGTGTTATTTCACTGCACTTCAAATGCTGATGAAAATCTGTAACCACAAAGTGCAAATCAAGAAGGTGACAAAAATATTTGTCCTCTGCTATCGCTGTTTATCACCATGTCATTACTTTCTGCCACAGTGTGATAAGATTTTAAGAGGTGCTAACACATTAAGCTTTGCAATGTTTGTCTAGACTTACATCGAAATGCAAGATTACATCAATGAATGAAAGGGCAATGGAGAAAGTTAAAGCTATTTGCATACCTTTATACATACGCACGCATGCACACACACACACACACACACATACACAATAACATTTCGGTTGAATGTTATTGTATCAAATAAACTCTACTGGACTGTCTAAGTGCTCACTATGTACCATTCCTAAAACTGTTAGGATAGCAATTTGCATAATAATAGCCAGTATATGGACATCAAGATACATAATTTATAACTATATCCTAATTTGTCCTTAACAAGGGGAACAGCCTTAAATTTATCCTCCAAAGAGCAAACAGTGGTTCAAGAGCATGTGGAGAGAGGGAACGAGGGGAGGCAGGGTGTCATTCTATCAACTGGTCTTATTGCTTTTCCTAATACCAGACTCAAATCAAGGGACTTCATTTGTTCTATAAAATCAATGAATGAATAAATCTGCAGAAAAGTATCATGCTCCCAAGCTTCTCTCTCTTCCTTTGCTTCTCTTGACGCTGGCTATAGCTTAGGGATCATATCAAGTATAATTAGAGTATGCTCTAAAGAACATGTAGTTTGTAACACAAATAATAGAGATTGTTTAGTACAGACCTTACATGCCATATTATGGGCCTGATGCTGAGTGCTTACAATTCTGATTGAAATCAGCACTTCACAGGATCAGACTCTAGGACATTTATCTCCATGTTTCAATCTTGGAAAGATGAATAAAGGCAAGGAAGAAATGTCAAGATAATGACATTAGTCAAAGATTTAAATAGGAAATCATAAGCTAGAATTGGTTTCTACAAAAGCTGCTAGTCAAAGACTAATTTAATGTTCAGTCTGATACTATCAGCTATTAATTAATAAATCAGGAATCTGACAATGTTCGTGTTAAATACATTTCAGTTATGGTATAAAGATAGCAAAATCTCCAGACAGGTCTATATCAAGATACATATCTGACTCAACTGCCTCCCATTTTATTCCCAGTTTTGCAGTTTTGTAAATGGAGTTGACCTTTAAGTATTTACAGAATATACATAGGCAAGATATCAAATTAAACAAAAGATTTCCTAGTTTTAATGTATGGCATTTAAACAGTCTTTTACTGCACTATTTGTAAAACTTTTATAGAATACTAAAAAATGTTGGGGGCTGTTTAAAAATGTTAATCCTATAATTAATAGTCGTAGACATACACTTTTCTCCAGCACAAGGCACTGATATTCTAAATCTATCACTATGAACTTTAGAGTAGTAGACAGCCATCTGCTTACATGCAGTCATCTAAAACAAAGCAAGTATATGTATCCTAATGTTTTCTCCATTGAAGCATAGGGACATCATGATGAAGCAGATAGAACAGTTTAGCCAATATAAATTAAGGCATAACTTTATGGAGAAAATATAAATTAATTTCACATTGCAATCAAAGTTTATTTTACAAGCAAATAACATTGAGGGATTGGGTAAAGGTGAACCGAAAAATTAAAAAGTAAGCCACAGTGTACACTAGTTAGTCATTAACTTTATGAGTTATGCTTCACTATATTCCCTATACCTAAAGATCTTTTCTTCATATTACATGACCTAGTATTAGTTTGTTCAACACTAAATATTTAATTTACACTGGTAGCAAGTCTTCTGTGAAACCTGTGCTGCATTTCAAGTGAAAGTTGTTAAAACAAAGCCTCTAGCAGCCAGTCATGAACAGATAAGTACGCTGTAAGTGTAGCATACTTTCACAATATAAGTAAAAAAAATAGGAGGTAGTGTTTTAAAGAAAGATGAGACCTGAAATGGTTTCATTTTCCAAACATTGGGCCAAATACTCAAAAGGCGTAAAACTGGCATAACTCCATTGAGATTAATTCAGTCTAAATTCAACCTCCATTAATGTGAGGTTGAATTTAGACTGAATTGGACTTCAATATAGCTACCTTGATTTACACCAGCTGAGGATTTCACACATTATGTAGTGTTTCTTTAGCTATGCAGAGGGAGAGTCAGAATTGTACAGGCTCTCATTCAAACACATTTCCCATTTCTGAAATGTCCAGTTGTTCGGTAGAAATATGTATGCGATCTTCCCACTACTGTTCATGCTCAGTCCTACCCAGAATATCTGCTATACCCACCAGGTTGGCCTTAATATCTCAGTATTAACATTTTAGACTTGATTTTTTTTTCTCTTAGGAGATGAGCAAGCTGTTCTAGTATGTCACAAAAAGAGTGATATACTATTAAAAAGCAGTAATTGCAGATACTTTAATACTACCCTGCTGAACCATGTAACTGAGGTAATGACATTCTCAGGCTTCCACGCTAGAGGAGGAAGGGCTGGTATGATATCAGAAATATGTGATTGTCACTGGAAAACAAACTGATGTACATGTAAACTAAGCTACATGTAAGAAATTCTCATACTAACAGAAGCAAAAGACCAGCAAATAAATAATAAGGTTCTTTAGCATGTTCAGTCTGTAGTGTACCAGTTAAGTACACTAGACATTTTCTTGCTAATACTGTGACTTGGTTAGTGATGGAAAGTTGAAGGATGTTAGGATGGAAAGGAAGAGACTATATTCTTGAAACTATTTAATAATTTTAAAGGGGCATGACTCTCAACCTCCAGCATTATATAAGAGCCTGATTGCAGGGGGACACACAAGTAGCCAGAGGAGAATTTCCCTTACGCATATACAGCGCAGGGCTGCTCTAAGTGACCTTACATTGTCTCCCTTGCAAACCCTAATATTGGATGAGTTATAAGTGGGGCATAGTCACATGGCGATTCTTTACTGCAGCCATCCCTCTGTGCTGTGCCTGCTAGAGAATCAGACCCAAAGAAATGTAGTAACTGATCAGTTCCATTTCTGGTGATATCAAATCACAATTTAAATCCCACTCAAGACTATCATTAAACAATAGTACTACCATCATCATCGCAACTGCAGCCACTGTATACAGCCTAACATCAGTATAACCAAATCTGAACCTGAACTATGCCAACATACAATGAAACTGGCCTGTGGCTGTGTGCCAGACATCAGAATGGCCCTTGTCACACACACAGTAGTGACTTGTAGTGGAGTGACAAAGCACCAATCAGCTGTGCACTCACCAGGAAGAAGCAGATGTGAGATGATTTTACCCTGCGTCCACAGTGAAGCAGACAATGTGGTTGTTGCAGCCAGGGGCCCTGATAGCCTTATTCTTTTTTGCTTGAAGTTTTGGATGAAATCTGCCACATCAAAAGAATGAAAGTTCTTTCCAATTCATGACATTTGTGAGAAACTATAATATAGACCCATTGTGCTGGAAAATCTGCTCTGGTTTCATACCCTGCCTGGTTGTGAGGCTCCTTCTTGTATTGTTGTACACAGCAAGAATGCCATATGGATAGTTTTTCAAAGACACCACCTGCTTCTAACACATCATTGGACAGGATGACCTGGACTCGGAGAAGATGAAAAGTGCGGAAGAGTTTATTTCTAAGATGTGCTGCTTTCCAGAGGTCCACAGCACTGACAAAGCATGTGCAATTTTGTTCACATGCTTGTGGTCATTAGAAGCTCTTCCCTCAACAAGTGATGCTCTTTTCATTCACATGCAGAGAGCTCATTAGGAAGCACTAGTCAGGTGACAGGGCCAATGCCCCAATCCAATACTTCCTCCTTCAAATACAGTGCTTTGGAAACAGACCTGGTGTGCAGCTTATGTCATTGCTACCAATACCAGCGGAATATATGGAGACAATATTCTGTGGCTGCACAACAAGGTGCAGAAGTTGGCAACGCAGGTGCAGGACATCAAAACTTGTTTGTACAAGAGCATGGAAATGTAGAGAATTGGAAGAGATTGTCTCAATGTACCTAATGCTTAGCTCTTGAGGATAGTATTATCACATAAGTAGATGTGTCATAAGTAATCTAATAAAGATTTTTTTTCAACCTGCCACTGAACACCAAAGTGACTTGAAACAGAACAACATTAACATGTGTGCTTAACTTGTATGAATTAAAAGATTTACTTAATGTTTAGTCAAAATATATTTTCACCTGTTTTTAAGAATAGGTGTTTTAAGGTTATGTGTTATTTCTGATTGTTAAGTCAGCTTGTATACTTTTGTTTCAAAGTGCTAATGCTCAAGTTATAAGAGCTAGGTAAATATGCACTTTCATGGGTGTGTAACATCCTAAAATATTTCTAGTACCTATTGCAAATAAGAAACTGAAATTCAAAAGCTTTATAAAAGGTTGTGCTTATTGTTTAACCACTCATGCTATATCCTACAGCTCATTAAGATTTCACTGAAGTATGTTAATCCTAAACAAAAAGAAAATGAACAGTGACACTTCAGCAATTTCTATGTGTCATTTCGTTCTCTTTGTAGAGCCCTTTATATGCAACCTACATTTGGGGAAAAAACTATATTTGGATTCAGCACACCCTAATTATATTAAAAAGTTTTGTTACCAACTTTTAGCAAAAAAATGCCTCTTAGAGTTAACTTTTCTGAAAACCTGATCTGTCTATGAGAAACAGGAACAGTAAGACGAGGGCTGACTAATATATTCTGTCCAATATGCTGAAGAAATGGTTGCTATGGTGTGAGTGTGAAGAAACAGAATTCATCTCTCCATTTCCCTACCCCTCATTCAAAACCACAAAGCAACACGACATCTAATAGTTCAGCCATTTCTTGGAGGAAGAATACACATTTTGGAATATCCTATAACTTTGCCAAAGAAATGGTTAAATCCTATCACTTATTGTAACTGTTCCTATACTTTTAATTTGTTATTCACAACAATGTGAATGCTTGTGTACTCAGTATCAAAACATGGTATAGAGGAGAACTGAGTCATGTACATTAACACATAGAAAAGAAATGTGAGATTCCCATGAGACATCAATATCTAAAAAAGACAGGTTCATCCTGTAGGTACACTGAAGTCAATGGTGGTGCACCAATGGAGGTGCAAGGATGCAAATGAGGGCAGAATTTGTTCTTAGGGTTTACTTCAAAATCTTAATTGTGAATGATTTTTTAAAAAGTTTCTACAGTCAGTTGGCCTGATTTCCAATGAAATCATTGGGCAGATCTCACATTGACCTTAATGAGGGAAATACTGGACCCAGAGAGTTTGATTCAACCCCAGGATTACACCAGCTTTCACCAAAGTAACTCAGAGTAAAGAGCTCAAAGACTAGTTGATGAGTAAGATGGCCTCAGCACAAGGCATTAGAAACTTCCACTCCACACTGCACTGGTCAATGCAGCCCCAGAAGCAGGTGGCATTAGCCAAGGCGGATACATTCATTCAGCATATGCCATATGTACGCCCTGCTAGCAGGATGCTGAAGGCACTTCAGCCATAGTTTAGAGATGCCTGCCCCTGTCAGGATCCCCAGAAAGGCCAAACTCTATATGAGACCCCACTGAGTTGTAGGAGCTCCTGCTGGTACAAGGGTTTCTATTTGCATTCCTTGCAACATTGAGGATGAGTCTCCCTAGAATTCAAATAACCATAAGAAATAACCATCAGAAAGATTCTGAATTGCCGTCAGACATGTTCTGTATGAAGAACTTCCTTAGACACACATTTTTTTTTAGTTGGGTAATTTACAACACAGCTTATATAACTCTTAATGAATTCAAACACAATTATATAAGGTAATTCTAGATAATAGATATATAGGATGTATTCCCACAGTTCAGTTTTAACACTAACTATTTGAAAAAAATATATGAGTATGATTTAGTTTACTACAAACTTGGGAAAGAGATGAGAAGTTATGAAATATTCTATGAAATCCAAGGCATCACACACTGCAGTCATTTTTTCTAACTTAAAGTCATTGATTGGTTTCCCATACAGTACAATGACCTACTTTTAGCCAGTTATACAAGGTGATGCAGGTTAGTTCCATTATCTTCAGATATATTGACAATCCGGAAAGTGCATTTTTGGCTCGCATTGCGAGGTATTATTTCATACAATGGAAAGTCTATGAGAAGGATATTAGAGCTTTAATTATAATGGGGGATATTCTCCTTTAGCTACGCACAAGTAATTCCCATTAGTGCTAATAGGAATTATCCACCACCATTGAGAGGTGATTATAACTTACACATTAAAACAATATTTTAAACCTGCTACATTACTTATTAAGAAAAGGAAGTTTCTGAAAAGTAATAGCATAAAAGTATTATGATTGCAAACATAAAAGGTAACAGCTGCTGACCAGTTTGTCTTATACAATTCAAATTTTTTTAGAAGAAAACCAAAGTTATCCAGAGAAATCCTTTTGTCTAACATCAAATCTAACTAAATTATGCTTCTTTGAGCTGTCTGTAAAATATCAGCTTCCATGTATGGCAGTAATTCAATAAGGGTATAAACAAAATGCAGAGGAAAAAGTCTTTTAAAAGTCAGCAGTAGTTCCAGACAGCTAACTGGAAGCCAGGCAGAAATTTAGGAATAGACAAACTGCCCAGTCTAAGAAAAATTGGGAGCAACAATTGCATTCTCTTGAAATGAAAAGCTTGCTGTCTTTAAGGAGATATAAACATTTATCTTACTTTGCATGACTAACATTTTTTCTCTTCTACAGGTGGTGTAATGTTCACTGTCTGTTGGCATTCCGCAGTGTACTTTATCTATTCTGTTCTGCAATTGTTGTTAATGTGCCTGTTTCTGGTCGTCACTATATTGAGCTTCACATGAATGTAATTCCATTTATTCTAGTTATCTTACTCCTGATTTACTGAGAGAGAATGAAATCAGAAGCCGGAAAATAATGTTTACAAATCCTTCTCTTTGCCTTTTTTCCTGCTCTAAAGGAACAGAACACTGACTCTTCAAAAATGAATATAAAAAGAATGAAGCACAATTACCTTTTTCACAGAAACGCCCAGTGAAATGTATAGGGCAGTCACATTGAAATGATGTGGCCCCACTAGAAAGATGGATATGACGACAAGTCCCTCCATTATGGCACAAGCTCTCCTCACACACTGATGGGAACCCAAAAGGACTCAAGGAAAGCTCAACAGGCTTGAGAAGTTCAGACGTATCAGAAGCAGCAGCAAGGACATCTGTTGACATCTGCATAAAAAGAGGAAGCCTGGAAAGATACAAACAAATGATTAAAAGGAAAGAATTAAGAAATCACAATGAAGTCTAATTTCAAGCAATACTAAAAGTTCATGCATGAAGTTAAAAAAACCTCATTTTTTAAAAAATCTTGTGGCTAAGTATTTTATTTAATTAAAAATCTTATGTACATTAGTAATTCCCAAGCCAACTCCCCATCCTGCCGGCAGTAGGCGACTGCCTATGCGTTTACTGGGGGCTCCTAGTGGAAGAACGCAGTACAATTTACACCAGTCATTAACTCTAAATCTGAGGGCCATAACAAGGGAGTGATAAATGAACAAAGAATTATATATCAAATTTATACATTTTAGGGCCGGTTGTGCTAATTATTTAAATTTATTTATTGCATGAAATTCCCAGTCCTATAAAGACAGCACATAATATCTATGCTTCCCACCCCCCAACACTATAAAACTGAAAAACAAGTTATAATCATGTCACAGGAATACAGTGCCTGTCTAAAGGAGGTAGAAATGTTCTATCAACAGTATGTCAGATATGGTCACTTTACTTGTACTAAAGTTTTGATACTAACATGCTAAAATTATCCCATGAATAATCCTCCCCTTGTGCAGCATATATCTGTACAGTGGTAAATATTAGAGTTGCAAAGGGAATATTTATCTTTCTTTGAAAATTATAAATTAACTTAAATTTCAAAAAGAAAATCATTTTGAAGCAAAATCGGGAACTTTTCCCTATGCAATTGCTAGGTGGCCATTAACTGACAAATGATAGTGTCTTGAAGCAGACCATTTTTGTTCTCCATATCTCCATTCTGTGCTAAATGAATGCTCATATCTTCTCTCTTTTTACCCTCCCCTTTTGTTATAAGTTTAATGTTCCCCTGACTACTCTAGCCAGCCTATACCTGTGGAGCTTGGCTCCCCTTCTATGTCAGTGAAGGATAGCCATATATACATCCTTTTCTCTCCACAGAAAGTGAACCAGTGTTCCAGAAAAAGAAAACCCTACAGCTCTGACTTATCCAGCAGTTCACTTTCAGAATATTCTGTCTTCCTTCATTAGTGGGACAGGAAGGATCTCAGAGACGATTGCCTGGGGATCGTTCTTCTTCAGAACACTTCTAATTTCCCTGAAGTCATCTATTATCTGTGAGATATCCTGTGATGCAGTGTCATTAGTGTCGATGTGAACTATCACCAAGGGATTCTTGCCTATTGACTTCAGAAGCCTTCCAGGAGCCAAGACACAAATTCAATCTATTTGGTATTACTGTAATGTACTATGGTGATTTCTATGGTTCTAACTTAACTAGGAAGAAACAAGTGGGCAAAGAGAGGAGTGGCATTCTATGTCAACATTATATGCAATAATTCTACGCCAATTCTATGACATTATCTGTTTTTGAGTTACTGATAGATCAGAAGAAAATTATCTTGATTCTTTATGGATCAATGTCCTAACAAGTAAATCACAAGATGGGGTATAGGTGTGTACTACAGTACACCAAATCATAGGGAACAAAATGACCGTCTCTTTACACCCCCATTTATAATGTGTAGGATAAAAAGTTTCATGATCATGAGGGACTTCAATTTGAGTGACATATGCAGGAGATCTCATGCTGCAAGTACTAAAACATTTGGAATTTCTAAATATGATGACAATTTTCTAATTCAAAAAGTGTTGCATTCAACATAGGGAAATTCTTTATTAAACCTCATCTTGACTATTAAAGAGGAACTGATTACAGAACTGAAAGGTAATGAGAGTTTAGGTACAAACAATCATGACGCAATCACATTTATAATGTGCAAACAGAATAAAGTCTAAATCATATGGATACTTGGTGCTTCAAAAGGGTCAGTTTCACAAAGCTGAAAACAATTATGGGCCAAGACAGCTGAGAAGTAGCATTTAATCAGAAAAATGTGAATGATAATTGGGAATTGTTTAAGAGCACTTTACTACATCTCCCCCAGAAGCCACAATCCCACAACCAAAGTAGCAGTCTGTACTGATTAAAAAAACAACCTGGTTTAGAAGTGAAGGTAAATATAAAAATGTATAACAAATGGAAGAAAGGGGAAGTTGATAACAATGAATATAACTCAAAAACTAAGAATTGTAGAAAATTGATAAGGGAAGTCCAGGGATACAAAGAGACATCGATGGCTAGTAGAGTTAAGGATAATAAGTATATTAGGAACAAAAATCCTAGAAATGGTAGTGGTCCATAACTATATGGAAATGGTGGAATTATCAATAAAAATTAAGACAATGTACAGGTATTTAATAAATATTTCTATTCTATATTTGGAAAAAACCAAAACAGATAATGTAATTGAATCGTATGATTACACTTGTCCTATTCCACTAGCTTCTCAGGAGGATGTTAAAAATAGCTACTAAAGTTAGATATTTTAAAATCACAGTTCCAGACAACTTACATTCAAGAGTTATACAAGAGCTGTCTACAGTTCTTGCTGGACAATAGCTGTTGATTTTCTATAAATCATGGAACACCGGGAAAGTTCCACAAGACTGGACGAAAGCTCAAGTTGTGGCAATATTTTAAAAGGATAAATTAGATGACCCAGGTAATTAGAGAACTGTCAGTCTGACATTCATCACAGGCCAGATAATGAAACAACTAATAGAGGACCCCTTTAATAAAGAATTAAAGGAGAATAATGTAATTGATGTAAATCAACATGGTTTTTTGAAAAACAAATCCTATCAAATTTAACTTGCTGAGATCACAAATTTGGTTAATAAAGGTAATATTATTGATGTAATAGTCTTTTGTGAGGCTTGGTACTGAAGAATGCTTTGATTAAAAAAACTAGAATGATATAAAATTAACATGGCACACATTAGATAGATTTAAATCTTCCTAATTGATAGGTCTCAAAATGTAATTGTAAAATGGGGAATCAACAAGTAAATGTGCTTCTAGTGAGGTCTTGCAGAGACCAGTTCTTGTTCCTATGCTATTTCACATTTTTACAAATGATCTGGAAGAAAACATAAAATCATCCCTCATAAAGTTTGCAGATGAAACAAAAATAAGGGGAGTGGTAAATAATGAAGAGGACAGATCACTGATACAGAGAAATGGATCACTTGGTAAACTGAGTGCAAGGAAATTATATGTATTTTAATATGGCTAAATATAGACGTATACATCTAGGAACAAAGAATGTATGGCCTAATTACCCAATGGATGGCTCTACCTTGGAAAACAGAGACTCTGCAAAAGATTTGGTGATCACTGTGGATAATCAGATGAACACGAACTTCTTGTGTGATGCTGTGACCTAATGGGCAAAAGAACTAACGTGATCCTGCGACAAATAAACAGGAGAATCTTATATCAGTAGAAAGGTTATTTTACCTCTGCCTTTGGCACTGGTGTACCGTATCCAGTTCTGCTATCTACAATATGAAAAGGATGTTGATAAATTGGAGACAGCTCAGAAAAGAGCCATGAGAATGATTAAAGGATTAGAAAACTTGCTTTACAATGAAAGACTCAAGAAGTTTAATCCACTGAGTTTAACAAAGAGAATGCTAAAGAGTGACTTGATTCCAGTCTATAAATACCTACCTTGGGAAACAAATATTTGATAATGGGCCCTGCAGTTCAGAAGAGAAAGGTGTAACATGATCCAATGCCTGGGATTTGAAGAAAGCTGCCTTTGGACTGGATATAAGACATACGTTTTTAACAGTAAGGGTAATTAACCATTGAAACAGTTTAACAACAGTGGGAGAGTCTCCATCACTGGCAATTTTAAAATCAGGATTGCATGTTTTTCTAGGAATTATTTTGAGGGGGTTTTATGGCTTGTGCTATACAGGAATCCAACTAGTTGATCACAATGGTCCCTTCCCATATCGGAATCTATTAAATGTTTCTAAACTTTTATTTTCTTCAAAAATATTTTTGAAAGAAGAAATACACAAACACCAACCAAAGTTTCCTTTTTGATGAATCACCATGTTCTTATGAAAAAAAAAAAAATCAGCAACAAATTCCTGACCAGCTCTAGAGAATACATTTGTTCTTTGGGCAAGAGCATTTAACAATCCAATCTCTATTGGAACAGCCAAATTTAAAATGTTTCCTGTACTCATTTTGACATTCTAACTCTAGAAAAAAATAGAAATCAATTGTGTCAATCAGCCATTACACATATCTGTAGTCCAACAGGTTATTACGCCAAATAGGCAGTCCTCTGATGTACCTGATGCATGCTCCCTTTGTGGACATGGATGGAAGATCCATAAATATCTATATGCAGGATTAGGCCCCATGATCAATTTTGTAATTGTGCAGTAACATATGTAGAGATGAGAAAAGTACTGAAGACTGCAATCACACAATGGGAATCAAGTTGCCATTTGATTCTTGTTTAGCTAATAAGGAAACAATGATCTTTATCAAGGCAAAACACATGGAATGCTTACATAAAGCCAGATGTCACTCGAAAGTGCATGGTACTTTAATAAACTTATACAACTTAAAAGGGAGTTCCCTAATTTTTTTGAGAAGAGAATATTTTTCCATTTTGTGAGGTTTCATTTTGTCCTTTGCAGGCAACATCTGCTTACTAAAAATGGTACTGAGAATTTAATGTATATTGACTTTATCACTCATTATCTTGTTCTGATTTTCTTACGAGTTTTAAACTTTTTAAAATATTTCACTGTTGCCTCAAACTTCATAAACTGCAGTGACCTACAACGTAAAGAGGTAAATTAGACTGAACAAAACTATCAGCACTATTTTTGGCCAAGCAAAGTGTGGGTGTTACCTTTAACTTGCTGCCATTTCTCTCTTCACTATGCTTTGATGACATTTCTCTGTCCATCTTTTTCCTGGATATAATGTTGTAACTTTTGAACACCACATCTGATGAATTCCAAAATTTTAGGGAATGTTCTCTGTATCAATGGGCAAAAGCCTACCAATTATGGTGAACTGGTCCCACTTCATCACATTCTGGAGGGATGTAAAACCGAGAAACCAACAACTGATGCCTCATTTTGATTCACGGAAATTGGCTTGACATAATGATCCATCAAAGCTGAAGCTGTTCTGCAATATCTACCTAGTGAGATGACTCTCCTTTAATTAAAAATGCCTTGTGAAGACCCCATTCTTGCAATGTGCTGATCACTCTTCTGAGGTGTACAAACCCTTCTATTCCCACTGAAGTCAGGAGTGCTCAAGCACTTTGCTGGAACTTAACTGAAAACAATGAAGGAAGTTATAAGGAAGGAAAAAGTATTAAAATCACAATGCCAGATCACTTTCAATTATTGGTGGAGAAAAGGAAGATGCCTCAACATAGTCAGCTATGCTTGATCACCTGAGGGATGGGTTATGCCAAAATAACTCCTTAGAACTCTTCTATGCTCAGATGATGATAATGATGGCTTGGCTGCTCTTGTCCTGGGACTGTTATCTATTATACTAATCAGAATCAACTGCCTATTACCTTGTGTTTCTTCCATCAGTGTTGTATCCATTTGTTGCACTCTGGTCCTAACTTCTTTGGAGCAGGGAACATCTTCACTTTATATGTTTGTAAAGCATCTAGCACAATGGGATCCCATTCCCTGACTGGAGCCACTGTGTGCTACCACAATACAAATAAATAATGACAGTAAAGTTATGATGAAGGCTGGGTGAAACCTTATTGAAGCTGGTGGGCTGAGAACCATCCTTATTTAGGATAAGTGTAAGAAGAAATTAAGCTCCCTTTTTTTTTTTTTTTGAGAAAGGAGAGCTGAAACAATAGGAGCTACCACCCAAAACACAGGCCACATTCAGTGCCTGTCAGAAACTGAGCTATGTGCAGAGGATTTTTGATTGTTATAGTTAGATGGAGGTGTTTGTATCTGTCAGCATAAGCAACCAGAGAACATGCAGACAGTAGCATCCAAAAAGCCAATCAGAAATCTAGGGAAGCCCTGGAAACAAGGCCCTGAGAGAAAATGAAGAGATGGGAGGTTTGTTGGCAGAGTGCTGGCTAGAAAAAGGCTTGGAATTGTGAACAACAAAAAAAAGCCTCCAGTAGTTTCATTTGTACTGTGTTGTCAGAAACAGGACTTTGCTGTAACCCTGTGTATTTACAAAAAATTTATTCAAAGAAATACCTGACTCCATCATCAGTTTCTCCTCCTAAAGAAACAACCTACAAGACCCTAAATACACCAGACCCTCGCTATAGCCCAGGGTTCGGGATCCATGTGCAGTCCCACACTATCATGGGGGACGTGTTGCCATGGATCCCAATTTAAATATTTAAATATTGGGGTCCATGGCAATGACTGCTTTGTACACGAACCCATGCTATAGCGACATGGACTATAGCGAGGGTCCGGTATATTAGCTAATCACTCAGGCCGAAAGGGGTAACAGTCATATTGCAGCAAGTGTTTTGAGGCAACATGGAATTTCTCCATTATAGAATATACCTCCCACCAGCAGAATTTAAGAATTATAAATTAACAACGTATTAAGTAACCCTACTGCTTGAGATTACCAGAAGTGATTAAAAACCAACAGAAAATCAGTGTCCTCATCCCCTCTCAATAGCTAGCCAAATATTTTGGGAACTGGATGACTGACAGCTGCAGCACACAGCAGACATTAGAAAGGACTGCACATTTACAGGCTAACAAGAACATCTAGAGTTATAATAGGAAATATTTTATAAAGGATAGAAAAATAACTTTGGCAGGGATATAAACCAGCAAGTTTTGGGGCATAAGCCAACCTCTAGCTATTGGGGGTTATGATGAAGCTTTCCATAGGAACAAGTTATTTTATAATTGCCTTCTACAAGGTTTATTCCTCTGAACCATCTGGTATTGGCCACTATCAGAGACTGGATACATCATCTGTCTGATCCAGTATGGCAAGTCCTGTGTTCTTATGTCCACTGGAACTAATGATCTTCAGCCCCAGCTAATACTTTCACTTTCACTCCTTAGTCAAAGCTATTATATTTCTCTACTGTGGACATAGATGAGGAGAAAGCTGCGGCTGAAACTGCATGGACACATGCGATGCAACCTATCTGCAAACCACTTTGTTGTTTATTTTATTTTGTCAACAGTCTAGTCTATGCAACTGAGAAGAAGAAATAAAGAGGTTCTTGGTAGTTTGAGTTCATACTGCTTTATTTGCTACTTTAGGTTGTCAGCTCTGGCAATATTGTTCTGGATGTTTTGCTTCTAGATGGTGCTTGATTGCTAATGTGCCAACTTTGCTCCCAGGCTTCATATAGATCACTCTTTTATTGCAAAGGGAGAGAAGAGTTTGCTTGGGTTCATTAATGGGGAAAACATCTGCAGCTGCACTTACAAGACATTCAAGCTGCCATGAATAAGTAATAACCCTGACTCCAAACAGTTTAACTAAGACATTTATTTGAATAAAATACCAGGAAAAGTTTAAAAGTCACTTAGTATTTGAGGTGTTGAGAGTTTTGACAATATGTGATAATCAGGCAAAGCCCAATTCAAGTTTCAGTGACATTAGAAAATCTAATGCATGATGCTGCTTATGCATTTTTTTATTTATTTATTTATCTGCCACCTTATCACTGAATCAGAGGTCAGTTATGCAAAAAAAAAAAAAGGCTCTTGTGTCTTATTGCAAGAATTGATAGACTGATCTGCTCTTGACAATAAAAAAGGTGATTTTTGTAAGCATGTAACCTTGTGAATTGCTACCATAGGAAAATTAATAATATTTGCCTCAAAACGAGACCTGGAGAATGAGGGGTTTATGTGCAATATTTGTTTATAGATATCAGATACCCTTCAGATTATCTGTTTTATATTAACCTGCATGTTGGCCAGTAATTAAATCAAAGGAGGCTGTTAAAGAAGAAACCAACAGGAAACAAAACAATGACCGAGTCCTATGGAATATCTGTTTGTTGAATAACTTCTGTCTGGCTCTATCCAGGCTAGAATGAGCCATGGCTAAGCCTAGGATCAAAGGGATCCTAAACTTAAAAAATAGTGGCCTTGGAAATGAGGAAAAGGAAGATGGATACTTGCTCTCCCCAGACTAACAGAGACACAGACACACAGGGAGCATGCCACAAGCAGGACAGCTTCTCCCTCCCAACTCAGAGAGAACCGTAGGTTGAACCTCCCCAAGTCATGGACAGAGAGGTTCAACTTACATAAAGAAGTGTGTGTCTAGGCCTTTCATGTGTTAGTCTGTTTTCTTAAATGATTTGTGCCTCTGAAGAATGAATGAATGAATAAATAATGCTTTGCTTCAAAGATGCTGTAAATGTATGGTGTTAAAGGTTCCTTAAAAAAACTTTCACATTTGCTAAATCCAAGCTGAGCCTGTGTCACTAACACTGTTGGGAATCACAGAGGCTGCAACCCAGAGATCCATTCTGAGTGTGTTTGGACTTTGGGAGATGCAAAAAGCCAGGCCTCAGGGATGCTCCCAATGCACATTAAAAGAGGTCTATGGCTTTATGACAAAGGCATCTGTATATTTTGAAAACTTCCATTTCAGACTGATTAGCCTCCTTATCACTTGAGGAGGTGTATGATCAACAGCATAGCAGCAATACAAGGTCTGTGGACAGGCACTAAGCACAGAGAGGTTGTTAAACAGAAAAACAAACACACACTAACCAATCTGTTGCCCTCTCCACACCAAGATAGATAGTGTGTGGAGTTAGGGCATGCTTACACTTACAAGATTATAGCACTATTGGTTATAGCGGTCCCCTTATACAGTAATATGTATAGCGCTATTGTATGTCCACACTCAGACGCACCAGCGGTATAGCATGGCCACATTTGGGGCACTTAATGCGGCATTAAGAGCAGCGCATTAGGGCAGGTATCCCAGCATTCAGCTGGGTGCAACGTGCTTTTTAAATGAGGGGGGTGAGGGGGGATGTGTTGTGTGTATGTGGAGGGAGAGAGACAGTGTTTTTTCCGTTCTTCTGAAAGCCTGTCAGTGAGCCTCCGTTCACAGAGGGCTTTGTTTTCACACAGGCTCCCTCCTTAAACATTTGCATTGCTTATCTGCCGAGTTAAGAGAGAAACTCTAAAGAGGTACTTCCGCATTCCTCCAGCCGAGTTCAAAAGAAAGGGAAGAGACGTCAATTACCTTAAATGGTTCCAGGCATCTCGAGAGATCACTTGTAACGCAGTGGGTGTCCACATTCTTGCTGTAGCGCTACAGCGGCTGCACTACAGCCCTTATTCCCCATGCAGAGGTGGATTACCAGGAGCACTATAACTCCGTGGTTATAGCGCTCTACGTGCCTCGCCAGTGTGGACGGGGAGGAGGTTATAGCATTCGTGGGGGCTTTATAGCGCTATAAAGTGCCAGTGTAACCAAGCCCTTAGACACAGCCTGTATCTGTTGATGTGTCAGTAGAAAGCCCAACGTTTTATTTTCAGGAAATTAAGACTATGTGAATGCAGATGCCTGCCTAAATTCATACTCACACTTCTTCACATTTCTTCAAATCAACAGTATGCAACAGTACAAGCTGGCCTTTGATGCACGGTCAGAGGGATTCTTTCAGTATACTTCATTAACGTTTGCATAAACTCTAATGGGGGGAAGGGGAAAGGGAATCTAATGCTCAGCCAAGCCTCCCTACTAATTATTCCTAGAAAGAGTAAAGCACATGAGTCTTTGAAATTTTCTATAACAACAGATGCTGACAGATTTAGGGCTAGATTTTTAAAGGCATTTAGATACATAACTCCTGCTTTCAGTGGGAGCTAAGCACCTATATTCATATATTTTAACGCCAGAAGGGATTATTGTGATCGCCTAGTCTGCCCTGCTCTATAATACAGGACACCAAACTACCTCAGAAGAACTCCTACAGCATATATTTTAGAAAAAAAAATCCAATCTTAATTTCAAAATTGTTAGTGATAACCCTTGGTAAGCTATTCCACTCACAGCCAAAACTAACTCCTTATTTCCAGGCTGAATTTGCCTAGCTTCAACTTTCAGCCATTGGTTCATGTTATACCTTTCTCTGCTAGATTGAAGAGCTCATTGGTCACATATTTGTTCCACATGAAAGGTAATTACAGACTATGATCAAGTCACCCCTTAACCTTTTCTTTTTGTTAAGCTAAATAGATTGAGCTCCTTGAGTCTATCATTACCTGGCAGGTGCTCTAGTACTTTAATCATTCTCATGGCTTGTCTCTGAACCCTCTCCAATTTATCAACATGCTTCTTAAATTCTGGATATTGGAACTGGGCACAGAATTCCAGCAGCAGTTTCACCAGTGCCAAATATAGAGATAAAATAACTTCTCTACTCCAACTTCAGATTCCACTGCTTATTCATCTAAGGATCACATTAGCCCTTTTGGTCACAGCATCACACTGGGAGCTCATGTTAATCTGATTATCCACCACGATCACCAAATCTTTTTCAGAGTCTCTGTTTTCCATGATACAGTCCCTCATCAGCTAATTTGCATTTGTCATCAGGTAATTATTGCCTACATTCTTTGTTCCTAGATGTATATATTTACATTTAGTTATATTAAAATAATATTGATTGCGTGCACCCAGCTTAACAGCTGATGCAGTGACCTGTTCTCTCCATTATTTATCTCTCACACAACATTTGTTCTATTTGCAATTTTTATCATTCCTGATTTTAAGTTTTCTTCCAGGTCATTAACAAAAATGGGAAATAGAATAGTGTTGAGAACCAATCCCCGTGGACCCCACTAGAATCATACCTGTTTAATGATGATTCCCCAATTACACTTTGAGACCTAGCAGTTAGGTACCTGTAAGAACTTGGCCTTAGTTTGTAGCTGATGGAAATTTGGGTATTGTAACTAGTGTAAAAATCTCTGGCAGAAAGTTAGTATTTAGGACTACAGCAAGAAAATTATTGCACATTAAGGACATTTTGCTCAGGTAGCTAGACCAGCAAGCCCAACAATCAAATCCAATCAACTGCTGGGTGTTACTAACATTTCAAAGTAAGCCATGGTCAGTCAACAGAAGAAAAAACAAACTCTCTCTGCACAGGGCTCTAGCATCTGATTTCAGGCCGGATATGCAGGTTGTTGAACACTCACAACTCCCATCAACTTCCATAGAACAGGGATGCCAAATGTTAATCATCTAGCATGACAGTCACATATTTGGGAGTTGTGTCACGCATTCCTGAATCTCTGCTAGATTCCTGCACATGTGGCTGAGCTGTGGAAATGTTGCAGGCAATTGTCTGCAGCTCCTTCTTCTGGACTCTAGTGTAACCTACCGAGTATCCAGCTTAATGCAGCTTCTCCCTGCTCCCCGCACTGGATCAGAAGGAGCAGTCTGGAGGTGGCTGAGGCTGGAGGAAAGATATCCCATTCCAGCCCCAAACACCTTAGCCCCCATAACTAGCTCAACTAGACTCCCCCTAGCCACCCCATCAGCCCTCTTCCCCCTTGGGAGTTACATTCTATTCCTGCAACCACCTCAGGCAGTTCATTGCCAGATTTGGTTCTGGCCTTTTGGAAAGATACACAAAAATCAAATCAGTAGCAAATACATTAAATACCAAACTGCTATGTTTTTATATAAGATGAATATGTCTATATTCTCTTCAAAACATTTGATATCCGAAGGGTTCTCCCTCAGCAGCATGTTATATAACAATTATAAAGTGCACTTCACAAGCAGTTTAATAGCTTTGTAAACTTGACTGTGACAATGCTAATATATGCAGATGTAGAAAGTAGATGTCTCAAGACACAAACTCTAACTATATAAAATGGAAACCTGCAAGCGAAGACAGACATGTCCCGCAAAGCAAACTTCCATCAGCCTGAATACTTGAGATTAGAAGCTATGCCTACAGAGGTAATGTGACATTTTTCCAAGAAGTAGGTTGATCAGACCACGCAATGGCACAGGACTCTCTCTAGGGCATGATAGCATCCCCATTGCTTAAATCATCTGGAACTGAAGCACTAAACATTTTATTACTGAAGTAATGGACTTAGCTTTATCTGATATGAGCATTATTAGGAAGTTTATACTTTTAACTTGCCTAGAAGTAGCATGTGCAGGGAAAGCAATTGGTTTTACTTGCAATATCTTTTGCTAAAAAAGTGTATGCATACCATTTTTGTTGTAGAATGGGAGGATTCTTTTCATGTATATGAATGTTCCAGCTCTCGGTGGCAAATGTAGATTTTACAAGTGTCTTAAACAACACAGTAGAACATATTTTTCATAACCCTATTATATTAAGAATCATATTTCAGAGAAATGTCAGCTTTTGGGAGAAAATAGATCCAACAAAAATCTTGCAAAAATAATTTATTAACTGAGCAGTGTGGTTTCCAAACTATTTATTTAACTGCTTACAGCCAATGTCTCATCTTTCTGTAAGAAGGGGGATTCTTTTTAAATGAACATTCATTGATTTCAATGAAGCCATAACAGAGTGACAACACATTCATGTCCTTGCCTGTGTACCTTCCAATCAAAAAAGCTGTATGTCCTAAATCACTAAAGAGATTAAGAGGGGCCAAGAAAAATTTGGGAGGGAAACACAAAGAGGAAAATGCTTACAATTTTTTGTTGGTTTGTTTTGATTAACTTAATCAGTACCCTAAGATCAGAATGTTGTGTTCCCACCCATCTGACTCCTTCTCTGATGTGATTTAGAAAATCAACTTCCTGTCTTTCTTCAAATGAAGGCATGACTCACACTATGGTATATTCTTTTAAAACATAATTATCAGTGCATTCTCCAACATATCCCAACATGTCAGGCAACCCAAGATATCTCTCCTACAAGGCACAACATTTGAGGGACAACACTCAATGATGCCCTTTTTGCACCCTTCATCCGAAAATTCTCAGTGAGCATAAACACCATTTGCAACTGCTACTGCCCAAGCCAGGCCTGATTTTAAATGTGCTAACCCTTAGGAAATCTTAACTTCTATTAATGCATATTTCTACTATGCAGTTACAGCGTGGCTGAAAACGTGCAAATTCCATTAGCAGATATAGTGTAGTACATGAAAGCTTAGCTTTTGTACCCAAAGAAACATTCATGAAGTCTAGGAGTTACAGTATGTGCAGCAATTTCAGTTATAGGGAAATAAATAAATAATATGTACGGTGTAAGACTCATTCCTATTCAATTTATCCAAAATATGCAGATTCCATGTACACTGAAGCAGCTAAACATATAATTTAATATACTGTGTTCAGAATTTACAGCATCATAAGTCACACTTCTTCTATCTTACGCTTGTAACACCAAATGCTTTGTTAAACAAGATGGATTCAGGGAGACTTCTCAGCACCTTAGACAGGGAGTTTTTGCTTTGTATGAATTTTTGAAAACCAATTGACATATTTCATAAAGTTATGTACTTGACAGAGACAATTTTTGCTGGTTCAATTTTTATATGAGAATCAGTCCCCCTCGTACTGGGAACATCAAACTAAGAGCTTAAGTGTGAAACAGTGGTTTCAGTTCTGGATGGTTCACATATACTGTTTCCGTGGTATGGATTTGTAAGGTTTCACAGGCCACCCACTTTGATTACATTTTGAGTTTTATATTCAAATTACAGAGCAGTGAAAATTGCTGAGCTCTCCTTAGTTTTCAAATTGGCCCAGGTTCAATGGAAAGTGGGACTAAGTTTGCAAATCTTAAACCTTTTAGACTCATCTGGCTAAATTTCATGTTTTTAAGGCAGGTTTTGTATGGTTTTCTGTTTCATAGTGGAAGTTTCTGCCCAGATCTAATTAAACCTAATGAGAGGGGGTGGTGGTGAAGAGAAATCCTCTTGTTTAGTCTCATCTCTCTGTGAGAAGGGGGATTCCTTTTAAATGAACATTCATTGATTTCAGTGAAGCTAGAACACAGTGACAATACATTCATGTCCCTTCCAATCAAAAAGGCTGTATGCTCTAAATCACTGCAGAGATTAGGAGGGGACAAGAAACTAAGAGGCCTCAAGGTAGCCTAGTTAATGAGACTCAGCCAAATGCTACCCACCCACATCAACAGGTGAGAGGACTTGATGGTGCCAGCGGTGAAAGGGGAACAGTCCCAGCAGCAAGGGACAATAGGTAGCTCTTCCCCTGGGATCCTCTGGCACCTATTTACCAGCTTCAGGAGAGAGGTGCTGATTGGCCATCATTCCTCACCGCCCAGGCTTTAGCCTGGTGTAGGGGCTAAGCAAAGCCTCTTTCAGCTGCATTGCAGCAGCCCACCTTACCCATCCAAACTCAGAATCGGAACCCAGCCTGACAGATGCTGCGGGTCTAGCCAATAGCCTGTTTAAAAGGGCAGGAAGGATTTCTTTCTCCCATGTACTAATTGGCAGAGGACCAGGGAGTTTTCTGCCTTCCTTGCAGCTCCTGGAAGCCACAGCGTATTTCATAGGAACATGCGTAGTACCTAAATGAGGCAGTGGGGTGGAGTTGTTTATTCATCACAACTTGGGAATCGTTTCCAGGGCAGTTAAGAGAATCACATGACGGGTTCCCACAG
The DNA here is from genome assembly GCA_007922305.1 of Dermatemys mawii. Lineage (NCBI taxonomy): Eukaryota > Metazoa > Chordata > Testudines > Dermatemydidae > Dermatemys > Dermatemys mawii. The sequence continues at coordinate 30,041,604 of ML677333.1, forward strand.
GTAAAAGACCTAGAATTTGGCTCAGGTGATAGGGTGAGAACTTGTGACCTTCATGGGCCAAAGTGAGACCTTGTAGCCCTCGTGGGCTGAGGTCCCCACCCTGCTACATCCTCGGTCATCCTCTGGGTGGTGGGTGGGGGTGGGTAGGACTCAGAGAGGGCTGAGTTCTTGGGGTCAAGCAGTGAAGAGCCATCCCATGTTACGGGTTATATGGTAAGGAGCCCTGTAACCCCCACACTGGAACAAATTAAATGCCTGTTATACAAGAGTATGGCTGGTGAATGGATAGCGCCCTTCCCTTGTGTTAAAGTTTAATAAAAGTTGCAACCTGCTACTTAATTCCATGCATGTGTCTGTCCTCCTTTTGCCACCACATCCACATCAAAGATCTCAGATTATCCTCTGGAAGTGTCAGCCCTGCTGCTGAAACAGAAGGCCTACGACCAATAGCCTGCATGTAAGGACTTCAAGGACTACACGTTGAATGAGGACAGAGGGATAGTCTGATGCTGACCTATTCAGAAGAACCTGGGTCACTGCTCCTAGCCAGGAAGACAAAGGCTATGTCTTCACTGGCAAAAAAAAACAAAGGAAAAAAAGGATAACTGATGTGTGTGAGCTATTTCACTGTAAAAATCAGGTGAAGTCAGCCACAGGCAGGAATGTGACCTTACTGTCAAAAGTACAAGTGACTTGTCTTCACTTAAGATTTGACAGCAAGATAACTATCATGTGTTAGATATTGTGTGCCAAACAAAAACAGCTTTGTGCCAGTGAAGACTGAGACAGAAACTGTGTATATGCTACAGCTTTGCATTTACTGAAACTCCACCCTATTGCTGCTTAATCCATGCTCTTTCTACTGCTTCCTTGCCTACATGCTGGACATTATACATGCACTTAAGAATGTTTAGTAACAGTACTCACTAGTCCTCACTAAAATACTGTGTGTGTTGGGAGTTAGCTTTTATGTGAGGATGATGCATTCATTGGTGAAAGACTGGATTATCAAGTTTGGCACAATTTTTTCAATATAGTTATTTAATCAGCTTCCTTCTACCCACCCCGCATCTTCAGTCTTTTACCCCTTATTAGTTAAAATAAAGCTAAAGGTAGCTGCCTGCCTTCTGGGTTTTTGTTGTCCTACTATATGTATTCTTCTAGTTCTTTACATCAGTGGCTCTCAACTATTCCAGACTACTGTATCCCTTTCAGGAGTCTGATTTGTCTTGTGTACCCCCAAGTTTCACCTCATATAAAAACTACTTGCTTAGAAAAATCAGACAAAAACCACAAAAGTTCACAGCACGTTGTTACTGAAAAGTTGCTTACTTTCCATTTTTACCGTATAATTATAAAATAAATCAAGTGGAATATAAATATTGTGCTCACATTTCAGTGTATAGTATATAGAACAGCACAAACAAGTCATTGTCTGTATGAAATTTTAGTTTGTACTGACGTTGCTACTTTCTATGTATCCTGTTGTAAAACTAGATAAATATCTAGATGAGTTGATGTACCCCCTGGAAGACCTCTGTGTACCTCTGGTTGAAAACCACTGCTTTAGATTGCAAGCATTGCTCCCATTAGTTCCAGTGGGTTTTTCTAGTTTCTCCTATGAAGATTCTTGAAGGGACTAAAGCCTATACTCATGGAGATTGTTTCTCCAGGTCAAGAAATGACTCATTCTTTAACATGGTACTGTACTTGTCCTTCTGAAGATTCCCCACAAGATTCCAATAGACTCACATCTTTTACTTTAACCATAAGTGCTGTTTTCCAGAACATACTACCTTTACCAAGTAGGTGCAGCTCCTGTGAACGATACCTAATCTCCCACTGTCCCATCACCATTAAAGTTTCATAAACTTTCAGGCATAAAGAACTGCTCCAGGCTTATAACATTTTAGTTTAATCTCTGAAATATAAGGACTTCAACTTTCACATTAGCATTTGCAGGACGTGTGTGTGAAGACAAAGGACAGTCATGATTAAAGCACAGGATGTTGGAACCTGGGCATCTGGGTTCTAGTTTCTGGCTCTGCCACAGATTTCCTTTGTAACCTTGGGTAAATCACTTGATTTCTCTATGCATCAGTTTCTCCATCTGATAATAGTACTTAGCTATGGAATGGGAGTAGGTGAAATTTAGCTAACAAACAATTACAAAGCAATATAAGGCTATAGGATGGATGATGCTATGTAAGTGTAAATTTGTTGTTAGTATTGGGAAGTATAGTAGAAAATTTTCCAGACATGTTGATGCATGGGTACATAATTGAAATTAGAAGGAAACTGATTAACAGTTATTATTATCAGAAGAATATGCGCCATTCAAAGAGGAGTGAGTTACGAATAAAATAAGGTATTATATGTCAATTTTAATGTCACATTGCATTAAGATTGCCTTAAGTGTTCACAGCCCAATAAGAAAAGACTGAATCATGTGGAATTGCTAAAATACAAAGAGTTAATGAAATGCTGTGTGTAATTATATTATCTATTCTTTTTTCAAGATGATTTCTAATTATATCTTAATACTTGTGAATGCTTGGCATGCATAAACATAATAAACACTATTAATTCATCAGTAATGTGGCATTTTAATTAAAATATTAGTGTATTATTTTTCACTGCTTACACATATGTGGCATGTAAGCAAGAGTGATTTGAATTTAGGTGACAGGCCAGTAAAATTCCCATGATGAAAAGAGGAACAAAAAAGAACGCTAAACTACTGGAAACTATAGATTATGTTTCACAAGATATGAAACCAAAATTATAATCATTGTTGTGGAACTTTTCAGTTAGAAGAATTAATTTTGCATTCAATAATAGCACTACTGGGGTGTTTCAAAAAGAGCAATAGGAAATACTAAGTATGTTTCCCTTCCTGCTTGCAAGTACTAGTATAGAAGAGCTATCTGTAAGAACAGCCTAAACTAAGGCATTCTCCTACTGATGGGATTCTCCTGATAGGAACTGTTAAAATAATGGGGAAGAGGATGCAGGCCCATACAATATTCCTGTATTTATGTAACAAGTTGGGGCATGACACATCTCCAATTTGTGGTGGCTATTTGCACGCTGGTATTCACACTTGTTCAGATTAAAACAACAACTGGAAAGTACCTAAAATAACAATTTTTTGGTTATTTGGTTCCAGGTCCCACCTCTGTCTGATTAGACTTCTTTCTCCTAAGTATCTGGATTAATTTTCATTATTTGCCAGTATATCCGCTAGGTACATCCTTCATTTAAACACATTCATATTTTTGGTTGCATAACTAAAAATGGTCAAAATGTTTGGGTTTTTTTAAAAAACTATGTATTTTCTAAGATCCATGTGCATTTTGTACGTGGTTCCAAACAATTAAACTTACATTACCATGTTTCAGCCCAAAGTGAACTTTTCTACACCTTTGAAAAATGGAGCTTAAATTAGAAACACTGACACCACCGTAACATTAACATGAGAGATTCAGCCTGGCTTCAATCATTCTTTTAACAAAACCTTGGTACCTGGAGACACTGTAATGGACTGCACTGTCAAGATTACAGTTTAAAAGTTTCATTACTAATGGGAAGTACCAGAAGGAAAGCATATAGTACACGAATAAGAGGCTAGGGAGAGAAAACTACAGATGGCTTGCTACTGAGTTTTAGCCTTTCATTAGCTAAAAGTTTCTATTAAAACTGGTAGAACAAAAATCAAAACTCAGTGCAAAGGAATACAAAACAAGATACAACTGAGGAACCATCTGCTACTGGGCTCTGCTACAGCATAGAACTCCAGGGGAGGGGGCTGCTTTTGGTCCATAATCCAACTGATACACTATTAAGGAGTAACAGTGGTTCCCAACAACTCCCCCCACCCCCGGGCCTATAGACAGCAGTAAGGAACAATGCTGCAGATGGTCCTCCTCTCCCATCTTCTCCACCAACACCTTCCATCCCCTGTAAAAAAGAATAGCAGGGAGCATATTTAACTGAAACTTCTCTATAGACTGCAGGCAGCAAGTCACCTTGCTAACTCCTGAAGTTTAAATATTAGCAGAGAGGTCAGCCTGACATCTCTAAAGGATGGCTCAGGGAAAGTGATGGAGGGAGCTTGTCCCAAGGTGACATTCATACTAGATGATATTCTGATTCACTGATCCAAATAGTAGCTGAATATTATGAATCCCTGATGTAAATATCATCCGACCCCCAATACTAGCCTGTTCTTTTTCAAGTACTGGTTCTGCTTTGTGACCAAATAACAGAATCACCAAGCCACATCTCCATTTTGTTTACAGAAGATGTCTGAAAGCATGTGGCACAGAGGAGCCCAAGCCTTGGTGGGAGGAGGTTTCCAGGTGGTAGGAGTGGGTGAACATTCCACAGAGTAATTAATAATACTAAAAAGTATTATTCATACTGTTCATACTTTTTTCTTTTTTTTAAAAAAAAACATTCCCTAATTCTGAATGGAACAATTCAGATCAAAAGAAAATGTTCAACTGTAAATCAAATGTGTCTCTTGGTAGCAACATGTCCCTCACTCAGAGACTAGAGCTCTGGTGAGTTTCTCTCAATAGATTTAATTCAAGTGGGAACACTTCATGCCTTCTGGATTATGAAAAGGATTTAGAATGATGGATTTAAATAGTAAATCCTGAAAGGCAGTTAATGATGCCAGACCTGTATTTATAATGACCAGCATCTGAACAGGTCTAATTGTTTTTATTTTTATACATAATATTAATTCAGTTTCACAATAGCAATGAAACAGACACAATTCATTTTGGGAAATTATTCACTTCTCAATTGGTTAATGTCAGCTGGCCTTGAAGCTAGTTACTTGTAACACTGTCCAGTATAAATTTTACTTGCCTCAAAATGTGCTGCCAGTCATATCTTAATTAAAGCACAATTTTGGAGATCAGAAAATGTGTACTTTTACATCAACTAAGATATTATGTCCTCTAGTTGGCCTTTTCATGCTGCTGTTAGAACTGCCCTTCTCCTACCTTTATAAAATAAAATACCATCTGGTTTCTGTACCACATTGTTTGTTTGGGTTTTGGGGGGGAGTAGAGGGATCTATGCTCTGGTGAGGGCTTGCACAGCATGAAAGCCAAGCTTTATTTAGGGGGGTAGGGGCTATGCTAAGAACATGTCCTCATTTGGACATTGTTTTAAACAATTCTAGCAGCTCTTGGTTCCATACACTAAAACATTTTTGTACTCTCAGACATGGTAAAGAGTTTCAGATTTCTGGTGCAACTGTGACAAATGATTCCTTTTTCACTTTAAAGAAAAAAGAAACAAACAATGTATACCTTTTTTATGGAAACATGTCAAAGGATTTATATTTGACAGAGAAGTGAGTATGTGGTGAAAGAGGTCACAGACAGCAGTTATTTTCTGCATCAGTCTGTTTTTTTTCTATGTGAATGAAGCAAACTGCTTCATTAGTACATGAACCAGTTTTTCACATGTAAAATATGATTTCCTATACATGCATATACTAAGGAATTTGATTTTATGAGGGTTAGGGGTTTTTTTATTAACATATATTGTGGAATTTGTATTTGCATTTTCTGAATTGCCCTGGTTTCTGTGTTTCTGATTTGCGCTAGCTCAGACATGTGAAAGAATGACTCATGTTTCTTCATACTTATCTTTCATTACTAAAGAGAAATATGTTGTTTTCTGAAGCCAACTCGTGTTGATAAACACTGATTTAGGTTTTTCTTCTGAATCATTTTTTTAAAATCTGACTTTTACATTAAAAAATAAAATCCATAAGAAACTACATATTACCAACATAATCTTTTCTTCTAGAAATAGGGTATTAATTTAACTATGAACAATATTATCATTAAAACAACCATTTTAGTTAAAAACAAAGAAATCAGGATTTAAAAGTGTTACAGATGTTTCTTTGGATAGCTACTGAAATAAATATCAAGAACATCAATTTTCTAAAATACTAAGCTAGTGTTTTAAGGCTGCAGGGGGCGCTGCTGCACTCTGTATCCAGCTGACTGTAGAGCAAGAGTCAGACATGATTTGATTAAATAGTTCTGCAGGTTACAGATACAGAAAAAGCACATAAACTATTTATAATCAATTTAAACTTTCAGAAATTAGGTAACTGTGTGAAATATTTATATAGAGTTTTTGGAAATGATGTTTCTTTTGTTGGTAAACATATCTTTCTGCTGCAACTGACTATTTTTAGGATAGGATTGTTTTCTTAACTTTTGCAGCCAAGGTCTCTTGAAGGACAAAATATCTTTCTAGAACTGTATTCCTTAATACTATGGGTCTTAAATCAAACAAACCATCTCCTCCCTCACCCTCTTCCCTGGCAGAAAATATTATTTTGGCTAGTGAATTCCCATGAATCCATTATTGGCTATTGGTGATGACATAATGATATTTTAATTCTGAGAGGGGGCAGGTATTAGCTGCTTCAGAGCTTTATTTTTTAAACATATCTGATACCCCACACAAAGAATAGAAAAATAAAAATATATATTTTTAAAAAATTCTATTACATTACTTTGCACACACCATTTTAAGCACTAAAGTGAGACAACTGACCACACAAAAAGTAATGACACTTGAGCTGAAGGCAATATCTGATAATGGAAATCTATATCAGTTTATCTCAAACTGTGAACAACAAGAGTTGGCCTATGCTCATTACAGCTGTTACATACAAAATCTTTGCTGCTGTGTTCTTCTGTTGTGTTTATACAATGCTGTGTTTCCTTTTTTATGTGGCTTGCATGAACAAGACCATACACTAGTTCTTCATACGTGCACATGACTTACAGTGACTTCCATAAGAATTGCTTTTATATATCCCATGACAAAGCATGGCCCTTACTCAACTCATGAAGAGTGTTCTAATTTTCCTTTTATTTCCCACACCTATCCCGAAATGTAACAGTACATATCACTGCCTTGGGACCGAAAAACAACAACAAAAAAATCCACCCCACCTTCAACCTCTGAATTCAGCTCTCTACAGCATAATCTGCACATATGATTCTCACTAAAGTCACAAGATATGCAGAGTGGCTCAAAGGAGAATTTTGCACTTAAATATTGTGTTAGAAAATCCCATTTCAAGCCAAATCAATGATTTGTAGTATGCAAAGCATGCCTTGAGTGAATTGTTTTTTTTCAAGAATTCCTGTACTAAAATAAGAAATACAAGCAATACTCAGTTTCCCTCTATTCTATTGATTGCTTTATGGACTTCCTTTATTAAAGGAGAAGTACATAGATCCTTAGAAGCAGAGCTTTAATTTAAACCAACTATTTTGAAAAAGATTCTTTATCAGGCTCACAATACTGGCTCCAATGACTTCGAAAGTGGCACTCGGCCTTCACCCAACTTATGCAGTAATTGCCCACTAATGCAGGGATGGGCAAACTTTGTGGCCTGCGGGCAGTGTCTTGGTATGCACATTATATGGCAGGCCATGAATGTCTGGTGGCGGATGGGGACTCTATGGAGTGTAGAACGGGGGAAGGGTTCTATAAGGGATGTTACTGAGGTGGCAGGAGGGAGGACTCCCTCCAAATTGTAGACATCTACTTGGTGATGTTATGCCCAAACACTAACATGAAAATTTGTGCAGGAGCACCAGAGCTAAACAGAGAGGGACTATTACCTCTATGCTCTATGATATGAGAACTTGTATATATACAGATCCAACTCACATTGACCTTTTCTGTGTAAATATTCACATTGCAAACGCCTCTCTAAGCTTCTGTCTCTCATCACACCTAGATCTTGATCGATCATTACTGATTTCTGGGTATTTTGCTCCTGTTGAATGTGTGCCAGGAGTGTGAGGAAGGCTTTGAGTGCTTAGCATCAAGGTAAAAGCGAGTGCTTGAGATCACTTAGTAATATCAGCCATTGAAGGAAGTCCCATCAAGTCCCCCTTGGTGGCCATAACACCGTGGAAGCGAGCCTTGTGTGCACATCGACATCTGTGCAAAGTGCTCCCAGAATTCTACAGTTCTCATCTTGTAGACTTTTACACCCACTTTATAGTGATTGTAGGCAGTGGACTAGTTGAGTCAGTGGAGAAATCAGGCCCAATGCACTGAGGTCAAATGTGTGAAAAAGGGGAGAGTTGCAGGAAACAGAAGAAATCTCAATACTTCTTTTCTGATAGAAGGATACCCCTTTCCTACCCACAAAATACATTTCAAAATCACCAAAAACGCCTTCCTTCCAAAGTTTGAGTAATTCAAATACGTTTGGAGAAGTGCACCAAACATTTGGATGCTTACATAAACCTCTGATTTTTGCAAAACTGGACTAGAGGTCTCCAAATACTAAGCTCTCTAAAAGATAAATAAATAAACCTCACATCTGTTTTGGTCAGTGGCTTGGATCTTTTATTAATTTATCCCAAACAATTTATAGTTTTTACTCAGCAAAACCTCAATTAACATGACCTTTGATTTACAGGGGCACCATTCATATCACTATAGCAGAGAGATTTTTTGTTATAAATAACTTCTAGGCTAAGTTTTTTAAAACTAGGACCCTACAATTCCATTACTGTGCCCATTTTTAGGCTCCTTTACAAGTGGCCTGTTTCAAAAGTGCTGACTGGCCTAAATGACTACCTTAAACCAAAATAAATATATATTACATTTAAGGCTGAAATATTGTTTGAAGCCCACCTTGTTTCACATAGATATTGGAAAGTTTGTTTGTTTGTTTGTTTAAAATGGTAAACTATCCAGAGATAGAAAATATGTCTTTAGGTCCTCTTGCCATCCACTATCAATGATGGACATAGGAAGAATGGCAATATATAAAAGCAACAGGCTGAATATAAAGGTGAACTTTCAGTCTTTTGTCTGAACATTCTGGTTTTTATCATTTTAAGACAACCTTTGCCATTATTTTTGTGTCAACTTTGTGTGTAAATAATAGTGACGATCACAGATGAAATGAAAATCTTACTGTAAAACAAACTCTCAGCGGGCAAATTTCTCCTTTCAGTATGTTTGCCATTCTTACCCATTTTCTCTAATGTGCTGTGCTTTTAACAATAACAGTCTGGTACAATAACAATAGCAACTACATCTCCATTATGAGACAATCCCAGCAGATAACTTGGAAATCTTGAAAGCCTGCTGTGAAGTTTTTAATTATTTATGAGTACATAATAATTTTTTTCCTTTGTTTCCATAGTTTTGTAATTGGAAGAGCATCAACTGCTAGTATCAATTCTCAACAGTGTAACACCAGTTCAAAAAGGAATGTATACAAAATAATTTCTCTTCCTATTCAATTGTTTTAAGTCAGTCCCTCTTTTCTTATATTCAGCTTCTCGGAATCATTGCTCATAATATATTTTACTGGGAATTTCAAGGCTCAAGCTTATGTGTACTTTTCCCTTTAACAAAATGATGCAAAAACAAACCATGGAATGATCAGGAAGTTTTAGATGAGCAGAAAAAGAAAAAAAAAATCTGTGAAAGGGTTTTATTCTTCTTATATCCCTGGTTAGAATCCAAGTGATTGTATCAAGAAACTACTGCACCAAATCATATCACTTGATTTCTTGGGTTATCAAGACAATTTTTCTTAAGTATTACAGTTGACGTTTCCAGAGTATTACAATGGCATCCACCTTCTGCATTACTAGGGCTGAGAGAAGTATTTACAGTGACATTTGAAAGCCTCAACAATGAGGTTTTATATTTCATTTTGATTTTGTGAAATTGATCCAATTTTGTGGAAAACTTAAGACATTGACTTTTAGCTGTTTAAGCAAAAACTTTCAGTGTTAAATTCCTATTTTCTTTGGCAAGGATACATTTTTGCATTGGAACATGAATTTTTGCTGTTTCGTGTATTCCTTCTGCCAGCATTCACCAAAAAAGACGATTTAATATAAAATGTTCATTTGAAAAAATATACATCTTATTTTGTGGTTGCCATAATATTATGATATGCCATAACAGGGTCAGATCTCAAAAACTAAACAGAATTAAGCATGATCATTGCTCAGATGGAAGAACTCCTAAGAAAAAAAAGTCACTGGAGCAGGATGACTGGATTCTGGGTTCCCTGCCATTTTGCTGAATCTGTCTCATGCTTGCTTACTCTCTCTCTCTCATTCTCTGGCTCAATGACTTTTTAAAATTATTTATCCATAGTGGACAAGCTTACATCAGAATACCAGACAAACATAGCCCAGTGGCTAGGACACTCACCTGAGAGGTGGCAAATCCCACTTCACATTTTTTTCTCCCCATTAAGCAGAGGGGGAACTTGAACCAGATGTCTCCCTGCAGCCATGTTTTAGACACCTATTTCAAAGAGAGAGGTGGGGCTTGCCACCCCACCCCCACTTAGCTTGGCATCTCCCATTCACTAGCTTAAGTGAGGAGCTATGTAGCATGCTGATTTCTGTGAATCCCTGTCATGTTACTGAAATTATCTGGGACCATAGATCATTGGTGCAACCGAGGTCATGTAGGGGCATCAAATATTAGGTAAAAGGGGTCATATAAGGTGTCTACGACCAGGTTATGGTCTGCTGATTATGATTATGCTATCTGTATGTGTGTATCTCGTTTGTAGCTAAAGTTATGAAGATTGGCTGTATAGTGTCTGTATTTCAAACTTATGCTTGCTTTTGGGTGAAATCTCAAACAAAGTTACTGTTGGCCTGGCCTTCCTGATGGCCCATCATGTTCCAATTAAGCTAATAATGAACTTTGTAGATGCCTGTCCACACCCGAGCTTCCCCAGGAATGTGGCCTGGCTGCTCAGGTGCTGAATCTTGAAGAGTCATGTAACTGGACCACATGGCTCTGAAACTCCATTTTACAGCTGGACTCTGATTAGCAAGAAGGAGGCAGTCTCCACCCACAAGACGAAGTCTATATAAACCTGGGAGAAAGATCTCCATTTTGTCTTTTAATCTCCAGTCTCCAGCCTCCAGCCTACTTCTGGATGGGACTTTGCTGCAAAGGGGCGGTCTGGCCAAAGGATTGATGACCCATTCCTCCTGGGAATGTATTCCAGAGACTCTGATTTGAACCTGCAGTTATTCTACAACTGATGCAAGCCATTACTGCATGTATTTGATTTCCTTTAACCATTCCTAACCCTCACCTGTATCTTTTTCCTTGTATAATAAACCTTTAGATTTTAGATTCTAAAGGATTGGCTACAGCGTGATTTGTGGGTAAGATCCGATTTGTATATTGACCTGGGTCTGGGGCCTGATTCTTTGGAATTGGGAAGAACTGTTTTCTTTTATTGGGGTATTGGTTTTTACAACCATTAGTCCCCAGGACAGGTGGCTGCTGGTGGCAATACTGGGAAGCTGGAGTGTCTAAGGGAATTGCTTGTGTGACTTGTGGCTAGCCAGTGGGGCGAAACCAAAGTCTTTTCTGTGTGGCTGGTTTGGTAACCCTTTAGGGTGGGGAAACCCCAGCTTTGGGCTGTAATTGCCCCTTGTGAAGCAATTTGTCCTGATCTGACACTCTCAGTGGGTCGCACCAGGAACAGCACCGTCACGGTCATCAAACCCATACAGATATTAACGTTGTCCATAGTACAGAAATCTTGGCATTTATCCATGGAAGCAGTATAGTAGTGTGCCTCAGTTTCCCTTTCTACACAGCACATCAGGTCAGGAATGTCTTTTCCCCTGTGAAAAGTTTCAACACTGTTTACGGGCATTAACTGTGGAACATTAGTAGAACAAGGCCATTTAACACAAAGTGTGTTCTCATATATTCCTCTTAACACGTTCACGGGATTTTCCGAAAGGTTAGGCACATTGTACATTCTTACAATCTTTGGTGATAACAACACAGTAGTTATACAAATTACCATTAGTAATAACAACAAGTTCATTGCAAGTGTCCATTTACAATCAAGTTTGTCAGGCCCCACTTTTGGTTCAATACCATTGGAGTCTTGGCCTTCTAGGGTTACTTCGTGGCTCCCCTTTGCAAAATCAAATTCTCTTTTTCCTCCTTGCCCTGAAGGATCAAACCCTGATCTTTCTTGCCTAACAGAATTCCCTGCCAGATCTGGAGGGTTCTTCCTGCTAACAGCTACTAGCAAGTCTGTCTCTCTGTCAGCCAAGTAATCTGCATCACCCCAGACAGGAGTTTGTCTTAAAGAGATACCATCCATTTGGTCATAGGGCTGTCCCAATTCCTTCTCAAAGCTATCCCCACTGAATTTCTCCACAGGAAAATCCATAGATCCATTCGCTACAGAAAACTTCTGGCTGTTAGGAACTGAGACTTCCTTGATCAAATCACTTTCACACTCCTCAACTGCTGCAAACTGCTTGCACAGATTATGATCTTTTCCCTCAGGAATTTCTTTAGGCAAAAATCTATCCCTCACAGAAATCCTGACCTTATCCTCTTCACTAGGGCTTGCTCCAAAGAAACACTTTCCTGAGCCACCATAGGTTCTTTCTGGGCTTCCCTCACATCCATGATCACACTTGGCCCCTCAGGCGGATTTCTATACAATCCCCTTTCAGGCAAACTCATAGACTCACTGGATAAGAGGTTAGAAGCATTCTCCTTCCCTTTGCCACACACCAGTTCAGGAATCTCTTCCTCCTTGCTACCTGTTGTCAATCTGTTGGTAGGTAACACAACCAAATCACCTTTCTGCTCTCCTCGTGCCCTGGCTAGGGTATCACTCTGATTAGACAGAGTTGCTACACCCTTTTCCAGCAACACACTAGCAACAGGCAAAATACAAGCACCAGAATTGTCTGGCCTCTGGGATTTTGCTAAGACACTAACTGGATGTGACCTAGTTATAGAGCCTTTCTCCCCAGCAGACACAAACTTAGGACCATTCCCTTTCTGGGCTTTAGCTGAATCCAAAACCAACTCTGAGACAACTGCACTATTCTCAACCATCACAGGCTGAACAGCACCTTCTGTCTGCTCCACAGACAAAGAAGATTCAGAGACACATTCTCCCTTAACAGCTACACGGCTTGGGATCTCACTTCCCTTGTTCCAGCACACAGGTCTGTTCACAGACCACTGCTTGGAGACTGAGGTAGCTTCCTCCATAGGCAAGTCAATACCCCTGACAGACACAGGACCATTTCCTTCACTGTCACACTTCTCCACACAGGACACAGGTAAGGCATAGGGACACTTCTCTTCCACTATCCTCGCCTTCCCAAACTGCTGATTAGATAAAGCCATCAGCTCACAAGGCTGCCTAGGCTCATCCAAACTTTTCTTGCCACTCCCAACAGACAAACTGCTGCTCTTCTCACTACACTGAGATCCTTTCAGCAACTTACAGTTACCCTTTTCAGGTTCACTTTTACAAGCTGTACCAGCCAACAATACCTCATCGCTCACCAAAGATTTACCCTTTCCTTTCTCAGGTAGGGCTTTAACCTGACCATTCACTGTAATCTGTTTCAGAGAAACCTTTTCCTGACTAATAATTTCTTCCTCTGCTCGATCTAACCCCAGATTCACTTCTGAGACATTAGACAGACATTCAGAGACTTTCTTCACATACAAACTGCTTTCTTGCACAGATAAACGCTTGGAGAAACCCTGCCCAGACAAACAGTTATTTCCCTCCAGGTGAGAATCCCCCTCTCCCTGGTTATAGTATAATGGGTTAGACAGAGAAAACTGCTCAGAGTAATACAGCATACCAACATCATTATAAACTGGACTTTCAAGAGGACACAATTTTAGCTGTTCTTCTCTTGCTCTTTGGACTTGGAGCTTAAGTCTAGCTGTCTCCTGTTCCATCTTGCGAAGTCTCTCCTGTCTCTCCGCATCTATTTCAGCAATCCTTCGCCTTTCCCACAATCGAAGCTCTGCTAATTCCCGTTCATGCTCTATTCGCAGTTTATGTTCTATGTCTTGGTTTCTAACCTTTTCTGCAGTATCAGGTAAGGACTGCGCTCCTGCATCCCGATCACTGGCCATTAACAGATATTTCAGTTCTTGATTTGTCGCTTTCTTTCTAAAGCTTATTCCCTTTTCTAAACACAAACCTGCCAGGGCTTTTTTGCCCAGACGCTCATATGCTCTTTGCTCACTCACTGCAACTTACTCTTTAACCAATTAAACCCTCACATCCAAAATTCAAATTTGGACAGCGTGGGTTCTGACCCAAAGCTCAATTGACCTGGTTCTGTGGATCCTAGCACGACTACGCCACTGTGACGGTGCTGTTCCTGGTGCGACCCACTGAGAGTGTCAGATCAGGACAAATTGCTTCACAAGGGGCAATTACAGCCCAAAGCTGGGGTTTCCCCACCCTAAAGGGTTACCAAACCAGCCACACAGAAAAGACTTTGGTTTCGCCCCACTGGCTAGCCACAAGTCACACAAGCAATTCCCTTAGACACTCCAGCTTCCCAGTATTGCCACCAGCAGCCACCTGTCCTGGGGACTAATGGTTGTAAAAACCAATACCCCAATAAAAGAAAACAGTTCTTCCCAATTCCAAAGAATCAGGCCCCAGACCCAGGTCAATATACAAATCGGATCTTACCCACAAATCACGCTGTAGCCAATCCTTTAGAATCTAAAATCTAAAGGTTTATTATACAAGGAAAAAGATACAGGTGAGGGTTAGGAATGGTTAAAGGAAATCAAATACATGCAGTAATGGCTTGCATCAGTTGTAGAATAACTGCAGGTTCAAATCAGAGTCTCTGGAATACATTCCCAGGAGGAATGGGTCATCAATCCTTTGGCCAGACCGCCCCTTTGCAGCAAAGTCCCATCCAGAAGTAGGCTGGAGGCTGGAGACTGGAGATTAAAAGACAAAATGGAGATCTTTCTCCCAGGTTTATATAGACTTCGTCTTGTGGGTGGAGACTGCCTCCTTCTTGCTAATCAGAGTCCAGCTGTAAAATGGAGTTTCAGAGCCATGTGGTCCAGTTACATGACTCTTCAAGATTCAGCACCTGAGCAGCCAGGCCACATTCCTGGGGAAGCTCGGGTGTGGACAGGCATCTACAAAGTTCATTATTAGCTTAATTGGAACATGATGGGCCATCAGGAAGGCCAGGCCAACAGTAACTTTGTTTGAGATTTCACCCAAAAGCAAGCATAAGTTTGAAATACAGACACTATACAGCCAATCTTCATAACTTTAGCTACAAACGAGATACACACATACAGATAGCATAATCATAATCAGCAGACCATAACCTGGTCGTAGACACCTTATATGACCCCTTTTACCTAATATTTGATGCCCCTACATGACCTCGGTTGCACCAATGATCTATGTGGTCCCGGATAATTTCAGTAACATGACAATCCCATTCTGCGGTATCTCTATCTCCCCATTCACTTCAGAGAGACCTGGTCATCTTACTCAAGCTTCATGAATCCCAGTGATTTTCTAGGCTCCTAAAAGTTAGGTGTGGCCATGCTCAGTATTATCATGCATACCTTTCTTGTGAATTTAGCCCCACATTTCCAGTCCGTGAACCTTTTCTGCAGCATATGAAGCAAAAAACTATAACATACCAATAAAGCTATGTAAATGGCCACAGGTTAGCTTAATAAACGCATTATCACTCCTGGTCTTTTATTCCTCATTGGAGGTCCTTTTCTTCTCTCTCTTTCTCTTTGAGTACAACTATATTATAATAGTTTTCAAAAAAATGCAGAGCTTAATGTATTTTGATTGTCAGAAGTGCACACAGTACACAGAGGGTTGTATTTCAGATAAAATGGGGAAGAAAAGTTTTGCATGGAGTCATGGAAATCTTGTCACATTACTTTTTACTAGTAATATTATGGTAGCACTAGAGAGTCATATGGTAGCACTAGAGAGCAGAGCCATTGTGCTAGGTACTGCAAACACATACTAACAGACAGCAATTGCCCCCAAACTGATCACAGTCTGAGAACCCAAATGCAGAAGAGCATCAGAGCCCTGGTGCAGCTGACAGAGGCCTGGTGTGGAGCGACGGGGGTGGCAGAGCCAGCCCAGGCTGGGAACGGAATGGAACAGGAGTGGGCACAGAAGGGAGCCTGGTCCCTTCACCCAGCACCTCTCCTATCCCCCCACAGTGCCCCTATCCCCATAGAGATCCCTGCTTACACAACCCCTGTTGGGGTGCATCCAACACAGTGGGGATTAGTCCACAAAACTTTAGGATTCACATGAGCTCAGTGGGACTATTTGTGCATAAAGCTATAAAGATTGCATGACTGACAGACACCTAGACAGACAAAGGAAGTATTATTAATGCCCTTTACAGACAGGGAATTGAGTTTCTGCCTCATTTCTGTATCAGAGTTTCCCCCTAATCACCAGTGCCTGGAGAATCCTCATTTAAGAGGAATTTCCCTACTGAAGAGTGGCCAGTGGAAGAGTTTTTTTCCCCCTGAGGAAGGGATGTATATAGAGAATCAAGAGTTGGAAAGGAAAAATACATATTTGCAGCAGGCTTTCCCTCATTCACAGAAGGGGATCTGTAGGTTCAAGGAATAAAAAGACTGGAAACAGAAAGGTAGGTGACCAATACTCTCCTTCAAGGAAGTGGAGTCTACAGGGAAGAAATACTTGCCAGGAAATCTAGTCACCAGGTTTTACTAAATCCTTTCTCAGACAATATTCCCATTAAATTCTACGAAACAGGACTGAGTAAAAGGTGAGGAAGGATTTCTTGATGTGGCAGTATGGGAGGTTTATATGTAATTGACCACACTTCTGAAGTCTTAAATGCAAAACCTGCCTTGTACTTTTCTATCCACCAGTACACCCATGAGAACATTTGTACCACCATTACATATCTACAGTACATCAGAAATACTTAAGGAGACAGAAAGGAAAATTATGCATTTTTATCTAAACAGTTCTAGTTGCTTTAAAATTCAGAACCATATTGCAGTTGCAAAGAGATACCAAACTGAAGAGCATGAAGAAGAGAGATTCATTTTAGTTTTGTGGTATTCTGATCAGGGACAGCTGTTTTTAAATAAAGCAGTCATTTGTATTATTTACAAACACACATTATCTCAGCTATATATTTTTAGCCTGGGGATTTGATTAATCACAATTTCCTCAAAACATTTTATAAAGATTGTATTAAAGGATTAAAACAATAATGTAGAATGATTCTGAAGACTTAAAACAGTAGGGATGATTAGCCCTGCCACCTCTTTAACACTGAAGTCTATATGACTGTAAATCTATCACTTGAACAGGAATGTCAAAGGGAAAAAGGGTAATAAGACAACCAAGACTGTTCATGTGTATACACACACACACGCACGAAACTGGAGCCACAACAGAAAGGAATACACTGAAAACAAGCATAATAAAAAGTGAGAGAAATCAAAGAAGGACAAATCAAACACAGAGCATAAAAGTACAAAAGGAATAAGAAGCTGTGGAAAAGGAACAGAGGACAACTAAGAATACACAGAAAAGGTTAACAAGGGGGCAAAATCAAGAGGCTTAAGATAAAAGAGGTAAAACCTGAAGCCAAATTGCATAAGGATGAACAAATACTCATTACTAGGATTTATACTGTAATTACACAGAACTGCAGTTAACGTGTCATCAGGCATTATGGCCATGTCTGAAAGGTATACATGAACTGTATCTCCGCAACTTAAGTTACAATATTGGACTTCAAGAACATTCTAATCCAATCAGTTTGTAAATCACAGAAAATGCTGAAAAATGGTCAAATGGATAAAACTAAGTGGAAACAGTTTTATTCATTTAAATATTTTCTACTGCAGTGTCAGAGAGTCCTATATATTCTTTTATTGCTGTTTGACGATTTAAGCACATAACCTACAATGGAAAATACATGTGTAAATCCCCAGGCACAGAAATGAGACTAAACCCCAAAATATGAGTATTATTCCTTTTTTCATATAATGGATGCTTTTTCTCATGGACTCTTGGATTTAATGTAGTTGTAACTTTATATCTCCAACTAAAGATTTATGGGAAAAAAAAGTCTTAGATTTGGGGCTGGGTCAGGCATGTCCACTTCAGGAGCAGGCAAAGGATCAGACTGATTCTTAAGGTTCTTTAACCCTCTCCCTCCCACCCTCCCAGCTTGGACTGATTCTGATAAGTATATGCTCTCTCATCCAACTTATGTTTCTCATTGACTTCTAATATGCCCCAAATAATAAATAATAAAACTTAAACCTATTACAGAACTTTGCATCATCCAGGTGTTGAACAAACTGTACTTATTTAACCAGATGTCCCAAGCTTTTCTCCTCCAAACTGGCCCAATGTATTCTGGGTCATATAGTCAAAGACAGTTTGACATGAAAGTCTGGAGTTCTATATTCTGTGTTCCTCAGTAGTAGGAAGCATTTCAGATAAGGGGTTGTGAGGGAGCTAGGACTTACTAGGTTCAGTAGAGGGCTACTGAAGTGTCTCGAGGAGGGTAGGAGGAACTGATTTTACATGTATTGGAAGACCACGGGAAGGGAAGGGGCTAGTGGTGAACATGAGGAGGGACTGGGAGTTTGAAATCTACTAGATAGTTGTGGGGAAAGAATAATAGAATATTAGGGATGGAAGAGACCTCAAGAGGTCATCTAGTTCAATCCCCTGCTCAGCACAGGATCAAAACCAGCTAAATCATCCCAGCCAAGGTTTTGTCAAGCTGAGCCCTAAAAACCTCTAAGAAGAGGAACTCAGAGCTTACTGAGGACTCAGAGATTCACCAGCTGGAGAGATAACTGTAATAAGGTTGTCTTTTAGAAGATAGTAATTCCCCAATAAATTGCTAAGTTTAAAGAAAACATCAGTCCTTTACTGGCAAAGAAACTCATGGCATGCATTCAGAATGCAAATGACAACCACAGACTTTGCTGAGATAAAGCTCAATTTAGTCATGAGAATAAAGTTTACATTAAATTCAACCCAGAATAAAATCTTTAAAATAAATTGCTTCTGTTTATGAAAAAGAAGAACGTATGCAGCTTACTAGATCTACTCTGTTTCCATGAAATCAGCCTTTCACACTGACATCCATCATTACACATATAAGTCCAATTCTAATGGAAGTAACTTCATTCCTCATAATTTTTATTGGCTCCCAATGAACTTGCAAAGCAGTTCAGTATATTTGTTTAAAGAAAACCTTTATAAGTGTGTGCATGCATGTGTGTGTGTGTGTGTGTATGTATGTATTATTTGGAATCAGAGAATACCAACTATATGTGATAAATCCAGCCTAGAGAATAAAACTGTCCTTGCTCCAGAACACTGACTGAAAGTGTGCTATAGAAAATATCAGACTTTAATACTAGCGCTTAAAACTTCATCTCACATCTGTCATCTAAACTCCACCTGTAAATCATAATCATTTTTTCAGCAAATCTATTACAGTAACACTTTCTGAAACACTACAGCAACTTTACATCATATTAATGTAGCACAAGTATCTGACTTGTGGCAGAATAGAGGAACTAAAAATTATTTTTACTTTTTTATCCTCATTTCTGAATTTATTTATAGTACCAGTGGACTACTGAAGAATATGTATTCAAATTTTCTATATAACATTCATAGAATCATAGGACTAGAAGGGACCTTGAGAGATCATCAGGTCCAGTCCCTTGCATTCATGGCAGGACTAAGTCTTATCTAGACCAGAGATTGGCAATCTTTGGCACATGGCCTATTAGGGAAATCTGCTGGCGGGCCTTGACTGTGTGTTTACTTGCAGCACCCGCAGGTTTGGCGATTCCAGCTCCCATTGACCGCAATTCGCCATTCCAGACCAATGGAATACAAATTGATATACAGCCATCAAACCCTAACTGAAATCTAAACTGGATACTGAGAGAACTTCTAATGGGATAGAGACCTTCACCCTTCTAGGCTTCTAGCTGAAATCTTATCCTAGTATGTATTAACTAAAGGGATGAGGGCCAATTTCTAGTGTCAAGCATGCCCATCTTCTTGGCATTGTCAGCAGAAAGCTAAGGCTCTGAATCATCACAAACTCTATCATCTTTCAGTATAGTTCTTCTCCAGGTAATGGCTGTGATACATTGGTGGGAAAATGTGAGGAAAACATACATCCACAAAATAAGTATTATGACTGTATCATTATAACTGTAAAAAAACAGACATGTCTTTAACATGTTCAAAACATTCAACTTTGCTTAATCAGAGTAAAAACATCATATTCAACCAACATTCTTTTGCCTGCTCATGTCAGATATAGTCAGAGGGGAAAAGTATGCACAATGTAGTGGTTATTATTTTGTTTAATATAAATAAGTATATAACTGTTATGTTTTTCTGTTAGAGAAGACAAGGCTGAAGCAGTGCTTCTTGCACTTGAGAAGGTGATCACTTTGTGGTTGTTCTTAATTCCTAGGGGAGGTTTGTTCCACGCTCTGGGACCAGACTTCAAGAAAGGAATACATGTGAGTCCACTGCACAGACTATTTTGACCCTTGTGGTAGAAAGTTCCATTGTGCCAGAGGAACAAGGATGCCAACCACAGTCCTTATTTTGGAATATCAAGGAATCTTTTAGGTATCATATGCTGAGGCCATTGAGTGCCTTGAAGATAAACTCTTATAATTACACAGAAAGACTGTGGTATATCAGATTGCCCAATGTGGTAACTTGGTAAATGCAGACCTCTTGATGGTGATCATTCTTTTATATAATCTAATTAGCTCAGTCAGTGTGCAGGATTGTTCCCTAGGGCTCCTAATGATTTGTCTGTTTATTTTTAAAAACAACTCAACTACTTGAGTTTTCTCCCTTATTATTAGGAAGTTATTTCCTCTATATTTTATGTTTCTCAGTTAAATCCCATCACTCCTCATTCTGTTACACCAAAACAAGTCTCATAATTTTGCCCAATAACTTTCAGGCATTTTAGATAGAAGACAGAAAAAAATTATGTACTATTTTTTTTTTACAAAAAACTCTCATTTCCTTTTACATATAGAGTATTACAGACCTTCTGACTTTCACAGTATCTGAACACAGATTTAATCTTATTAAATTTTCAAATCTTTTAAACCATGAATTAAATCATATTGGTTGCTGATATAAACAGTGCAAAAGTAAATGATGTCCTTTAAAAGGTACTGAATGTCTTGAAGAGGTGATGCCAATAGTCTTGAAAAGGCTAATGAACTGTATTTGAAGTTTGTTTTTGAAGGCTCACTAAATTCTGTGCACATATTAGCTTGTCCTTTTGTTTTTTTTAAATTCAAATAGATCCTAGTTATAGACGTGGCAGAACACATTTGAGTAAATTCCAAAGCTGTTAAATATTCATGAGTTTAAAATTCATACACAGCCCTATTCCTTTTAAAAGGTTTTTGATCACGGTTCTTTTTGGCTGCACTCATGCACCATGATTAGGAAGTAAATTCATACTACTGGGGCTGTTAAAAACAAGGAAGCCCCAGCTCATTAGGCAGGAACAGAAGAGTAAGTGAATTTACGTCTGAAACTAAGGGTGGGTAGATAAGGGAAAAGATCTGGAAATAAGAAATAGGTACAAGGTCTGGAAGGAAAATGATGGCATAGAGAAGAAATATATTGAATGTGACTGGAATAGATATGGTGATAGTCTGGAGGAGAGGAAGGGCTTTCCTGTGGAAAAAAAATATTATCCTATAACACTGGCAAGAATAGCTTACAATAATGTTACTACAGTGATTTGAACCACCACTGCAGAATAATATCATAATTGAAATAAGGGCAAGTGGAGCACAAATGACAAAAGGCACAAATAACTGAGCGAATGAATAATGTTATTTACTAGAGCTGTCAACTAATCACAGCTAATTCCCATGATTAACTCCAAAAAATAATTGTGATTCAAAAAAATTGTGATTCATCTCAATTTTAATCACATGGTTAAACAATAGAATACCAATGGAAAATTATTAAATATTTTGGATGTTTTTGTACATTTTCATGTGTTGTAATGGAAATCAAAGTGTATATTCTTTCTGATTACAAATATTTGCCCTGTGAAAATGATAAAAAACCCAGTATTTTTTCAATTCACCCTGTATGAGTACTGAAGTGCAATCCTTTTACTGTGAAAGTGCAACTTACAAATGTACATTTTGTTTTGTTACATAACTGCACTGAAAAACAAAACAATGTGAAACCTCAGAGACTACAAGTCCATTCAGTCCTACTTCTTGTTCAGCCAATCGCTCAAACGAGTTTCTTTACATTTACAGGAGGTAATGCTGCCATCTTCTTGTTTACAGTGTCATTAGAAAGTGAGAACAGGCATTTGCATGGCACTTTTGTAGATAGCATTGCAAGGTATTTACATGTCAGATATGCTAAACAGTCATATGCCCCTTCATGCTTCAGCCACCATTCCAGAGGACATGCATCCATGCTGATGATGCTTGTTAAAAAAATAAAGCATTAACTACATTGGTGACTGTACTCCTTGGGGAAGAATTATAGGCCACCTCCTCTGTTTTACCCGCATTCTGCCATATATTTCATGTTATAGTAGTCTCAGATGATGACCAGACCCTGTTGTTCATTTTAAGAACACTTTCTCAGCAGATTTCACAAAATGCAAAGAAGGTACCAACATGAGATTTCTAAAGATAGTTACAGCACTTGATCCAAGGTCAGAGGTGGGCAAACTTTTTGGCCCGAGGGCCACATCAGGTTTGCAAAATTATATGGAAGGCCAGCTAGGGAAGGCCCTGCCCCCAATTCAGCCCCCTCCCACTTCCCGCCCCCTAACTGTCCCCTCAGAATTCCCAGCCCATCCAACCCCCCGACCTTGTCCCCTGACTGCCCCTGCAGAGACCCCTAGCCACCTCCCAGTACCCCATCCCTTACCCAGTTCCCCTGATCCCTGTCCCCTGACTGCCCCGACCACTATGCACCCTCCCCTCCTGCCCGCTAACCACGACCCAGAACCCCACCCCCTATGCTCCCTGACTGCCCCCTCCAGAGCCCCCCCGGAACCCCACCCCCTATCCCCCCCATTGCCATAGCTGCTTGGCACAGCTCCGGGGGAGGGAAGAGCACTGTCCATGCAGCACGGCTCCAGGGGAGGGAAGAAGCATGCAGCCCCAGCCCACCGAAGCTCTGTTCGCGTGGTTCCAGGCGGGGGCAGAACATGCAGCCCCGGTCTCTTGGAGCTCTTTCCGCATGATGCTGCTCTAGGGGAGGGTGGGGTGTGCAGCCCTGGCACCCTGGAGCGCTGTCCGCACAGCACAGTGCAGATCTGGGGGAGGGGGCTCACCACACTTGGCCTGGCCCGTGGCACGAGAGTGCGAGGCCCAGCGCGGTGGGGCACGCCACGCTCAGACCGGCTCCTCCAGCCCAGGAGCACGAGGCCACTGGCCCCGCGCTCCCAGCCCGCACTGGCGGGCTGGATAAAAATGGCCGGCAGGCCACATGTAGCCCGCAGGCCACAGTTTGCCCATCCCTGCCCAAAGTTTAAGAAGCTGAAGTGCCTTCCAAAATCTGAGAGGCATGAGGTGTGGAGCATGCTTTCAGAAGTCTTAGAAGAGCAACACTCTGATGTGGAAACTAACAGGCAACGGAACCCAAACCACCAAAAAAGAAAATCAACCTTCTGCTGGAGTCATTTGACTCAGATAATGAAAATGAACATGCGTCAGTCCGCACTGCTTTGGATTGTTATTGAGCAGAACCTGTCATCAGCATAGACACATGTCCCCGGAATGGTGCTTGAAGCATAAAGGGACATATGAATATTTAGTGCATCTGGCACGTAAACATCTTGCGATGCCAACTACAATAGTACGATGAGAACACCAGTTCTCATTTTCAGGTGACATTGAAAACAAGAAGTGGGGAGCATTATCGCCTGAAAATGTAAACAAACCTGTTTGTCTGAGTGATCGGCTGAACAAGAAGTAGGACTGAGTGGACTTGTAGGCTCTAAAAGTTTACCTTGTTTTATTTTTGAATGCAGTTTTTTGTACATAATTCTATATTTGTAAATTAAATTTTCATGATAAAGAAATTGCATTTCAGTACTTGTATAAGGTGAATTGAAAAATACTATTTCTTTTTTTTACAGTGCAAATATTTGTAATACAAAATAAATATAAAGTGAGTACTATACACTTTGTATTCTGTGTTGTAACTGAAATCAATATATTTGAAAATGTAGAAAAAACATCCAAAATATTTAAATAAATGGTATTTTGTAATTGTTTAACAGTGCAATTAATCACACCATTAATCGAGATTACTTTTTTATCACGATTAATTGTCATTTTTTAATCACTTGACAGCTCTATTATTTAGATGTACACCTACCTAATTTTTAAATGCAGTGTTAGGTATTTTGAATAAAATCTGTTGTGTCAAGTGTATATTGTAGTACCATTCCACATAGTCAAAGCACATTTGGTGTGACATTGTGCTGCTGTACAAACACATCCTGAGAGGAAGAAAAGAAAGAGACCTCCCTTATAAACTTTAGCCGTGTGGTTAGGGAACATCACGAGATGTAGAAGGTCCCAGTTCAATTTTCCCTCTTCCTGAGGAGGAAAAGGGATTTGAACAAATTCAGAAGATTAAAAACAAAAGAAAAATATTTTCATCTTCTGAATGCAAAACATTTTTTAAATATGGATGCTAATGCACTGATACCTTCACAACAGAGATTGACAGATGACACTATCTGCAAATATATGTGTAATTTAGTGATTTTATAATACATGGATATATAACATTACTATACAATGTTACTAAGTTTTAAAAAAATAAAGGACATTGAAAAACTTTATATATTCGCTCTGTTTTTTTTTTAAGCTGTTTCTTTCCATCTCTCTATTTCCCAATGTCCTGTTACATATGTTTAGGACCAAATACTGCTAACACTTATGCACGTGGGTAACTTTATTCACATAACTAGTGATATATACAGCAAGTGTTTGCACGAATAGGTCCCTTACACTGTAATCACTTTGAGGTAAGAACCATCTTTATTTTGGAAGCTGTTGAGCATCACGCTCATTGCTCTGTTAAAGGAATAAACCATGGAAGTATCAGTTCCACAGGGCAAAGAAAGCTATTTCAGAGATGTAGATATAAATAGTTCTGACAAAGTCTGAGTGTAAAGGAAGTCATAATTAAAGGAACCAAATTTACAGCATTACCTCTGAATTTGACCCACTCTCTGAATCAATGTATAGCTAACAGTAAGCAATATGAATATGTAAAAATGAAGTCAAAGTATTCCTAGTGTCCAGAAGCGTGGTCTTGCACTGTTTTTCACAATCCCATGCGCTTTGCATATATCACCGCCACTCCAGTATTTCAGTTAGAAGATTAATGAAAATGCTAACATGGTGAGAAGAAATACATAGCTACATTTTACTCTGCCTGCACCTGTATTCTATCTTATGTTGTCTAGTTTAATATAATATGTCCAAGCTGCCACTAGGCAGAACACAATGTAAATAAGCTGTCAAACTTAATTGGACTATTCTGCAAAAAATAGCTTCCATACTTTTTTTTTAAAAAAAAAGGTTTGTGGAATATGACAGAAAACAAAATATATTTAATTTTTTCATGCAAGCATTGTGGAAATAATCTAAAATGGAAACATTATTTCAGTGGGAAAAATCAACAGTATCAGTTTCTTTTGATTTGAAAAAGTGCCGAGGGTAGTTTACCTGCAGCTGTCAATATTGTTTCTGCCCACAGCATTAGAGAAGGTGAGAGGTCCCAGATTATTGATTTCTAGGATTTGTATACAGCCAGTGAAATTGTAGACAAGTTCAGGCACCTAGAAGGGAAAAAAGAAAACAAAACACACATCTCTCACATTTGCGGTCTTTGAAGTTCAATTTTAAAAGAATCATGTTTCTGCTTAGGATTTGCTATCCATATTGGGCCCAATCCTGAAAGCCTTACTCACATCAAACTCCCAATGGGTATTTGGTCCATGCAAGTCAATGAGCATTTGGTTCATGCAAGGATTTCAAGATAGGACTCATATTGTGGCATAAGGGGATAGTATTCAAACTCAGTTTATAATTAATATGGCAAAATAATTAGGTTTATTTTTAAAAATCACATAAAAACCCCCCAAAGAGGTACTTTAGTAGTAGTTAGTTTCTTACTGTGTCTTTGAGAGATATAGGCAGGATCACAAATATGGTGACCCTAAAATAGGTTAAGTGAGTTTGTCCAGTTGGTCAGATATTTATTGGTGGTAAGTGGTGGTGAGAGCAGGGATGGTGGCTGCAGAGATGTGGAAATTCCACCTTTTAAATGATCTGTTACCCAGTTTTAAGATGTTCAGTACCCTTAATCATGTTTAGTACAGTAGTGCCTAGAGACAAACTAAGAATGGGGTCGTGGTGTGATAGGCACCGTGTACACACACACACACGCACACACACACAGTAGTAGATGTTCCCTATCCACGGCGCTCACAATCAATCTAATAGACAAGACAGATGCAGGGTGGGGAAAAGAATATAATACAAACAGAGTAACGAACATGACGATGGCAAACATCACATGATAGGGTTTTGAGCGTGGGTTTAGTCGGGGTGGGGGGTGGTAAGCCAAAGAAAGAAAAGTGAAGGGAGAGGAGACATGGAAGGGGAGGAGGACAGGGCCTGGCAGATGAGGGTAAGAGAGGCAAGTGTGCAGTGAAGCTGAGGTGGGAGAGTGCTAGGGGAGAGGGTGGGGAAAGGGAGGAAGTAGGAAAAATGAGGGGGAGGGATTGGAGCAAACAGCCAATCAGCACAAGGCAGAGAAAGTCCAGACAAAATTGTAGAAATGTCTCTGAATGCCTAAAGGTCCCTGCCTTGGCTGCTCTCACACCCCCTGGCTGGCTTCTTTGCAGTTTTTCCCCAAAAGCCACATGGTGGGGAGGAGAGGAGACAGCACCCCCAGTGCAGGAGCCCCCAGAGTCAGGGGTCTTCAGTACACACTACTGTGAGCCGAGGGGTGACCCCTGCAGGGTTTCATTTTACCCACTTCCCTGTGCTGTGCTCTCTGCTTTGGCTAACTATGCAGCTGCTCCTACTGATAGGAGTCTCTCTCCGGTTCCTCTCGGCAGTATTTTCCTCCAAGGCCATATGGTGGGGAGCAAAGGGGAAGAGGCACCACTTGGATCCTGTGTGCAGATCTCCCCTGCTCAATTCTAGGAGGGGGATGGGAGGGGCAGGAGGGGAGTGCTGCGGGGAAGAGGTGGTGAATAACCGCCAGGGCATTTTTTTCCCTTATTTATTTCTGTGGTTTGCATCATTATTTACTAAGTATAGATTATCTGGAGCTCATCCACTGAGGTACTGCTGGTGGTATTCACCCCACATTAGCACAGACAATAGTACTGTCACTGCTCCCCTTTGGGTTTGTGCCTTATTTACGGAAGTGCAGATCATCTGCATTTCCTGTTGACTTCAATTGGAACTCAGAGACAGCCGTGGAATATTGGCTATAAGGATTCCTGAGTTCTGTTCCTAGTTCTGGGAACACAGTATGGTCAGGCACTTCGGCTAGTGGTTACAGAGAGCATAGTCAATGCAAAGATTTGGAACATTCATTCTGAAAGATGCTCTAGTAAAGTGCATGAGGCTTAGTTCTGGCATATGAGAGAGGTTGGCTGCACTCCCAGCTCTGCCTGAGGGCAACCTCTCAGTTATGTAAAATAGAAGGATGATAGTTAACTACCTGTTAGGACAGAAGTATGAGGCACTGGTCACTAATAAGGGTTGTGAAGTGTACAGAAATATTAACACCAGTCAGTTGATGAAATGAAGCCAAAATTCCTAGTATTTCCTGTCTCTCAGTCCACTGTACCTTAGGCCCAATGGAATTTGTTTCTCCCTCCTCCATCAACCTCCTGAATATGCGGAAAGGCATGACAGGGCTACCAGATGTGTGACATCTGGAAAATTGGCTTCTGTTGGAAGTGTCTGCACAGGCTAATGCTGATACAGACCTTGAGCTGATTGGCTTTTCAGGTTTCACCCTTTGCCGTGGCTCACAGATGCTTGATTTTGAATATGTATTTTTTTCTAGATATTTAACAAACATATCATTTTAAATTTAATAGGATACAGCATCTATTATAGTGTAAGTTTAAGATGGACTGACAAAGTTATATGCTAATACAACTTGAAACCTGATAGTGACATGGACCCTCATAAAATTTCTGTGACTGGTGAGGTTGTTAATGAATTTGAAAGTTTTATCAGTGCAGGTAGGACTGGCTGCATAATTTTATATATATATTTCCTTTCTTAACCTTCTATATTGTTTCATTGACCCTTTTGACTATCATTGTTCCAACATCTACTCAGTGGTGGTATTTCAAATTAAATTCTGATTATTTGTACTGTAAAAGAGAAAACAAGAGACACAGATAAAACAAGCAAAAGTCAAATACAGTATAGTTATAACATTTACATCAGCTACTGTCTCTAGTTAAGCTCTTTCAGCATGGATAATGTCAAGTTAGTGCAGGCAAAATCATCACCATGGCAACCTACAATCTATAGTGCACACTGAAGAGCAAATTAACAACTCAGTTCGGGAATAAAAAAAAAATCTGCATTTTTTCCAAACCTGTATTTTTTGTGAATACTTTGTTTTATATCACATTTGCCAAAAAACAGAAATCTACTGAGTGGGTTTTTCATTATTTCCCTTAGATTTCTGAGGTTTTCCATTCCATTTTAATTTAAGGCTTTCTTCTTTGTTACAAACAAAATAGTTATGAACCTCTTCTTCTTTGCCCTAAGCATCACTATATCACAAACATTTCTGTCAAATAACACCCATGTGTTGAATGCTAAGCCGAATGAACTGCTGGTATATTTCCAGAGATGTTCATGAATAAGAGCAATTAAGTAAAAAAAAGTGGATGGCTCTGACTCTCTTTTGTGTTAGAGAGAAGATACTGGCTTTCTGTATCAGTTAGCAGAAGGGATTATTAGATTTTACACTTCATAAATATTTGTATTTCATTTGAGTTTTGGGATACATATATGCTGACACTGTAGAACTTATCACCTATAAATGAAAGAGCTGCAGTAGATCCCAGGGTGTTAATAATTCAACATAATTAACTGGACAGCAACTAAGGAGATGTTTTTACAATGCAGAAATGAAGTATAAGCAACCATTTACCCTGAAAAAAACCCTGTAAGTATGGATAATTATACGGAAGGCAAAAGCCAACAGATTATGTGTACTTGAGTGCCTCTTAGGCACAGGATGCAATACCAGAATCCTCTTCTAATACCTGGTGCCCCTTGCAGGCTGCCTGCCAACCTTGGAGGGTCTTCAATAGTTTGGCCCTCTGGCCAAGTCAAAAAATCCAAATGAATCCTTTCTGTGGTATTAAAGAGTCCAATGTATAAAGAGTTTGTTTGCCCTCACTAAGGACTTCATGCCTAGTTTTAAATTCAGTCCTTTGTTCAGGCTCCCAAATAATATCTGTCCCTTTCTTAGGGTTTATGACACTTTACTTGTGGCTGATATGGGAACCCAGGCCCGCCCACTTCTCAGTGTTCCAAACCAGGGACCCCACAGAGAGCAGTTCTGTACTACTTACTTCAATCCTTCACTGCTATTTCCCTGGATCTATTCCTACTGGAACCTTTCATTCCCAACTCTATTTGAGCCAGCATTCTCAAGTTCTACTCTCTGCAATCCCAGCTATATAAATTCAGTCAGCCATAACGTCTTTATAATTGCTGGGATCCTTTGGCCAGTGAGGATCACTCTCCTTCGCTCCTCGGGTCCCAGCTAGGAATTTAACTGCTAAGGCCAGGCAGCTTCTTTTATCTGGGCCAGCAGGGCCCTGATTGGCTGTTGCTAGCTTCTCTAGTCTTTGGAGGACCAAGTATGTTCAAACCTTAAATACTGCATACAGTTTTGATTTTTCTATCTTCAATAAGACATATTAGAACTGGACAAAGTACAGAAAATGGCAGAAAAAAATGCTAAAGGATATGGAACAGTTTCCATATGAGGAGTGATTAAAAAGACTGGAACTATTCAGCTTGGAAAAGAGAAATTAAAGAGGAATACAACAGAGGTCTATAAAATCATCAATGGTGTAGAAAAAGGGAATAAAATAGTCTCATTTACCCCTTCATGTAACACAAGAACAAGGGGGTCACAATTTAAATTAATAGACAGCAAGCTTAAAACAAAGAGAATACACACAATGCACAATCAACCTATGGAACATTTCCAGGAGATGTTGTGGAGGCCAAAATTATAACTGAGTTATACAAAGTGGATATATAGGGTTGGATTTTTTTTTTACTTATTCACACCCCAAGGAGCTCTCAATATGCCTTTTTGTTTTGTGTTTTTACAGATGCTAGCACAGTGAGCTTCTGGTCAATGACGGGCTCCCATAGGTTCCCACAGTACAAATAATAATTTTGAATAGTGTTGGCTGAATATTTTTGAACTTCCCTCACACTTTTAAGGATTTATTAGATTTCAAACTCTTGTTTCAAATAATAAATTATGATGGGATAATTTATATGAGTAAGAACCTGAAGAATCAGGTTTAAATTAATTTTAATTGTTCAATAGATAATCCTTCATATTTTCATGATTCCTCATATGCGTCAAAATTTGAAGTGGCTCATGTATTTTCTGGATGCTGTGAAATGGCAATGAAAATTGATCACAATGTGAGATTTCTCGGGTTACAATATTCAAGCAGAGGTAGTACAGCCTACATACAGTGTAATATGTTATCCTTTACACTGACTATATTATTCTTGACACTTACTAAAGATATGCTGAATAGTTGGAAATATAATTAGTAACTCTTAGGCAATTGTTTCCCTGTCCTAGTTTTAACTTAAACTGGCAATTTGGCTAGTGATTAAGGTCATGTTAAATGTTTGTAATAAAATCTGAAACCAGGCAGGTTTCATTACTCAGATCAGATTTGCCAGAAGGCTCACAACTCCGGACCAACTTTCTGAATTTTGATTCATTTTTAAACCCACCGCAGTAAACTCCAGGTGCATCCTCCTACCACAAATCACTAGAGTCTCTTCTGAACACACAGGAACAAATACATAGACATAATCAACTTCTCAGAGAGGCCTAACTCCTTGGCTTTCTTACCAAAGTAAAGGGGAATTCTAACTGAGAAGACTGCCCATACCTCTAGGATAGGTACTCAACTAAATAAAATAACTATTGATTTCTATGCCAGAGCTAGCCAAGTGGCCTCTCTAATCTCTTGGGAACACTGCAATGGCTTCAATGCTACAACAGCCTCCCCTCCCTTTACAGGCCCTCTTATTAATGAAGTGCACCCGCCTGTAATACAGCATTCTCCCAAATGATCCAGGTATCCAATCTCAACTTTTCCGACTTGAAAGAGGAATGTCTATGAGTATTCCCTTCCTCTGAAGCTCTCACAATTAGGCCAAGGATACTTCCCCTACTGAGGAAGCCTGGATGGACGTGTATTGTAACCAGGGGGCTTCAAAAGATCTGTATTGCTTGACACACACACCTTCCTCAGTTGTGTGCAAGTTTTCACAAAATGGCATTGAAATAGTTTTGGAACATTTCAACACACCCACACGCTATGGTTATGGTTATGGTTTAAATGGGCAGCTTTGATAAAGTCTTTTACTATATGTACTAAGTATAACATTAGTTACCCTTCTTATGGGTTGGTGTGAGACTCAGTTAAGACCTAACCCTGAGTTCCTGAAACATTTGCGCTGTGAAATGACATAGGGAATTTGCCAGATTAGGGAACTCAGGATCAGGCCTAAATGTTTATAAAAGAAACTGAGATCTTGAAGGGCACTATGGCTCAGATCCACATAGGGATTTAGGAGCCTAAACCCAAATTGAGGCAACATGGCAGTCTACAAAAACCACTGGTCAACTGCCATCTAACACTGTAGGCATCCTAATTTATATAGCTCTTAAATATTTGCTGTAATAGATGAAAAGGGCCTAACTTCCTGCCTGGGGGCATGTGCACTGCTGCTACTGGAAGCAGGTATCCAGACACTTTGTCATACCTAAGCTCCAGAGCAATTCTCAAACCTAAATAAGTTTTGGAGGTCCCAGTTCAAGAGGCATGCTCAAAGGCAGCCACTTCTTTTAGAATGGTTCACCTGGGCAAGGTACTTGTGCAGGCTGTGGGACACCTTCAGTTTAATCACCCCTCTGACTGTTGAGGCTAAGGCATTTGAACAAGGGCTTCTCACCTCTCTGGGTGAGAAAGTGGGGCTTTCTTAGTTTCTTCTGTTGAAGCAGTTCCACCTTCTACAAATCATTAAATGTACCCTGGGTTGGAGACAGGTTATGTCTACCCTGGGGAAAAACAAACAAACATACAAATAACACAGCACAGAGTATCAGAGCCTGCGTCAGCTGAGTACTACAGGACTAAAAATAGCCGCATAGACATTCCTGCCCAGGCTGAGCCAAGACCCTCCTGCCTTGCCAGGTTTCACAGCACAGGCTCCAGCCTGAGTGGGAACATCTGCACGGCTATTTTTAGCCCCATAGTGTGAACCCAACTCAGTTGACCCAAGCTCTGGGGCTCACCGTCACAGGTTTTAGTTTTTTTCTGTGTAGACGTATCCAGTCACTGGATAATCCAGTGGTTAGGGCACTCATCCTCCTCTCTCCTCCAGTTGTTTTGCACTGGAACATCAGTGGAGTTAAGCATGTGCTACTGCTGTTCTTGCAAGAAACAACGTAGGAGCCTAAGGTGCCTAACTGCAGGAGAGGGGTTCCCAGCTGTGGAGCCCAGGCAGCATTAGGCACCAAAATCCAGGCTGGAGGGTGGGGCCTAACTCTGTGTGAGGGGTGTGGCTTAAACCTATTTCAATATCTCCCAAATTCTTCAGTTCCTATTTGGCATTCCAGTACCAAAGATCAACTAGCAATTCTTAGTCATCTTCAGCACCAGTGAAGATCTTTTTAGTAATCGTGAATTAATTTTATTCATCTTGGTAGCTGAGGATTCTCTTTGTGTTCTTTGTCTCATAGCTCAATGGTAGAGGATGCAGGAGAGGAAGCTTTTGTGCAAAGCTAAAACTAAAGTTAGGCCATTCATGATCTGTGGCAAACAAGCTCTTCAAGTATTGCGTGAATTCACCTAATTTGTGTACAGTGAAGAGTGAGCCTGAAAAGAGCCAAAGAACACATTGCCAAGCCAGGAGGAAATTCACAATTCTCTATGAGTAGGAGTCAACTAAGCTGCTGTAATAAAAATAAACAGTCAGTATTAAGGGTGAGGTAGGGAATCAGAGGGGTAGCCGTGTTAGTCTGGAATTGCAGAAGTGACAAAGAGTCCTGTGGCACCTTAAAGACTAACTAAAAATTTAGAGCATAAGCTTTCGTGGGCTAATACCCACTTCGTCGGATGCATGCAGTGGAAGTATCCAGGGGCAGGTATAAATAGGTAGGCAAGAACCAGGTGGGAGATAACAAGGTTAGTCCAATGAGCTGAACCAGCTTTTTATCTCTATTCAGGGAGGGTGAGGTGTTCCTCTAACAGCTGAACTGGCGGTGTGAATAGCGAGAGAAGAGAAGTTGCTTATGTACTGCTTATGGGTGAGGTAGGGTTACCATTCGTCCGGATTCTCCAGGACATGTCCAGCTTTTTTGGCTAAAAATAGCATCAGGGGGAATTTGTAAAAGTCTAAAAATGTCCGGGATTCCCCCCCCCCCCGCCCCCGGGGAGGGGGGGGCTTGGGGCCCCAGCAGTCAAAGCCTCTCAACTCTCCCCCTCTCTCCCACAGCTTCCGGCAGCTGCAGCTCCCCTCCCGTCTCCTCCTCCTCCTCCTCCCCGCTGCATTCTCAGAGCTGCTGGCCAGCTCTCTCCTCTGCTGCCAAGCATGTGGATCTGAGCTGTGCCTTGAGCTGGGGAGCAGCGTGTCAGGTTGAGCATGGAGCCCCATGCTGTTTTGAGCTGCACCGTAAGGAGGGGAGGAGGTTAGAGAAGGGGCAGAGAATTTCTGGAGGGGGCAGTCAAGGGACAGGGAGTAGGCGGGGTAGATGGATCAGGGGATCTGGGGGGGCAGTCAGGGGGCAAGGAGCAGGGAGGCTTAGGTAGGGGGTGTGGTTCTGGGGGGCAGTTAGGGGCAGGGGTCCCAGGAGGGGGCAGTCAAGGGACCAGGAGGGGGAGGGGAGATGGAGGTTCAGAAGGGGGTGGGAAGTGAGAGGAGGTGGGGCTAGGCCACGCTCCCTGTCCTCTTTTTTGATTGGCAAAATACGGTAATCCTAGGGTGAGGCACATTCTATATGTGATTTTTGTTGTATGCCTTAGTGTGTATCGTAGAGACAGGAAATGAGAGAAGTAGCAATCATTAGACGTCAGAGTCGTACTGTGTGTGCTTTCTTCGGGTCCTGCATGTGACTTAGACAGCCAAACTCCTATCTTCCCTGGTTTGGGAATCACTTTGGGATTTAAGTCAGGAGATGGGCATCTGTATGCCTGGAAGGAGGCAGCTGCCCATGCTACCCCAGATACACTGCTATTTTTAGCACAGTAAAGTGTATATCTGTTTACCTGCACTGGAAAGCACACCCCAAGCTGCGATGTAGAAGTACCCAATCACATTAACTATATTAAAACTGAATTATAAGTATAATCTGAATTATACATATAATCTGCAATGCTTAATTTTTAAGTGTCTGGCCACCCAATGGAAACAACAATACATGAGTTAGGCACCTATGCTAACTATACAGTGCATTGGGAGAGATAAACACCTGAGAATAGGATCAACAAAAGAAGCATGCTAAGCAGGGAGCAGCTGCCTAAACTAGCCAGTAGCAGAGGTTGTAAAGGGTTTGAGAGTGCTATATAAGAGCTAAGTATTTTTGCTGCATCAAAATGCACTTATACGTTTAAAGAGAAACATAAAAATGCAACAGTTGATTGTACTGTATTACCCGATTAAATATATTTGTTCTAGGGGAAAAAAGGCAGGAACAGAAAGATATGAATCTTTGATGTGGAAGAACAGATTTGTGCTTAATGCACTGAAAGCATTTTTGAAAGCTTGTTATCCTTGTGAAAATATTATTTCTGACTTTCTTTGCTTGCAGGAGGCAGCTTTTAACTTGAGCAACTGACCGACTTATTACAATGTTACATAATTTTTGCTCATTCAATCATCCATATTACTTATTTTGAGGTTCCTAGTGTAATATAGCCTGATGACATATCGAGACAGAAACCATTATTGTTCTCTGGAGCTTCTGCACCAAGAGCTGACACAACAATAAAAATGTCTTAGTCTTGTTTATGCTACAGTCTGCAACACCTATGCAGATATAACAGGGTAAATAAATTACAGATCCCAAATTTGCCAGTGTAGACATAACCTTACATGGGATGCCATAGAGAGGCAGAATGGACACCCACATATATCCACAGATCCATTGGATTTCTGGTATACTTCTATGCTTCTCTCATATGCAAACATGGATTTCAAATTGTGGCTCCTGCCCACTTGCACTAGCATTGGTTAAATATTTCCATGGAAATTATGCACAAGAGCCAGCCTCCTCTCAGGTGCTGTGTGGATTTGGCTGTATTTTTCCTCTTTGTATATTTTCACATAGGTGGAACATATGAGTTTGCAATAAGTTAGCGGGGTGAGTAATTATTCTTTTTTCTTACATGAACATGTCTTACAGATGTATAGAAATTATTCCTGAATTTGCCCCACAGGTGCCATTAGGACTTTATATCGATTTAGTATGTTGTTCTTTTTAACTATGATGCCTTCCCTTACTTCCTGCTATAGGCAACAGAGTGCTAAAAAACCCCACCATTCTTTTCATAGTAAGAAAATGAAATCTGAATTGAATTTTCTTGTCAAGTTCACTGAGTGGAATATTTATTTACTCCCCACATATGACTTTTCCTTTCCTTTTTAAAAATTTCACCTCAAGTGAATAAGACAGTAAGTTTCAGTGATGTCTTTGTCTCATACTACACACTTACTGAGGGCAAGGTTCAGTTCGCTTCAAGCATTTGGATCATGCAGCCATGAGTTCATGCACTGTAAAGTATGAAGCAATTAAAATCCTGTTGAGGAAAATATTGCAATAAAACCAGGGCTGAAGAGATTACATTTGGACAGGGGCAATCATCATTTATGCACAGCAGGGGATTATGCAGCTTTTTTTTTTGCCTTGAGCCTGGGGTTTAAAAGTTTCAGCAGCTTGATTTCCCCTCAAAAGCAGAAGGGTTGGGATTTTTTTAAATCAGCTAGATCTATTACACGACAAATATTTGTGCAACAGGATGGCACAAGACTACAATGCCATTACACAAATAGGAAAAAGGTGACTGACTGGCCAATCCCTCCATTTTGCTGCCTTCCCAGTATTTTGAATGCAAGTGACTGTTTTTAACTTTCTGATTGAATATAGCTGCTCCTAGCCAAGTCCTGCTGAATAGCTGGCTGGAGGCTTTGTTCTCCTTGAAGCTCTGATACTGTTCCTTTCTGCGAGTTGAACATGACAGCATACCATTTCACAGTGTACCATACTGCCTGTAGCTTTACAATAAATACAATAAGCGTTGGCATCTAGCACTGTCTAATCAGATTATATTATTTACATTTTTAATCTCACTCACAGGAATCAAGTAACTCTGTGGATTGCTGCCATATTTAATATCTAGAATGCACCACGTTTTTTTCTGTTGACACAATAATGTTAATGGGATTGGTGTAGTTTTCTCTGCGAACCACAGCCATTATGAAATTTACTATTATCTTGCAATTATGTATCAGTTTTCCTGAGTGCTTCAGTCAACTTTGACTTCAGGGAAGCTGGGTCCCAGAAAGATTTTGATTCCGCACTGATAGTAGCTTTTTTGTGCTCCACATACTGTGCCAGAGCAGCACTAAATGTAGCAGTCTTCACAGCAACGTAGAGGGGTGATATGTGTATAATGGTGAGTGCCTACACCAAGGCATCACTTAAAATTGCATCTGACGAAGTGGGTATTAGCCCACGAAAGCTTATGCTCTAATACTTTAGTTAGTCTTTAAGGTGCCACAGGACTCTTTGTCACTTCCACTGTTAAGTCTGTTACTAAGTGGCCAGAGAGATTGAAATGTTCTCCTACTAGTTTTTTAATGATATCATTCCTGATGTCAGATTTGTGTCCATTTATTCTTTTCTGTACAGACTGTCTGGTTTGGCCAATGTACATGGCAGATGGGCATTGCTGGCACATGATGGCATATATCACACTGGTAGATGTGGAGGTAAACAAGCCCCTGATGGCATGGCTGATGTGATGTGATGTGACACCTATGATGGTGTCACTTGAATAGATCTGTGGATAGAGTTGGCACTGGGGTTTGTTGCAAGGCTAGGTTACTGGGTTAGTGTTTTTGTTGTGTGGTGTGTGGTTGCTGGTGAATATTTGCTTCAGGTTGGGGTGGGGGAGGGAGAGTCTGTAAGAGAGGAGTGGTCTGCCTCCCAAGAGAAAATTCCTTGGCTTCCGCTGAGAAAACAAATATGGCAAATACAAAATGGCAGACATTTTTAAAAAATCAGACCCACATTTCTTAAGATCCAATTCTTTGGACTATTTTCCTTGTAGCCCACATCATATACAGAAATTTATTAATTTGGGGATTTTTCTAGGAAAAGATTACATTTAATTTTTTTTCTCAGAAATTAGTTGGAAGGAGTGTTCTTGACATTTACAATACCAGGCTTGTTATATTTTTTCGCTGAATTTGCAGAGAATTATTATTTTTTCCCCCTTTTTAAGCCTTTCTAGCTATGTAATATCTAGTAATTTTAGCCAACCAACTAATCTGTGAGAATAAATAGAGTTCTAATATTGCTACGGCAACCAAGTGTCATGGGCCTTAAAAAAATAATTTTACACTTTAAATCTGTTTCTTTTATTTCTTGCAGTATTTACACAAAAGATTAAACTAATCCCCTGATAAATGACTACATTAATACATCTTTACTAGTTAAATAAATAAAAGTGAAATCCAGAATGTTTAGGGCTGTTTTCAGTTCTGTGTAACTTCAGTTCTTGCAGCCAGTTTTTTGTTTTATTTAATTATTTAATCTGATGTGATTTTCTGAAATTAGACAGGTTACAGAATAATCTTCAACTGGATATACCCCCTCAATTTGCAAAAACTGTGTGAGGCACAGTGAATTACTGATGGTTCTCAAGGATCCCATTCTTAACAGTGGCAATTCTTCAATGAAAAAACTTCAGAAACAAACTTCAGTAAGAAACTGCTGAACTGGAATTAATTTGGAAACTGGATACCATTAAATTAGGATTGAATAAAGATGGAGTGGCTGGGTCATTACACATACTGCAATCTATTGCCCCATGTTAAGTATCCCTCTACTGTTACTCACACCTTCTTGTCAACTGTTTGAAATGGGCCATTCTGATTATCACTACAAAAAGATTTTTTTTTCCTGCTGATAATAGTTCACCTTAATTGATTAGCCTCTTAGAGTTGGTGTGGCAAGCTCCATGTTGTCATGTTCTCTGTATAGAATATATATATCTTCCTACTGTACGTTCCACTCTATGCATCTGATGAAGCGTGATCTAGCCCAGGGGTCTCCAAACTATGGCTCGGGGGCTAGATCCGGCCCACGGCTTTGATTTGTCCGGCCCTCCAGCTAAGCAGGCATGTGGAGAAGCCACCGCTGCCGCCCCCTTCCTCCCCCTAGCGAGCTGCTGCCGGTGGCCCAATGTGTGGAGGGGTGAATGCCCCCATGGGAGTGGCCGGAGGAGCAAAGAGGGGGGCGCGGCAGTGGCCAGAGGAGCAAAGAGGGTGGGGTGTGGCAGATGCCGGAGGAGCAAAGGGGGGGATTTTGCATATATTGAATTTTTTCACAGTCGCTTTGGCCCACAAAGCCCCTTCAAAAATCTAATACGGCCCTCGTCTCATAAAGTTTGGAGACCCCTTGTCTAGCCCATGAAAGCTTATGCCCAAATAAATGTGTTAGTCTCTAAAGGTGCCACAAGTACTCCTCGTGCTTGTAACATTTCAGTAAAATTGTTTCCTAGAGTGGACTGAGGGCATGTAGCTCAGGTGTCAGAGCATTAGAAATTTTGGATTATATTCCAGTCTGCCACTAATAAAGCACATGATCTTGGAATGGTCACTTTATTTCCCTGCCTCTCAATTTCTTCCTCTGTATAGTTCTCATAATGATCTCACGAAGGTGACAAAAGCTATGTTGGTAAAGTGGCTTGGGAGTCTCAAACGAAAGGCACTACGTAAATAAAAATTAACATTACAAAGAATTACGGGGAGGATCCTCAGCAGGCATCAACTGTCATAGCTCCACCTTGGAAGTCCATCAGCGAAGGGGTAATTACATATGACAAAATGTGAATGGTATGCACAGACTGTGCTGGATTCAGCAGCACTATCCAGTTGCTTTGTGCCATTGCTGCAAGAAAAAAGGATCAGGACATACGCTAAACTTAACCAATCAGCTAACGTGGGATTACAACTGCTGTGTGTCACTGAAGCACCACAAACAAACGCAGTGTCTGGCAAATGTGGCCTGTTTCTGAATTAAGGGCCTGATTTCACATTCCATTCCTCTAGTTTTATTTTATCTTAACTCCATTGAATTCAGCAGAGTTAAAGCAGAGTGAAATCGGTATAGAAGGAAGAAGAAGGTGACCCTATATATTTTAACAATTTGGCGTAAAGGAGTATGCTTTAATTTTAAATAACTACAGGGATATTTATTAGAATTCTCTGAAGCTTCCTGGGTAGTTTTACAGCAACATATACTTGTGATATTACACTATATTTCCTTCACTGTTAAAAACATATCTATCAATATATTGCATGCCATATTCAGATACAGACACCTATACCACAGTCGGATCTGGTGGTCTGACCAAAGGATTAAGAACCAAAAATGCTTGAGTTCTAATCTTAGCTGTGACACCAACATTCTCTGTAGTCTTGGAAAAGTCATTTATATTCTGTCTCAGTTTCCCCATCTGTAAAATGGGATAACAAAACTTCCCTGCACACTTTCCAAACAAAATGAGAAAATATAAAATGGGAAGTTGCTCTTCTGGCACTTAAATATTCCTTTTTTTATTAAAGTTTTATGTATTTGGTGCTTATGAAGTTTAATAACAGAGCTTTTATGGAGAGAAGGAATCTGAAGTAATGACAGTAAAGATCTTCAGTGTCGTAATAATATTAAACCCAGAAACATAAATCACTGCAGCAATTATAGCACCACAAATAACACGATTCATGCAATCAACTCTTAGTGTGAATATTTAACAACAACATTTAATTTCCTTCAAATATACTGATCTTGCATTCTCTGCAAATGAACACAGTATAGTAAACTATTAAAGATATTTAAGATAGCATAGAAGTAATTACACCAAAACATATATTCAGGTTTCAGAAATAATACATTAATTTCAATTTATAATTCAAAATATTTTTCTGTGTGCGGTTGTGTTTGTATTCCCAAACTGATTTTTGTAACTGTCATAAAACAGCCTTCATGACCAGCTGAAAAATCGAACACAGAGAAAGGTATTTAAGCCATAGAATCGTAGAATATCAAGGCTGGAAGGGACCTCAGGAGGTCATCCAGTCCAACCCCCTGCTTTATCTTTTTGAAGGCAAGACAAATCTAAACCATCGAACAGGTCCTATAATCCTAGCTCAAGAAGAAAAACATTCAGTGAAATGAATGGGAGTTTTGTCTGATTAAGGACAGCAGTATGAGGCCCTTAGACTCAGCTATTTATAAGCTTCCTGCTTTGCCTTTTCTCTGGCACCTCAGCTATATGTTCCTGCATTGGCATAAGAACGCATTCAAATTTAGTAGGGGCAGCATAAGAGGGAGCCATAACAATATATAATTTGTCAGTTTGTGAGAAATAATCCCAAAATGTAGGACTACAGTCTTAGTAAACCACAGGATTCCAATACCTACTTCTGCTGTCAAGACTTCCATCCACCTCCCCATATCACCAAAGGATATTTACTACAATTCTCTCTCTCTCTCTCTCTTTCAGCTGCTCATCTTTCTATCAATTTGTTACTTTAGTTTAAGATTGTTAGTCACATATCCCACCAAAGCTACCTATAAAAAGCAAGGAGCTAAGCAGTTAAATCATTCAGATGCTGCCACCTGTGCTAAATTCATCAGTTCCCCTTCTGCACATCAACTGTCTCCCTTCCACAACTCATATTATCTTTATCCTCATTTGGCATAACCAAGAAAGAAGAGTCAATTAAATAAAGGAGAATCTGATTCACCCTACACTGATGACAAATTGCAGCTGTGTTTCAAGGAAGAGCCATGCACTGACATTGACACAACTTTTGCTCTAGATAGCATTCACAAGGGATACTTGTTATTTCTGAGTAATTGGTTAGATTAATACCTTTACTAGGAAGGTAAACAAAAGTTGTAAAGCACTTTCAAGATTAATAGTAACACATTTTAATTTCTGAAAAGTGAACATTTTAATACCTTAATTCCAGCACCCAATTTAAAGTATTGTAAACCAATTTGTTTTGTATCCTTGACTACAATGGAGCCCTGCCTGTATTTTTAAATTACTATGACACCATTTCTTTCTTACCTTTCACATACTAATGATGCAGTAGTTAGTTTGTATTAAAATCCCAACAAACAAAGGGTTTTGTTAGATCTTGTCTCATAAAAAAAGACAGACAGAAGCGTCCACATGGTATAAGATTTGTACAGAGCATTATTCACCCGGTTTAGAAGATTAAAGCATCATTGATGACTTTTTCCCAACAGTTGCACTTACATTCTGGGTAGTAGTTTCAAATATCTTTCTTTATTAAATAATATCTTTACAACCCCTATAACCTGGAAATCTATTTTTACTGGTAGATAGAGAGTGCAAGACCTAACTTTACCAATAAAGTCATGGTTTTTCATATAATATCTCAGTATTCTGGGAAGTTAAAAACTTAATAGAATTTATGCCCAGAAGGGTTCACTGTGATCATCTAGTCTGATCTACTGCACAACACAGGTTATAGAATTTTACCCAGTAATTCCTTCATTAGTCCATTGTTGAACTAGAGCATTTATTTTAGAAAGATATCCAGTCTTGATTTAAGACTTCGAGTGATGGAGAATCCAACACATCCACAGGTAAATTTATTCAATGTTTAATTACTCTCACAGTTAGAAATGTGTGCCTTATTTCTAGTCTTACTTTATCAGGCTTCAGCTTCCAGTCACTGGATCTTGTTATGCCCATGTCTGCTAGCCCTCTGTTACCAGAAACCTTCTCCTTCTGGGGGTACTTAAGTTACAGGTCATGAACAAGATACTTCATAACTTTTGGGGGGTAAACTAAAAAGACTGAGACTCTTTATTTATTTTGAGACACCTGAAATATCCTTGTTTTTATTACAACAGTCAAAACATTATTCTTATTACTACAAAGTATTTGTTAAGACATATTGCTATATCAAATGCAATTTGATCTGTAATTATCAGATGAAACACTCC
Organism: Dermatemys mawii; assembly: GCA_007922305.1. NCBI lineage: Eukaryota > Metazoa > Chordata > Testudines > Dermatemydidae > Dermatemys > Dermatemys mawii. The sequence continues at coordinate 30,084,175 of ML677333.1, forward strand.
AGTAGAATGAACGCTGGGTTTGATGAATGGTGTTTACATTGAACAAAAAAGTAAAATTAATGTAAACACTACCAAAACTGTTCATTTGCTCATAGTTAAAATTAATGATCTCGTCCAGTATTTCCTGTGAAATTCACTCAGAAAGCAAAATGACTGGGGAAAAAATCCTCCACTGCAAGAAATAAGTGCACATTTCTCTTGAGTCAGAACCTGGCAGTAGTGACACCAACATTTTTAAAGTGTACTTTTATGATTAATTTCCAACCCTAAAAGTGTGTTCACACAACAGTGTTTGGTTTTAGATTTTTAAAAAATAGGGTTACCTTTTCGACAGGAATGAGTCAGTAGCAAATGAGCTGTTCCAGGGAACAATGCAGTCGCCTGGAGTTCCACTGCAAAAATAGTGTTGAACCCATGCCATGTATGTGCTTAGAATTACTCCTCACAAAACAGTACATTACAGTTTCCCTTAAAAAAGAAAAATGAGAGAGAGAGAGAATACCTGGTTTTTTGCATAGCGATGGGGCAAACCACCTATAAATATAGGACCTGTCTCAAGCCAAACTGAACTGGACGAGAGATTGGTAGGCATGCTTATCTTCGTAGAAATACCCAGGACAGACACTTCAGCATCACATGGTATCATGTCTTGCCTGCATAAATTTAGAAATAGCAACATTTTACAACAATACCACACTTCACATTACTGCCTGACAAATTAATTAAGCTAATACTAAATCAAAGAAATAGCATATCTTATATTAAAGCCAATAAACATAATAGAAGACTTTTGATCAACAAGCTATAAACTGGCATGTCTTTAGAGTCTGAGCTCCATAAAAATGACGTATTGTAAAAGTCAATTGTATAATTGGTCAGGTGGAGGGAAGGGGCAGATAAAGCCAACTGAAATTAGTGAATAACAATTCAGATTTTTTTAAAACTACAGTAACATTTAGTGTGGGGGAACAAGTGATTATCTCTTGACCTAACAAAATATTTCTGTGTGTGTGTGTGTGTGTGTGTGTGTAATACAAGACCAAAAAGCCAACAAAAATAGGTTTTCTTTAAAGACTTTGTGTCCAATCCTGTGATATTTACTTAAAAGAACACTTTCTCATGTATTAAAGCTGCAACATTGGGCCCTGCAACATAGGTTTAATGTGGTTGCACAAGATGTACATCAGTGCAGTATTTGGTGCTGACTTCAATTTAGATGAAGCAGAAACAAATTAACTGTATATTCTTAGTGCAATACTTAATTTTTTCTTCTTTCTTTTAATAATAGAACCTTAATTTATCTTCCATTAACAAACCAGCAGCAAATGTTCTGCCTTCATGAAAGGAAGCATAATGCACAAATATCAAATTCAGGCAACAGCCTTCTTAGTCTGGAATTTCAGTCTGCCCATCCTTTCCTCTGCACAGCAGGAACGTAGAGTTATGTTTGAGAGCCAGACCAAAGCACTAAAGTTTAGCCAGCTGGCTGATTAATATGATTCAAGGATCTTCATACTTCATCTGTGACAGGAAGGTATGCAGCAAATAAAAAAATCAAAAGTAAAAGCTACCTATGCAATTTAAGTAGGACACTATGGATAAATATATGAATTCAGTTAATGTTAGGTAACACAGAGCTAGCTGCAGAATCCTCGATTAGTGATACATAGATCATGAAATACAGTCTTTATTTTCTTCCTTCTTCCAGCCACAGACACACACAACTGAATTAACAATTGTAGATAGTGGTGTATGTTTATTTTCTGCATAATTTTGTTTGTACCCCATCATGAAATCTTTAATCATGCTAACACACTTACTGCATTTAAACAGAAGGGACTACATTCTAAAAACATTCACAAGCAAAATACGTTTTCCACACTATGTAAAGTCCTTTAGAATTAGCAGAATAAAAACAATAAGGTCTGAGGTTTAACAGAGAATGATTTCTTTTCTAGCTTGTTTGTTCTGTCCATAAAGCCAACTTGTTGACTAAAATTAGATAGGTAAGATAGCAATCTTTGTTAAATTATCTGAAATAGTTTTTAAAAATGGTACAAAGAATGCCAGCTTCATTAAATTATTATTTAAGACATTTCCATGAAACTTAGCTTTTTTCTGTTATTCTGGTGAAATACAATTGAAGATTTTACTGCATAGTCAAAGTATGACATGTAAAATCCTCTCATATTTTCATTTTTAAAGACTGAAATGATTTAATTATTCCAGCAGCATTTGTGCCATTTACCTGAATATATGGGTTCAAAATATAGTTCCCTGATGAAAACTGGTAGAATACTTATTAGATTGAATCTCTGAATGTCTTCTTTAGCACTGTAAATTATACAATAATTATTTTGCATTTAGAGACAATAAGTTATAAGAATCATGTGGCTTGTTCCTGCTGCTATATATCAATGGGGAAACTAATACAGCAGCATATTCTTTGTAGATGATCATATCTGTATTAATTGTGTTGGACAAGCCTAGAGCTAACAAGATTACACAGTATGTAATTATCCCTATTAAAATATTCAAATAGTACTCAGGATGGTGTTTTAGTCTAATCCTGAACTCACTTCTTTAGAGGTTGAAAGGAAAAAAATGCTGCTATAGTTCTTTGTTTCAATTTGAAACAAAGGTTTCATAGATTTTGCCTTCAGATTCTTCTAATCAAATATTAGGCACATTCTAAAAGGCTAAGTTAGGGAGAAGAGACAGGAGAAGGTTATAGTCAAAGCTATTAAGTGAAATAAGATTTTTTCAGAGATTCTGTAGGGATGTTGCACACACATACATGAACAAGGACACACACACACACACACACCATACTAGTCACTTGCATACTACAAAGTCTGCTGTCAGTTTTTCTTGCTTATGCACTATAATAGTTTTGCCAACAGTTCCAAATGACAGTGTTGCTCTGTGTAGCTTGCAAGTTGTCTTTCTCACCAACAGAAGTCAATCTAATAAAAGATATTACCTCACCCACTTTGTCTCTCTTGTGAACATTCAAGTATTTCTGTTAGGTTTGAACCTAGTGTGGCCTTTTGGAGGTGTGCGTCCCAGAGCAGAGATCACTAGAGATAATTTTTTAAGAGAATCTGATACTTAGATGTCTAAAGTTTTCCCCTTTCTTCAGGAGTGAAAATAACATTAAACACTTACTGGGACGGGGCCAGCTCCGGACCCTGGAAAGGGCAGGGTCTTGGGTCAAAAGGGCAGTGCTGGGGGGTCAGCATCTCCCAGCCAGCCCATCCACACTGCCTGGCCTGCACCGACTTGAGCTCCAGGGGAGATTTAAAGTGTCCGGGGCACTGGCCATGGCACTGCTTTAACATCAGCTCAGTACAGGCTGGTACTGGCAGCTAAGTTTTACCAGTGTGCCGTACTGGCCCATACTGACTTACTTTCACCCCTGCCTTTCTTTGATAATGGGAAGCATTTTCCTGCAATATCTGAAACCTTATGTAGGTTTATGTGGGTTTTTTATTCATCTAATGCAGGGGTTTCCAAACTTTATGAGATGAGGGCCATATTAGATTTTTGAAGGGGCTTCGGGGGCCAAAGCGACTATGAAAAAAATCAATATATGCAAATATATGCAAAATCTCCCCCTTTGCTCTTTCGGCCACTGCCGCATGCCCCCCCCCCCCACTTTACTCCTCTGGCCACTGCCACGGGGGCACTCACCCCTCCACACATGGGGCAGCCAGCAGCAGCTCGTGGGGGTGGGGGGTAGGCAGCAGCGGCTTCTCCACATGCCTGCTCAACTGGGAGGCTGGACAAATCAAAGCCGCAGGCCAGATCCAGCCCCCAGGCTGTAGTTTGGAGATCCGTGATCTAAAGCAATGCTGAAGAAATGGAAGCTTCCCACATAACTTATTTATGAAAGTTACTAAGGTATATTCATTCCTTGACATATTTTTGAGCATCAAACTCTAGAATTAATAACATATACATAAGTGTACTTGTATTAAAATTGTAAATGACAAGCGCAGGTGATAGTCTTCATAATAATCTATACATGCACTTGTGTGCCAATCACCAATGCATTTATATAAGGAGAGATATTGTTTTTGCATACGCAAATATCATATTTTGAAACTTGCCTAGTACTTTATTTTAAGAGATCAAACTCTTGCAAGTCAACATTGTGCGCTTATTTCACCTTATCCTTGTTAATATGCCAGCCATGTACCTTTTGATTGTGCTTGATTGAATCTAATATGGACTGACCAAATTAGAATAACAACCTTAAGATATTATTGTTTAGCAGTTGCAGATTATACAATTGCCTGATAATACATGCACTGTATAAATTTTCCATCAAGCATTTAAAATACTTTTTCTACAATCAGCACATAGGGTGCTTTAAAGGTCAAGGGAGAACATGGGGATTTTTGCATAATTATAAACGTAGAAATGCATACAGAAAAGAACTTCTGGTGGTTAAACTGCTGGTAATTGTGCCTCAGACCAACGAGCAGTAATTGTTCAGATTCATAATTTGTGCTTGCATAAATGTAATCATTAAATACTGACCTATTAATTACAACCCTGAAGATGAGTTATGTCTATGTAGAATTAAATCCATTGCCTAAAGCCATTCAGGGGAGAAGAATGGAAAGGTCAGACAACTATTTGATATACCACAGGGATAAGGGTTCCTTAACATTACAATAACATATGCATGAATTCCAAATCCTTGAAAGCTGTGTCCCCATACTTCCTGACATTTATGAGTGATGATCAAATAACGTGCATTGGATTGTGGCAATATGGAAAAAAATAATAAAGCAAACATTTCATTTTTCTAGATTTATCAAATGTCCGTAAGGCTGGGGATCAGGATTCTTTCAAGTATCTGGTCCTCCTGAAAGAATGGAAAACCACTGATCCAAAAAGAAGATAGAAATGTAACTTGTCTCCAACAATTTCACTTTCTATTTGATCATTATAAACACTCTCCTTGTTGAATATTTACTGTAAGAATGAAATTTTAAGTTGGAAAGTTAAGATTCCTTCTAAAGAGCAAGAATAACAATAAAAGTTGCAACAGATATATCCAACTATGATTATATATCAGAGTATAATTACAGTAATAAATGGACAGTCATGTTAAAATCCATATATATTTTTAAACAACAACTTCCTTAACTATGTTACATACAGCACCTTAGATTATTGAAGCTGATTGTGAGGAGTGGGGGAGGTATTTTATTTTACCTTCACTATGTGGAATGTTCACTTTTTGCATTTCTTAGACTGAATTGTGCAAACAGATTAGTCCATTTCACTTTACTCAGGCTATGTCTACACTACTTCAGGAAAGATGATGCTGCGATCAATGCACTGGGGGTCTAGTTAGGTGGTCTAGTGAAGACCCGCTAAATCAATAGCAGAGCACTCTCTGGTCGACTCCAGTGCTGCACTGGGAATGAGAGGAGTAAAATAAGTTGATAGGAGAGTCTCCTGTTGACCCAGCATGGTATAGACACCGCAGTAAGTCAACCTAGACCTAGAATATGTCGACTCCAGCTACGTTCTTCACATAGGTGAAATAGCATAGCTTAAGTTGACTTACCATGGTAGTGTAGACATAGTCTCAGCCATAGCCAATATCAAGTCACTTTCACTGTCTGTTTTCATGCAGTAGCATCTTATTGCAACCATTGAAGGGCAATATTTTTCATTTTAAAAAAAATCCCATGAAAATATGTATATAATGGAAACACAAAATTGATCCAACAATATATGTCTACAAAGCTTTGCGTTTCTGATAGGACCTTGACCCTTTATTTACCCCCTTGATTTTGGTTCCACACAGAGTTGCAGAATCAAGAAACAAGCCAGTAAAATTTAGAGAATAAGGCAAAATCTCACATAATCTATCAGTAAGTTTATGTAGGTGAGGAACATCTACCTCTGTCTCCTAGTCATGAAGTATTTGCTCTGAAGCTTCATCATCTTACACTTATTCATGCTGCTGGTGCTGATTTCCCCCACTGGGTCTAACAGAAAGCACATAAGGTAATGTTGCTGATGAACTAATGCAGCAGTCTTGTCTGTTCAGAGATGGGGACTGATTTCTTTCCTAACTTTTTGTTTTTTGAGACACAGTAAACTATCCTGTATAGCAGGGGTTCCCAAAATTGGTTTGCGGCTTGTTCAGGGCAAGCCCCTGGTGGGACATGAGATGCTTTGTTTACCTGAGCATCTGCAGGTATATCCACTTGCAGCTCCCAGTGGCTGCGGTTCACCAGACAGCAAGGCATAATGATTAAATTGTCATAGATAAATCTAATAATGAGCATGAAGCTAGTGGCTCAAATGGATGCTTCATAAAGTAATTAAGGGCAAGATTCACCTAGGAGTAGGGTCTCTGATTTGTGGGGAGATATTTGACAAAGCTTGCAGGAATCTTGCCTTAGTTGGTGAGCAAAGAGGGGGAAAAATGGGTGTATCTGACTGGCTGAAAAAAACAACAGGAAGCTCCAAACTTCAGCTCCTCATGACGGAGAACTTGCTGCACCTGGCCTCTGACCTACAGGTGTGTGAAAGTCTGTTACTGTGGCTAAGTGAACTCTAATAGCATTCCTAGAAATCCCCAATGCCTTGAATTGCAACAAGTAATCCAGTATGCTAGAAAGAGGAGAGTGATTTGGAAAAACCTAATGACCGTTACAACAAAAATGGCCTTGTTTCCATTTCTGGAATTCCAACAGGGTGCAGCGAGCTCTCCATTATGAAGTGTCAACGTTTTGAGCTTACTGTTTTTTCTGGCTTTAGACATGAATGCCAGTCAAAAGCTGCATTTTGGGGAAATATGCAGTTCATCGAGGCAATGGATGCATTGGAAGGATACGTTACTCACAAGGATTTCCTCCCAATATGACAGGCAACACTTGAAACCAGGAAAAAACGGGTTTGCCCTCCCAGTACAGTTAAAACTCCCAGGAGGGGAGAAACTATATATCTAAAATCTATATAAAAATGTATATATAAAATTGGGGCTGTCAATTAATTGCAGTTAACTCTCGTGATAAACTCAAAAAAATTAATCACGATTAATCACAGTTTTAGCTGCACTGGTAAACAAAAATAGAATTCCAACTGAAATTATAAATATTTTTGGATGTTTTTCTACATTTTCAAATGTATTGATTTCATTTACAAACACAGAATACAAAGTGTTGAATGCTCACTTTCTATTATTATTTTTATTGCAAATATTTGCACTATAAAAAAACCGATAAAAGGAACAGTATTTTTCAATTCACCTCAAACAAGTACTGTAGTGTAATTTCTTTATTGTGAAACTGAAACTTAACCAAAGTAGGTTTCTTTTTGTTAAATAACTGCTCTCAAAAACAAAACAATGTAAAACGTAAAGTCTACAAGTTCACTCAAACCTATTTCTTATTCAGCCAACCGCTAAGACAAACAAGCTTGTTTACATTTATGGGAGATTCTGCTGCCTGCTTCTTATTTACAATGTCACCTGAAAGTAAGAACAGGAGTTTTCATGGCATTTTTGTAGCCTGTGTTGCAAGATATTTACGTGCCAAATATACTAAATGTTTGTCCATGCAGTGCTATATAACATGCATGCACAGGTCAAATGGACACTGCTAAGAGAAATCTCTGATCAAAGATGCAGAAGGCATAAGCACACCTACAGCAGAGCACCCATAAGGACACTATTTGAAGAGGTATCACAAGAGTTTTGGTCTAAAATATCAAACCTTTTGTGGTCCTTGAGGTGGACTTAGAGCTAAGCTGCCACCCTTTTTCTTTAATAGCCTCTACTACTAGGGAGTTTGGAGATGGGTGATGGAGTTTCTATTCCAATTCCCCACCAGGAACATAATACTTTTTATCCTCGCTCTTACAGGTAGTCCATGTAATAACTAGGGTTTGCCAAACAGTCTTAGTAGGCTCCATAAGAGCTTAATTCACTGGAATGGCAACTCTCATCAGTGATGAGGTCTGTAAGATGTCTAGGAGTTTGTGGTGGAACTCCTGAATCTCCTCTAAGGACCCTGAAGTATGTCAGCAATTCTTTGAATCAGTTCCTGAAATTGTCTGAAGTAATCTGCCCAGAAGATGGTGGAAGCATGACAGGTTCATTAGATGAAAAGGAGGAAATATTCTTAAGAGGTGTCACCTTTTTCTATGTCCTTATTTCTTGCCCCTCAAAGATCTCTTCCTCTGGCAAGGGTGGTAGTAAAAAAAGTTGAAGAGAATGGTCCTTTTCTGTTCCCCTCCCATGGTGTGAAGACTTCAATGTGAATTGCTGGTGATAGAATGCCCACAGATCCCAGCAGGGCTACTGAGAGAGACCAAAAGGCATAGGTGGAGGTATCTATCTGTGTTCCTGCCAGGAGGGTGTCATTTGAGGAATATTCTCTTGTAAAACATTCCAGAATAAACAGGGGAACCCTGCACTGAAATCTGAGAATCTGAAGAGTCTTCTTCAACATACCACGTGAGGAAGGGGAGAGGGAGCTGTTCAGCTTGAAAAGCAGATGAGGGCCAGCATGGCTCCCTAAGTGATACAGGGGTTGGTGACTGAGAGGGCCTTGTTGCTGACAAACTCCCGACACTCAATATGGGACACTCTGGCTCTAAAAAGACTATCAAGTTCTTAGGTTACCTGAACTCTTGTGGTACTGATGGTAACAAAACTGGCCATGAAGAGAGCCTGCAGAAGGTGGCTTTGGTACTGAGGCTTGGCTGTGAGCGCATCGGCTCTGACTCCCTTGGTATCACATAAGGTCTACTGGTCTTCAGTATAGTTTACTTCTTAGATATTGGCACTGAATGTTGTTCCTGGATGGGCTTATAACTCTTTTCACCCATATCTCTGCTTCTCAGACAAGCTCGATACCAAGTGTGTCTGAGACTGAGTTTCTGCTTTGCTTTTGCAATACCAGCATCACTTGGAACCTGCATGGAGCTCCCTTTGGGACCTGAGGTCTCCGTAGCCCACTTGTGAGCCAGTGATCAAGATCCTTTTGGAAATTTATTACCCCCACCTCCTTCTGTTTAGAGGCACATGCAGATAAAACAGTGGTGATCAACCTGCAACTTGTGGGCCACGGTAATCCACTGGCGGGCCACAAGACAGCTTGTTTACATTGACTGTCCACAGGCATGGCCACTTGCACCTCCCAGTGGCCGCAGTTCACCATTAGCAGCCAATGGGAGCTGCGGAAAGTGGCAGCCAGCAGGTTCCCACAGCTCCCATTGGCCAAGAACAGCAAGCCACGGCCACTGGCTGCAAGCAGCCATACCTGCGGACAATTTATGTAAACAAACTGTCTCACGGGCTGCCAGCGGATTACCCTGATGGGCCATGTGTAGCCTAAGGGCTGCAGGTTGCTCACCACTGACATAAAGACTTTGGTGACACAGAAGCACTTGGTGCCATGGTAGCGCCTCTCTCCCAGCAGTCTCCAGTGACTGAGATCTTGATGTGGATGGGGCATTAGTGGTACTGGTAGGTCTATCTGTGGAGGTGGGAGAGAGGGGGTCCTCTGCCCTGGATCTGAAGCTGGACCTAAGGCTTGTTCCATCAGAAATTTAATCTTGATCTCCCTTTTTCTCAGGACCTGCCCTCGAAAGATGTGCAGATCTTGCATTTACTAGAAATATTGGTATCACACAAACAGCAGAGGTTCTAGGAATGCCCATCATTGATCAGAATAGCCTCGTGGCAGAAGAGGAACCTCTTCCATTTTGGGGTATCTGGCATTCCCAAGGAAAAATAACAAAAGAGACAACCCCAAGAAGGGGAAGTTCTAAGCTATCTAATTATATTTAAGAATCAAAAGATTTTTTTAAAAAAAATTTTGGCAGGGGGAGGGTTGAAGAGACAGAAGAGAAAGAAGGAGGGGGGGAAATAAACACTAAAAGGTTAGTAACTATAAACTAACTCTCTGCCTTAATGCTAAATAGAGAATAGACACACTTTGCAGACTCCGTCGCAGGCCAAAGGCAGTTGAGAAGGACTGCGGGCACTTCACCTGTGCAGCTCCATCTAGCCTCGGCGCAGGGCATAAGGATGTGTGGAATGTATGCATGGGAAAAATGGGCACTACTGTACTACCAAAAATCTCTGATCAAAAGTGCAGGTACAGGTGCACCTGAATTGGAGTACCCACAGGATACTACTTGAAGAAGAAAGATTGACCCAAAGCTATTAAAACTTTGGAACTGTCGCAATCTGTAACAACACTGCAGCTGAACCCTAACTCTTCTCTGTATTCTCTATCCCTTCCATGTTCTCTTTAGTGTCACTTTCATGCTTGTAACTTCTGCGGCCACACCAGCATAGCCTGAGCATAGGCATTTCATTTCATTAGGGTGTGCATCCAGGGAATATTTTTTATTAAAAAAAGGTGCCACACTCTGCATTGAAAGCCCCCTTTTTTTTTTGAGACATTAGGGTGTGCCTGGGCATACCCGGCATACCTTGTGCGCACGCCTATGCACCTTGAGTCCACTGTCTGTGTTACGATCAAATATCCTGACTTCTCCCCCCAAAGGTGACATTTTTGAATGAAAGCTTGAGGTTAGGCATGCGTGAGCAATCCTATTTTACTAACACGTGACTTTTTATTTTATGCTCTCCATCTTGTGACAGACTTTTATAGGAACAAAAATATAGAATGTTCAGTCATTCTCAAATGACGGAATGAAAGAAAAAATCCTTTCAGAGACTCAAAGTAAAGTTTTGTGACAATGATGAAAAATTATTCAAAAAGATTCAGTTCTCATAGTTGAAGATTCTGAACAGTATCAGAATTATACACTGAGGATTTTTTCTTGTGATGATCCTACATTTTCAATTTTAAACTTCTCCTTTGATGCCACAGATTTGAAAAGATTTGTTGTGTGATTTGTGTTAAAAATCTGGCATAATAATCTAATTAAGCTATTATCTTAAAGAGGCTATAAAACAACAGTTAGTATCAAACTAATTGGTATTATTAAGTTGTTAATAACTACTATTATGATCAATTAAATATAATTAAATCCATCTTGCTCAATTAAAATTTTAGGAAAAACACTATCTTATTCTCTCTCAACTAATATGAAGTTTTTGAAAAAAACAATCATTACTCATGGGAAATAAAAACATATACCACTTATTGACTTTGATTTAACAACTGGTTATAATTCTAATTAATATATTTTTAAAAAATTATACTGATGCAAAATAAATAATAAAACAGATGCTGTGAAAAAACAGTTAGATGCCCCCTTGTGGGGAGCCAGCTGTGGTCCCCCAGTTAGGGTGAACTGCAAAGAATGGAGCAGATAATCCCCATAAAGCTGATGATATTCCAATACTTAGATTCACCAAGCCAGCAGAAAACACTTCTTTATTACCTTACTAGTTATCAGAAGTCCAAATAAAACAGTTCCCCTAAAGAGATCCAGCCTCAGGCCTCCATCCACGTACTCACATCAAATATGATTAACATTTCTGTAAATTTCATCATATAAAAGAAAGTGTTCTACCAATCAAAAAGGTAGAGACACATTACCTCCCAGGTTAATGAATGTTTCAGATCTTATCCAAATACATGCTACAGCCAATTCTTATTAACTAAACTAAAATTTAATTAAAAAAACAAAGGAGAGAAAGTCTGGTTAAAAGATCAATATACATACAAACATGAGTTCAGTTCATTGAGATGCAGATTCATGGTAGAGATGGTGAGCTTTGTAGTTGCAAAGAGTCCTTTCAGAAATAGTTCATAGGTTATAGTCCAATGTCCAAATATTATATTCAGGGTGTACCAGCTTAACTGGGACCTCAGTCTTGCGACTCAAACTTTCCCTGATGAAGCCTAAGCAGATCTGAGATGACAGAATCAGGCCCCAAGGTCTTTTTATACAATTTCATGTCTTTGGCAAGTTGGGAGTTCAAAAGGTAGTTAGCATAACTTTGAAGAAGATCCATCACTGGTATTTAGCATACCAATTAACATAAAGCCATTTGCTTGTTCCGCCATCATTCACAGTACTTTTCAAAGAGAGAGGAATACCCAGCTATCCCATGTTTACAATTCTTTTAAATGCTAGAATGTTCTTTTGATCTCCGAACTATCAGAATACCGCATAGAAGGGACTGTTGTTTATATTGTGGGCCCTATTCATACATATGCAAATACACAAAACACAAAGATTATCTCTCTGCATGTCTTTTGAGGGTTATTTATTTTGCAGGATGTTTAACCCTTTCTAGCCATGCATCACAGGCGCAAAACAACATTTAACATTAAACCCTCCTAAACCTTGGTTTTCAAACTTACGGCTCAACCTTTCAAGATCTTTTATTGGAATTAAAGGGAAGTTGTATGTTTTCAGGGCTTTCCAGTTCAGGTCCTTGCAAAATAGTAACAAGCATTTTGATTTCATTTAATAGAAAATTAATTTAGTACTCATGAAAGGTACTAGATTGGCAGCCTTGGAGAATTTACTTCTCCATTTATTTACAGAACAAATGCAGAAGCAACAGCAGGTTGGAAAAATATACACAGCATAATGTATTAATTCTGCCTGACATCCAGTCCATTTAAATGTCAATTTTCTCTTTCATTGCAAAATCTAAAAAATGCAGGATATCCTGCTTGCTAGGACCCCAGATAAGCAGTTCATCCCTCTTCATTAAAGTACTTTAGCACATGCTTAACTTTTGACACATACTCAATTAATATTTACTTTAATGTACCTTTAGTGTGTTCTTAAGATTTTGCTGATTCGGAATGTATTTAAGCACATGCCTAAATGCTCTTCTGCATGGGAACCTAGTTTAATGTGTTCAAACAAACATGGTGTTTAGTTCTGTTTCTTCACAGACCTTAAGATTTTTTTTTAAAAAAATCCTCAGTATTTTAATTTCTGCTGTCCACCCTTGAGGAAAAAGTTCCACACAGTTGAATAAGGATGAGACCAACAGGATTCTATAGAAATTACTTAACAAATAGCTAAATACTTGACAGAGTGATATCTCAATATCTTGTCTATAGGTTTTTTGAATCATCCTATAGAATTGCATTAACAGGGCTATAATGGTCTATGAATTTTTACAGGATGGTTTAATAAACCTACATTGAGGATGATCTTTTAAATTAATTTCATTAGGAGTTTTCCATAAAAGCCATGCATAGAGATGGACAAACTGATCCTGAAAAATATGAGAGCACTCCCACAACCTCTTCCCATTTCTAGAAACAAATTTAGGGATCCAGAAATGTTTAATCTTCAGATCTCTTTCTCATGTAGAGGAAAACAAGAAAGTCCACCAAAATTATTGTGTCCTTCCATTTTCTCACTCCCTACCCACTCTTATTTAGATTTAGCCCTGAATGTAGCATCTTCAGGGTTTACAAATAGCACAAGGTTTTTTGGGATTTTCTAGCTATGTAGTGGCCTTTGTTTTAAATAGACCATGTAAGCAATGGAACCCAGTGGGAAGAAGCTGTTATACCAGGATCTGTGCTCCCCACTATCCCCTGGTTTTATTATTATTATTATATTTTTAAAGGACAGGGGAGGGATAGAGGAAATTCTATTGGAAGTCATCAGAAGATTTTTTGAAATTCCTCTTGGCCACACCCAGAAGATAGAGACAGTCATGCAAGCTATGCCCATCTTCCCCTGTGCTAGATACCACATCATGAGTAGCACCAAAGTGTGGGAAACAGGCTTCACAGTTCTGTGATATCCACTCACCGCACAGGTGGGTGGAAGCATTCAGGAAGTGGTCCCTGTCCTGTACTCATGCTGTACCTATGCTGGGGAACTCCCAAACTGGAACATATGCCCAGCAGAAGGTGCACAGCAATGAAATACCCAGCATTCAGGGTGGATCATCAGTTCTTGATCTACCCCTAGAGAGAAGCCTCTGGGCCTCCCATGTGGGAAGGAAATATAGGATGGGAGGGAGCCCAGGCAAGCTGAGGAAGGAAAAGAAGGAAGGTCATAGGTCCTGTTGGAAGAGGGGGCCGTATGCAAAAACAACAATCTAGGAATGCTCCACAGGTTCATATAAACACCTATACTTTATGATACATGAACTGAACCATTGTATGTTGCTCCAATAATTTAATACCATCTACCTTAGATACTTATATTGCCCTCATGATTGTAAAATTGAACATTCTACTTCAATGTATTTATCCCCACAACAACCACTGGGGGAGAGAAATGCTATTATTAAATAAATGAAAAATTTGCTTCCCTGAAGCTTCTTTTATGGTGTATATATATATACACACTAAAGAGCCACATAATGATGTATCCTGAGGAAAAGCCTCAGGAAAATACATATGTTGTTGGCAATATCTTTAGAAGATATAGAGTTTATGGATATGCAGTAATCAGAGGACGTTTTTATGTCAAGAAGTGTGGGTTTGTGTGTGTGTATAAGTGAGAGAAGGGGGTGAGGGGTTAAAAAAACGGAAACAAAAAAATTTAACTTACTTGGGAAGTTAAAAATGGTAATCTAGTTTAGTTTTTATTCCTGTAATGATGAAAGTTTAAACTATAATGGAGAGACTACTCTTGGGGGGGAAAAAAGTTCTACCACTAAGCTGGAAGTTGTTGTTCTCCTTGTAAAAAGAATCTTAATACTAAATTGATAGGAGCATTGTACATATTTAGGATAATTGGGAGATAAATGAAGCATAAGAAACACATTTCTGTGTCACAAATAACTTTGGTCTGGTGGAAGAAATCAGTTTTCCTTAAATAAATACATTTCTTACCATTTTTCTTTCAAATTTTTCTGCATTAAGCTTTTGAATTCCTCTTTACTCAAAGGTATTTGTATGTCAATCCTTCCTCCTTTCTTTTCCCCCAACAAATTGTTGGCTGCTTTGTGTTTCACTTCATTCCCTGTTACTCCAATATGCTGAGATCCAAGTTAATGCTACATGAATCCCCATCTGTACTAACTATGTTATTAGAAATATAATTTCACTGATTAAATCAGTTCTACCTAGTGAGACACCCTTATTTATCGCCATCAGGCTTGAGATTGAATAAAAAAAATGACTACTGCTGCTGGGCATACATCCCAGATCCAATTTAATAGTATCAGTATTGCTAGTAGCTTGGCTATCATGACAGCTACATAACTGGTCATTCTTTCAGAAGTACTAATTCCCAATTTTGATATACAATAATCAGCCCCTACTCTTCCTGTTTTTTTTCTTTTTTTCCCATTTTTTGGACCCATCTATATATATATTAGACAAAAACAACTCTACTTTTCATAAATATACTAGTATACATATTTTTTATACCCACTGTCTTTTACTCTTCATTTTATAAAATAAATCTAAATTCATGTTTGTACACACGACTCTCCATCCCTAATTAATTTTCCCATGACAAAAAAATTTTGACCTTGTTCAGCTTTTGCTTGTCTTTCAACTACTGCATCCACACTTTAACTCAAACAGCATGTTGAGTTCTAAAATTCTGTGCTGTAGGCCACCTATCGAATTTATCAACAATCCTCATTTCTTTGGTACTTTCATCACTGCAGTTCCCATTCACTGTGGCCCAGAAACATAGGGTCCAGTAGTGCAATAGGCATTTCACTAAAAGGTACCAGTGGTACACATGTATGTGTTATAATAAATGCACCATACACCATTTGTAGTGCCTGGGTTTATATTAAATCTAATGTTTAAGTTCTGATTGTTATACTGCCCCAAAAATGTGGCAGTCAAAGTCAATAACAGGTCTGATTAAGGCTATGTATACCATCAGCAGTGTTTTAGCATTCTTCACTATTTCTTGTAGCCCTGAGTCTTTTAATTTCCCATATGGTTTACAGATATTATAAATCCTAAAAGAAATATTTCTCTTTTGCATTGGGATCTCAACAACATTATTTTATAGGCCTACTTCTTTGTTCTCTACTGCTATGTAGTTTAAGCTTTCTCTTATGAAAGTACAAAAGCTTTCTCCTCTTCCTAGTTTTTTGTTTCGCCTAAAGACAATATATCCTGGAATTTTAATATTTTAACTGAGCTTGTTTCCTGGATACATATGATCTTGGTTAGTTTTCATTTCCAGGATATTTTCTTTTAGTTCTTGACCATGTATTATCAGACTGTGCACATTCCAATAAAAGATTGGAAATAAAAGATTGATCACCAGGGTTGTCCTTACCCATACACAAAGTACGCAGATGCTTAGGGCACCAGAAAATGTGGGGCACCACACTTCCTGGTGGCCTGAGCAGTTGCGTGCTGCTCCAGCTCTCCCACAGGGCCCTTGCCCCAGCCTCACCTCTTTGTGCCCCTGCTCTGCCCCTGCCCTGCTTCCACTCCCTGGAGCTCTGCAGCAGGGCGGGGCCTGCACTCACCAGTGGCAGGAAGTGCAGTAACCCAGACCCAGCCGCGCAACCGGTGAGTGCTCGAGGGTGGTTCTTCCCTGCCCCCCAAGGCAGTCATTCCCCACCCTTGGAGGCCCGGGGCCCACCCCCCACCCTTCAGATGCCTGGATCCCACTCCCCCGCACGGAGGCCTGGGGTTAACCCCCCAACTTCTCCCCTACAGAGGCCTATGCGCCCCACCCCCACATCCCGCAGGGAGGCTGTGTAGGGCCCCAGAATAGCTAGGGATGGCTCTGATGATCACCATACTAATCATATTTCACCATTAATCCCATTCAAAACTGAATGAATATAGTCCATTGAAAATCTTCTAATATACAAGTATATTTCCACTGCCCTTGCTATGTTCATTTTTTCTGATTTTTCTCTTTGTGATGTACTATTTATCACTTCTATCATTACTGAAATAAACCTAACATATCACCTATTCTTTCTGTATTATTAATCAAATTCTTTATAGAATGAAGCTTTTTCTGCAGTTCCCCTTTTCCTGTGCTGATAATCTCTTCCTTTTCCTTACAGCTTCCTCTTAAGATACTTTAGTAACAATTTTTGTCTTTTATATCTCTTTATTTTATACTGCCACAACGTGCCCTCTAGATCAGCGCTCTTCAAACTTTTGGCACCACAGCTCCCTTTCGCGCTCCCCCCTCTGCTCGTGGCCTGCTGAAATGCCGCTGAATAGAAAGCTTCCGCTTTCTTTCGGCAGCATTTCGGTGGGCCAAAAATAGATCGCGACTTCGAAGGTCTCCTGGGAAGGATCGGCGGCGCCAGGGTCTTGCGCACCCCCGGGGGTGGTCTTGCGCACCCTCAGGAGTGCGCGCCCCCCAGTTTGAAGACCACTGTCCTAGATGATAGACGGTGATTACTATTACATTTGGCACCTGTTCCTTTTGTACAGTTTTCACAGTAACGGTGTCCCCCAAATTTACTACATCTCTTTTTCCCTTTACAAACTGTTCCTACATGTCCATACCATCTGCAGTTACAATACCTTAGGGGAGGAGGAATATATGGCTTGGTTGTGAATATCTGAAACCCCTAATGTTACTTTGTCAGATAAACGTAAAGAGCATTGCTATTGATGGTTTGCTTTCTCCTGCTTGTTTACTAATTAGTCACTTGCTTACTAACACTTTATTTTCTCTTATGGTTTCAGTTATCTCAGCATTGATCAATTCTAATGGCACTCCATATATTACCCACTTAAGTTCAGTCAAATTTGGAAGCTGGCAACTCATTTTATCTTTCTCTAGTGTTTTAATTTTCAGCTGTTTATCAGTTTGCTCTTTATTTTTACATTCAACTAAAAGATCCCCATCTTGCAGCCACCTGCTCTTACTATATACTCTATATTTTTAGTCCCGTCATCTACTTTCACAGGGTTATCACCACCTGATTTTACTTTTTTGGCTAGGAATCTTGCAACTATAACATTTTGTTTTTTCCTCTCTTTGCTTTTTTGTTGATATAATCATCTGCTTCTACTCTCCCCCCCTTCCCACTTTATATCCATTCTCCCTCTCCAATAAACTCTTCTCCAGTTTCCAGAGTCACTTCATATGGGGTCAGAAAATGAAAATATTAATAATCCTAATCCCAAATCCCTCTCCAGACCAGAGTTTTTTCCCTGCTCCTCCCATGTATATATCCTCCCAATTACTGAGCCAATTGTCTCATTAGCCCTGTAATTACCACCAAGTGTCAGTACTCCCAACTAGAAACAGGTTACCTGGCTCTCATTAAGCCTGCAGCCTTCTCTGTGTTACTGCTAGTACTGTCTCACCTTTGCTTGGTTTTGATACACATCAAAAATCTCAGGTTTCATTCCACAACAACAAATATGAATATTTTGAATGCTTCATGATCTGCTCTCTGCCCTTTTCTATATTTCCATGACTTAAGAAGCATTTGACAACAGCATTACTTTTCAAAAGCTTCAATCCTTATGGTGCCTTCTGAAGCTAAGCTACACAACGAAAGACAGTAATTGAACTAGTCAGACTTTTGTGCTGACTTCCTCTGTCTTTCCAAAGTAGATAATACAAAATACAATGAAGTCAATTTATTTGAGAATCAGGATGCACTAGGGATGGGTATTTTTTTTCTTTTAAAGCGGATTTTCTTATGAAGAAGATGCCATTAAATTACCAATGCTGCTGTTCCAGGAGCTGAGTTGTGGTGACCTTGAGAACTTCCCAAACAAACCCACTGAGCTGGGAGGGGTTTCAAGCTACACTGAAATAGAAAGTGAACTTGATGCATGCCCAGTGCCAGCAGCTGGGAAAGCTGTAAGATGCCTAACATGGTACTTGACATGGAAAGCACAAGCTCACAGTTAGAGGCACACAGAAAGGAAGCACTCAAGACACTCCTCGCTGTGTGCATACCATCTAAAGAGGGGCTGAAAATGTTAGTATAAGAGCAAACAGCAAGAGGATGATCCTAACACACATCAAGATTCAGGTGTGTACTGTGCTTTGAACATGTACAGCATATTCATGAATGAATAACTGGTTAAAAAGATAGTAAATAAAGGATAGTGTCAGGCAAGAGTTAAAATTTAGCTAACAGCTAAGACAAAAACCACAGATCAAGCAGGAATGCTTCAGTAGCTCAAAAGGCAGTGATAACTGTAAACACTTGATAAGCTTATATGGTCAATGCCCGCCCAGTAACACAACTGTTAGAACAGAACAAACCCTCCCTTCACCGTCCACGAGATATCTGTAAGCACTCATCCCTATCCCACCCCTACCCTGCCTCCTTCTCTTGCAAGATAGCCATAGATGTTTGATACAATCAGGTGACTTCTATATATAGGTACTGTTCCTTTTTTATCTTTGTTCAGGGTTCTTTCTTGACTTGTAACAATGTCTGTCTCTGTAAGTACAGATAAATGCAAATGAATTGATAAGAAAATGTATATAACTGGCCATTATGGCACCATATTTTCAAAGCTGGCCACTATGGAACCATAATTTCATATTTATCTGTCTTCCCAGTACCATGAATAAACCCCCTTCAGTATCTCCTAAGGGAGGATATCTGCTGTCGGAGGAAGGGGGAGATGCTTAGACATGCAGACCAGCTTTGGGAACAACATCTGTCTCAACTGCAATGGTGCTGCACATATGGCAACTACTTTCTCCAGTTTCAACTTGTTTAGTACCTTGATCAGCAAAGGCATCGGCGGATAAATGTATAGCAATATGTGAGGCCAAGGCATGACTAGGGAATCTTCTGTTGCTTCCATGCCATCACTCAAATGGAATCACCTGCATTTCACATTGAATGGTGTTGTGAAGAGATCTATCTTTGGAAGACTGCAGGTAAGACATATCCCTCAGAATACTTTGTTGTTCAACTCCCAGTGGTAGTCGAGGCTGCTTGGGGGGCTGGAGGGGCATGACTAGAGCTGTTCTGGAGTTGTGTCTCCCACTATCAGCAAGTATGGGTCATCTCTGAGTGTGGTTTTTCAAGTCAGTGTTGGGGTGTTGGTACCAGAAAGGACAGGGGCCTGAGCAATATCCTGATGTGAGGTCTCCTGAAATTGAGACTTATCCTCTTCTAGATCTTTTCTTTTTTGATGGCCTGGGAGGGTTTGATGGGCCCACAAGGTCTTTGCTTGCCGCAGCAGCACTGACGGTTGTTGGGGCTCTCTAATCAACTGAATTTCATGTACAGGGGTGACTCTGACCCTACGAGTCTCAGGGAATGCTCCATTGACAGGAGTTTTAGCCTGTCTTCCCTCAATATTTTAGATGTATTTTAAAATACTGAACAGATTTTACATTAGAAGAATATATGAGTCTTTCCCAAGCAGCAAAGGCAGCTTGAGTATCTGTCTCTGCAGGGAAGAGAGGTCTGTCAGGATTTGACGCCTGGGGTTTTTGTTATAACCTGTTACTCAAGGCCATGGATCAAGACCTGAAGGGGAGGACCAGGGAGGGGAAAGGGGCCCAGATTCATTAAATGAAGGAAGGGAAGGGGGGACACCCCAACTCCAAGTGCAAACTGTGCTAAATAACAGAAAAAAATAAATAAAGTAACAGAAATTACAAAACAATACTAATAAGCGAGAGAGGTAGCAAGCCGCATGGCTAGGTAATGGTCACTGCGACACTCCATCTCTAGATTCAGGCAGTTTAGAAGGAACTGGAGTGGCAGCAGGTCTGTTCCCTCACCCCATTTCCCATAGACCCTTGTACGGGAGCACAAGGATGTCTAAGCTTCAGGCACAGACATGAGGACACTGCTGATGAAAATCTATGATCAAGAGTGCACAGGTGTGTGCATGTTCTGAAGTGGTGCTTTCATAGGGATGATATTTGAAGAAGAATGGAAGATTGTACTCCTGTTTTGCAGAGGTATATGCAGGCCCACATAGGATATGATTTATAGTTGTCTGACAAGTCCTGTCAGCTGACTCAAAAAGCATAATGATGACTTTATATATTCTCCAGTGACTGTCTCCAGTGTAGAGGTAGTTGTCAACAGACTTAGACGAGTCATGGCAAAGACTTCCTACATCCTGACTATTCCAGGTTGCAGCTTCCGTGACTCCCACAGACTGGGAGTGAACCCTTCAAACTTCTGACTGCTTCAGACTGCCTCAGTCCTGGAATCTACAATTCCTTGTTTTCAGATGAATCTCCTAATCTTATTTTTAGATTAAATTTGGGGCTTATCAACTGAGAGCATATATATATTGATATTCTTATAAATAAAAACCCTCATGACTACAGTGCATGAGTTAAGGACATAGGATGCATCCTGAAGTGTGGAAAATTTAGGCATGTGCTTTGTGTGAAAGAGAAACAAATATATTCACAGCTGGAAAGTACTTCAAAATTAAACATAACTGTCTCTTTTGCTGCATTTCCACAGCAGTAACAAAATTCAGCAGCAGAGAGAAAATTCTTTAATAGGACTTCCTGATGTTTACACTGCCCCACTGACATAGCTAACGCCTGCACAGAAATTTAAAATACCGGGGTTAATGTTTTTATCTTGTGTCTGTTAGGTTACTCTGAATTTTTGTTAGTGACTGTAATAGAACTGATGCTTTATTTAGCATTGTGTATTTTTGTAGAGCTGTATGATAAAAACAACTAAATGTTATTGTTGCCCTTTTGCTGAGCGTTAGCAGATTTGGAGGATTTGCAGAGGGTCAGTTCTCCACTGATGACACAGACTCTGGGGAGCTTCTAATATAATTTATTTATATTCAAAAAGTGGAAGTCCTGTTTATCTTGAACAAAGGTGGCCAAAGCTATGCACAGACAATTCTGTTTGCAGCCATTCTATGCAAGTCCCTCTGCTGATAAGAAACAGTTCCTCTCTTATCCTTGCTATCTGTCTCTTGGCTATCATACAGTCTCCGCTCCTTCCTCAAACATTGCAGCCTAGAGTTACCAGCAAATAGGTAACTCCACAGCTGGCAAAAACACTCTTTTGTGTGGACGCAGATTTGCAGAAGAGCCAACTTGCGGACATTAAATATAATCAAACATGGTGGTAGTTCCCAAAGACTGTTTTACTTACCCAGTTTCCCAAATGAATCTTCACATAAGATTGCTGTAGGCAGCCATCCTGAGGTTCCTGGGGTTAACCCTTTCCAAGGTCAGTTTTATACTGATTATTTACATCAGTAATTAAACAACATGCATTTCATTACTGCTATTGCCATTACAATACTATAAAAGGAAATTTAACATCATTTGCGGTCAGAGTGCATGGAAAAACCACCATTCTAGCTCATTCTCTTTCTACTCCTATCCTCCTTCAGATGCAATTATTCATCTCCTCCACACCTACAGTATGCTGCTATGATTATCAAGTTAGTAAAGGACAGGAAAAAGGCCAGGAGTCATGTTATAGCTTCTGCCTGCTAATACCTTCACACACAGGGAAATCTCACACCTGAGTTGTCTGGAGTATGATGCACTTTGTTTTTGCTGGACATTGACAAATAGCTTTGAGCCTGGAGTAGTAGTATTTTCTTGTTAAATTGTTTGTGTTTTTCCAAATAGGTTGTTGATAAAGAGATTTAGAGAAAAAATGAAATTATATTCTGTGAGTACAATACATCCTTAGAATTTCAGAGTGGGGTTATGGTGGTTCTTTAATGATACTATATTTTAGGTTTTTGCAAATAATTCATAATTTATTTATTATTATTATAAAATCATAGCACCTGGAAACCCAGGTCATGGATCAGGTCCTGATTGTGTTAGGCACTTTACAAACACAGAACAAAAAAAGACAGTCTCTGTCCCAAGGAACATAAAGTCTAAATACAATAACATGTCGATTTACCAGTACATAGGTAGATATAATTGATAAGTAACAAGCTGCACAATACATTGAAACTGACATGCTGGCCAATCCAGTTGACCTTTTAGTCAGTCACTTATGAACACCGAGGTCTGAAAAAGAAAACTTACCTAATGTGAACTCTGTACTTGTGTCCATCATCCACTCTAATAGTAGTATTGATGCTTCTAACGTCTGTTGCCCCATCACATACAAATTGGTACTACAAGGGAAAACACATTACACAATTTATCATAATTATATAGCTACAGATTTGGAAACTTAAAATTGAAAGTGGTAAATGATTAAATAAAAACTGAAAGAAGACCATGTGCATCCAGAAACATTCACATTAGGTTTAGAGGTCCACATCAAGAAATCTAACTGCTACATTAAAAATTATTATATATGTGCATTTTTTAGTTTGTGTATATTGTATTTTCACACATAGTTTATGGTCCTGATCTTCAGAGAAACTAACAAATAACAATTCCAGCTGAAGTTAATATTGGCTGCAGAAGATTTTTACTTGCAAGTCTGTACCCTTTCTTACTTTCAGATTTGCACAGTAGCACGTGAGCTGGAACATTTAGGAGCACCATGCACTTTCCTAAACTAATGTGAACTAGCCCTTGATTTCATGGTTTGTGTACTTGTAATCACCACTGTATTATGTAAATGGAACCATTGTACAGTGGGTTTTAAAACTACATTTAATTGAACAGTTTTGTCAATGACTAAAAGTGAATTAAATTAGTTTTAACATGGCACACTGGGACATTTGGTAACCACACTGTGAAAGTTTTTAATGTCAAAGCTTTTGAATACATTTTTATCAAGTCTTTTTGAAACAAATACTTGTCTAAAAATACACAAATGTATATTTTTTCTGCATCAGTACTTTACAGTAAGAAAAACTAACCTTGTCTTAATGTTATCGTTTGCTAAACCTTATGTAACTTCTTGCCCCATGACAACTGTGACAAAGCTCCAAGTCTGTCCTTGTGGGTCCTGCGCTTCCTGGCAGATTTAGGGGCCTCAGAAACTCATCTAGGCCCCAGAGTGACCTCCCTTTCTCAGTATAATTGGCAAGAGTCACCACCTAGTGAGTTACCTTCATCACAGGCCAGTATGGAAGATGGAAAAAGGGGGGAGCCCGGGCCTGCCCTCTACTCCGGACTCCAGCCCAGGGACCCTAATAGTATCAGCTAAGATGGCTGACCTTTTATCCACAAAACACAATACAATTCCCTGGGCTACTTCCCCACAGCAGTCCCTGCTTCTTCAAACTCCACTTCACCCTTACCTCAGGGCCTCCTTCCTTCAGTATGATATGTTGTCCAACACTCAGTCTCACCAACAGCATAACTTCCTTCCACAGCTCCTGACACCCACAGCCCACCTGACTAACTGGGAGGTTTTTATCTGGATTCAGCCAGTCCCTGATTGGCTTCAGGTGTCCCAATTAGGCTAGCTGTTTCTACTCCTTTCTAGAAGGTTCTTAATTGGCCCCAGGTGTCTTGATTGGTCTGGAGTAGCCTTTGTTTGGCTATCCAGGGAACAAGGACCTGCACATCCTAAGGCTGATATACCTGCCTTCCAGCACTCTCCTATACCCTTCTGGTCTGACTCCGTCACACAACCTATTAGATAAGTAGTCAGTCATTGAAACGTCACTATTTTACACCTAAGCTTTCCATCTTCCAATACAAAACCGTAGTGTTAAAATCTTATCTTGTATGTGGGTATTAATTCAAACTAGCCTCCATATTCAAGGACAGCTTTGTTTTTACATCTATTCTTACTATTCAACATTCCCCTCAGTACAATTTGGGTAACTTATGCATAGCAATTTATAATAGTAATGAGGGATGTGCAGGAGGTTAAAGGCACTACATTTTTAAATATTCCTCTAAAATATCTTATAATTGTGCTTACCAGACCTTTTACTAAAACAATCTTGACAAAACTTTACTGAATATTATGACAAGAATAAATTGTACTGCGGTATAAACTTCCTATTTCAAATTTGTAAATAAACGTAGTCATATTTATTATGTACTGATATACCAAACATTGACTAGTTTGATGTGATCCAGTGGAATTTTGCATGAGTATCTCCAGGTTAAGTGAACAGGTTCTGTTCAGGACTATGAGTGAATGCATTGTTTTCTCTATTTGCGAGTTCTTCTCTAAAGTCAATAAAACAACTTCACTGATTCATTCCCCATGCAATACTAATCACGTGAATAATGTTGTACAAGGTGCAAAATGTGGCCTCACATACAAAAAGTAAGTTTAGTGCCTTCATTTCAATGGGTCCAAGGCGATACATCTATTTTTTCTCCATGTCTCTATATAAAAAACTTCCATGGCTTTTTAGGTGAAAGACAAACACCTTGAATTCCATCAGCTCTGGAGTAGATTCAAATTATTCTTTTTTATCTATTGTGTGCATTTTGTGAGGTAGAATTTTACTATGACTTCTGTATTGTTTTCTATTTCTATCACCATTAGTATTAGTCTCATTTATCATGATGATCACAGGCATCAGAAAAATAAAAAGTAACTATTTCACTTGAAATACTGGGAAATCCACACGATGCTCAACAGTATACATTGTCTACTACAGCCGGAAGCTGAATAGAACCATTAGTTATTACAAAAGCCCAAACTGTTTTATTTTTTCTAAAAGAAAAAATTGATAACTTACCTGTAAGGTACCATGCTTGATGAAGAGCTGAATAAAGAAATGTCCCACTGTTGCTGGGCTCTGTTCAATGTAGAGAAGGAGTCCTTGGCAGCTATAGGTCTGAAATTCTAGATGGATGTTGTTTTGTGGTTTCAACTGCAAACCTTGAAATTCCAGATAAGAATCTCCATGGTATTGACCATAGTTGAAATCTATGAATGCAGACAGTCAAAATATAAAATGTAAAAAGAGTTTTTTCCTGATCTGCTCGTTGTTTTGTGTGCTATCACCAGTACAGATTAGGGGCACTCCTCTTCATCTATTGCCAGACAGCTTCTAACTGGGAGACAGATTTAATACGAAAATATTTATCCTTTTCTCTTCTTCCAATAGGCTGGCTAGCAGAGAACTTCTAAAGCTGTACATAAATATTTAAGCATTTTTGTATTTAAAATGACACAATTTGTCTCAACCAAGTCCTACACCAGGAGAAGAGTAAGCTGGGAAGGTGACTTCCATAGTGTTACCATACCTTGGAAAACAACTATGAAAAAAGAAAAATACATTTTGTGAAATCCTGGCTCCAATGAAGTTAATGACAATGGGGCCAAGATTTCAGTCATTGTTTCCTCATGGTATGGCTTCCAGGAATGAAAACATGTACCATTAACTCTGAAATAATGAAAAGGCTGAAATAAAGGAAGGCAGGACTGTGAAGAAAAAATATAAAGCATACCCTGGGTTGAGGAATCTTTCCCTAAGCGCAGCCCTAAGGATTGTCCTCAAAACTTGTCATCTAACTGCCACATTAGCTGAACTGGTTACATTCAGGCAATAGATTTGGTAACAGTATGGATGGATTACCAGATTGCTGATCTATAGGGAAGTGGTTACTGTTCTAGTGGTGTGATCCTAAAGTTAGACAAAGCATGAAAGAGTATTTTATAAGTAAAAAGTTTGGATGCAGAACAGAATACATCAGAAAAGAACGCATCTAGAAGTCTTTATAGGGATCTTCCTAAAGAACAAAGAGGAAGTGAGACTGTCAACTCCTTAGTATGGGACATGGTGCACGAACTTAAGGTGTCAGCAAATTCTTGTCCAAGGCAAAGGAAATAACTTGGGAGCCCACTGGGACAAGAGCAAAAGAAGTGGGGAGGGCTAACCATGAACATTCTGTTTCCTGCTTAGATTTCACATATCTAATTAACTGACTAATGAGGACAAGCACCTATTATCTTCAGTGGTATCACTACAGCCTGGCCTCTGTATCCCTAGCCTCTGTTTGTCAGAGGGGGGCGATGGATGGCAAGAGAGAGATCACTTGATCATTACCTGTTAGGTTCACTCACTCCGGGGAAGATGGCATTGGCCACTATTGGTAGACAGGATACTGGGCTGGACCGACCTTTGGTCTGACCCAGTATGGCCTTTCTTATGTTCACAAACCAGCTGATTTCCATGGGCAGGAGGCATGGGAGGGAGGGAGGGAGGGGGGAGGTTGCGTGCCAAGTCTTCACTCCTCCCCCCTTCCTCATGCCTACTGAATGCTGCAAGCCAGCTGATTGCCAGGGGCAGGAGGGAGGGAGGAGGGATGATGCGGTGCACCTCCCCCCCACATTCTCTGCCTCCTGCCTGGCAATCAGCTGGCTTGCTGCAGGCAGGAGGCAGGGGAGGGAGGAGGAGCCTGTGTGCTGTCTCCTTGCTCCTCACCCTCCCCCCTGCCTCCTGAATGCTGCAAACCAGCTGACTGCTGTGGGCAGGGGAGGGAGGGGGAAGGAGCGAGGACATGGTGTGTGGGAGTAAAGGGAGAAAGTGGGGGAAGAACAGGTGGGTTAAGAAGAGGTGCAGTGAACAGGCTGAGGGTTGATCCCCCGGCCCCGGGTGCTTGCAGAGTAGAGAAAGCTGCTGTTGCTGCTGCACAACGTGCTTCTCCTAACCTACAGCACCTTCAGCCTCCTTGCCTGCCTCATTGTATGCAGTGCCAGTGGGCTGTGCCTGTGTGAGGTAAGGGGCAGGGAGGACCTCCCAGCTATAGTACTGTACTGTATGGAAAAAAACAAACAAAAAAACCTCTTGAACTTAACCTCCCCTATTTACATTCATTCTTATAGGGAAATTGGATTCACTTAACATTGCTTCACTTTAAGCTACATTTTTCAGGAACATAACTACAACGTTAAGTGAGGAGTTACTGTACTTTCAAACACTGGTTTTCACATGCCTATAGTTATCTGTTCATGCACATATACCAAGGAGTTTTTCTGGATGACAGTCAGGGCAGGGCACACAAAAACACATGCATACTTTTGAAAATATGGTCCTTGATTTCCCAGTGTTTATACCATGATAATGTTAATTTAAAATTCTACAGGGCTAAAAGTAGGACAGACTGCGACCGGTATACAGAATTGCTTATAAACAAATCCAATTTTGCTTTCTCTGCTACTTTTTTTGCACACTGATTTTTTCTCCATAGCACAATTACAGTATTTTATGGTTTGCTCAAGCAGAAATACATTCTCCTCTTACTTGAAAAACAACATAGAGTGACAATAATTTATGCCTTATCAAATACAAAGTTGAGAGGTCATTTAAGGAAAGGGTAATGACAACTCACCTGTTTTGTTGTTACAAAAAAAAAATCAGTGCAGTAAATTACACCTCTCAGTATGGTGCATATAAAAAAGAATAAATAAAATATCATATTTCGTTTGGCCGATTTTAGCCATTGAGGGTATTATGCTGACATTTGAATGGCTTTTGAAGGTCACAGGTCCTATTTCAATTTTTTTTAAGTCAAAAGATTCAGTCCACTTTGTTTCTAATATCAAATTCCAGGGCAGAGTTTTAACCATAGATGTTTGATTTCTGGGAGCTAATGCAAAAAGAATATTGGAGCAAGTTACGCAAAGTTATTACTGGCCTTCTACTGCTACTGACTTTCCTGCAGCTAGTTCCTTGTTGAAGACCAGACCACAATTCTGCCTTTTCAGAAAGCACTGTGGAGTGTCAGACTCAGTCACTGTATTCAAATTCTGAATGTACATCTTATTAATATCTCCCAAGAACATTCAAAAAGAAAATACCACACAGTAAATTGGTATATACACATATTTACTTTTAATTCAAGAAACTAAACATTTTTAAGAAGCCTGAAAATGTAAACTTTGCCAATCTCATGAATTCAAAAAATTATCAGACCATACAAAGAAAAATAAATCATAAGTGGGAGTGAAAATCATGAGGAATTTATGGTTTTAAATTCACATTTCTTTTTGGTTTCTTTTTCTGAAGTTTGATCTTCAGGGGAATCACTCTTTTCCTGTGCATGAATTTCAGGAAACTGAACCTGAAATTTACAAAATATTCACACACAAATTCAGGAACCTCCTGCTTTTCACTTCAGATTGGTAGATAGGGCACTTTCCCAACAACATAATATCCTCCTTCCCTTGGAATATCTCCGATCCCTCTTCCAGTACTTATCCCTTTTTTGATTCCCTGTATGTCCCTTTCTCCAATGGGCACTACCTCCTGACTGGTCCCCTACCCATCCCAAGATATTTGCTCTGCTCAGCTTCCTCTCAAGCACACTGTCTAATGCTTAACTTCTCCTCTGAGAACACTGCCTCCCCTGTTCAGCTATACACTCATACTCCCTAAATATTTCCTTTTGACCAACACCTTTTCTTCTTCCTACATAGGAAAACATCAGCAGTGGGGGTTATTGGAGGTCAATGAAGCTGGGCGGAAACTTACTCCCAGCAGACTTGAGATGAGCATTGGTGCGCACAGGTTTCTGGATCCCAGTTTGAGTTTGACAGGCTGATGTTCTGGACTGAGGGTATACTGAAACATGTAGATCAGTCGGTAGTGGTGATTCCCACACTGCCTTCACAAACATATCAAACATGCTCATTATCTTCTGAGTGAGGGAAACTTTCTTCTCTGAGCACTTGTAGTTCTCACCCCTGCTCTGCAGTTTGCACAGGTTCAGCCACACACATGATTTCAATACATCACTTTGTCTACCTTACTTCTGCACTCCTTTAATTACTAAAAATCCTTTGCTGCAGTAGAAGAGCATTCCTTTTCAGAGCTATCTTTTTTTTTTTCCTTTTTGAAATATGGAATTGCAGACTAAGATACTTGGCTGTGTACAATGGAAATAGATTTCATACATATGAGGAGAAGGTTTGCATTGTACATCAAGAATTTATATATTCATTCTGAAGCCCAGAAGGCGGCATGAGGCTGGCTAGTAGAAAGTCTCTGGATTATGATAAAAGGGAAATAACCAGAAGTGATGTCATGGTAGGGATCTACTATAGACTGACAAATAAGGAAGAGGACATGAATGATGCATTCTACAACAAATAACAGAAATACCCAAAACATAAGACCTGCTAGTAATAAGGAACTTTAATTACTCAGATAGCAGTTGAAAGAAAATACGGTAAAACACAAAATGTCCAATAGGTTTGTGGAACATGATGGGGACAGCTTCTTGTTTCAAAAAGTGTAAGTAACTGGGTGGTGGTGGGGAGTCATTTAAAGATTGGATTTTAACAGTGAGGAATTGGTTGCAAATGTAAAGTTACAATGGGTGAAAATAATCATGAAATGATAGAGTTCATGATTTTAAGGAAAGGAAGACATGAGAGCAGCAGAATAAGGACACTGGACTTCAAAATAGCAGATTTAACAGGCTCAGGGGAACTGGCAGGGAACATCCCATGGGAAGCACATATAAGGAAGTAAGGAATTCCAGAGGACTGGCAGTTTTTCAAAGAGGTAATATTAAAGGCAAAACAGAAAACTGTGCCAATGAGGAGAATAGATAGGAAAAGTACTAAGAGACCAACATGGCTCTATCGCAAGCTTTTTAACTGACTTAATTAAAAAAAATCAGACATAAAAGTGAAAATATGAACAAATTGCTATGGATGAGTATGAAAGAATTGCAAAAGAATGTGGGGAGAAAATCAGGGAGCCACAACATGAGTTACAATAACAAGGGACATAAAAGGAAAGAAGAAAAGGTTCTATAAATACATTGGGAACAAAGAAAAAGATTAAGGAAAATGGAGATACAGT
Source organism: Dermatemys mawii (assembly GCA_007922305.1). Taxonomy (NCBI): domain Eukaryota; kingdom Metazoa; phylum Chordata; order Testudines; family Dermatemydidae; genus Dermatemys; species Dermatemys mawii. Next base: position 30,114,714 of record ML677333.1, read on the forward strand.
ACTTAATGGGGAAGGAGAGTTAATAATAGATGAATCCAGGAAAGATGAGCTGTTTAATATCTATTTTGCTTAAATCTTCACTAAAATGGTTAATTGTGATCATATGCTTTAACACAGTTAATATTAACAACTAGGGGGAAGGAACACAAGCCAGAATAGGGTAAGAACAGTTAAAAGAATATTGAGATAAATTAGAAGTATTCAAGTCATCACGGCCTAATGAAATCCACCCTACAATTTTTAAGGAACAAGATGAAACAATCTCTGAATCATTAGTGATTATCTTCAAGAACAAATAAACAATGGATGCCTAATTTAAAAGGATGAACAAAAAGGATCCATGGAAATTGTGAACTATTTAGCCGAACTTTGGTATCTGGAAAGATACTGGAATAAATTGATTAATACATTTGTAAGCACGTAAAGCATAGTAGAATTAGCCAGTTTGGACCTGTCAAGAACAAATCAAGCCAAGCCAAACTGATTTTCTTCTTTGATAGTGAAGAAGGGCAAATAAGTAGACATGTTATATTTTTATTTTAGTGACAAACTACTATAGGCCATTCTCATATATAAATTAGGAAGATGTGGTTTAAATAAAATTACTTTCTAGTGGGTTCACAACTGTTGAAAGACCTTAGTCAAAAAACAGTTATCAATGTTTTGCTGTCAAACTGGAGGGATATATCTAATAGAATCCTATTCAATATTTTCATGTATGACTTGAATGACAGAGTGGAGAGTACATTTACAAAATCTGCAGATGACACCACGCTAGAAGAGCTAATGACACCAAACACTTTGGAGACAGGATTAGAATTCAAAATAACCTTGACAAATCATAGATTTGGTCTGAAATCAACACGATTAAATTAATGAAGACAATGAAAAAAATACTAAGCTTAGAAAGGAAAAATAATTTGCAGAAATACAAAATAGGGAATAACTGGCTAGGAAATAGTACTTCTGAAAAGAATATGAGGCTTATAATGGAGAACAAATTGAATATGAATCAACTATGCAATGCCATTGTAAAAAGGCAAATATCATTTTAGGGTGTATTAACAGGACTGTCATATGTAATACATGGGAAACAATTGTTCAGCTGTGCTACTTGGCACAGATGAGATTTCAGCTGAAGGACAGTGTATAGTTTTAAGCACCACACTTTAAGAAAATGTGCACAAAATGGGGAGACTCCAGAGGACAAATTATAAGAGGCTTGGAAAAAATGATCTATGAGGAAAAGTGGAAAGAATTGTGCATCTTTATTCTAGAAAAGAGAAGTTGAGTGGGGACATGATAACAGTACACATAGATGTAAAATGTTTTTTTTCATGTCCACTAATGATAGTATAAGAAGTAATCAACCTTATCTGCAGCTAGAGAGATTTAGATTAGATAGCAAGAAAACCTTTCCAGCTATAAACATAGTTAAGTACTGGAATAGGTTACCAATGGAGGTTGTGGAATCCTCATCACTGGAGGGTTTAAGTACAAGTAAACAAATATCTGTCAGGGATGGCTATACATATTTGGTCTTGCCTCAGTGCAGGAGATGGAATCAATGTCTTCTCAAGGTCCCTTCCAGCCCTATATTTTTATGATCCTATGTACAGGATTGTAAAGAGGTTTTATGAACCAGCTGTGCTTTTAAATAGAAGTAAGTACTTTTCAAACAGATTTCATAACCATTTATCCTGTGTTGACATACATTCAAACAAAAGGATTTAATAATTACGAAACATATGAACAATGAATTCCTTATTTCAACATTTTAATTTTCTTTTGCTAGTTAAAGGCAAGAAAGTTTTGTTTGTTGGTTGGTTAATAAAAGCATATAGATAATGGCCACTGAAGTAGCACTAAGTAGACTTTCACAGTACATTAAATGTTAAAAATGTGATGGGGTTTATTTGCACAGATTGCAAATGTAAACAGGAAAGAGATGTGTTTGTTTAAACCACACTGACCAAAAAACATGCTCAGAAACGTGAAAAGAAAGCCTTTCAGTATCATGGAAACCTATATTTTGTTGCTCTTGTTTAAAGAAAGAAAAAAAAGAAAGAAATGAAGTGGATATCGTGATTGACAAAATTTGCAGATGATACAAAGGTTTGGGGAGTGGCAAATAATGAAGGGGGACAGGTCACTGATACACAGTAATCTGGATCGCTTGGAAAACTGGGCATAAGCACACAATATGCATTTTGATATGGCAAAATATAAGGTCATACATCTAGGGAAAAAAATTCAGGCTATATTTATGGGATGGGAGACTATCCTGGAAAGCAGCAAGTCCAGAATAGACTCAGAGATTGGGAAAATAATCAGCTGAACATGAGCTCCCAATGCAACACTGGCTAATGTATAAACAGGGGCAAATCAAGTAGCAGAGATGGTATAATACCTTTGTCTCTGGCACTGATACAAGACATCTGGCATACTGTGTCTAGTTCCAGTCATACTTCAAGAAGGATATTGGAAAATTGGAGAGGGTTCAGAAAAGAGCCACAAAAAGGATAAAAGAAATGGAAAACATGGCTTATAGTGAAAGATTCATAGAGTTTCATCAATTTATCCTATCAAAGAGAAGGTTAAGGGATGACTTGATTACAGTATAAAATTACTTAGATGTGGAACATAATTTGATAGAGGAATCTTTTATCAAGCCAACAAAGGTATAACAAGATCCAAGGTTGTTAGATGAAGCTAGACACATTAAGATGCAAAATAAGACACTTAAAAAAAACAGTGAGGGTAATTAATCACAGGAACAACTTACTACAGGTTGTGGAGACTTCAGTACTGGATATTTAAAAATAAAGATTGGATGTTTTTTTCTAAATGATAAGCTCTTGTTCAAACAGGAATTAATTCAAGGAAGGACTATGGCCTGTGTTATAAAATATGTTAGACTAGATGATCACAATGTTTTATTGTAGCCTTATAATCTATGAATCTTTAAACATCTATGTATATTGTTATTGGTTAAAAACTGAATAACCTCACAAGAAGAATGAGATAAAATATTTAATAAATCACTTTTGATTTTGTTGTTTCATCTTCCTAGCTTTAAACTGAAACATTATTTGTTTTTAAATGAATGGAGTTCTACATTTGGTCTTTTATGTGTTTAATTGCTATTGAGATCACTTATTGGACTGGATTCTCTCCACTTATCCCACTGTAAATCAATGTATAGTGTCTGTAGTGAAGTTAATGGAGTTAGCATGATATAAATTAGAAGGAAATGAAGCCCCTAAACAAATTTTGCACATAAAAAGTTGTAGAGCTCTTTAGAACAGGGAAATTCTTTTTTTTTTCTGCAATTGTACAATCACTAGCACAATGGTGTCCAAATCTATGATTATGGCTCCCAGGTGCTATAGTAATAAATAAATAAAATAATGACTGGGGTCCTGATTTAGAGTAACTGGGGAAAATCTGCTCTCAATTATATGGTGTAATTCCAGTTTATTTCAATGGGAGTTACAGCTACAAATCAGGGTGCACAATAGGCCCAGAAGTGCAATGACTTATACCTCATGCAATCCCACTGAAAACAAAGGGGCTGCAGAAATTGTAAATTAATGTTAATTTTGCCCATGATGGCATCTGTTGATTTGGGAAGAGATGCTCATAGTTTGACCACTAAATCTTTCTGTGGAGAAAAGGCATTTCAACAGTGACAGACCTGTACACGTGCTACAAAACAGTAATAACACTGCTCTACAGCCAAAATGCTTCTGAAATAAATGTAGTCAAACTTTACTAATTCTGGGTCACTGAGAATGAAAATGATGCTTAAAATTGTTGATTGGCTCTAGTTTTCAAGATATGCTATTGGGTCAGTATATACGACCCTTGACATGGGAATGGTGGAGGATAAATTAGTTATAAAGGGAAGGGATCTCAATTTAAACCAGAAATCATTAAAATACATCTTTGACTGGATCTATGAATAAATCTATGACTGGGTTTGGACAGTACTTGCTTTTTAGGCAAAACAATGAATGATGCAATCTGAAGCTGGTATTGTGTCATACATGATATGAATTGTATCATGTTATTCCTAGAAGTCATGGATAATGCAATCATAACGAAGCTTACATCACTCTGCTGAACAAATTGCCCTATATCAGCTCTAGAAATCATACAGGGTCGTGCTCTCTTATTTGTCAGTGTTTGATTTTGCAAAGGGACACATTTCTGTTTAGCCAAAGTGAGCAGAGATGCCTCGTACTTGTGTGAACAGTGCAGATAACTTCTGCTATGTTTGTGGTGAAGTGACTTTTGCATCCCAAAAGCGCAGTATAACCACTATGGTTAAGAAAGCCTATCACCTTTATTTTGGCTGCAAAATTGGAGATCAGAACAAGAGGTGGGCCCCACACTTATGCTGCAACACTTGTGCAACAAATCTTCGCCAGTGGTGGAACAGGAAAAGGAAATCTATGCCTTTTGCAGTGCCAATGATTTGGAGAGAGCCAACAGATCATACCAGCAATTGTTACTTCTGCATGGTGCCTCCAGTTGGGAAAGGTGTGTCAAAGAAGAAAAAGTGGTCTGTGCATTATCCAAACATTCCATCAGCTATACGCCCAATACCCCACAGAGAAGGACTGCTGGTTCCTCATGCACCAGAATCATTCTCACTTGAGTCAGACGAGGAAGAGGAAGAGGATGAAACTTTTGGTCCTGAACCATCAATGTCCCAGGACCCACATTTTCTCCCATCCTCCTCCTCTGAACCACACCTCATAACACAAGCTGAACTGAATGACCTTGTCAGGGATTTGGAACTACCCAAGAGCAAGGCAGAGCTGTTGGGCTCCAGACTACAGCAGTGGAATCAGGTGATGTTAGGGTTTCCATGTTCCGTGACCGTCAAAAGGATCTTGTCCCATTCTTCTTCATGGAAGGTGATCTTGTAGCCTGCAACAACATCGATGGTGTGATGGCAGCCCTCAACATCGTTCACGATCCAGATGAGTGGAGACTCTTCATTGATTCATCAAAGACGAGTCTTAAAGCTGTGTTGCTGCATAATGGCAATGTTTTGCCATCAATTCCAGTTGGTCATGCAGTCCATATGAAGGAAATCTATGACACCATGAACCAACTTTTGAGGTGCATAAACTATGACCAACATCAGTGGCAGCTTTGTGGCAATTTGAAGGTTGTTGCTCTCTTGCTTGGTCTGCAGACTGGATACACAAAGTACTGCTGTTTTCTCTGTGAATGGGATAGTCGTGCAAGAGATTCCCACTACATCAAGAAAGATTGGCCACTCCGACAATCATTGGAGCCTGGGAGAAAAAGTGTTCAGCATCCCCCACTTGTTGAATCAAGGAAGATTTTGTTACCACCCTTACACATCAAGCTGGGTCTGATGAAGAACTTTGTCAAGGCCATTGACAAAACACAAGCAGCTTTCAAGTACCTCCGTGGAAAATTTCCAAGGTTAAGTGAAGCTAAGATAAAGGAAGGTGTCTTTGTTGGTCCTCAGATTCCTGAACTTCTTCGAGATGATGCATTTGACCATGCACTGCGTGGCAAGGAAAAGACGGCGTTGAAAGCTTTCCAGTCAGTGGCAATACATTTTCTCGGAAACCACAAGGCAGACAACTACAGGTTGTTGGTGGAAAACCTCCTCAAGGCATACAAAAGCCTTGGTTGCAACATGTCACTAAAGATACATTTTTTGCACTCTCATCTAGATTTTTTTCCACCAAACTGCAGAGCAGTGAGTGACGAGCACGGCGAGCGATTTCACCAGGACATTGCAACAATGGAGAAATGCTATCAGGGCAAATGGAGCCCATCAGTGCTTGCAGACTATTGCTGGACAGTGACAAGAGATGCTCCATTTAATGAATACAAGAGACAAGGCAAGAAGCGCCGAGTAGACACTGAATAGGACTCAACTATGTACATAATAGTTTTTTGCCTTTTGTTTCATAATACATTTTATTTCTATAACCCTTTTGCTGATTTTTAAAGTGTTACCTAAACAGGACAGGTGAAATATTATCATGTAAAGCAACCATAAACACATGAAAAGACCTAGGTTTACAATTTATGATTAAAACTCTACTATCTACACAATATACATAGACATAAAATGTAAAAACTTAAATATCTTAGAAACAGTAGCCAATCAGTTGTTTTAATTGTCATATTTGAATTCAGCACATCAAAATACATAATAAATATCACATTTTATCTCTGAAGCAGACGACTTCTAAAAAATTGTAGACCAGTGTAACCATCAGTCAGTCAATCAAATAAACCTCTAATACGCTTTAATAGGATTCACAGCACTTATTTTCTATGAACTTTCCTATACTTGGGTCTTTTTGTTCACAAGAATGTTGGAAGAAATTAGAAGTTTGACAAATACTCTTGTAATGTGTTTGTGCTGAATGTTCATACACACTGTGGTATGTAACCTATCACTTAAGACAAATGACTTATATGTTGATAGTGTTATATTGACACCAATTTTTTAAAAAGACTCCAGAAGCAATACTGGCAATTACAGCCAGTAAATCTAACTTCAGTATCAGGCAAATAGGTTGAAAAGAACAGTATTATCAGACACACAGATGAACACAATATGTGGAGGGAAGAATCAACACAACTTTTGTAAAAGGGAAATAATGCCTCAGCAAGCTATTAGAATTCTTTGAGAGGGTCAACAAATAGGTGGACAAGTGTGATCCAGTTAGTACAGTGTACTTGAACTTGAAAAATACTATGGTAAGGTCCCTCACCACAGGCTCTTATGAAAAGTAAGCAGGCATGGGAATAGAAGGGAAGGTTCTCTCATTGATCAGTAACTGGCTAAAAGACAGAAAACAAAGGTTAGGAATAAAAAGGTCAGTTTTTAGAATGAAGAGAGGTAAATAGCAAAGCCCACCCAGGAATATATACTGGGACCAGTGTAATTCAAAATATTCATAAATGATCTCAAAAAAGAGGTAAATAGTGAGATGGCAAAGTTTGCAGATGATACAAAATTACTTAAAACCAAAAAGACTGCAAAGTATTACAATGGGATCTTACAAAACTGGGTGACTGGGGAACAAAATGGCAAATGAAATTCAAAACTGATAAATACAAAGTAATTCACATTGGAAAACATAAACACAACTATGCATACACAAGGGTGGGGGTCTAAATGAGCTGTTACCATCCACAAAAGATATATTGGATTCATTGTAGATAATTTTCTGAAAACATTTGCTCAATGCGTAGCTGCAGTCAAAAAAGCTAACAGAATGTTAGGAACCATTAGGAAAGAGATAGATAATAAGACAGAAAATATCAACATCTCACTAAATTAACCCATAATAAACCCACACCTTGAATACTTGTTATCCCATCTCAAAAAGGATACGTTAGAAACGTAAACGGTACAGAGAAGAGCAACAACTATGATTGGGGTATGGAACAGCTTCCCTGTGAGGCGAGATTAAAAAGACTGGGACTATTCATCTTAGAAAAGAGATGACTGGAGATCGGGGGGGGGGGGGGATGACAGGATAGAGATCTATAAAATAAAGAATGGTGTGGAGAAAGTGAGTAAGGAAGTGTTATTTACCCCTTCACGTAACACAAGAACCAGTGGTCAGCCAATGAAATGAAGAAACAGCAGGTTTAAAACAAAGAAAAGGAGGTACATTTTTCACATAATGCACAGTCAGCCTGTGGAATGGATTGCCAGGGAATGTTGTGAAGGCCAAAAGAATAACTGAATTAAAAAAAAATTAGATAAGTAGATGAATAACAGGTTCATCAATACCTATTAACCAAGATGGTCTAGGATGCAACTCCATACTCTTGGTGTCCGTAGGCCTCTGACTACCAAATGCTGGGACTGGATGACAGGGGGTGGATCACTTGACAATGTATCTGTTCTATTAATTCATTTTGAAGCATCTGGAATTAACTTTTGTTGGAGGACAGGATATTTGGCTAGATGGACCATTGGTCAGACTCAATATGGCCACTCTTATGTTCTTATGTATGTAGCCATCTTTAAATTTCTTCAATTTCATTCCAATTTATAAATGTTTCAGTCATTTAACCAAGAGAAAATACAACACGGCACAAATAATGAATAGTACATATACCAAGTAAATGTCAATGAGCAACCCTTACCTGAAATAGGCTCAAGACCATTGTAACACATTTGTAAAAATCCCAATCTTTTAACATATTGGCAAACAAAAAAAGAGCTGAATTTACAGATTCACTGCCCTGTTCCAGTCCCTATTTCACATAAAGGGGCAAGAGTACTGTAAAAGGACTCTAGGAGCCACAGATCAAGTCAGGAGAGAATTGCCCTGGTCAGCAATAGTCATTATTTTTAATGGGAGTTGTATGTCTAGATCTCCTAGCTGACATTGAAAACTTCAACCATAATGCTTCCCCATCAATTCCCAAATCAAACCCAGTTCCCTACTTCTTGGATGAATTTAATATCCCTGACCGTGTGGTAGGAAAAAAAAGTAAAATATGTTGAATGAATATCCCCAATTTAATTATAAAGTAGTGTGTGATAGGATAAGCAGAAAATTCCTAAGGCCCACCTGCTTAAATATCTAAGAAGGGAACACAGAGATTTATCAAAAGCATTCGAGGCTGTTAAGGTCCCAACTCCATAGAATTTTAATGGACTTAGGTGTTTTGCTGTAATTTGTGCCTTTGAAAATCTCCTCTAGAGTATCGAACATTAATGTTTTATTAAACAATCTATCTATTTCTAACTGCAGTAAATGTCCTATAGCATATCAGATATACATGTCTATTTATTGCTAACTGCAGTAAATGTCCTATAGCATATCAGATGTACATGTCTTAAAATAAATTTAGTCAAACTCTTAAATGCTGACATTACTACAAGCCACAATCAGTTGTAACTCTTCTTTTATTTAGAAGACCATGCTTTCACCTTGGTCTTCTTTGCCATTGGAAATTCAGTACTTTCTAGCAAATGCCAACCTCCATGCTGCCAATATTTACTTAGAGTTTTTTGCTATTTGACCTGAATGCACCTCAACTCCTCAGGCTTGAACAGGCTTAGTCCCCACTTGATAGCAGAAGGGTTCTAAACAAATAAGGCTAAACACAAAACAAGGATCCAACTGTTCTTCTTGAGCAATAGTATTTTGAAACACCTCCTTGTTGGCTCTTCCTCATTATCCCTATCAGATGTTTGGCCAACTTCAAGAGTCACTAACTTCAAGAATCACCATTAGGTGACACAACACCATCACCAGAAGCAGGCATAAGAATCATCTCTGTTGATCAAGTTGTCATCATACATCCACTATTTCACTGTCAGAGATTTGGGTCCAGGTTAATTTTTAAATGAAGCAGCTTGCTGATATTTGCTAGTAGAATTGCCTTCTTGGATGTAGACATCTGTGCTGTGGAAGTACGCTGTCCTTCCTGAGTACATCCTCTTCGAAATAAAATACTGCCTTGTTCTGAAGATTACATCACAGGATGGAGTCTCAGATGCCTTGAAATTTGTGTAGTCATTTATATCTGCGAAGTGTGAAAAACACAATCACTTTCACAGGTGTAAATGACTGCACAAGATGCACAGCAATGGAATCAGGTGGCGTTTGGGGGGTTTTAGCAGCTTCACTGTTATTGCTACTGTTCCTGTATTTTAATGACAAATTTGTTATGAACAATAGCTAGGTAAGATTCAGATTCTTCATCAATCAAATACATAGTAGTTAGAGATGGAATTAGTACTACTGGAATTGCATTTAATATCTAGATATGACTTAGATAATTAATAATAAATACTTTGCATTTGGAGATAGAAGTAGCGTTACTGAAATGTCAGAAGCAGAATGTTAACCACTCTCTGCTTACCTGAGTCACTCCATTCCTTCTCAGCATCCCTAATCACACAAAAGTAGTGATTGTGTGTGAAGACGTTTTCTTTTCAGTGTTTCTGGGAAGTGGAATTACAGAACTCATCTAAGGACAGCTTCCTACAGGGGACACATTCCTGCTGTGCCATCCCTAATGGGTGTGCAGCATCCATTGCTCTCTGTGGCTGGTGAACTTTGTTGCTGGTCTAGAAATATTGAGGTGAGTAGGAACATGGGCACACCTCTCTGCCTAATTTGGGCATACTAACACCTCAGAGGATTCTAAACAAGTATTAGTCCCAGCAATCAAGAATTACTGTTCAGCAGAAACCTTAACTGTTCAATTTCCTCCCACTTTTGTGCTTGATTTTGCAAAATTGTGTCTACTTTTACATTTAATCACTAACATTTCTCCCCCTCTTTAGCATTCTCAAATAGGAAGGTAGGAGAAAGGGGGCATTTCACAGAACTCTAGAAGACCATTATGGCAAAGGGCTTTTTATGTTTTATTCTTAATACACCCCTCATTTAATTCTGGTTATTTTTTCTTCTATTAGTAATTGCTATTTTAAGGCTTAGGTTATTTTCAAACTAATCTCATGTTCTTCCTTGAGTTTTACCTATAGCCTTACCAACTAAATTGCCGTAAAGAGAACACAGCACTGATTTTCAGTCATTATTTCTATTTCCAGATGTAGTGCTATTATGCTGTAATAATCTTCACCTTTGGTTCCACACAATGAATCCACATTTAAAGAGAATCTATGTTTTATTCTGTCAGTGAGGTTTGTGCTGCATGACTAGCTGAGAATTATAGTCATGTTTTTCTCCCAAAGTTGAAATGCCCTCTAATATGGCATACTATACAACAATAAAGTGTGGTTAACATCCAGAACTGTTTCCAGTGTAGCCCATAAGGAGCTCTCAAGCAAAGAAAAACAACAGTTATGAACAAACTCTCTTTAGTGTTCCCTTTGTCACTACTACAAGGGGCCATGAACTTTGATAGACTGCATAATTCTTCTAGGTTAAGTAAGAATGTAGCTAGTTCAGTTTGCTATACTTCACAATTTAACACTACATAAAATAGTTCATGCTCACATATGCAATCAAATTCACATTTAAATATCCTTCATTAAAATTATGGTATACTTGAGTATTCTTATGTGGAAAATGAGGGAGTTTTCTATATTATTTTTTTATGAATACCATATGCACCTCAGTGTACCAGCATGGTATTATTGTACCTGCCTGCATGGAGCTAAATGAAAGGAGGATATCAGGCGAAAACAAACAGGAAACAAAACAAAAGTAGAGATACCTAGGGTAAATAATTTCATGGGAACAGTGACAAGACCATTATTTGGAAAGATGCTGTTACCATCTCATAGAGCCATAGAGTTTAAGGTCAAAGGGACCATCGTGGGCATCTAGCCTAACCTCCTGAACATTGCAGGCCACAGAATCTCACCCTCTCCTGAAATAGACTCATCTGGCTGAGATACCGAAGTCCTCAAATTATGGTTTAAAGACTTCAAGTTACAAAAAATTCACCATTTACACAAATTGTAACCTGTAAGTGACCCATGCTCCATGCAGTAGGGGAAGACAAAGGACCCCCAAGGCCTCAGTTAATCTAACCTAGTTGAAAATTCCTTCCTGATCCCAAATATGGTGATCAGTTAGACACTGAGCATGACCCACCAGGCAGATACCTGGAAAAGAATTCTCTGTGGTAACCCAGAGCCCTCTTCATCTAATGTCTCATCTCCAGCAGTTGGGGATTTTTGCAACTGGTAATGGACCACATGCCAATGGGCCACATGCCACGTAAGCAGTCCCATCACACCATTCACTTCATACATTTATCAAGTTCAGTCTTGAAGTTTTTTGCCCCCACTGCTTCCCTTGGAAGGCTGTTCTAGAACTTCACTCCTCTGATCATTAGAAACCTCTTTCTTATTTCAAGCCTAAATCTGCCGATGGCCAGTTTATTACAAATTAGTTCTTGTGTCTACATTGACACTTAAATAGCTCCCTTCTCCCTTGGTATTTATCTCTCTGATGTATTTATAGAGAGAAGCCCTATCTCCCCTCAGACTTCTTTTGATGAGGCTAAACAAGGCAAGTTCTTTCAGTCTCCTCTTGTAGGTTTTCCATTCCTTAGATCAGCTCTTCTCTGCACCTGGGATTTTCATAATCACCAACAGAGGCAAGTTAACTATTTCACTTCAGGTGGTATAAGTAATAAATCAACAGGAACACAGCAATTTCATCTAAGATTCATGCAACTAAGCATGCTATATCTGAAACGGCAGTTTATCGGAATAAAGCTCATACAAACATAAGCAACAGGTTCAGAACATTCCAGATATTTACCTAACATTTGTAACTCTATTGAGAAAGTAACAGAAGGTTCACAGTGGCCAGTTGCTCACCCACTGCAGGCAAGGATATCAGAAAAAATGCCTCTTAAGATGGCTTCAGAGGACAGCTCCAAATTACACCTTATTAGCTAATATTTTTTATAACTAACTTTTACAAAACATATTGATTATAATGGCCCTGTCTATATTAATACTTCTAAAACTTCTAATAAACTTTTAATATTAAAGGTGTCCAGACTCAAGGTTTTTTAAACCACTAAGGTTTTTAGTCTCAGTTCTTTATTTGTCTGTTCCTTCCTCCCATTCTAATTAACAGAAACTGTAGCTGGTTTCTGAGCTTGCTCCTAAAAGACTGTCTCCAAATTAACTCTTAACTATGACGTGTTCTATTTCTTTAATTCAGGGTGGCTAAATGTACATAATATTGTTGCAATTAGCTTAATCACGTTCTGGGATATAAACATCCCTCAAATCCGGGTAACACCTGCTCCAGTTAAGACCAGTGGTCTTAACTGGAGCAGGTGTCTTAAACATGGCAGACCACAATTGCACAGTGTTCATATGAGGTCTTACCAATGCCTTGTATAAAGGTATTAACACTTAATTGTCTCTACTGGAAATACCTTGCCTGATGCACACTAGGCCTTCATTAGCCTGTTTTGTCAAGGTCAGTGCCTAGATATTAAAAAGCACCATAAGCGGTTAAGAATGCCTGCCTCAAGGGGAAAGGTAAGGGTGAGTGAGCAGCAGCTTCTAGAGGTGAGACTAAGAGTGGGTAGCAGTGCAGTCTGCTTCTTCATCCCAGAAATGGATGTGCCTTTGCTAAGTAGAGCTTACCAAAATGTGCAAAGAAAGAACACACTTAGGTAAGAACCATGCAGATAAGCCTTTTATTGTTTTACCTCTTTTTTTTCTGCCTGCTATGTACCTTTGGGTGAATAAACACTTCCTTTTGAAAAATATGTCTTTGAGTCATTTTAATCAACTAATGATTTCAAGTAGAGTTGAATTATTTTTTTTTAAAGCAAAGACTTTATTGGATGAAAATTGCAGCATGAGTTGACCCAAAACAATTTGCTATTTATGTTGAGTTTGCTGAATTATTTTGATTCAACTGAAAAATCTAAATTGCTGGCAATGTTTCATTTTGACATTACCAAACCATTACAATGTTTCAGGCTGGATTCACAAACAACTGGAAGAGGGATAGCAGAAGTTCTTACAACTCCCCCGTCTCCCGCTGTTTGTGGTGGAGAAGGGATTTTAACTTGCATTTCCCACATAGTATGAGAGTGGCCTGGTCACTGGGATGTAGGATACTCTGGTGTAGATTTTTCTGACTTTTCTGTTGAAGTTTTTCCATACCATTCATGAATTTATAGATCTCTATCATATTGTCATTTAGTCATCACTTTTCTAAGTTGGACATTTCTAGTCTTTTTAATCTCTTTTTATATGGAAAATGGTAGACCCCCTAATCATTTTAGTTGCACCTTTTCCAATTCTAATATCTTTTTTGAGATAGGGCAACCAAAACTGCATCCAGTATTCAAGGTGTAAGCATACCAGGGGTTTATATAGTGGTATTATGATATTTTCTATTATCTGTCCCTTCCCTAATGTTTCTTAACATTGATTACTGCTGCAGATGTTTTCAGAGAACTATCCACAATAGCTCCAAGATCTCTTTCTTGAGTGGCAATAGCTAATTTAGATCCCATCATTTTGTATGCATAGTTGGGATTATTTTTTCGTGTATGCATTACTTTGCACTTATTAATATTGAATGTCATCTGCCATTTTGTAGTGAGTTCCCTTTATAACTCTTTGCAATCAGCTTTGGACTTCACTATCTTACGTAATTTTGTACTGTCATCAATTTTTGCCACCTCATTGTTCAAACCCTTTTCCAAGTCATTTATGAATATGTTGACCAGCACAAGTCCCAGTACAAAGCCTTGGGGGACCTATAATTTACATCTCTCCATTGTGAAAACTGACCATTTATTCCTGCCTCTTGTTTCCTATCAGTTCTGCCCCACATCTGTTCTGCCTCCTAGTCTCCCATCAGTTCAGCCTCCCATCATTCCTGCCTCTTCAGCATCACCTCTGCTCTTTCTGAACCTCCTCCAGCTCTTCCTCCATTCTCTCAGGTCTGGGAGCAGGGCTGCAGTGAGTCGTCCCAGTTCCCAGGCCACATGGTGCAGGAACTGAGAGAGGTGGGAGAGGGAGCAGGGAAGAGCTGTCCTGTTCCTCACAGGAGAAGAAGACATGAGAGGGGAATGGTAGGAATGGAGCTACCCTGAGCTGCTAGCCTCTTTTTGCCCCCTCCCTTCCTATAAGAATGACTTTTGTTCCTTGTGGGAGGGGCGGAGAGCTCTGCCGCTTCCTGCAACATTCCTGAATAAATGCTTACACCCATTAAGAAGGGAAGTGGGAGAAAGCAGAAAATCAGAGGGGTTTCCTCCCAGGCAAGGCTGATATATGAACCCTTCAAAAGCCAGCTAGATTTGGATACATTTTATTTGCCACATTTGTGACCTGCCTCACTGTTATCACAGTTGGGCTGCTGCTCAGAGACCCAGTCTAAGATTGGTAGAACCACATGGTTTCATCCAGACAGAGGGTGAAGGTAGCAAAACCTGTCAACAAAAGGGTGTACTCACGAAAAACTAGAAGATTCTAAATTTCCCCTTGCCATGTAATCATGACTCCTATAGAGAGAGCAATTTAACAGCTGTAAGGGATCTCAAGTTATGTCTACAGTGCCTCTGAAATTTCAACCCAAGCTTCAGTATCTACAGATTTTTTTAGTGCATTAGTGTGATTCCTGACTCTGTCATTGTAGGCTGGGAAGCTCAATGCCAGCTGCACTGTAGACAAGCCCTCACAGTCCACATGAAGTTGTACAGATATCAATCTTGTCCCCCCTCTTTTTCATCCAGATGCCTTTCTTGTGCTGGTTTATGACATCTGTGTAACTGTGCTGATCACATTATGGAGAATTAGTTGTTACCCTGGGTGTTATCAGTGTCCAGGTGGCACTGGAGCCTTTAGTGTCTAATTATTTCTCAACAGTTTTCATCTAACAAATGACAGTAGTTGTAACAAATAGATGAGAAGCTTGGGAGAAATCATTAGACACCTGGGGCTTCAATGCCACCTGTACACTGATGACAACTATAGTTACATCTCATTCTCAAATACTGTGTTCAGTATAGTTATCCAGATGTCAAATGCCAATATGAGAGAAACATCTGGATGAAAAACATCTGGCTGAAGCTCAGGCAAGGCGAGGCAGAAGGGATGCTAGTAGGAAGAGAAAACAGTCTGAAGAGCTTGCTAAGTCCCTGACTGTTGCCAGAATTGCAAAGTCTGCTCCTCACTTGTCAAAATCAGAGTTGTTTGGAAAACTGAGTGCTAGTGTACATTACAAAGGCTTTGCCAAAACAGCTAGACTGGCATAGCAATACCAGAAAATCCTTAATGGGGATGAAGTTTAAAATCAGGTCCCTGATTTGCTACATTGGCAAAAGTATTCTTGCCAGCATAGCTGCATCTACCCAGAATGTCTTTTCATCATAGCTGTGTCAGTTGGGGTGTGTTTTTTTCACAGTGCTGAACTGACACAGCTATGCTGACAACAATTTATAGTATAGGGCTGGCATGAATTTTCATGCAGATGAAATGTAAGCCTTCAGAAATTACTTTCCTTGATGAATTGGAATAAAAATTGAAATTTTTGAATTTGGAAACTTCAAAAATTAAAATTATCTACATTTTTTATGGAAATGAAATTATTTCATAGTTTTTATTTTTAATCAATATTTTGAACTGAAAAAAAATGTTTTATTCAGAAACCTTAACTCATTACAAAATGATATACCATATGGGACTAAAACTCATGAGTACTCCAAATATTCATGACAAGCTTGTTTAACATCTAACTAAGGAAGAATGTGACAATACAGCTTAGAGAGGCATCTACAATTGAACCCACTTATTCTGCTTCATTCTTTTTCTCAGTTCTATATTTATAGATCTTTCTGCCATCATGATATTTGGGGTCCATACCCTCTTTAACTAGTTCACAAATGATTCCATGGCCACATACATGTACTATGGTTCTCAAAAAGAACAGAAAGCTTTCAGAACCAAAACTAAAGACCTCTTTTTCTGAAATAGAATTCCTTTAGCTGTCACAAGTAGGTGACTTAAAATGTTAAGCCTCAATGGCTCTGGCCTTCAAGCAGGGCGGGGCAGCAAACACTCAAGGCTCTGACAGGCAGTCAGGCAGAGCTGCAGCAGTTTATTCACCCTACCTTTAAGCAGGACTCAGGGAGGGGTGAGCACCAAGCCCAGTCTATGGAGCTCACGTAGGGGTTCCCAAGGAGCACAGGCCTCCTGGCCTAAGGAAGGGGAATACTGCCATGTCAAGGGTGGAGTGGAAAGGGGGATGCGTCCCACTCCAGGAGTGAGAAAGAAGCATCTGTCTTCTTCAGCAGCTCCCTCCCAGCTGAGCTGCTGGGCCTGTCTTTTAATACTTCTGTTTCCTGTTCCACCTCTCTGCTTCTGGTGTGGATAGTGTGGTCCTCCTGGCTCTGCCCACCCGGTAGCTTGCGACATTCCCTCCACTTCTGCCTCTGAGGGAGGCCATGCCTACTCACTATAATTTTATTTTCCCTTTTGTTGATAAAAACAAACAGCACTCCCTAGCTCAGCACCCCAGCTATTTCTGGTTCAGTTTATTATTATGGCCCAGTTCATGCATGAACCAAGTGCAGCACATGCTATGTTATGTGTCTGAACATTGAAAGGGAGGATCCAGCTCTTCTTCTGAAATTTATTATGTTTGTGCTATCAGTACAATTAAAAGTCAATTAATTAGTTGCTAATTATGCATACAAAAATAATTATAAAGTGTCTATTTCAAAGTAGCCACTTCACTCTGCCAGTACTAGAAAAGATATAATTGGAATGCCAACACCCACCCACCTCCCCAGTTTAGTAAAGCTATCTTAATGATTATGAGTCTCTTACAACTACAGACTTTGAACCACCTGGGCACAGCAGATCTAGACTAACATTCATACCTTGCGAATTATTTTTTCGCTACTCTAGATGTCACTATCCCAACATAAAGTGTAGTCAGCTGTTCTAGATACCTCCAAAAATCAATCACCTACATATCCTTCAAAAGGAACAAGACAATATTTAAAGACAGAAATGGGTACAATGATCAAAATCTTTCACTGAGTTCTGAGGCTTGCTCACTAAGAACAGTTTCTATGTACAAAACTGATTAGGTCAATTCTTCTATTGCTCTTTTCTCTCTTACAGTATCAGACAAATCACCTCAAGCAAAAACACTTCTGACTCAAAAGATGATGTCTGTTGAAAAATTCTGAACAAATAGAAAATCTGAAAATATGCCCAAGCAGCCATTGTTGTAGCTGCAAACTGTTATTTATTTATATGCTAACAGAAAAAAATATGGACTGCAAGACTCTCAGTGTCTCTTAAGAATAGAATTTTGTTGTTGAGGTAATATTCTATATATTGATTGCAGTGAGGATGCATGTATGGTATCAGACTTCATGGAACAGGAAAGAACATGGGATCGTCAATGCGATACAGCAGACTTTCTCATGTAAATTCTATAGAATCATAGAAGTGTAGTACTGGGAGGGACCTCAATAGGTCATTCAGTCCAGTCCAGTCCCCTGTGCTTAAGGCAGGACTAAGCAATAACTGGTCCATTCCTTGCAAATGTTTGTTTGGCCTGTTCTTAAAAACCTTGAGTGACGGAGATTCCACAACTTCTCCAGGCAATTTGTTCCAGTCCTTAATGATCCTGACACTGGAAATGCCCAGATCCAGAGGCTGGCATCAACTATCAAGTTAGCCTGAGATTTGCTTGGCATAGGAATGGTGTTAGGGGAAAGATGTGGCTGCTTTGTTACTGGTGGGACTTAACCCCATTAGCCCAAAAAGCCCAGCTGCCTCGGACACTTTTGTTGGAGGATTCTGGAAGAGACTGAACTATCCTCTGATTCCTAGACTATCTCTGCAGGTTATGGTTGAAACACTGCCGGGATGGTGCTGGAAAGTTTGCACAGCTGATGTATTTGGTCAGAAAATTTTTTTTAGAAGACAGTTTATTTTCCAGCTATATCAATCACACATCTGTCACTAAACTAAGTTTAATTTTTGTTCTGAATGTGATGGACATTAGAAGCTTCCTTAATTAAGATAGCCCTGTCTCCCTTTGCTCGCAACAAAAGTGGAGCTCAGCTACCCTCAGGGAAGTAGGTGTTCTCATATGCTGTCAGAAGGCATCAAGAAGCACTGTAGGGAACAGGTGAATGGAAGAGCAATCATCTTTGGTAAGAGCTGTTATGTAATTCTAACAATGCAGGTGGGGGGTTTATTTGATGTGGGGGGGTTGCACATTCCTCTCTCTTACTGGTAGCATAATACGTAATGTACTATTTAGTGTGAATGTGCTACTGCCTTTTAACGGCTAGACTGTTAGAATTATTTGTGTGTGGGTAATAAGCCTTAATACTACTTCATAAGTCCCCTTAAGTACAAGCAATAGGGGCCTGCAGAATATTTGTATGCTGCAGATGAACATGAATTCTATCCCCACTTAGGATCGTGAGTTCAAGGATGAGCACGAAAGGTTATAAAATGTTAACAATTGCTGCTCAGTCAAATGTTACAACAAGCTCTTGTAACATTCATACTAGGCTATTTCATGTGACTGTGGATTTGAATCTGATTTCAAACTAGTATTACACTGGCCTAATGATGTTAACTTCAAATGAATTACTCCTGATTGAAACAGGTGGAGATGAGGCCTATATTTTAATATCCAGTCTTTAGATGCTGGCTTGATATCTGATAAGCTAAAAGCACTACAACAACAAGATTCATTACTGATTTATTCTTTATTCAGCTTTATGGGGTTTTTTTGTTTAAATAGTGTGGGACAATAACAACCCACTGAGTTTTTTGAAGCCACACAAATGAATCATAAAAGTCTCAAGCAATATGATGCATAGTACTTATGGCACATAACACAGATGCTATTCTGTAAACCAAAATCTTCAGTTGAAAAGACTTTGGATTTCCTTCCTTACTGCTTGGCTCCTTGTGCAGTCACTTGTAGCGGTTCAAAGTGGGTGTGAAATGTTACCACTACTGGAGAATTATAATTTGGTAGGGTTTTACATTTGCTTAGAAAGTGACAATTCAAGGTGCGAGACATGAGACAATCAAGCCCATACTCAACCATTTGCTTGCGTGGAGCAGTTATTCCTGAATAATTCACTTTTTCTTTTTAAAGTCATTTATCCACAAGGGCAGTTATTCTGGAATAGCCTATTTTGCTATAGCTATGGTGGTCAATTTCCCCATACAGACAAGCTCTGAGGTAAAAGGAAGACTTTATACCTAGGCCTTATAGCAAAGACCATTGAGCAATAAGTAAATGATGCTCAGGCACACACAGGGGGGGATGGAGCTTTGAAAAAAATTAGTGTCTCAAAGGTAGCAGTCTGGGAGACACTCTCTGGAAGACCTGCCTGGTCACAAGAGCTTCTTGGCTTTCTAAAATAATGTAAGTTGGGTCTGTTCTTTTCCTGTTTCTTTTTCCTACCTATCTAACTTAGCTTGTAGCAAAGTATAAAATTAGATATGTAGGTATGGGTGTAAGATGTTTATTTTTTTGCATTTTTTTTTGTTTTATTCCATTTGCTAACTAATTGTTTTAAGAAGGCTGTTGGTCACTAGATCACTGGCTACAGATTCCCAGAGGGAAAGATGCAGGTGTCTCTTGGAACTGCACAGTAATAAGCAGATGACATTGACGGGGTATACCCAAATCCCAGTTTAAAAGTGGGAGAACTGCAAAATTCCACTCCAAGACAGGTAACAATATGAGCCTAAACACCTCAGGGAGCACACTTGGAGAGAATTAAAGGGGACAGTGGCCAAACAGCTCCATCACTGTGACAGGGCAGTATTAGCACCTATACAGATAGAATAGACCATACCAATAAATATTCTTTAAAAAAATGTTTCATCAAATACTGCTATTTTTTTCTGTTATTTTCATAGCTTGAACTCATCCATGTAAGGAACAGCTATTCTCCTACATCACAAAAGTAGAACCTTCATGGCCCATTATACTCCGATACAAAGATACAGTGACTGATTTTACAGGGACTGATACAGGGACTCACAAATACATGGATGTAAATCAGGAATAGCTCCATTGACGTTAATGGATTTACACTGGTGTAAGAGCCAACATCTCAGAGATCAAAATCAGACCCAGAGTTTCTAGCAGAAACACTAATGGTCTGATTTGCAAAGTTGTTGAGGACCTTTCATTACAATGCGGTTGCTAAACACCTCTGAATAATCAGGCTATTAGCATTATATAAATGTGGCCCTGGGCTTACAAGAGATAACTGCTAGAAGTTGTATACATGACATTTTTAGCCCAATTACCTTTCTTTTGCTTTTGTACAGAGCTCTGTTAAAGGTAAAATAATCAGTCCATTTATCGATAATTGAATTTTCTAAATATATGTGCCTATTAAATGCAGTCTACAGACTTCTGAACAATTAATCCATTACACTCTGAACTGAAAAAGTTGCAAATAACTAGCCTGAGGGATGACTGACCTATGAATTTATTATATTTTAAATGAGTTGCAGCAGCCCCAGTTCATACCAGTGTTATCTGCCCACCTCCACTCAAAATATTGTTTGTTACTAGTTGCATTTATCCAATTAGTCCAAAAGGTTGCCTTATTTACTATAATTGAGGACCCAAATTTAGTGATAAGCTGAGCAACTCTGGCAATGCACTGAGTGTCCTCAACTCCTAATGAAATGGACCTAACAGTTGGTCTTGGTTTAGGTGAAATTTTTCCTATATAAAATGTCATTTAAGAAAAAAAAATTATCCCTGATGTCTCCAGATAAAGATTACTGGATTAAAAAATCCTAATAATCCTGACTTGCTCTGAAATACTGTGTAGCAGGGATCACTCAGATTTCTTGACAAATAGTTATGGAAAAAGCAGCAGTCAAAGAGAGAAAGCCTACAGAAACAGACTACTATTTTGTTGGCAAGATTATCATACCTTTGTTTTGTTGCTTTAGCACAATACAGACGGATTGTCCTAGATATACGAACAAAGATCATAAGGCTAGTTATTCATACCAGGTAAAATCTTCATGAATGTTTAATTACCCCATGTTGAATAATACTTCCCTCACCTAAATCTGAGTGATTAGAAGTGTTTGTAAGGTGAGAAATATCTTCACATTTTATTTAACATTGGGTAGAATAAGGAATAGTCATGTCTTATGGATATTTATTATGATATGCATGCAACTGTCTGGAAACATATTTTAAAAAATCTTTAATTATGCATGAATATTCAAGGAATTAGGATTTTTCTTAAATTACTTTGTGGTTACGTTTCAGAATATCTCAAAACATTGACTATATATTTAATAGTTACAGGCGCAGATGTGCTGTACAATCTCTATGGACAGGAACTATAATGATAGTGCCAGAACCAATTGAAGGTTTTCTGCAGATAATTGGGTTTAGCTCAATTTATGTATTGATTTGGAGTATGATATATATCATGGCAGTGGGCAATGTCTGTATTACTTACAGTGATCTTTCCAACATTAGTGAAGTATTGTAACTACTGATTATAATTGTTGTTGATTCCATCCAGCGTATTGATTTTCTGTGCAGTCTTCTTGATTTGACTTGTAAAGGGATTATACTTCCATCATTCTCTAAGGATCAGGGAGTTGTAGTCAGTATGAATAAGTTAAGATACATAAATTGTGAGCTAGCTGAACACAGTTCTTCTAAATGTTTCCAAATGAAACTCTGCCTGGCTGTGATATTCCAGGAACTCTAGGAAAACACAGCATGAATGAGAAAAAGGACCATCCATAATTCAATGAAAAATGAGGTTTCAGAGCAACTAGAGGATCGATCCAAAATCTCTTAATAGAAAAACATAATATATGAAATTATTAAATAATCTACATTAATGTAGAATATAAGCAAACTGAGATCCAAAACTTCACAAAATCAACTCATGAAATATTCGTAAATGTCTCTTGATTTAAGTTTTAAGCAAATATAAAATCTTCAGATTTATAATCATCATTTTATTCTCAATTATAAAAAATTAATCTGAGGGTGTTATTTTTTCCATGAACTTTGGTATGAACATCTCATGTCTCTCAGATGCAACCTTGAGTAGTTGGACTTAGTTGTTAGTTTCATCACATTTTGAACTCTGTACCTGGGCACTGGGACTTTAGTCGATTGTATTACCACTTAAATAAATGCAGCTGAAACTATTGATGTGATCTCCTCACTGAGAAAACTACAAGAGAAATGCAGAGGGAAAAAAAGCCCCTTTATATAGCATTCATCAATGTCACAAAGGCTTTTGACCTTGTCAGTAGAAGCAGTCTATTTGCACTTCTAAAAAAGATTGGCTGTCCCCCAACCTCTTAAGCATGATTTAATCTTTCCATGAAAGCATGTACAGCACAGTTCAATGCATGGGTCAGTCTCTGAGTCTTTCCAGATTTGTAGCAGAGTTAAGAAAGGCTGAGTACTTGCCCCAACTCTGTTTGGGATCTTCTTCTCCTTGCTACTGAAACAAGCTTTTGGTTCCTCAACTGCAGGAATCTACTTGCATATGAGATTTAATGGAAAGCTGTTCAATCTTGCAAGACTCATATTGAAAACCAAGACTCTGGTGGCCCTTTTCAAACATCCTCTTTGCTGATGATGCAGCAATGACAACTCACACAGAAGCCCATCTCCAGAACCTTATGGACTGTTTTTCCAAAGCCTGCCAAGACTTCAGGCTTACCATGAGGCTAAAAAGATGAATATAATGTGCCAAGGAGTTGAAGCAGCACCTTCCATCAAGATCAACCATTATGAATTTGAGGTGGTGAATGAGCTCACATACCTAGGGTCTACTATCACAGTCAACCTCTCACTTGAAATGGAACTCATTATCCACATCGGAAAGCCACCACATCAATATCTAGACTGAGCAAGAGGGTATGGCAAAACAACAAACTGACGAAACACACAAAGGTCTGTCTATATCGTGCATCTGTTATGAGCACACTTTTGTATGAGAGTGAGACATAGACTGTATACTCTCATCACAAAGAGGTTCAACAGCTTTCATACGCATTGCCTTTGTCTATTTTTTGGAATCTCCTGGAGGTACAGAGTCACCAACTCTGAGGTGCTCATGTGGGCCAGCACACCCAATATATAAACACTCCTCAACCAGAGATCCTCCTCTGGATTGGGCATGTGTTCCAAGTGAATGATGGGCACATCCAAAAGGACATCCTCTATGGCAACCTGGCATCTGAAAAAAGATCCAAACAATACCCAAAATTGAATTTCAAGGATGTGTGCAAGCAAGAGCTCAAAGAAATGGACATGGATGTGGACAACTGGGAAGATTACACTCAAGACCACAGCCTTTGGAAATGAGTTTAAGGTCTCCAGAGTTATGAGAGGGAGCAGTCCAGGTTAGCAGAGGAGAAAAGAGAAGAAGAGAAGCAGAAGATAGAGCCCAAGGGGTCAAAACACCACCTTTAAATGTGACAGATGAGGCAGAGATTGTCTCTCTTGAGGGAGTCTCTTCCGCCATTCTTTACCTCTCAGGGGCATATACCCATGGTCTCTTGAGACTGAAAGATAAATACTAAATTGCAGTTACATTCATTTCAGTGTATAGAGCTCTGGATACCAGTGTATGTACACACATCTGAAGCCATACAGTTCAGTGTTATATTTAACAGAAAAACTGCATACCACCCAGAAGTGAAATACGTGATTTTTTTAAATACATAAGGCTTGATCCACAAAAGAAATTAGACTGAGTGTTTAAATGACTAATATTTAGGCATCTTTCCGCCAATTGGTAAAAATTTTGTTAATACAATATTGTTGGAAATGGGCTGAGTTAGTTATCATTCCAAAGCCCTTTTCCCACAAACACAAACATGACAAACAGAGTAGAGGGCAGTTTTGGATTCGTTAAATCATCCCAGAGCCATTCCATTGCTCAATCAGTTGCCCCCAGATAGCAGGTATTAGTGCACCTCCTGTTTGTGGCATTTTTTCTCCATCTGTCTGCTTTTTGGAAAAACATTGATCAACATAGCTCTGCAAGTGTCATCAAGTTGATCTTCAAGTGCTAAACTTGGCATATCAACACCTCCACTGTATTTATGACCTCATCAGTGACTGTGTCAGCTGGGGCAAGCACCTTCAGAGCAAGGACGGTCTTCAGAGACTGAATCAAATGCCTGCCCATAAGATAATTTGGACTTTCCAGTCTAGGGTGTGGAAACCTGGCAATGCCACAGCCTTTCATGGTCTGAGTTATAGAAACATATCTCTGAGGGATATACAGTGATTCTGTTCCGCAGCAGCAGTCACAAAAATTAATCTCTTTGATGTTTAGGGTAACATACAGAAAGCATTTGAACATATGTGTCTTCTTCAAAAATCCAGAGATTAGTAGCTCCCTTCTATGGAGCCAAGAGGATATAAACGTTAATTTTAGTGCCAGCCTCCTCAGGGGAACTATAAAGAAATTCCACTGAACAGTGCAAGCAGCAGCTTAATTACACTATGCAATGATGAAATTATTTGAGCCATTATTTGCATGCCGGTGCAATTTATTTGCCTTTTATGCAAGTGTGAAACAATACCTTCTTCATCATGACACTGGGAATGTTTGTGGAATCAATTATTTTTGTATTTATAGGTGCAATACTGTGAACTCTTCATTCAGGCAATATTTTTAACTGTAGCCCCATAATGAAGTGTTCAGCAAAATCTCAGCAGGTGTTAAAAAATTCTGGTTTTTTAAGAGCTTGTACCTTGATCATACCACCTTTGATTGCTATATGATTTCTTCTGATATAAGGTTTGGAACATTGTCAATAGGTGCTGGCTTAGGAAGACGATGCAAGAAATGCATTAGTTTGCTTTTTACTTGACACACATGCATGGCTCCATTGCATTCAAACGTCAGTTATGATACCATAGAGAATTTGTACTTTCCCAGAGTCTCACATAGAACAACATCATATGGATATCTGGACCTGGCCAGGAGATGAGTAAACAATGACTTGTCCACAGTTAGATCTGTTATAGTCCCTTCACTCTGACTTTCTTCTTTACTTTTGAGCACAGCTCCAGTCTGTTCATCTTGACTGGAGCCTATAGTTTGACAGTTTCTAGAAGCAAGATAGCCTAAATTCTGTCATTACACCAATTGTAGACATTCTGACTACAATAGGACAAACATCTGCTTTGAATTAAGCCAATTTAAAATGAAGATAAACTTTGTATCTCTCAGTCTCTCTCCATCCTCTCCAATTCCCTCAATTGTTACTATGCATTTACCCTAGAGTAACTAAGATCCAGTACTGCCCCTGTTCAAATCAATAGACATTTTACCATTAACTTTAAAGGGATTTTGGTTCACAGACTTCAATAGTTTCATTTGTGCAATTAAATGCAGAATTTAGACCATGTTGTGTTAAATGAAAAAGTAACTGTATGCTATTCAAGCAAAATTAGTCAGTCATTTTGGGACTCAGGAAATGGTTCTAAAAACAACAAGGAAATATATTTGCAAATATAGTTCAAAGAGGTTATGTAGATAACAGGATTCAAAAAAGAATTAGACAAGTTCATGGAGGAAAGGTCCATCAATGGCTATTAGCCAAGATACTAAGGGATGGTATCCATAGCCTCTGTTGCCAGAAGCTGGGAATGGGCAACAGAGAATGGATCACTTGATAATTTGCTGTTCTATTCTATTCCCCCTGAAGCACCTAGCATTGGCCACTGTCGGAAGACAGAATACTGAGCTAGATGGACCTTTGATCTTACCCAGTATGGCCATTCTTATATTTTTATGTTCCGAAACATAGTACAGAACAGTACATCAGCTTCATTATGCCTAAAACAAAGGGGAAAGAAGGAGAATTTGTCCCAGTACCCTGTATCTACACTGTGGACGAACTTTCTGAGCAAGGATAATACAAGGCCTTACTCAGTTCCAATGCAGTTATGCTCTAAAAAATGTCTATGTAAAAATGCAATTTTTATAACTAACACATCTGTCCCTTGTGTATATTTAGTTTCTTCTGGTCAATTTATTGATTAATAAGTAGCTATGTTGACCCTCACCATGCTAAAAGAAAGTGAACTGGATTCTACTATTGCTTTTACATCATTAACGGAATTATTGTGTATCTCCTATTAAAGAACCAATAAGTTGCATTTAATCCACTGGTAGGAAAGAGGTTGCTGAGGTGTCAGAGACAGCATAACTTGAAGACAATAGGAATACAAAGTCTTACTAAGTATAAAATTTGGCCAATAGGATTATTACAGTTGGTGATGGAGCACGAGGTGGAAAGCAGCCATCTTGGCTTTAGCACTCAGGCTGCGGTGTTTTTAACTGATAGCCAAGTGTTGCCTTATATCGTCTTAAAAAAAAATAAAAAAAAATTGGACATGATGGCATGGTTTTCTTACTAAAACAAAAGATCTTTTGACTACAGCGACTGAATGTATTTGTTTTCACAGTATAGAAAAATGGAATTAGTGGATTTTTGTTTCAGAAATGGATTAAAGCTTACTATATATACACAGTACTGCTAGAAGTGTTGCAAATAGTGTATCTGGGAATATTAGGTTAGAAAGTAAATGTTGGCAGGGCAGTTCTCCCCACCTAACATTTTTGCTTTAGTTAGTGAATTTCAGCCATGAATCACTTGAGTAAGTCTAGCATCTAAGAGATTACTACAGTAGATAAGGCTGTCAAAAATAACTCTCTGAATGCACTAGTTTAAAAAGTCTATCCCCTACCTTGTGCAGAGTTTACAAAAGTTTGGAATTCTAATTAGTCTAATTAAATCTGAGCTACTTCTGATCCATCTGCCCTTAAGATCCCTAAAATATTTCCTCCTTTACTTTCAGTGGCACTGAATTTGAGTTCTAGAGAATTCAGGGTACTCCCAATTATCTGTCTATAGTCAAAGAAAGCTATATACTGCAATTTCCAAAATAAAGCCAAACTTAAAGAAATGACATATGTTAGTGGTCTTCTAGATTGGGAGGGTGGATTTAATTAAAATGGATACTGTCTCTTGTATCTATTATTAATTCCATTGTGTTCCTAAACGTTACCATAGAGATACGCTTTCATTTATACCAATAATCTTCCATATTTATTTGCAGTAGGTACAAATCAACATCCTGTACTTTGGTTGGAAAAAACAAAAAGAGGCAGCCGTGTCCCTCCCTAGGATTATAATATATTTTAAATTTTATTTCCCAGCTAATGATTTCAGAAGTACTAGGGCATGACTAGTATTTCACTGACTACCATTCCACTCCTGACCCATATCTGCACATGTCTTTGGAATCAACATTATATCCACCAATATCCATCCTTTTAAAATCTGGATTTAAGTCTACAAAGTGGAGACATCTTAAACTTTTATTTGAGAAGCCTGATTCTCTTTCACGTTTTCCCGTGCTCCCTCCCTTTGTTGGGTAGGAGCTTATGATAGGGGATTGGGAGGGCCAGGCTCCCTAGCTGATGCTCCCAGGTTGATGTGCTTCAGTCTTTTAGGCTGTGGAATAGGCGGGACCTAGTCCCTCCCTTTCCATTGGGTTCCCTGTCTAAGGCCCTGTGTGAGTTGATCTCTGAACAGGGAACCCTTCCAGCAGGAAGTCTATATCCACTGCCTTAGGCTATTTCCTACAGCTGTTCCTTTAGCTTGGCTCATGGCCCCTATAGTCACACTCACTGGGATGAGTTGCCTCCCATAGCACACTCTTGTGGATCTTGGGTGCCACCCTGTTGCAATCCCACACTCCTTTTGGGCAGTACAGCCACATGCTTGGTGAGGCTGAACCCTACAATGTTTCTGGGCTCTAATATTTGATCAGATAAACACTTTGCTTTTGTGATGTTTTAAAGATCACATACTACTCATCTTCAAACATAAAAAAACAAATGGTGTAGATCTGGACTAAAGAATCAAATGTATGCAATATATATAAATGCAGTCCAAAGACTTGGACTAGGGCTAAGAGGATGAGTCCAAAGATTTATTTCTTGTGACAAAAATATCTAAATATTAAACTGATCTCTAGATTATAATCGTGTCTGGTTTATGACAAAAGCCTGCAGATTTCCACTCCAAAGTTTAACTCACACAAGGAATATTGAGCTAAATGGAAATTTAGAGGAAGACATGAAAATAGGGCTTCCAATTCTGTCAGTCTGACATTTCATGAAGCTGTTTCTTTAAAAAAAAAACTGTGTTCCCATCAATTAGTGCAAAATAATGTTAGTTGTGTATGCAATAAACCTGGTTCTTAAAGGAAAATGGGAAAATAATAAAATTCACAAATGATCACAATATACTCACAAAAATACTTACATATTGTATCCATTTCCCCATTTCTGCTAGGATTGTCTTTGTCTGATGTTTAATAGTTAATGTTCCAAATTTCCTGTACAGAGTTGGGCTCTCTAAAGGGTAATCACATTTGTTGAACTAATAATATGCTTATGTTAATACAAGTTTCATCTAACTACAGTAGACTTCCCCAATGACACAGCAAACTGACATTTGTAATAGATGGTTTATATGTTCAGATGTTTCAAAACTGGAAACTAGACTCCAAACAGCTTTACATTTCAATGGGAGGGCTTTCTGCATTCATATAACTAGATCCAAATCCACCCCTATGATTTTCAGTATGGGTTCAATCCGATGCTGGAAGGGACCTATTTTTGGTCAGATGTTTTTTATAATCTCATAGAACATTCCTCCTTGAGAGCTCTCAGTCCAAATTAGTAGAAAACTGAAGAAAATAAATAATTGCATGAAATTTTTACTACTCAAGGTAATCTAATACTGCAAAATTTCCATTGTTGTGTTAAAATGCTCATAATAAAAGCTTATACGAGTTTAGCACACTGGAACCCAAACTTTAGTTATAATTTTGCCCCAAGTCTGATACCTAGCATAAACCTAATCCAGATTGGAACACTGCCTCTTTGGCTAATTTGTAATATTCACATAGTTATTTTCTCAGTACATTTGTTAGCATATTTAAACAGTTGAAAAAAAGTGTAGTTTTGTATGATAAAGTAGGATATATTTAGATGGTCATCATACAATGCTGCAATAAGCAATTGCTTTTCTCTGCACATTCTGCATCTTATAATGGAGGAGGGCAATCATTCAAAACCTCAGGTTTTTATGCAGTTCTCTGTATACATACTATCACTCAACTCTAGACATT
This sequence comes from Dermatemys mawii, assembly GCA_007922305.1. Classification (NCBI taxonomy): domain Eukaryota; kingdom Metazoa; phylum Chordata; order Testudines; family Dermatemydidae; genus Dermatemys; species Dermatemys mawii. The sequence goes on from ML677333.1 coordinate 30,144,449, forward strand.
CAACAATGGTAGGCTAGAAAATCCATTTACATAGAGCTGTAATGAAAGTAAGTTTTCACCCAGATCCGTTGCCTTTTATGAATGGTTTGATCTCTGTTTTTAAACATTCTTACTCTGCAGGCAAGACCAGGAGCACTTCTGGAAAGAATTCACCTATTGGGTGAGATTGCTATATCTTTACTCTTGAGCTCTCCATCAGAAACCAAAAATGACTTTGAGCCTTGGCATTTTCGTACTATTAATTTTGACATCAGGAAAATGTGATAGTAGTTAATGTCTCATATGAATATAACAAGAGCAGGGTAGTTGCCAAGCAACTAACATCAGTATTGTTGGAGAACCACAAGTACCTACAATAATATATAGAATATTCAGTGCTAATTCAAAAAATGTACAGAAATTTATTCACAGGTTGACTTGCTTGGCATGTTTGGAGCTGATTAGTTCATTTCCAGTGTTTAGGTTTATGCACAACTTTGGAATGCGGAAGATGTTTTTAATTACTTGATCTATTAGATCAATAACAGATAGTTATTACAATAACAGTATTTTAAAATCTCCTTTTATACAGTAATTCCTCACTTAATGTTGTAGTTAAGTTCCTGACAAATGCGACTGTAAGCGAAACAATGTTAAACGAACCCAATTTCCCCATAAGAATTAATATAAAGGGGTGGGTGGAGGTTTGGTTCCAGGGAAATGTTTTTCACCAGACAAAATACTGTATTACACACACACACACACACACACACACACAGAGTATACATTTTAAACAAACAAGCTAATACTGGTACACAGCAATGATGATTGTGAAGCTTGGTTGAGGTGGTGAAGTCAGAGGGGGGGATATTTCCAGAGAATACCACACTGCTAAATGATGAACTAGCAACTGACTGTGTCCTCAAGGGTTAACTCGTTGTTAATGTAGCCTCACAACAGCAGGGATCATCACATGGAATTTAAAGGGAACAAATCAACCAGGAAGCTAGCCAATATTTGCAGAGAAATGGAAAGACTAGACAGTACAATAATAGGACTAAGTGAGATTCTGGACAGATCAGAATGACTGTCATGAGTTTTCAGTGCAGAAAATAATACAGTTACCAGTGCATGTGGATATCAAAGCAGAAAAGCAGCAGTAACTATAGAAGAATGGTAGCCAGAAGGATTGAACAAGTGAAACTATCACCTGAACATGTCATGATAATTGTGATAAAAGCAAATCCAAAAGATCTGATTATTTAAATATATGCTGCAGCAACTGCAGAGTTCGATGAGGATATAGAATTTTTTTTCTGAAAACATTGAAGAATCAATGGAAATCAGTGGTAGAAAGAAAGGCAAAGCTGCAATTCTTATGGGAGACTGGAACACAGAGGAAGGGAAGAGTATCTGTAGCTGTTGGCTCATTTGACTTTAGTGAAAAAAAGATTAATAGAATTTTGCGAGAAATATGACCGCATTATTTGCAATATTTATTTTAACAAAAAAGAAAACACAAGAAAGATATAGGAATCACCAGGAGGGATGTATAAAAGCAAAATTAATTTTATCATGATCAACCATAGGTACAGAAACTGTGCTAAGAAGGTTAAGGTTATGCCAAGTACAGATTTTGGATGATATCACAGATGAGTAATACTGTGACTGAATATCAACCTGAAAAATTTACCGTAAGCCAAATTCTATCTAACATGGAACCTTGATATTCTGATGTCTCATGATGAGATCTAAATTCACTCTGAACGTGATGTGTTGCAGTTCATCAATAAAAACAAACAACAAGTGATCTGGGAATGTCTGTGAGATGCTACCAATGAAGCTTCAGATGAATATATAGGAAAGAAGTTACTCAGTACGAAAACCTTATGGCTAACAGATGAAATCATTGTTCTGCTAGACAAAAGATCAGAAATAAGAGCACAAAGATTGACAACCACAAATCAGGAATACCAAAGATTAATAAAAACAATAAAGAATAAATGCAGATTAGCAAAGTGTGAATGGCTGAATGAGAAATGGAAAGAAATTGAACAACTGGATAAAGAGAAAAAACAATGAGACGTGTAAAAAAGATAAAAGCCTTTACTTATAGAAGAAACTTGATCAGTATAACCTTTAAGGACAAAAATGAACAACATTCAATAGTCCCTCAAAACAAGAGTGAAAGATGGCGAGAGTATCTTGAGAAACTGTATGATGATGATAGGTATGAAATACCTCAACTAGACATAAGTCAAGTAAGGCTTCCAAAAAATAATAGCAGAATTAAAAAGACTTCCAAATGGAAACAAACTAGTTTGTGATGGAATATCAGCTCAATTATTAAAAAGCATGGGATATGAAGGCTTGAAAGCTGTGTCAGAGGTAATGAAAAATATGTCTGAGGCTGCAGAATTTCCCAAAGATTTTAAAACTCACTGCATATCCAAATGCCCCCAAAGTCCACCATTATGGATTGTAAAGACTATAGAATGATTAACCTAGCATCTCATTCCTCTAAGATACTTTTATGAATTATTTAAGATCAATACATGGAAAGATTGATAAGGAAATAAGTGAATAGCAATACAACTTTTTTGTGACCTTTCCACATTTAAACATTATCATGAACTTGAGGCTTATTTTAGGAAGAGCAATTTAAATTAGAAAAACAGTATATTTGTATTTCATCGATCTTCAAAAAGCACTTGACATAATCTACCACTACAATTGCTTAAGGTATTAATATATATCAGCATCTGTATATATCAATCACAAGTAATAAAACAATTATACTGGAATCAGAAGGCAATTATAATGGGAGAAGAAAATGAAAATCTAATATATGTCAAGAAAAGAGTGAGATAAGGTTGCAAAACATCACTGAACTTTAGACCACATTTATAGTGTTTTATTAAATTAATCAAAGAAAAAGAAGATATTAAGATGGATGAAAATAGGTGAAAAAATTCACTCTGAAGATGATAGTTCTGTTTTCTCATTCAGAAGAAGATCTGATTAAGTTAGTGGAGATTATATACGATCATGATAAAGAACATGGTCTACAGTTGAATGTGGACAAGACAAAAATTATGGTAACTTGCGAGTATCCTGTGAAAATATGCAGGACTCCCATGAATGACACAGGCATGCAGCAAGTGAGAAATTATTGCTGCTTAGGAACCATCATTATAGAAGATAGAGGTTTGAATACTGAAGTCAGCACCAGAATAGCCAGAGCAAGAGAAACTGTCTAGAAGAATAAACACCCGATGAGAAGAGACATAAACCTAAAGACTAAATTTGGATTCTTAAAAATCTTCCATTTCCTCTATGTTAACTTATGGCTATGAAACATGTCATTCAAACAACTGACAATAAAGAAGCTACAATCCTTTGAATTATGGTGGCATAGAATAATTCAGAAAATCTTAAGGATATATCCTGCAATCAGCAAAAGAGTATTGAGGTATAGGAACTCAGTCAATGCTTGTTAAAGGTTTTATTAAAAAGAAAGATTCAATTTGCAGGGCACATTGTAAGAGGTTCAGCAGCAGGTATTGGGTGGGAAAATTGATGACAGAAAAACACAAGACAGAAAAAGAAGATTTTGGATGGATTATGTGCTATCCTGAGCGGGACAAAAAACTGTTCAACCACAAAGAAATTAGCAGAGGATTGTACAAAATGGGCTAATGTGGTTGCAAACCTACAATAATCAAGATGCCACATAAGAAGACAAAGAAGGTGGCTGCTATTCCATGAAAGCCCGAGGCTGCAAAGGAATTAAACCAAACTAAAAGAGTATCATAGGAGAAAGAGGTCTGCTCTCATGTACTTACCTGACTGTAATGGATCAGCAAATCAAGGCAGTCCCATTTAATTAAATTGTCACTGGCACATATGGTGTTAAATAAAATCAAGCCGTAAACAAGGTGTATTTAAATAGCAAGCACTACTATTTACGTTAACACATAAATGGGCATCCTACCTCTCTGTAGAGTCTGATCACATATCAGCTGATGTGACATGAATACAGCACATTCATTATGTCTTAAATATGGCAGCCTCCACCCTCACAATATTGTAAATGAAACATTTCCATTTATATTCACATATGTACTATAGATCATGGAAATTCTTTACCTTAGCATTCAAGAGTCCAACTTTCATGGGATTGTTAAAAGAAGTTCAGATTCAGTTTGCCTGCATAATTCCATCTAATATATTTTTTATTCATCCTCCTCAATGTCCATTTGATTCCACCAGTCACTCATTTAACACACTATTGAGACTTATTACTTCAGATGCTTCATACCTGAAAGCGTCAGAAATGTAACTGTTTTCAATGAACTTAAAGCGATCATGCCTGCAATGCAGAGTGCACTAGTAAGTGCCTTTTCATGCATACTACCTATAAACCTGTCATTACTGATCACAGAAAATCTATTATGCCAATGGACACTTTCTGCTTCAAAAGAACATGAGCAGGCAAACCTTTTATGGCAATTTGAGGGGAGTTTAATGATGTAAATCACTTTTCAGAACTTTTTAAAAAATATTATGTCCATAGTAATACAAGTGCTTAAAAAGGTGACTAGATTTTGTCAATAGTTTTGTTGCAATGTAGTTTTCAATCAATGTTGATAAAGATGGTATTGTACTTGGTAAATTGAAAAAAAATGTATTTTCGTTTTTAAAATGTTATATATATTTCCCAAATTATGATCTTGTTATAAGAAAACATTGCAATATATAAGTCAAAATCATTTAGCTATTGAGGTTTTCTGCTTTGACTACTGAAGGCAGTAAACATTATAAATCTATCTTCCATCACCGAAAATGCCTCATAATTTATCAAAACCAGCTTGGATATAATGTTGTGCTTACACTGTCAGTCTGTTAATTCAATTGGCACTTATTCCACTACTGAGCCATAATTCTCAATCTACAACCTTGGATGTATATTTTAAGGTACTAGCAATCGGGTTTAGTAAAGGACATACATCCAATCAGGAATGTTCTGCTTGTTTATGTTGCTTATGGCAATAAAGCTTTTCACAAGATTGATTTTATTAAGAGCTTTGTTTCGATTAAAGCAACAAGGCACACAATCACTAACAGAGTTAAAAATCCAATTTGATTTACCAAAGTTAAAATATTGTTGTAAGTTTTTATGTGGTTTAAATTTCTCCTGATGTGCCTCACTAGCTTAAAGTACCCAATTGTCAATCAGCCTTGTCTTTTCCCATATTTCACCAAATATAATAAAGGAATTAGCTTTTATAACACCCCAAAATAGTGTATTAGTGTAACCAGAAACAAGTGTGTATTTACTGACTTAGCCTATGTTGGCAAAACTTATGTTTCTTGTGGGTGTGAATCCTCCACTCCCATGGACGACATGAACTACACCATCAGTTTGTGTGCACAGCAAAATCTTGGTGGGAGAAGTTCTCCTGTTGACATAGCCTGAAGAACTAACTGAACATCATTCAACCATATTTAAAACAGGACAATTAGAATAAAACCAGGAGAGTAATTGAAGATAAAGTTTGAAGATTGAGATTTAAACTGGATTTAAGATGGGATTTTTTAAAGAGCATAAGGAAGATAGGCAGCTAAATCCCATTGAAATTCAATAGGACTTGAGCACCTGACCTCCAGAGTCCCCTTTGAAAGTCCCACACTTAACATATAAAATACCAATCCTTTTTTTACACAGAAGTACATAGTCTATTCTAGTTTTACAGTGTATTTTATATATTGACAAATACTGCATTTTAATTCTCTGTTAGCATCCAATATAGTAATGGCATGATTTCAAACTCCAATGAGAAAGGAGCTAAAATTACTCAAAAATATTTTTTTCTCTTTATCTGTCTTAAATATTTGTAAGAAAAAATACAAGATATCTTGTTTATTGCTTTTAGGTATCTAATTTAATTATACCCTTAGTTCTCATTGGTTTCTTTAGTCAGTAAAATTAGAAAAATGAGATTGAAAAGTAAGATAAAAAGTTTTAATAAAGCAACAAACATAATGGATGTAGAACTCCTATAGTATAATTAAGGATAATAAAACTTTCTGCTGCCAGAGAGTGTATTTTACAGAAGGTGTTTGTGTTATATAGCTGCAACACCTAAATGACCTAAGCATATATTTGGCCCCTTGTACTATCCTAAAGATGTATCTAGGAAGTATGGAGAGACATTTGAGAGACTTAAGAAGATGAGAAAAGGTTAAAAAGAAATGGAAAATAGATAAGCTGTAAGAAAGAAAAAGACTGGAAATGGATGAGAAACAAAATGTATGAGGGAAATTAAGCAACTTGAGAAGTAAGAGAGCTCATTTATGTTTAATCTGTTATTTCTCTTTTAGTGAATGAGCTATAAAGGAAAACTGCATATGCTGATCTGAAACTTTCCATTTTATAGTGAAGTTTGCCAAGTTTATGCATGAAGAAATGGTTCATAATTTGAAACTTATAAGACAGAACTATGTACTTATTAAAGATGAACTGTCACAGCTACAAGCTAAGCAAGTGTGTAAGTCTTTTCAGGATCAGGAATTTGACTGGGAAGTGCTGTGTCTTCATGTGTATTTATAAAGCATCTAATGGTAATAATAAGAATTAAAAGTCCAAAATCTTGAAAACGCAGACTTTACAACATGACAAATATACACATTTTAAAGTAAAATAGTTCAAAAGTAATCCTCTTTATTTATCTACTAAAAATTGGATCCAGAATTTAATATTTCCCATACAAGATCAAGAGCCCAAACCTGCAGTCCCTAATTATTTCAGTAAAGGCTGCAGAATCTGGGCTTTGGTAACACTACTGACAGAAGGGGCAGTAATTGAGTTCCCTGGCCTCTATAGGTGTTAGTAATGTCATCAACTATCAAACAAACAAACAAAGAAATCCCACAAAAACAAATAAAAACCTCTTGTTTTACCTTTAAAGTAAATATATTTGAAATAGTTAAGGCTACACAAGTATTTTCAGTAATTTGTATCTTAACAGGTTTTTTTTAATAGTGCTTTTGAAAGCACTTTAGTTCACCTTCAAGTTTTAAAGATAAGAGTAAGAGTTATATACCAACAATGCATGTACTTCTCACAATGATATTTAGGTAATCATTCTCTCCTTCCCCCTTAATCTTTTGTTATTGGTGGGTAGCATAGACATACCCTTACTTAGTATAAGTGCTTTCCTCATGGATTATAGTTTCTAAATGGACAACCAACCTAATTCTTAATTACCGAGGGACAATCTCCACTCATTGATATATTTTGCTCCCCATAACCAAATCTCCTTACAACTTTTCCTGAGTGATGCACCTGAGTATTCAGATTCTAATATTTAAACTGTATTGTTAAATCTATTCACCTAAATTTGGGTTATTGCTGATTATGTACTCTATGAATCATACGACTTTAAAAAACTAACTTTGTTTCTGTGGATAATCTAAGCACTATACCCAGATGTACAGCCAATCTTTCCCCAACCTATGTATTATATAATTTTTTACCATTAGCTTTAATAAAATTTTTAAATCTCTTCATATTAAACACAGACTGGATGAGAGAAGATGGAGAGAAGATGTAATGGCACACAGCAAAAGTACAACTATTGGCATTCTTTTGTCCATTCACACACATGGTACTCTAGGTCATGTTGACCATTCTCATACTCCCTGGACCTTGGCATTTCCAGAGCTCAGTATTGTTATGCTCTCCCACCCAGGAGCACTGGGAGATGGGAGGGAATCCTATTACTTTCTGCCTTCTAACACACTTGCTTTAATTTAGCCCTCTTAAGTTAATTATACACAAATTTGAAAACCATCAACACAGAAGACGTATGCTTCATTTGGAAAGTTTATCATTTAAGTGTTAGCAGTGCAAACTGTCTGCTATATGATGTTTAAAAGTGCACAGGGGACCCTATAAAGGGATGTGTTATAATTTAGAATCAAAGTAACACGTATTCCTGGCAGTGTGGTAGAAAGTGCAAAAAATCTATTTGGAGACATATTGACTTCTACAGGTCCTCCCTGACCAATCAAGGGTAGTATATCTTTTTTTACCTTTACACTGAAAGACTAGAATCCAATAGGAGAGCTCTACAACTGTACAAATGAATTAAACTCTTAAAAAAGTGCTGCACATTATATCACTATGTCCAATTCTGATACATGTCACTGATGCTTTGTTGTTGCACAGGTAGTGAATCATCATCTCTGTTTGCTTATGACTTGTCAGCCGAAATTGTGAATCCTTCAATAACTCTACAAGACTACTCAGGGATAGGTGGTGTAGAAAATAAAGCAGAAACATTTAATTTTAGGACATCTAAAGTCAATCTGAGATTTAAAGTGGAAAAGTTTCAGTCTCTGATCTCAGTGACAGTAAGGATATGGGATACATAACAAAAATACCAGCCACCACACTGTTAAAATCAATTTTAAAGTCCTTATTTAGTTCTACAACTGAACTACCTCAGAAATTACAGAACAAAACATTACAAATACAGTAATAAGATATTAACAGCATGGCAAAATATGACGTTATTTTCATCAATAGCATATAAACACAAGTAAAAGCTTATAGAAGAAGTGTTATGTTTATTATGAGCTCATCTATTAATTCTTAATATGAATGTTTCATACAAGCTGTTAGTTTAGATTATCAAATTCATTTTATCTGTAGATATGTTGATATATGCAAATTAAATATTCCAGTACATTATTCCTATTTTGCATTCCTACCTAAATCAGTTTGCAACTTCAAAATATGTTGCTTAGCTGGTTTGGATATTAATGGCATGCATTTTAAATTTGGAATATTAAAACATAGTGATTACATATACTTAATATCCTGTGGAGTATATGTGGATCATGAAAAAAAGCTAGCTAATGAATAACATGATGACAAGTAGTCTAGCACACAGTGGGAGATTTCAGGGAGGCAATGATGCTATAAGTGTCAGCAGTAATTTAATTCAGAATAAGTTTCATTAATTGTTAGTGTTTATTATAATTACTATTTAAATATGATCTGAACAAAAAATGCAGAAAGAAATGAACCAAAAAAACCACAACTCCCCCCAAAACCTTACATACCCTTAGAAGTATTTTAAAGCAAAAGAAAAATAAATGATTACAAAAGCAACTAGGCATGCAATGTTAGGAACTTGGGAAAGTGAATGCTATTAATTTAGTATTGAAAGGAAAAGAAGGTTCTCTACTCCCCGTCCCTATCCCCAATCTTTTATGCAGTCTCAAACCTTTCCTGAATCTGCATATTAAATTCAAGGCTCAAAATCTCTACCTAAGACTTTCCATCCTGGCCTATGTGTATGTTTTCAAGTGATTCCAAGTCGTTTCACTTCAACCATCCTTTCTTTGAAAAGAGAAATTACGGTTACTTACTTGTAACTGAGGTTCTTCAAGATGGACTCTACATTTTTATTCTCTTGGGATATGTACTGACCAGTGCCAATGAATGGTGCAACTTTCTGCTAGAAGTACCTGTTAGAGCACTTTGTGCATCCTCCTCTTGCCCCAGCCCTCAGACAGTTAACACCTCAGGTTCTTTTCGTGCTAATGCAGAGTCATGACTTATTAAGGCTCCGCAGAAGAGAGGAAGAAGAGTCGGGAGTGTGAATGTGCAGAATTCGTGTTGAAGAATCTCAGTTACAAGTAACAGTGACCAAGAGTCCTGTGGCACCTTAAAGACTAACTAAAGTATTAGAGCATAAGCTTTTGTGGGCTAATACCCACTTCGTTGGATGCATGCAGTGGAAGTATCCACGGGCAGGAATAAATAAGAGGCCAGGGCCAGGCTAGAGATAACAAGGTTAGTCTAATCAGGCTGAACCAGCTTGTTATCTCTAATCAGGGAGGATGAGGTCCTCTTCTAGCAGCTAATCTGGAGGTGTGAACACCGAGAAAAGAGAAGCTGCTTTTGTAATTAGCTAGCCACTCATAATCTTTGTTCAATCATTGATTGATAGTATCAAATTTGCAAATGAATTGCAGCTCTGCAGTTTCTCTTTGCAGTCTGATCTTGAAGTTTTTTTGCTGCAAAATGATGACCTTTAAATCTTTTATGGTGTGTCCAGCGAGACTGAAGTGTTCTCCAACAGGTTTCCCTATGAAAAAGGATAAATGGACACAAATCAGATATCAGGAATGGCAATATACAAAAACCTGTAGGAGAACACTTCAATCTCACTGGACACACCATAAAAGATTTAAAGGTCAGCATTTTGCAGCAAAAAAACTTCAAGACCAGACTGCAAAGAGAGACTGCAGAGCTGCAATTCATTTGCAAATTTGATACTATCAGTCAAGGATTGAACAAAGATTATGAGTGGCTAGCTGACTACAAAAGCAGCTTCTCTTCTCTCGGTGTTCACACCTCCAGATTAGCTGCTAGAAGAAGACCTCATCCTCCCTGATTAGAGATGACAAGCTGGTTCAGCCTGATTAGACTAACCTTGTTATCTCTAGCCTGGCCCCTGCCTCTTATTTATTCCTGCCTGTGGATACTTCCACTGCATGCATCCGACGAAATGGGTATTAGCCCACGAAAGCTTATGCTCTAATACTTTAGTTAGTCTTTAAGGTGCCACAGGACTCTTGGTCACTTCTGCAATTCCAGACTAACACGGCTACCTCTCTGATTCTAGTTACAAGTAAGTAACTTTCATTTCTTCTTTGAGTGGCCTCTGCATATTCCCACTCTTGGGAAAGTTAAGTGAGACATATTTAGAGTAGGGTAAGGATAATAAGGACTGAAAAACTGAACTGTCAGATTGGCATCGGATCTGGTTTGTTTATCTATTACATAATGTTTAGTAAAAATATTCACTAAGCCTTTTGTGGCACTTTTGCAAATTTCAATTAGTGGGACATATTTTAAACATATGACAGAAGTTGCCACTGCGTTAGTAAACATGCCTGATGAGCAGGAGGTGACTCCAAGGTCATTTTATAAAATTTCTATTATATATAGTCTGATAATATTTGGGCAGAAATGTGTTTGCCCTTACAGTTACCCTCATGTAAAACAAACAGTTTACATGAAGTTCTAAAGACCTAAGTCCTATTTAGATAAAAATATAGATAGATAAGATATTCTTAGTGTACCTTTTGGATATGTGGTTTGGGAAGGAACACTGGAAGATTAATAGCTTGGTTGACTTGAAAATCAGAAATTACTTTTGCTATCAGTTTAGGCTGAGGACAAAGAACTACTTTGTCCTTATAAAAAACAGTAAAATGGAAGGTCAGCTGTTAGGGCATGTAGTTCACTAATCCTTCTGGCTGAAGTTATTGCTACAATAAAAGCTACTTTAATTGAAAGATGAAATAGTGAGCAAGACAATAAAGGTTTAAAAGGTGGGAACATGAGCTGTGATAACACCAAATTTAAATCCCATGTAGGAATAGGCTCTCTCACCAGGGGCTAAAGGTTTTGCAAACCCTTCAAAAGCTTCCTTAGAGTGTCTGGGTAAAATTGATTTACCATTTATCGGCATATGAAAAGCTGCAATTGCAGCTAAATACACCTTAAAAGATGCAATTGACAACCTCCCCCTTTTTTTTTTAGAAATAAGAAATACTTTAATATACACTGAATAGGAGTTGGCAGAAGATCAACACCTTTATTAGAGGCCTATAATAAAATATTTTCCATTTTAGATAATTTTCTAGTGGACTTTTCTACAGTTAATAAAAACATGTGGAACATCTGCTGAGAAAGATTTTTCTAAATATATCAAAGTCCTATTGTCCATGCTGTCAAATGCAACAGAAGTGTATCTGGATAGTATACTTTCCCCTGGTGATTTGACAGAAATTTCAGTATCCGGATGGCACACACTTCCCTGTTGCTGTGACAGAAAGTTCAGTGGTACAGGCAAGTGTCTAATTCCCTTTAGAGAGAAGGAGTATCTCCATATATCACTGCTGCTTCAGCCGTGCTGGGGCAACCAGTATCCTTCTGGATGAGTCCTCTGATTTTTTTCTTATAACCTTCAGCATTAAAAGGAATGATGGAAAAAGCATGCATCATACCCATCCTCTAACTGAGGAGGAATGTATCTGTGAATGAGTGAGTGTCTGCTCCTGTTCTCAAACAGCATTGTGGTCACTTGGAGTTCAAGCTTGTGGCAAATAGGTCTATTGCTGGAGTACCCCAAAGTATAAAGATGTCTTGCACCACAGATTCCTTCAGGGGACCATTTGTGCATCTGTGAGGATTCTCTCTTAGTTGGTCTGTTAGCTTGTTGAGTGATCCTGCCACGTGCAAAGCTATTGGATAAGTCTCATCACGTATACATCAGTCCCAAAGTCTCATTGCTTCCTTGCTGAGCTGTGAGGAATGAACTCCTCCCTGCTTGTTCTCATAGTACATTGCTGTCATGTTGTCTGTAGCCACTGGAACCACAGATCCTTGAACCTAAGTGCCAGATTAACTGCTTTTTGAGGACACTGAAAAGGTGATACTTACTTTGTCCAAAGATCTCTTGTTTTACATTTGTGGAGGTGTGCACCAAGCTAGAGTCTGAGTCATCTTTTCTAGTTATTGCAGAAGGAGAACAAGGGTTGAAGATTATGCCTCTCATTACATTTTCCCCATCTAATCACAATAAGAAAATTTTGGATCTTTTTTAGTGTGGTAAGTGTAATACTCATGTTGTGTACTACAGGTCTAAAGTTTCTTGATAGCCAATGTTGAAAGGGTCTCGTCCTGAGTCTCATTTATGTTGTAAATGCCATAAAACCTAGTAGGAAGATAAAGAACATTACTCTCTGAGAGGACACGGGATGGTGGATATTAATTTCAGAAATTTCTTGTCCAGGAGGAAGCTATTTTGGAATTCAGAATTGCTCTTATAAAAGAGATATTTAGTGCTGGGAACAGCAGAGATATCTTTGTTTAATCGACAATCCCAGTCTCTGGAACAGATAGTATGTACAGTGAACCACTGACTTTAGTTTGGAGTGGGCTTTCAGAAACCAGTTGTCTAAATATGGGAAAAGGAAAATGTCTTGCCCTCTCAAAAAAGCTGCCACAACTAACAGGCATTTTTGTAAAGACTGGGTTGCAGTGGAAAAACCAAAGGGAAGGACCTTGTATTGGAAATGGTCCTGCCCTAAGGCGAAGGCCTTACAAAAATATAGAAGTATGCATTTTTTAGATCAAGCTCGGCAAACCAGTCTAGATAAGAGGAGATTATGGATTTGAAAATTCTGAGGGGAAATTGTCAGATGGATTTGTTTAGGTTCCACAGATATAGGATAGGGCAAAATAAGTCTTTGTTTGGAATTAGAATATAATCGGATTAATTAATTTCTGAGGTTTACCAGTACCTGATTTGGGAAGGATTGGGAGAACAGTTTGGAGGGAGGGTTTCAAAATGGATGGTATAACTGTTTTCTTATAGTATTAAAAAGCCATCTGTCTGTAGTAATGTTTTGCCACTTGCTGTAGAAATTGGACAAAGTCTCCAAAACATAAAGGAAAAGAACTCGAGGTTGGTTTGGTGCTCAAGGTTGATGTCAAACCTGAGATCTAACATTAGGCATAGTAGTGGATGATTAACTTATTTGTCTCATCCTGGGTTTTTAATTCTCATGAGGAATAGTAGATGTGATGTTGCTGATGATACTGTTGTTTCCATCTGTTACAATACAAAAGCAATTAATAGAGTGGATAATATTTTCTTTGGTTCCTGAAAACGGGTGTGGAAGCTGTCTTCTAAATGGTTGCATGAGATCTAAGGATTTGTCTGTGAAATTTGTCTTTCATTTTGTCCAGCATTTCATCAGTTTTGGAACTGAAAAATCCAACCCCCTCAAATGGGAGGTCTGTTTTTGAAGCACTATAGCTGATACTTCTGATACTGAAGACTCAGTGCAGATATAGAAAGATGCTTAGCCACATTTTGGCCTTCTTTGATAAGGGCATTAGTAAATCTATGATGTTCCTCTGACTATTTTTAGTAAAAAGAGAAATCTTGTCACATAGGTGAAGTTGATATCTCACCACAACTGCCTGATAGTTAGCAATCCTCATATTCAAGGATTTGATAAGGAAAAAAGCTCTCTTTTGAGAAAACCCAACTTCTTCTCTTCCCTATCCCCAGGAGCAGAATGAAGATAATCAGATCAAGATCTCTACGTCATCCAACCATCAACAATGAATTAAAAAGAAGTATGTTAAAGAAGAAAATCAATCATGGGGGATTTAGTAAAGTTTATCTGCTTTTTAGCAACTATTTGGCAGGAAGATTTCACAAACTTTATTTTGCCTCAGAGGTGAATCACCTTCCTCTGCATATAAAGGTGTCAGAAACCAGTGTAGGGCATTTATCTTGCATCAGATCTAGTGAAATAGGATCCAAGTGTCTCACATCTGCAGAAGCATCCCCACTTTGGTGAGGAACTGAAGTTGAGGTTTTTGACGTTTGAAATGGAATCCTGCAGCTGACCAGCACGGCTAAGACATCCATAGGGGCATAGGACATTCCTGACAATTCATCCTGTCCAGTACCATATCAAAGTCAGGGTCACATTGGAATTTATGATAGTCTATATCAAAAGAATGTCTCTTGGAGGATAGATACTCTGAATAAAGTATTCAAATCCAGTTCTTCCAAGTGTGGATGCGACCCTTGATCTGATAGGGAGATAACTGGAGATGCCACTGGTGTGGGGAGCCACAAAAGCAAAGGAAGTGATGGGAAAGCCAGTAAGAGTTCTGGATGGTGGGGGGTAGCATAAGTGATGACTCATCCACTTTGCTTCTTGCAAGCAGAAGAGACTCTGGAGTCTTCGTTATCCATGCATCTCCACTCTGGTCTTGGTGAAGATTCAGTAGGATCAGTAAACCTGCAATATCAATGAATGTATAATGTTCGGCTCTGACAACTTTTTAGGAACTGACTTAAGAGGACATTTAGACCACCTCATATCTTTTGAATTTCTCACAAGGAGTGTTTTGGATGTGTATGCTTGAGGTGCAAGTGATCTTCTAAATCCCCAGAATGAAAAGTTGTCCCAGGCATCACCAAATGTTTAGTTATGGCCTTCTTGGGGGAATTGAAGGTCCCAGATCAAAAGTCTCAGCCATACTTTGACATTGTCCAAACTTTTTTCAATCATGGACTGAATCTTTGTTGGAATTAGATCTCAGGGTTTAACTACTGAGTGCTTGGTCTTTTTAGAACCAAAGCTCAGTGTTAAGGCTGATAGTTTAGAAGTAGAAGGCTTCTTGGAACCAGAGAGTCCTGGTTCCAATTCACATCTCTTTTCTTTCTTCTCACAAGTGCTGCACTTGGCAAGCTTTACACAAGCTTTCTGTCCTCCAAGTTTTGAGCCTTTCCAAGGTACTGCTTCTCCCTGGGGCTATGATGCACTATGGTGGATGATGTGGCTGCCTATGGATGAATCTGCAGCCTAGAATACTAAGAATGCAGCTTGCTCCAGGTCTCCCTGAGTTTCTCCCTCCTGTCACTGGATGTCTCTCTGCCATGTCCTTACACTAGGGTGTGCTGGGTGGGGGCAGGTGTAGAACTGCTCTGTCAACCCTGTGTCACTACAGGATCCCTTTGGAGCAAGGGCTATTCCACAAGGGGCCTTTAAAGACCCTTTACATTTCCACAGAAGACTAAAGAGGGAATAGCAAGGGAGAAAATGAGGACTTAATACTATTTCTTCAGCACTTTGAGAATGATCACTGTGTGACTGTTGTGATGAAGAAGGAAAAATGTCATTTGTCATAGGCATTTCTTTGTTCTCAGTAGCCTTTTTCTTCCTCTGTACAAATGATTAGGGGCCAGACTGACAAAGATATTTAATAAATAAATATGTATATAGCACTTTTCCTCAAGAAATTCTTACAAAGGAGATTAGGATCATTATATTTCACAGGTTGGTAAACTGAGGAGTAGAGAGGGGAAGTAACTTGCCCAAAGTCACTCAGCAGGCCAGTGGAAAAGCCAGGAATAGAATCCCAGTCTCCTGAGCCCCATGTCAGTGATCTATCCACCACACCACACTGCCTCCTACTCACTTGGGAGTTAGGCTCATAATCTCTTTATATACTTTGGTAAATCATACTAGGCACCTACCTAAATCTTTAGGTACATACCTTTAAAAATGTATGTAGCTCTTGCTGTACTCAGGGGTTGCAATTCCTAACCAATTTAGGAGCCTAGGTCGCATTTTCAAAGAGATTTCGGCACTAAGGAGCTAAAATCCACATGATGTACAATTGGCTTTATGCTCCTGAGTCCCTAAATCACATTTGAAAGAGATTTAGTCTTCTAATCACTTAGAAGTTGCAACGCTAAACATACCAATGCTGACATATCTTTATACATCTGAACCAAAAATACCTTTTTAAATCTGGCTCTAGAACTGTCATTGTGGTGTGAAGTCATAAATGCATCTGATTGCAGTAATTATTTTCCTAGAGCCAAATTGTGTCCTCCACATAACCCTGGTAGAGTCTGCCCTGACTGAGTACTCACCAGGCTGTTGTGTTAGGGGTCTACCTCTCTTCTCCCTATATCCTCTTTAAGTCTCCTGAGTTTGAACAAAGTCCAGGAACTGCCCTTAGCTGGGGTCTATAGGCACACTCTCAAGGTCAGATTCGCTGTCTAGCATCCCTTTCTGAAATCTGGGATCCCATGGTTCAATTGCCTAGGCCATGTGAGTAGGTTTAGTTCTCCCAAATTCACCAGTAATTCACCTCTCCTAGAACTCCAACTATGTGGGTGCTCTGGGTTCACAGTTTATCTCTTCATATACATGTGACAGAAGACAGATGATACACAGGCAGACTTTGCATAACATTCTAAAACAAATTACTATTTACTCATGTGGCACAATAAATGTAAAGACTAGGCAAAATAAATACAACTGTACACATTTCCCTGACTTGGTTTGCTCAACGCTCTGGTGAGCACTTTGGACTAAGGGCAGAATCCTTTGAGGAATCCAAGATCCTGCTCCTCTTCAGGATCACTATGCCCTTCCATTCTCCTGCC
Source organism: Dermatemys mawii (assembly GCA_007922305.1). Classification (NCBI taxonomy): domain Eukaryota; kingdom Metazoa; phylum Chordata; order Testudines; family Dermatemydidae; genus Dermatemys; species Dermatemys mawii. Next base: position 30,161,503 of record ML677333.1, read on the forward strand.
TAAACTTTCTCCCAAAATGGCTAGTAGGACATTTCTTTTATAACCTCCCTTTCCCTTTGTAAGGTGACTCACTGATCAGCCTCATCAGATGAGTCATTACTTTTTTTTTTTTCACCAGCCCATGCAGGAAGACTGGTCCTTCTGGGTGGTAGCCAGCTCTATCCAAAGCAGCTTCTGTTTGAATACAGTACCATCAAAGTTTAATAACCCTCTGTTGTTAGCCATGTGTCACTAACCCCTTTAAATTTCTATCCAAGATGGAGATAAAAAGTACAACAGAGAAGGCAGCAAGCCCACATTCAAAATGGAGTTTGCAGTCTGACACAGAAACACATAAAGAGCTCCCAATATCAAAAAGGATTCATAAGCTCTACATAGATTCCTCAACTCACCACATTTTGTATCACAACATAACACACTAAGTGAATGTCTTTTTTACTTGAAAGAGGAAGGGGAGTAAGCAGGGGAAACTTAACCACCGAGACAGGAATTGAAGCTGTAATTGAAAGTTCATTGGTATTTTTATTCCTGAGACTTCAATACTGAAGCTAAGCACTACTTTCTAGTGCCATACAGTTCAGGCTTTAACTTGATGGTAATTAAGATTCTTCATGAAATTGGTTCAAATGGCATATCACATCCAGTCACCCATTCATTTGTTTTTTAATGTTTTTCAAAACAACTCCACCAAATTTAAACAAAATCATGATGACACTGAAAAACCATAAATATTAGTCACATCTCAAACAAGATAAATTGGAATTGGAAAAGGTTCAGAAAAGGGAAACAAAAATGATAGGGGTAGGGAATGGCTGTCTTATGAGCAGAGATTAATAAGCCTGGGACTTTTCAGTTTAGAAAAGAGATGACTAAGGGGATATATGATAGAGGTCTATACAGTCATGACTGGTGTAGAGACTGTAAAAAAGAAAGTGTTATTTACTCCTTCTCAAGAACTAGGGGTCACCAAATGAAATTAATAAGCAGAAGGTTTCAAACAAACAAACAAAAGGAAGTATTTTTTCACACAACGCAGTCAACCTATGGAAAACTCCTTTGTGTTGTGAAGGCCAAGACTCTAACAAGGTTCAGAAAAGAACTAGCTAAACTCATGGAGGATAGGTCCATCAATGGCTATTAGCCAGGATGGGCATGGATGGTGTCTGAAACCCCTGTCTGACAGAAGCTTGGAATGGGCAACGGAAGATGAATCACTCAATGATTGCTTGTTCTGTTCATTCCTCTGGGGCACCTGGCATTGGCCACTGTTGGAAGACAGGATAGTGGACTAGATGGACCATTGGTCTGAGCCATTATGGCCATTCTTATGTTCTTATGTTCACTATGAAATACACTGTATACATCAAATTCAAATGCATTGTCAACCAACCTGAATTTGCACAATTTCCTTTTTAAAGCTAACTACTTGTTTAGACCTTGTAGGGTAGACTGGTATCTATAGTTTTACTTTGGAATTTCTTTTCAACATCTTTATGGAGATATAGATAATTTATCTCCTAGTTATTCAATTTGTCAAAAACTTCTGTAGGAAGGAAAGTTATGCATTGTTCAGTCTTATGGTCCCTATCTATCTTAAAAGCTTTTCACCTTTTTAGTTCTATAGTATGAGATGAATTTTTATTCCATAATAACATCAGTGTCATTTTCCATATGAGTTCACCATTCAATATTCATGAAAATCAGAAGCAGAAATAAAGGTATTAGGAACGAATTTTGCAAATTTTTCAAAATTGATGAAATAGGTCATATTACTTTCCAAGCATAAAGATATAATAACAAAATCCTAAACAGGACTGAAAAAGCAATCCTTGTAATAGAGATTGCATTAAAAGGAATAAATACTCATCAGAATGTAGTAAAAGGAAGTAAGAATGGGATGAGATTGTATCAGTAATTTTTATTATTGAAGCTGTTGATTCAAATCTAGGAGCATGAGAAATGAGTTCTATCTAGACTGTTTTTTTGCTGTGCCCATCATCATTGTATCTGTACACCAGAGGAAGTACACCTGAAAATAGTTGTTGATCAATATATGAACTTCACAAAGAAGCCTTTTCATCATCATTTTCCTGCTAGGCTGGCAGTGAGGCGAGAATGAAAATTGTACCATTGAGATGCAAAGCTACCAGGAAATGAAAGGAGAGTTGCTGAAATCACAAAATAATAAACAATGTGCTCATTGTATTGTGATCTCATTCTTATGAGAGGTAGAGACTAAGGACTGCATGATATACTCTTGTAGAAAAAGAAACCCAAGGTGATTAATTATGCAAACAAATATACAAGTCATCGGTAGAGCAATTCAGCTTCAGTTGCCATCAGCTAGGCTAAGATATCTCTGTATCTAAATTGCAAGAGGATTGGAGAAAATGGGGATGCCAAAACACATAAGTATTTCCCTCTGAGAAAAGCAGGGAAGTAACATGTTCACCCCTCCAGTGACAATGGCTCTCAACTCTCTCTCTATATATGGTACAGTAGTTGTAGAATCCTCCTTTGTTTCCCTCCTCCCCACATCACCTCACGGAGAAAAGAGTTATTCAGCAGACATCCTCAGAATCTGGTGGGTTGCCAGTCTCCAGACGGCACTAGCAGTAATCATGGGAGAAAGGATGTGGCTAAAGCTCTTGACTGGTACTCAAGGGACCTTCAAATCAATGTCCAGCTTTGCCAGGACTTCCCGGGTGGCATTAGGTAAGTGAAAACTTCTCTTATCCTCACAGCACCTCTGTGAAATAGGAGGGTATGGGATTGAGGTAATTTGTAAAATTATTGTGAGAAACTGAGGTACTATTGTGAGGGGACCATATGTGTTATGAGAGATAATTCATAGATTCTAAGGATCACAATGACCCAGTCTGACCTCCTGTGTAGCATAGGCCATAGAATATCCCCAGAATGATTCCTAGATCAGATCTTTAGAAAAGCACATAATCTGAATTTAAAAATTGTCAATGATAGAGAATCTGATGGTAAATTGTCAAATGATTCCTTACTCTTAGCAGTATAGTCCCCCATCCTTTAAGTATGGCCTACATTCTTTGTTCCCACATATATACATTTAGCCATATTAAAACACATATTGTTTGCTTGTGCCCACTTTACCAACAGATCCAGATCACTCTGAACCAGTGAACTCTTCACATCACTTACCACTCCCCACAATTGTTGTGCCATCTGTAAACTTTATCAGTGATGATTTTACATTTTCTTCCATGTCATTCATAAAAATATGAAATAGCTTAATAACAAGAACTGGTGTTCCCCGGTGGGACTCCACTGAAAACTGACCAGTTCAATGACAATTTTCTGTTTACACTTTCATTTTCAGATCTACTGGTTAGCCAATATTTAATCCATTTAATGTGTGCTATGTTAATTTTATATTGTTCTAGTTTCATAATCAAAATGTTGTACCAAAATGTGGTACCAATCAAATGCCTTATTGAAGTCTATTACATCAACACTATTACTTTTATCAACCAAACTTGTTATCTCATCCAAAAATCAAATTAATTTGACAAGATTTCTTATTCATAAATCCATATTGATTTGCATTAATTATATTACTGTGCTTTATTAATTTAGTCCCATATCAGCCACTCCATTATCTTGGCTGGGATCGATGTCAGGCTGAGAGGACTATAATTGCCTGGCTCATCCACTTACCCATTTTAAAACAATAGGCACAACATTAGCTTTCTTCCAGTGTTCTGGTCTTCAGTGCTCCAAGACTTATTGAAAATCTACGTTACTAGTTTAGTGACCTCCTCAGCAAACTTTTTAAAAACTCTTGGATGCAAGTTATCTGGACCTGATAATTTTAAAAAAAGCCTAACTTTATTAGGCTTTTTTAAAATTAACATCCTCCAGAGATATTAGTGGAACGGAATGTGCATTATCACCATCTGACAAGACTATGTGATCTGTTCTCCCCAAATTCTGAATAGAAATATTTATCGACACTTCTGCATTATTATTGATAATTCTACTATTTCCAGCTAGTAATGCACCATTTCCAGCATTGTCTTTGTTCCTAATACATTTAAAAAACCTTTTTATCCTTAACTCTGCTGGCCATAGCTTTCTCCTTGTTTCTCTTAGCTTCCCTTATTAATTTTCTACATTCCTAACTCCTGATTTATATTCATTACTATCAACATCCCCTTTCTCCTATTTGTTATATATATTATTGTTATAACAGGGCTACCCACAATGTGGATCTACAGTCGTGAACATCACAAAGCTAAATGAGCTCAGTGAAGACTTACCCCATGACTTTATTTTGATTACAGTGTTTGTGAGGGGTCTGACTGGCATAATTTACTTTTCAGTTAACTCCTGCTATCTGCTCATACCTAAACCACAAATCACCTATGCATGTTTTGCTGCTGGGGTGCATCACTGTCATTAGTAGCCTGTCATTGTGAGGACATTACACTGTGTAGTCCAGCGGTCAGCAACCTTTCAGAAGTGGTGTGCCGAGACTTCATTTCTTCACTCTAATTTAAGGTTTCGCATGCCAGTAATACATCTTAACATTTTTAGAAGGTGTCTTTCTATAAGTCTATAATATAGAACTAAACTATTGTTGTATGTAAAGTAAATAAGGTTTTTAAAATATTTGAGAAGCTTTATTTAAAATGAAATTAAAATGCAGAGCTCCCCAGACAAGTAGCCAGGACCCAGACAGTGTGAGTGCTATTGAAAATCAGCTTTTGGCACATGTGCCATAGGTTGCCTACCCCTGGTGTAGTCACTTCCCCTGAGCATATGATATTTTCTGTTAGTGCATGCTCCATGGAATGTCGGTCATGGCCCCTAAGAGCTTGGAAGGAAGGAACTTTCTGAACTGTGATATTTAAGGGCTTGCCTTTATCAATGTGTTTTTTTCTTTAAGATGGGAGAGACAGAGATTGTCAAAAGGAGAATGGATTGAGCCCAATATACAACTGTAGCTGTATTTGAGTATTTGATTAAAGATTGTCTAACTTCTACAGCTCCCTTTATCACACAGGAATCTGCCAACTGTGAAGTTTACTTTCTAGCAATCAATGAATCCCTAGACTAGCCACCAGGTTATAAGTATTTGATTACCCGCATAATTAGGGAAAAAGTCAGTAAAGCTGTAGTAATCTATTGAAGGAGACTTTCAATAATACATGCCCACATATATGAAAATTCACTCAGATGTATTAATTGGTCCTGACACTAACAGTAATTTTTGAAGTATGCATCTGAGCAAAAAGCCTGACTGAGTGTAAAGCTCTCATCAGTGAATTATATGCTAGTGAAAACTGACAGGCTGATTGAACGTGTCAAGGGAAGAAGGTAGTGATATATAACTGCACAATTTTCATTGCACAAAGCAATATTTTCAGTGCTTACAATTTGTACTGAAAGTCATTACTCTTCTCCATTATGGACAAAAAGGACACTCTCTAAGTGCTGGAGTCCATGACTTCTTTAAATTTAAATCTAACCCAAACGACTACTTTTCATAGAGAGATGACTAAATGATATACAGTCACTTGCTACAAATTTATGCCTTGCCCAGATCAGTGAAAGTTAAAGAATTAAACTCTATGCAACTACCAGACTGCTGGAATATTATAGCCAGGAACATGCTGCATTAGACACAATGTAATGAAAGATGTTGTGTTTAAATTGTTCTAGAACTGATGTCACAGGACATGTCTGTGTTACAAATAAAGAATGTCACAGTACTATAATCCTATAATTATTATAGATGTAATACTCTTCCAAACTGAGACTATGATTATTTGCAGTGATATGGTCATATCATGATATTCTAAATAGATGGATATCTCTCATCACAGTGGGAATTTAAAGAATTGCCTCGACACAGCTGTGTACAGCAAATGTATGTTGATACACATTACGTGCACATGAATGAGAAAATACTATTCATTTCTGATGTGAACATGTATAAATCCATTTACAACTGCTATAAATTAGGAGCAGCATTTTAAGTTAAATTAAAAAAACACTAAAGGGTGAATTAGATCCAGTAAAGCCAACCATCTAATTTTGATCTCATTTGCATTTGTTTTTCACAGGTGTGAGATTAGAAACTGGCACAAAAATATATACTTAAGGCTTTTCTTAATCTGATCCCACATCATTATACCAGACACCAAAGTACATGTGATATACATTATTTATTCAAGGAATGCCCAGATATGACAGCACAAGAAAGAGAAGCCTTAAACCTACAAAATGCAAGACATTTACAGTTGTCAATTTTTAATATTTCCATGGAGTTTATTTTATTTAGTTTGTCTTTTCTTTACTTTCAAAGGTCTATAGACTATTGCTATTTATTATTTGTATTACAAACAGACCTAGGGACCCTATCCAACTTTAGGGCCTCATTACACTAGCTGCTACTGTGCAGACATATAGGAAGAGTAAGTCTCTGCTCTGAAAATCTTACAAGCTAAATTTACCTGTCAGACAGACAAAGGATGGGAGAGGAAACAGAGGCACAGAGAAATGACATGTCTTTACCAAGGTCACACACCAGGTGAGAGAAGAACTGGGAATAGGACCCAGATCTGAATCCCAGACCAGTGCCTTATACACTAGACCAGGGGTAGGCAACCTATGGCACGGGTGCCGAAGGCGGCACACGAGCTGATTTTCAGTGGCACTTACACTGCCCGGGTCCTGGCCACCAGTCCAGGGGCTCTGCCTTCTAATTTCATTTTAAATGAAGCATCTTAAACATTTTAAAAAGCTTATTTACTTTACATACAACAATCATTTAGTTATATATTATAGACTTATAGAAAGAAACCTTCTAAAAATGTTAAAATGCATCACCGGCACGCGGAACCTTAAATTACAGTGAATAAACGAAGACTTGGCACATCACATGTGAAAAGTTGCCGACCCCTGCACTAGACTATGCTGCTGCTCTGAGGCACACTGATGCCTCTTGGTGGAAGTACAGAGTTGCCCCTACCTTAAAAGAGGTTGAAATAGGCATGCAAGGTTACCACACAGGCTTCGCTAGATCCAGGGAGCATCACAGATTGTACAACGGATAAGGACCAATGTCCACTCCTTCCCTACCCATCTCTGCCTCTTCAGAAGCAATGTTGTGAATGCCCCTGATCTTTGTGTGGGCCAGGGTGGCACTTTCCCCTTCATTTACTCCATGTACTTCTACACTAGGGCCATAGACAATCCAGCCCAAATACCGTATTGCTGTAGAAGTAAATCTGTAACTAAAGGTCAGCAGCAAACAAATAAAAAAAAATTGCAGCAGTCATAAGAAGGGGATATAAAAGTGTAAACCTTTAAACCAAAAGGCAAGTAATATTCATGTGAAATTCCTTAGAAGTCCATAAACTGTCATTAGGAATAAGAGAGTGTCTTGTAAAAAAGGAAGATAACTAAGAAAAAGGTTAAGAGACAAGGTAATCACTGGTTATTAAAATGCAAAAGATGTATCTAATTGGGAATCTTCCAGTAATCATGCAGATGCAACAAGTTAAGTTGCTGTGCACTTAAGCTTTTATCCTGGGTGAAGGCCCAACTCCAGCATCCATCACAAATAGCATGGGAAGGCTGGGACAGAAAGAATCCTTTCCCGGTAGGCTGCAATGGCCACCATCATAAAGACCCAGTCTCTCAGTGGAATGGAAAGAATGGGGACAGGAAAATCTCAGGGATCACAGTGGTCCCTTCCAGCCTTGAAATCAATGAATCTATGGAACAGTGAGGCTAGTTAACCATGAAACCATTGGAACAACTTACCAAGGGTGTAATGGTTCCTCCTTCACTGGGGATTTTTAGATCAAGATGGAATGTTTTCGGTACGATATGCTTTGCTTTAAACAGAAATCATCCCCCTATGGCCTGTGTTATAAGGGTTAGACTAGGTGATCACAACAGAATCTATAAATGTCTTTAAAATAAGTCATCCAGGTCTTCAAGGAAAAGGAGGACATGAAAACTAATTCTGCCACTGTACTTAGCCTCCACTGGACTACTGTGTTCAGTTCTGGGTGCCAAACTTTGGGAGAGATGTGGACAAATTAAAAAAAAGTTCAAAAAGATGAAAGGTCTAGAAAATATGACCTATGAGGAAAGACTGAAAAAATGGATTTGTTTAGCCTGCAGAAGAAAAGCCTGATGGGGGTCATGGAGGCAGTCTTCAAATATGCAAATGGTTATTACCACTGAGGACAAAACAAGAAGTAATGAGTTTAAATTGCAAAAAGGGATATTTATGTTAAATATAAGGAAAAGCTTCCTAACTATAAAGGCATTTAAGCACTGGAACAAGTTACGTAGGCAGGTTGTGGAATCTCCATCACTGGAGGTTTTAAAAGCAGGTTAGAAAAACACATCAGGGATGGTCTATCTAGATAATACTTAGTCCTGCCCCAGTGCAGAAGACTGGATGAGAGGACCTACTGAGATCCCTTCCAGTCCTACATTTCTGTGATTCCATGAATAGCTCTGTTCCTGTGTTAATCAAATTCTGATTATCAATGATTTTTGAATCCCACTTTAAACTAGTCAAATAGTGATTCAGAACACGTTTGAGATCAATGTTAATTAAATAGAATTTATTATTAAAATATGCTTTTAAGGCTTAAGAAATAAAGGAGGAAACAGATATGCCAGAGATTGTTAAACATCAATAAATACGGGTTTCACTTAGTAATCAGTGGAATCCTCCACAACAGGCTGTGCCTGATTGGAAGAACAATTAAAAATGGAGGATAGGCTATTTATAAAACAAGACTCTTCTAGAGGCTTAGACCTCAAACAAAGCTGTTGCTCTAATAGAAATCATGTGATATAATTTTCTGGAAGAGAACAGCTTGAAAGACCAAGGTTGACTCAAGCTATTTGTGTGTGTTACCATGTAGGTTTCATACCTATACCAGAATATTTATTTTATTGCAGTTTTTGTCTGATTTACTCTGACTTGCACTGTGTAAATCACCTTTTATAGCTGTGTGAGTGTTGTTTGCTACATATAAAAACTTTGGCCATAGACTAACATTTAAATATTTTTAAAATACTTCCCTAGCTGACTGATATTGTCAATGAAGCTCGAAACTGCTCTTTCTCAAACCTGCCATTAAAATGCTGGTGGACACTGTATCATTCCTATGAGTCTGATTGTCAGCAATTGAGCATAGTCAATGATTCCAGTGTTGGGAAGGTCAAAGTCCTTCCTATTTCAGAATTTGGCAGCCTACTTGGAGTAAAAGCAAGGATGTTCTTTCTAACATGAAATGTGTACTTGTAATATATTTTTGCTACTCTCTCCTACCCCCAATAATAATAAAATCCTCAACTCCTTTCCAGTCAATCAGGATTTCTATGAGAACCACTAGAGGTAATGCTTTCAGCAATCTAGCAGAGCTTCAGAAAACAGCACTGAGACATTCTGGATGGGCTGGAATAGAGGTAATTCAAATGGAAATATGTGTGTCTAGAGTATAGAAAATTAACTAATCAGCATACTGGCACAATGACTACTTGATACATTAATAATAAGACACTTCAAAAGTTGTATTTTTATGAACCAGAGCATTAGATTTTTCTGATATAAAATGTACATACTTTATTCTCTTATTCCATTGGTCATTATTTGATTTCTCTCTTATTCATGGAATAGTGTCATAAAGAATATAAAGACTCTTAAGATATAAAGATGATGAATTCTACAATAGTCAGCACTAGGTACCTTTCCCTTCAAACTCTTCTAAAGAAATCAGAAGATAACATTTCAAATTAAATTATGGGTCTTAAAAAAAAGAGAGAGAAACTTATAACTAGCTTTTAGACTACCCAACACACTGCAGACAAGTAATTCCAAAATAACTAGCCACTAAAAAGTCAAAGAATTAATGTTTTAAACATCAATTTTGAAAGGATGTTCTTTGATATTATCAATGCAATTATGTTTTATATAGTTTAAATGTATGTGCAGTATTTGATCTTTACTTTGTGCTACAATGGTTACTATAAAAAGTCAACATTTGCCAACAGATACTGCACAATTGCAATAATTATTTCCTCATCCATGAAAGGAAAACTGTGATATATCCAATTCCATTGTGTTTTAAAAGAAAACAACCACATACTATATTGTTCAGTTTTTGACTGAACATGTGAGCGGTGACAGTTTAATAACTCAGAGGGAAAACCAAATGCTTCTTGAGAAAGTTATATAGCATGCAGAAAGAGGTTATTTACCAGTAACTGCTGTTCTTTGAGATCATACTCTCTGCATACTCACACTTCAGAGGGTTAACACCGCCTGGCAGTGTGCTGCAGATTCTAGACAGCAATATCTGTTGGGGCTACTTTCAGTGATTAGGCCATTCTTAGGCACCTAATTCTGCACAAGTTTAAGAATTCTGGGTGCCCAGCTCAGGTTTGGAATTTCACTAAGCAGCAGAGTGTCTAAAATTTTAGGTGTTGCAACACTGAATGTTGCAGCTCCTAAGTCTCCTTTGTGAATCTATCCCGTTCTGTATCCAATTGTCAATGGGTTGTAGATATAGCTACAAGGAATGGCCTCTTCACAGATGTATGACTCATATAATATTATGACAAATAGAAAACCAGAGGTCCCAAAAGCTTTGAGAAACAAAATTCAAACCCCCAAAGTGAAAAAGAGATACACATGCACAAGAGGGAAAACCATGAAGACACTTAAATAAATATGTGGGCAAAAGCAGGCAGGACTAGGATCAGGAGCTTGGGAATCAGGGACCAAAGTCAGGAATCAGAACCAGTGTACAGGTCAAGGTAAGGGTCAAAGCCAGTATCTGAGTCAGGAGCCAAGCTGAAGGTCAAAGCCAGACAGAGAGTCAGAGGTCAATATCAGTGGCAGATTCCAAAGGTCAGTTGGGAATCAGGGTCTGAGTCAGAGCCAAGGTAAATACCAGCAATTCAAGGTAAAGAAATAGGGAAAGTATGGCAGCTACCTAGGAATCCACATGGTTGCCTGAACGATTCCTGGTATACCCCATGGTCTCATATAGGACCAAGGAGCCAATCAGGGACCTCTGTGACAACTGTCAATCAGATTATCTGATGTGAAACATCTCATAGCATGCAATTTCTGCAGATTGTGAGTCACAGGGAGAAGTTACAGCTACTTCTGGCTTGCAGTGTGGAGATATTTCTTGCTTGACTACCTTGTAGGGGTGGGTTCAATTCCTAATGATCCTTTTATAGTTCTGAGAAGAAATGAAGTTTCCTTTGGCACAGCCATTTAAGCAAAGTAATGTCTTCAAGCACCCCCTGTGGTACACAGAACTATTATTCCTTAAACTACGATACTGTACGCTGAATGAGGACAGTTGCCCTGAGCTTGCGAGGGCAGAAGCTGAAATCACAATGCACATAGCCCAGTAGAATTCAAGCACAGATATGAATATTCAGTGTTACAATCAAGGGAGGTTTTTTTTTGTCAAAACTCCTGTTTTCAGTAGGACCCACTAGACTTCTGACAAATGTCCTTCATCAACTGTTTCAGCAATCCAGAAGTCAGAGTATCAACCTGAAAAGACTCAAGTGCAGGCAGATATATTTAGCCACTCTGAAGAAATGATCCTGTAAACTGTGAAATGGTACTAACATCAACCCTATGATTTTTGGGGGGCGGGAGAAGGGGACTTTCCAAAAGAACATAATGATTGCACCTCACATGACCTACAAATAGATTTCCTGAACCAACATAACTGAAGGGAATGTGCAGAGTAAATTCTGGTTGAAGTCCAAGAAAAAGGAATCTGTAAATTATGTTGGTTCTTGTCTGACCCTGATGGAGCCAATGGGTGTTCTCTCTGGTAATGAAGAAACCTAGTGATGATTTACTCCCTTAGCATAGCAGATCATATTAGACTGGGACTCACACAAAAGGAATAGCTAGAGCCTCAGTCAAGTATCCCCCAGACCGTCAGAGTAAACCCTCAGCAGACATCATCTCTGGGTAGCACTTACTTGAGACTTAATGTGTGACATGGGGATTAAAAACACCACATTCCTAGCATGAGAGTCAGGGCTTATTTTTGTGCCCCCAAAGTGTGTACCACACTTGTGTGAACTTCAGCACACACTAAAATGTTGGACTAAAACTGCCTCCTGCAAAGCTGTGGAGTCTTCTAGACTGAAGTGTTTGATGGAGTGAGGTCCATTCCCAATGGAGGATTTTGAGGCTACAAAAGTGAGGGGTGGAGGCTTAACTGCCCATCAGTTCTTCATTAATTACTAAAGGTGCAATGTGTTCAGATGATATACAGTGTCCTCAATGCTTTCATCTGGGTGTTTTTGTTTTGGTTTTTCCTGAGACAAACACTGAGGACATGGCTTCTGATAAAGCTGTATCAAGGTCAGTTTCATGGAGTTCAGGGTCCTGATGCAACCAAGCCTAACTTCTTTCTTTAGCAGGCAACAACAACAACAAAACATCTTAAATACAGAATAGTGGAAAGCAGTCTATCCTGGTCACTGTGGAAACTCTGGGACAGAGGCTCAGAATGAGAATGTCTCTTCTTATTTTGGAGCTATGTTTTTTTCCAAAGAGGAGAGGTGAGGTGGGCCAGCATGTGGGTCTGGAAGCGACCATCTTGTGACACATTATTTCATAGAGTTCAAGATCAGAAGGGACCACTGAGATCATCTAATCTGATCTCCTCTATAGAATTTTCCCCAAATAATTCCAAGACTCTATCTATTTTTTTTAAATCCAATCTTAATGGAGAATCCACTGGAACCCATAAATATTCCAATGGTTAACTGCTCTCATCGTTACAGATTTGCACCTTATTTCCAGTCTCCAATTGTCTAGCTTCAACTACCAGCCATTGGATTGTGACCTTTCTCACTAGATTGAAGGACCCCATTATTAAATATTGTCCCACTGGTAGATACTTACAGACTATAATCAAGTCACTGTTTAACTTTTTTTGCCCCAGAAATATTTACAATTGGGCTAAAAATGATAACATGGTATACACTCTACACACTATTTCTTGGTTCTGTTAATCATTAGATGACTTCAACTATGCAAAGACGTATATGATCTGTAAAAATACCAATAAAATGGCACCTGACTTGATCCCTGATGGAAGGCTAGACATATACTGGGAGAAGGAAGGGAGAGAAGATGAAGAAAGAAGGAAAACAAAAACCCTCAGGATTTCTGTCATCATTCACTATATTCAATAGTGTGTGCCCACGATTGGGTTTTTTTTATTATATAATTATATATCCTTGGAATTGTGGCTATATATATTTTTTGCAAATGAGAAACACCTCCATGCACTTATACAGAATATTTTTTTCTTTTATGTTTGTTTGTTTGTTTATTAAAGGGATCCTAAAATAACACTTTCTTAACATCACTCCAAGTCCTAACCATGGGTTAAAATCAAAAAACTTATGTTCCTTGCACTGATCACTTTGGGGGGAAATAAAATCTTCCCATTCTATGCGAGGCAAGAATCTGCTGAAAATACTGAGGCCACATCAGAGAAATATATCTCAATGGTTCCTATTTCGGAAAAGGTTTTAGAACACACAAGTTTTGTTAGCTATTGGCAGCTGGAATCAAACCTAGCACTTCTTGAGTTTAATGCATAAGCCTCTTCTGCCTGAGCTAAAATACAAATCTTGCTCAGGCAAGGCTGTAGCAGGCTCATCAATCTCTGGCTGGCCTAGCCATCACATCAGGGGGACAGAGTGCCACACCAAACTTGCCAGGGTTACTCAAGGCAAGAAGTCCCTGTGAATTTGGAGCCCAAGAATCTGGGCAAATCTCACATATCCCAGGGCCTCTGTGTATATTGTTCTTGGCAATGATCCCTTGACTTCCCATACAAATATGAACTACCTTCCATGCCTTACTTCTATACAGAATTTATTATAATAGTGCTTTCTAATAACAAAAGCTTAAAAAATGAATTTCATCTGGGACCTTAGCTTTGAAATCATCTGCATTGCTACAGGTAAAAATCACAATTTCTGCCTCTTTAATATGGCAGTATAGTGAAATTGCAGAACCCACATTCTCACTCTCTTTACTGCAATGTTTGTTGACTGTTAAAATGTTAATAAAAAGCCTCATTGTGGGTGTGATGGAGTTTAACAATTTATGAATGTCCCACGTCAACCAGCTGAGTAAAATTCTCCACAGAGGCACATCAGTACAAAATCATTTCGTGTCTTACGTTTTCTTTAAGTCATGAAGCAATATCCTTGGGTTTGATTTAGAACTAATTTGCCAACCAGGGACTAGGGAAATACCTGGTGCTTTATTGACTGGTGTAATGTACTACTTCATACTGGAATGAGATTTATATTATTAGCCTCTATAAAAACAAATGGTCAGAGGTTGACCCCTGCAAATTCTTTATTTAAAATCAATGTTATTAGTCTTAGCTTAGATTTATTTTTTATTAGTTAAATGAACCAAAACATCAGTATTTTAATGCTAAAAGGCAAATATTCCTTGGTAGCAGAATTCTGTCTATCAATTCATAATAAACCTTTCTAGAACGAGCTCTGAATCCTCTGAACTGTAACTGACCTCAGTACATTGTGAGAAATGATTTGCTTGCTCCCTATTTACTACTGCTTTGGATCGTACAGGGAAAATAACAATGAATTTATAGGGCCTTGTCAACACACAACAATGGCTAGAAACTTCAAAAGACACTGCGTATGGTTTTGCTGAAGGGGCCCTTATTAGTACAGGATATGGGAAGAAATCCCAGTTTGCTGGCCATAGCCCCAAACACACACCAACACTGAACCAGTCTTCTATAGCAATTTTATTCATGCCATCAAATACTTGGTATAATAGAAGCATTTTCTTAATGTTATTGAACTACTGAGAATACACTCAATACAGATTGAAAACATCAGTTTGAGTTTATGTGCCAACTTGATATGTGATTGGTATGGACAATCTATCTTACTGTCATTTTTTTCAAGGAGTATGGCCAATACAATTGCTAATCAGGAATGGTCTCTGAAATGGCTGATGAATTTTAAGGTGAGCAAATGTAAAGGCTGGATAACTACAGCAGCACACTTTTTCATTACCACTAAAATCATGTTACAGCTACTATAGAACGCAGAGACGTGGCATGCCTATATTTTTGTTTTAACTGTTTGGATTGTCATAATCAATTGAGAGTTTTCTGTAATTCTTTCCCTAACGTACTATTATCATTAATCCAGTGAAGTTAGTGAGTTTTGCCTGTATAAAGACAACAGGATTTGCTCTGTAATTAAAGAAACATAAAGAATTATAATTTTGGAACAGACTAAAGGGTTTTAATAGTCCAGTATACTGTCTCTGACAGCAATCACCAACAAATCTTTTTAAAAAAGGCAAACTCAAATAATGTTTTTTATTGGTCAGTATTATGGTATTCAAAATCTATGCCCAGAATAATTATTCATAAATCTTTTAATTTTATCCAAGCTAATATAATTAAGAGGGTTTTTTATTCATATTAGTGTATATTTAAAAAAAAAAATAATATGAAAATTGTCTCAAGATCTTGTTGCAGTGAAGCCCATGGTTAATTACATGCTGTATAAAAAGTATTTCCTCTTGTCCATTTTAAATTGGTTTCCTTTTAATTCAGGTGCCATTTTCTGTTTGTTCATATACAAGGACAATGATAAATAGAAATTTCCATCTAGCTCTTACTATATAATTCATTATAATATAAAACAAAAATATAGGCATGCCATCTGCAGTACTAGTATGTTTAAAGTATTCAGTGTTATGGTTTCAACTTGTTAATAGGACAAAGTCTTGATAATTTCCAGAATAACCAATTTTGAAAGCCCAACCTACTGCTTTGCTCTCCTGGAGTTTTTTTATTGTAAGTACTTAAAAGTGCCTTTGAGGAGAGGAACATCAAATATAAAGTTAAAATGACTTAAATGCTATTTTTAATGCTTAATTATTTGCTTGGGGTTCAAAACAAACTAAAGTTACTCTTGTATATGTACAGTACAAAATATAATGTTGAAGAATATTACACGATGAATGCTGAGTTCTGTGTTGTTCAGAAGGCATTTCATAAAAAAGACTACAAATTTAGGTTAATGTATATGATTAAAAATTGCAGTCATTTTTCATTCCTTGTAATGTAAATAGTATTAGATCAATTTTTCAAGAATTTTTTTGAATGAGCATCTTGCGTCCTGTGCAATCAGAACAGGTCCTGTCTGAAGATCCTTAGTACAACAGAGCAACCACAATACCACTGGGTGGGTGAGAAGAGTCTTAAAATTGAGTTAGCTCCTCGATCCTGAGATCAAGGCTCCACTGTGCTAGTTGCTATTCACATGCAATAAAAATGACAGTCCTTTCTTTAAATAATTTACAGTCTTAACATGATGAGAAATGCAAACAAATGGAAGGAAGACAAAGTAATAGCATCGTGTTTAGTTTAAGGAACAGTCTTGGTACACCAACTGTATAGCCAGTGTAAAGTGTTTTGAGAACATCATGAAAGAGCTGAGTCTTCAAAAGGGATTTAGAAGAGGACAATATAGTGACTTTACAGATTTTTATGAAGAACTCCTCTCATGCATAAAGGACAATATGGAAAACTGGACTAATATGCAATGAATGCTGACATGAGGGACAGAGTGGAGATGAGGGTCAACAACTCAATAATGTATTAGTTGATAAGTAGGGCAAGGCTAAGCTGTTAGAGCCTAGATTTTGCCTTATAGGCTCTTGTGCCAGCCAGCATAGTGCAGCAGGTAATGGAAGAGGAGAAGTAAGCACAGTGGGTCTGCAATTAAATGAATCCATTTAACCTCATATGAAGTTTGCAGCTCAGGCACTAGATCCTTAGCTGGGCTGAAGGATAGTTCTTGTCCTGGCCATTAGTTTGGGAGAGGATTCTATTCTTCCCAACCTCCATGTAATTCCTCTGTCCAGAGCTTTCTTTCTAAGACTCAGACTAGGTTCTGCCAGGGCAAATGAATAAGCCCCCAGTGCAAAATTCCTCAATTTCCCTTTTACAGTGTTTTAAATTTACTGCTATCCTCAGTTATGCTATTTGTTCTTCTCACATATGTAAAACTCTTTCTTTTATTACTTGTTTTCCTTGGTCTCCCTAAGGCATTGAGTTCTTCCTCAGCCTTTACAGTCTGTTTGATCACAATTTGTCCTTTTATCTGGTCTTTAATTACATTTGAGTATATTTTTACCTCAGTGGATTTTTTGGTTAAACCCTTATTTCAAGGAGACAAACAACTGATACTTGCTCGTATTTGTGCACTACTCTCCAGTCACATGCTGTGCTTCTTCCTTTACACCATGTTAGGTGTTTAACTACCTCCTTAGGTGTCTAAGTCTAAAATTTAGATCCTCAAAACCCTCACTCAGCTGCTGGCTAACTCTGTAGACAGGAACACTTACATTTCTATGGGCAAAGTCCCATGGCACCTAAACGTGTGCCAACAATCATGTATGCAGCTGCATCAGTCTGGGCACTTGGGTGCCTGACTTATACTTAAGCTCGAGCCAGATTTTCAAACTAGGCATTACCTCACCCATCTTTCCTTCAGGGCCTGATCCACTAGGCATGTCCAGAAACTGCCTATGAGACTGGGACTCCACAAAAAACTAGAGCAGGGGGACCAGACAGAGAGAATGACTCTGTAGCCCAATGGTTAGGGCATTCACCTGGGATGTTGGAGGTCCAAGTACAAGTCTTCCCACTCAAAAGCATATTTGATTATTCATAGCATATGGAATAGTTTCAACAGGAGACACTGAATGAGCCCTGCACCAGCATATCATATAACCAGTTGTTAGGACACTCTTCAGGGAGGGTGAGACAAAGTTCAAGTCCCTTCTCCACATCAGGTCTGATGTGGGGAGTTGAACCTGGGTTGCCCACATCCTGAGTGAGTGCTCTAACTACCCAGCTAAAAGTTATAAGAGGTGTTCCTCCTCCATTTTTTGCAAGAAAGAGCTTAGGGCCTGACTCCAGGAGAGGGCTCATGGTTGTGTTGAAGCTGCCTCCCTCTGACCAAGAATTAGGCACTGTGGTGCAATCCTAAAGCTGGAAGGTGCTGGAACAGCAGAAATCCTCATTGGCATGATGCTCTAACCTTATTCCCTGCCCCTATGAGGCTCTCTAACCCCTGCCACCTGAACTTTTATTCCCATATTGCTTTATAACCCCACCCTCACATGCATAAGGCCAAATGTGATCCTAATATGGGGTGAGGACAAGGGTTGGGTCTCAAAGATGGCATGCTATCTGGAGTGGCTCACGACCTCATACCAACCTCAGGGTGAACTGTTAAGAAGCAGGGCACAAAACCTCAAACTGGTTATTCACTCTATACTCAGATTTCACGAATCCAGTAACAAGTGTAAAATCATCAGGCACTATAACAGCCTCGATCTGAAGTCACAGATAGTCCCCTGGAGCATTCTGATCTATCTTGCCACCCAGGCAACCTTGATTCTGTGATACAGGGTAAATTTAAACCAAAGATCACAAAAAATTCAGGTTACTCCCAGTCCCAAAGAACCAGTCACTTACCCCAGGTCAATTTGCACCTTAGATCCCATATCAAAATCAACCCTTGTAGCCAGTCTTATGGTAAACTAACTAAGGAAGTATTATTTACAAGGTTAAAGCAGACACAAATGACTTGCGCTGTTATGTTTCAGATGGTGATAGAGTTTTATGTGTCCTATCGGGCTAACCCAGGTTATGCGGGGAACTCTTGTTTAAATTTAGGAATCTTTGCCTCTCATGGAAAGTCTGCACTTACAATGCTGCATCAGTGCAAATGCATGAATGTAGAGCTTTGAGATGCTCTAAGCTGACAGGAGAGAACTCTTTTGACGATGTAGTTAATCTACCTCAGTGGGAGTCGGTAGCTCTGTTGGCAGAAGAAGCTCTCCCTCCAACATAGTGCTCTCTACATGTGGGTTAGGTTGGTATCATTTTGTCACTTAGGGGTGTGGGTTTTTCATACCCCAAAGTGATATAGTATTACCAATATAGGTTTTGGAGTTCAAGACCAGACCTTGGAGTCCAAACAACATAAAAAGACCCTAATTCTGTCTGGTCAAGGGTCTCCTAGAGTCCAAGCTGATGGCATGAGTGCTTCTGCAGGTGCCCCTCTTCATGGGTGAGCTGGGAGTAATTAACACAATCTTTGTTCATGGATGGTGTACACTGGCCCATTTGAATTCAATAGGCATTCTTGATGGGGCAGAGATAACCCTTTCTCATGATGCAAACCTGTATTTCACACTTAGTGATGTTTTTTTCTTGAACTGATTTAAAAGTTTCAGAGCAATAGGCATTGTGGTGCTTGATCTTGCAATGCCTAAATCCCTTCATAGATCCCACCAATTGTTTTTATTCTATTCACTAAAACTGCTCTGTATTATTGCTTTCTTCTTTCAACTGTCAGGTATGTGTGAACAATGCTTTAAAATAAAGGCACTCAGATATAGATCTAAGATCAAGAATAGCATCAAAAACACAGACATTCTCATTGTTTTTCTGTCAAATTACTAAAATTTGATGAAATGGTACTTTAAGATTTATTAAGTCAACTTTATTAAGTTTTAAACAGCTAGAATTTAATTTACTTACCATACCTATTTTAAAATGAATGAAATACATGCTTTACCTTATTTTTAACTGTACTTTATAAAATCAAAATACTTTCCAGACCTCCCATTTGCATCAGAGTGTCACAGCATTGAAAGCTGTTAATATAGATTCAAATACTGCTGGTCCTCCTCTTTCAAGCTACTCAGCGCAGACCAGAATAAAATAGGAGATCATTCTTGTTTGCAATATCTGAAGAACTCTTCCATAAGATTTTCTTCCATTAGCAAAATCTGATCTACAGTAGAACCTCAGAGTTACAAACACCTCAGGAATGGAGGTTGTTCATAAGTCTGAACAAAACATTATGGTTGTTTCTTCAAAAGTTTACAATTGAACATTGACTCAGTACAGCTTTGAAACTTTACTACGCAGAACAAAAAGGGTGCTTTCCCTTTAGCTTTTTAGTACTTTATGTTTAAACCACTACTGTACTGTGGTTTTTTTGTTTGTTTGTTTCTGTTGTTGCTTGATTGTGTACTTCTGGTTCCAAATGAGGTGAGTGGTTGACTGGTCAGTTCATAAGCCTGTTGTTCATAACTCTGAAGTTCTACTGTAGTTTCATAGAATTTAATGTCAGAAAGGACCATGTCATTTAGTTTGACTTTTGATATATCAACAAGCCATTAAATTTCACTCAGTTTCCTCTGTATTGAGCTCAATAACTTGTGTGTTTGACTACAGCATAATTTGCCTACAGCTAAAGAATAGCTTTCAGAAAGCCATCCAGTCTTGATCTGATTATACCAACAGATAGAGAATCCACCACTTCCCTTGGTATTTTGTTCTAATGGTTAAAATCATCCATACTGTTAAAAAATGGTGCCTAAATTCTATTTTCAATTTGTCTATCTTCAGCTTTTAGACACTGGTTCTTGTTATCCTCTCTCTACCACATTAAGGCTGTCATTACGGTGGCCTGTAAACTGAGATTGAGAACTCATTTTAACTATGGTTCTGGCTTAGCCCATTTCTGTTGGATATGAAATGGTGTGGTAGATGTATCCCTTTTAGGGACCAGTACATGGGAAATACTGCAAGGGTTCTGAATTAATTTGGAATTGGAACATCTAAATCATCTCAACATATTTCTAGAGCTTTGAACCTAAAGAGCATTTTCATGCCTAAATCACTATGAAGTTTATTTACTGTACTTTTAAAATAAATTTCACATCACATCTATAGCAAAATGTTACACATATTGCTTAGGCTTCAATACAATTCTTGGGTAGATGGACAAACCCAAAGTCTGCAAGAATATTCAATAGTGGATACGTCTAATTCTCCTTTCACATGAATGAAACACCATTTACTTTAATGAAGATACTCCTAACTTATAATAGTGTAAATGAGTGGAGAATCAGTGCCAAAGTCACTAACTGCTTTTCTGAGATAGCCTCAAATAGATGAAAATTGTAAATGGGAACTAGATTAAAAAAAGATTACCAGTATAAATCAGAGATTAAGCAATTGTAAGAGAAACATTAGACAATGCAATCTCTATTTTAAACTATCAGTACATAATATGTTTTTCAGAACAGGAAATGTGAGATGCAAAATATAGGAGGAATTGAATCCATCATCTATTTCAAAGTCTGCACAGAGGAGAAAAACAGAAAGAAAAAGGAGAGTGGAAAACAAGATAGTACATATCACAGACTCAAGAGCCTTCTATTCCTTTTTATGTTCTATTAAAGTGCAGATGCTGCCTGCAAATTATATTGAGTTAAAATAAATGTGCTTTTTTAACAATTTTATATTTTCTTTTACAGGATTTTTTACTGCCTATAAACACACAAGTTTTGTATAAACCTCATTTTATTATTGGAACCATAGTTACTGCCTTTTAGTTCAAGAACAATTTTACATATTAAAAAAACAGCCAACATCCATGCAACTCATTGGCTGCTTTTTCTCAAGGAACACAACTGGAAATATTCTGAAAAAAAATAGTATTTGTACATTTATTTTGAATCTGCTCACTTGTTTACTACAGCTATGTGAAAGTCCTTTTGATTTGCTTTCCCAGTAAAAAGGATGTGAACAGGTGTTTGTTTGCAGGCCATTCTCCATCCTCAGTTAAGAATATGAGCATTCTCTCCCTAGCTTATTATGAAGCACTTTATATAAACCATTGTCTAGTTGTGTAGGAACACACATTTTCTACTACATCTCAAGGTTAAAAACCAGGGTTATTAATATTTCATAATTTTTGAAGTTGTAATTAAAACTGTGGTCCATTTTACAACAATCCCAGCATGTGGATAGGTTCCTGTAATAGCTGTAGACACTCATTTGTCATTCTATATATGTGTGTATGTTGCAGGGAGTGAAGGGGGGATAGTTTACTTGGGCATTTTACAAACCTACTTACATTTCAAAGAACTATTTCACAGGGAATAAGCATCACATTCACTCAGGTACTGATGCTAAAATGCATTTCAAAGCAAAAGCAATTCAACTATCAGGCTCTTTGAAGGAGAAGCATTTGTTTTCTGCAACAGGAGCATTGTTTTGGCAAACATCAACAATGATGAGAATTAACGGCACAGCATACTGTGAAAACTTGATTAACTTTTGATCAAATAGAATTGTAGCCAAAACCAAAATGATTAAAGCTATCGTTTCCAACTAAGAAAAGGAAATTCAAGAAACATTGCTTATGGTGGATCAATGAGAAGGTTACGTTTAAAATGCCCCTCCCCCTCCCTGCTCCCTTGCCTACTCCCCAGCTCATTAATAAGTCCATGGACTTACAAAGGCGTTGTCACTTCCCACTTGATTTAAGGAATGAATGTGATGGAAGATATTCTCCTGGGAGAAAACAAGCTGATTAAAGCTGGATAGCATTATGATTTATAACAATACACAAGTTTTCATTTCTATAGCACTTTTCTAAAACTCTCTGAGTTCTTTACAAACTACGGTTTATATCCTGAAGTATTTTCTCAGTGATGACTTACTCAGGAAAAACTTGCACTGAAGTCAGTGACCATTTTCCTTTAGGAGTGTCTGACTGAAGGCTGACGTATGGAATGCAGGGTATATCTACATTGCAATAAAATCCACAGCTGGGGACCTGCTGCAGAAATGGACCTGGGGATTGCAGTGGACGAGAAGCTGGATATGAGTCAACAGTGTGCCCTTGATGCCAAGAAGGCTAATGGCATATTGGGCTGCATTAGGAGGAACATTACCAGCAGATTGAGGGAAGTGATTATTCCCCTCTATTCAGCACTGGTGAGGCCACATCTGGAGTACTGCATCCAGTTTGGGGGCCCTCTAGTACAGAAAGAATATTGACAAATTGAAGAGAGTCCAGTGGAGGGCAACAGAAATTATTAGGGAGCTGGGGCACATGAATTATGAGGCAAGGCTAAGGGAACTGGGCTCACTTTGTCTGCAGGAGAGAAGAGTGAGGGGGGGATTTGATAGCAGCCTTCAACTACCTGAAGTTCCAAAGAGGTTCCAAAGAAGATGGAGCTAGGCTGTTTTCAGTCATGACGGGTGACCGAACAAGGAGCAATAGTCTCAAGTTGCAGTGGGGAAGGTCTAGAGCAGATGTTAGGAAACACTATTTCATCAGGAGGGTGGTGAAGCACTGGAATGGATTGCCTAGGGAGGTGGTGGAATCTCCTTCCTTAGAGCAGTGGTCTTCAAAGTTTTTCCTCCGCGGCCCCTTTCCCCGGAGGAAAAACTCGCGTGGCCCCCGGGGGGTATGTCCACTGAAATGCTGCTGGAGAAAGCGGAAGCTTCCGTTTCTGCGGTGGCATTTTGGCAGGACAAAAATAGACCGCCTGGGAGTTTGGCGGTCTCCTGGGCAGGATCGGCAGTGGTGCTGGGGTCTTGCGCACCCCAGTTTGAAGACCACTGCCTTAGAGACCTTTAAGGTCGGGCTTCACAAAGCCTTGGCTGGGATGATTTAGTTGGTGTTGGTCCTGCTTTGAGCAGGGGGTGGACTAGATGACCTCCTGAGGTCCCTTCCAACCCTAATCTTCTATGATTCTATGATTAATGCCAGCTGACTTGGGCTCATGGAGTTCAGACTAAAGGGATGTTCAACTGCAGTGTAGATGTTCAAGATGGTGCTGGAACCAGAACTCTACAACCCCATCTCTTCCTTCCCAACCCCACCACCCAGCATTGCTGGGGTTTGAATCAGTTCCAGACAGACTGTCTATTTCAAATCCAAGCATTATCTAACTAAGCTTTACTTTCAAGATTTGTTTGCTGTTTTTTTCTGGATGCAACAATATTTGTTCTTTTGTTTCTGGGAGAGATACAAAACTAAAATCATAACCAGATTAAGACATCTGCGGCCCTTGGCACACCATAACTTGGGGCTTTCCTGTTTCTGGGCTATGTAGCCCTTACCCCATATCATAGTCCTGTCTCCGCTTGGAATGGTGTTGTCAGAAGTACCCTTTTCCCTCTTAGGCAACGGCAGAAGCATTTTTCCACCAAGAAAGACAGACCCCCCCACAACCCCCATCACACACAAGTAGGCATCCTATTTCCTCCCGTGGAGGAACATGGGTGGTAGACAGGGGATTCAGCAGCTGGGGATTATCTGTTTTGAGAGTGGATGGACTGGGCTCATTGTACTTCATTCTTCTGCCAAATAGACCCTACTGGGTGGTGTTGACATGCCCCTTCAACCTTCTGCCCCCCGGAGCAGTGGGTCTGGGAAGAAACACCCTACTGAGATTCAAGGGGATGTTACCTCTTCCAGGCTATGTACAAACTCAGGCAGTATCAGCTATTCTTGGCTTACATTTTCAAGTTTTTCTTCGCAACCATGAGGTTGGTCAAACTTATTTTGAAGTGAAATCTTAGAGTCCATGATTATCCCAAGATGCCAGGAGCCAGGACCTTGATCTATTTTAACCTGGCCTTGACCTATGTTTGTGTCTAAGATTCTTTAATTCAGTTTTCTTATGTCTGTTTTAACTTTACTATTGTATATCTGTACAATAAATCCTAAGGGATTGTCTTACTGGGGTATAGCAGGATGGGACAATGGGTGCAGAGTTGTTAAGCATGTGAAGATAGCTTTAAGCCACCTTTGTTTGCCCCGATACTGGCCTAGCTGTGCACTAGGCTAGTCCCCCATTGTAAATCATTACAGTCAGTGTGCTGCTGGAAGTTGCACCAGCTGCCAGCAGCCCCAAGGGAGAGTGACAGCAGACAAGGACTACCAAGGTGGTAAGACAAGAAACCCGAGTCATATCATCTATCCTTTGGTCTGGCCATGGCCCTCTACTGGTTCTGCATCACTGGAGGAGTCCCCTTGCAATGCAATCGTCACTCTGTGGTTATTTACTCTAGCTTTAAGTCTCTTTGAACCAAAGGAACAATGCAAAGTAGTCACAGAGCATCACAGAATCTGCTCTGCAGCATCTAGCACAGGCAGTGATATTAAATATTTCCAAGGGGAGGGAGATAGGCAAATGTAATTACACAAATCAGTTGTTAACAGTACAGTGCTGTCCATGCGATCGTTCAATATCATCCTTCCCTTCTGTTGCTCTTCTGATTGTTGGAGTGTTTGCACCACACTACACCACACCATATTCTATGTAGCAATATAAAGAAGATTTGCAGTGAACGCTAAGACAGTCCAGATGGCCTGGAGTTGCTTTCTATTCATGAATTAGGATTTTTAGCACCATTTTGATTGCTTCTAAGTTGTTATTATTTGTACAGCATCATAAACATGTTTGGCACTTCACAGAATAAGACAGACTTTTTTATTTGGAGGATCCTCTGTAATCTTTTTAGAGATATCTTCAGCGCTCTTTCATACTCTGTTTTTTGTCTGTAGTCTCTACTGAATGTCCTTTGAGTCAATCTCTGAATATGAACAGCATGTGATAATTTAACCTTACCCTGGTCACTCTGTAGCAAATATTTTCCTTCCTATCATTGGTTCTCTATTATGTTTTTTTTAAAGGACCAATTACAGACTCTCACTCCTACTACAGCTGAGTGATTGGAAGGGGCCTGCCTACATGCAATTATGTGTCTGACTGTAAAATAGGCTCCATGTTTAAAATACTAATTAGTGAGTACATGGAAACCAGGCACCCAATGTGTTGTTTCAGCGCAGTGGGAACTCTTTTTGAGGGAGGAGGCAGAAACACCTGAAATGTTTTGGTTTTCATTTCAAAATCAAGACATTTCAGAGTGGTTGTTGAATGCCTGTCAAAGACAAAATGCTCTCCTGAATAGAACTTGCTTTGAGTTAATCAGTAACAAACATTCCTGTTGTTTGAGTGTTCATTGTCATGAACAGTTTTTGGAATGAAGAGAAAGGGCTGTAAAATCAGTCCAGGGGTTGAACTTGCCTTGAGCCAGCCCACAGACTGGAAATCAGAAGCTGAGAAATGTGGCTGTAGGCACAATCAAAGCTGTTTCTTTGCTCAAAATGAATGCTACAGCATCTGTTCAGTGTTCATGATAAACACACAAAACAAAAAGTTAGAGGGAAAAATACACTCCTACATAATATGCAGATGTCACTTGTTGAATCAAAAGCTGGCAGTAGCAGTATCGGTACATATTATTAATTGGGGGTTGAGTCCCTTGCAGTTTCAGTAGGCAGAGTGCATGGCATGCACCCAAGATTACATTCATCCCTCCATCTTCTCCACAAGCATACTACCACTCACTCTGTTTAAGGGACTCTCTGATAGTCCTCCCTACCCTGTCTCATGCTACGAGTTCTATGTGTGACACCCTGCTCCTCTTGCCCCCAATACCATTACCTCCCATTTGCCACACCATGGCAGAGGCTCTATG
Organism: Dermatemys mawii; assembly: GCA_007922305.1. Lineage (NCBI taxonomy): Eukaryota > Metazoa > Chordata > Testudines > Dermatemydidae > Dermatemys > Dermatemys mawii. The sequence goes on from ML677333.1 coordinate 30,188,013, forward strand.
TAATCCCCGTTCCCCCATCAGGGGCTCCATGTAGGCCCCCATTCTTCCCTTTCCCCCGTTGTACATCATTTCCTTTTCCCGTCATCCCAGGGTCTCTATGGTGCCATCCCATTTCTACCTTTCATACCTACATGGTAGGATCTCTGTGTTCCCTCTTCCCTTCTCCCTGCCCCAACCACCCATCTGTCACCAGTTTCCCCTTTCCACACTCTGGGTCCCTGTTTACCACATCACCACCATTTCCTATCCCTTCATTCCCTTTTGAGCCCCTGTTCTGATCCCTCACACATACACTTCCCATTCTTGGGTCTCTGCTTCCACCTCTCCCACAATCACCAAGTCCTCTGCTCACCCCTGTCTGTGTTCCTGCTTCATCCTGCTCCCCATCCTCTTCAGGTCTCTTTTTCCTCCTCACTCCATTTCCCCTTCCCCTGCTCTGGGTGCCCCATCCTTCTGGTCCTTGCAGCTCTTCCCCTCCACCCCCTACTACTCTTGTCCCATCTCCTATCAGCTCCTCATGTCCCCTCCACCCCCGCATACTCTGCTTGCCACCCCTACAAACCTTTACTCTCTCCTTTCTGTTAAAGTCTAGGCTACAAACAATCTCCACAACATAGCAAGCTAAGCTGTGGCCTGTGATAATCATGGTTAGAAGTATGGGACAAAAGAGAGATTGCATTTCCTGCAGCCCCAGCAATATGGGGGTCTTGATTTCCCTCCGCCTCAGGCTTTTCCAGTGTTCTGATTACAATTTACTTTGCTCATCCAAAATGGTGTAATTTTGTCTTTTGTATTGTTTGGCTTTTTTTGCAACCTTAAAAATGATGCCACAAGAGTGTCCCAGTTTTTTATTTTAAAGCTGTCGGTGATTTGCCCATATCAAGAAATAGAGCAAAAATCTGGAAGAGTTATTTTGTTCCTGTGAAAATTCATTAAAAAAAAAAGAAGCATCTCTTTTCTTCTATTTCTTCAAAAGTTTTTTGGGTTTTTGTCAAAACTGGAAATTCGCTACTATCATTTTGTGAAAAAAAGCCATTTTTCATCAAAATGTCAGCCAGCTCTCTCCAGAAAGTCTCTCTTCCTCAGACACAATATACATGGCTAGATTTTCAAATGCTTAAATGAAAGCCCTGCACACTTTTAAAATATATTTTAATTCCATGCTGAACAGTAGTATCCCTCTACACATTAAAAATGTCCTTACATCCCAACACCTTCCATTTTGTCCTGAATTCAGACTAATCTATACCTTATAGATTGATAGTGGAGTTTTGATTCACTAAATTACCCCAAAATGGTAAGATAGTATATATTGACTTAATTTTGAGAATAAAAACGCAAAGTGATCAAATGTGCTGCTAATGACTATGAGAGCAACCTTTATGCCTCTTCTCTGTGCTGTTTTGGACAGTTAGAAGACTTAGGTCATGTACTTGCAGGCAGCACCAATTGGCAAAGGGTGCTTGGTTCCCTCACGGACTTTCACAATATCCTTCCTTCAGCTATTAAATGGTTAAGCCATACAGATTAATACTTACAAATTGAGCATCTTCATAGATGAAATTGAAATATATATTTGATGGCAAAAATACATTAACACAGACTTAAGGTGATTTAGTGACATATCATCTCCTGGTACAATGCTGAGATGAGAAACTCAAATTTCTAAAAACCAGGAAATGCAGTTAAGGTTTCCAGTATAACCTTAACTCTGCCTTCTTTTAGCAATGCCCTGTTAATGCACATACCTTTACTCTGCCAGTCCCACATTTGCAGAAATGTGCAAGATCTTCACCTCATATGACAACCCATTCATTCTCATCAACATTATTCCATCTAACACTATAAAAGATCAAGGAGGAAAAATGTATAGGATGCCCAGGCCACCTTCTCTTGGTTCTCCTGGAGCTGGTAGTAATCTAAGAGTTATCTGCATATATTTCAGGTACAGTCAGTGTGCTAAGGGACAATGGTGGAGGCTACAATTGGATCTCCTTGGAAAGTTGCTTGCAATATCAGGTCATGTGTGCGTTACTTTGAGGTATGTGACAGAGCTGTGATTATGATACAAAGAAATCTGTGTTTTGTACAATGTGTGTGAGCAAAGGGAAGTACTGAATATGTACCTTCAGGATGCAGTATTTATCATGTCTCTTCAGAACTGTGTAGGTTGCATCAGTAACAAGGCATATAGCTTTTATTACAAATGATATTGTCAACAATAAGGTTGAATATGAGAGGATTCTAAAACTTTAATGAGAGTTAAATGAAAGCGTAGCTTGAGGTTGTATCCTGTGAGTAAAGGCACATCTACATCTGAACTGGAACATGCAATTCCCAGCTTGTGCAGATGCACCCACATGAGATCTGCCTGAGATAGCATGCTAAAAACAGATAGTGGCTCAAGCTAGCTATACAAGTACAAACCAGCCCAGACCCTCTAGGTACATATCTGGATGCCTAGCCTGAGATGTGGTCAGCTACACGAATATTTTGAGAATGCTATCTGGAGTAGAGCTATAGTATTGGTACCTCTACATGGGCAGCCTTAACCCTGCATTTTCTGGTAAGAGTTTTGTTCAACTCAAAATTGTGAGAGGAGATGATATAACACAAAGCAAACTTAACTCTGATTTAACCTTTTTTTCCATTGAATTTTCTAATTTTTTGAATGGGAGTATAAATATTGTTGGCAGGAGTTAGTAGACATTTAGTCAGTTGTACATATCATGTCCCACAATTAGCATACTGAGACAGCCACCATTCCCCTTAGCTCCCCCCACTCCACAGCTCTGCTTTGGCATACTCTCCAGCCATGCCCTTGACTCATCCAATGTGTACAGGTCCCTAAATACGTATTTAGGTGACTAAATTCAGGCACTTATAAAAGTGAACATTTTGGTTATGCACAATTTACATCTGATTTTAAGATTAAATGAAAGGAAGAAAAATAGAATTCTAGAATGAAGAAACTCATAAAAAATGCATTTTTAACGCATATAGAGCCTCATCTTTTCAAAACAGTTGAGAAATCCCAAAATCTCAGGGAAAGAATGGATGTTTCTGAGTGAATAAGCCCTTTTCATCTACAGTTCTCTTAAGCACCTCAGGGAGAGTGAAAAAACCCTCATAATGATCTGTGTAACAGAGTTAAACCACCTCAGCTGCCAACTACAATTTCAGAACAAATCACTAACCCAGTATAGCTGCTGTCATTTTCCAATCTGGTATTGACAATTAAAGTCATTCCTTATAAAAATGCTCTCAATGCTGATCCTAATTACCATATTTGATTTAGTGGCTTTATTTAACTGGCAAAAGAAATGACATGTAAAAAAAGTCCATGTGGTAAAATTGCTTTGTTAGTGCCTAAATGTTTGGGCTTAGGCTTAATTGCTACTTTAGATGTCACATCCCCTTTGTGAATCTCTTCCTTGGTGCTCAACACTTTTTTTTAATCTTTCATACCCACAGCCCTATGCCACTAAAAATAGCTATCATCTCATTTTATGTGTAGTTTACAATAAAGCACAAATAGCTAGGTCAAGAATAATATGAAGTTGATATGACAGACGGTGCAGTGATGAAATGGATACATTGCTCTATACTTATGCTACTCCACTGTGATTAAACATTGGAACCTATAGTTTTACTTAATGAAAGCACAGGAGAGGTTCAAAACGTGCAATATGAACAGAAATACCATAACAACTGCTACCATTTAATGTCATATTTGGAGTATAATCTCTTTTCCCATGGGAGCAGATACAGTCCTTGAAAAACATTGAGAATTTAAAGTTTGATTTTTTAGTACATGCTCCCTCAGAAGGATGGGGACTAGAGCTTTCTAAAGTGGGAAAGGATGTGGCCTAGAAATCTTGCAGAGGCCAATGAACCATGGCAAAAATGCTGGGCCATCCAGCAGCTCTCAAGTTTTTGCACTGCTCCCTGTGCTAACCTTCTCCCTGCCTTTATTCATGAGTACCTATAGACAATGTGATATATTATTTAAAGTAACAGATCATTATGGCCGTTAAGGTTTATCACATCAACAATGTTACCATAAAAGCTAATGTAAAATTAAATAAAATAAAACAGTCTACAGTATTACCCTCTTTCTTCAGTATAGAGGGGAGCAGGTGAGCGGAAGAACAGCTAGAAAACTGTGTGTAGGAGAAAGATGGCTAACAGTAGTATACTTTGGCATATGTAACACACCTGCATAAGCTATGTAGACATTAAAATCACAAGATTAGGAATTGTAGCCACGAAGAATAGCATATAAGTCTAGGGACAACAAGAAAGGTTTAATTGAGTTTTTGATCAGATTTTAAAAGTGCAATTCTACTCACGTAAGAAAAAAAACACTGTAAACAACAGTACCTTCACATTCATTTCCAGATGAAATTTGTTTAATTTATAAATTAAAATTATGAGGTTTTTTTTTTTTGCTTTGTTTTTATTTGCTAGCACTTCAAACACAGCCTGGGATCTGAAAATCATGCTGATGCTTTCTTTCTCATGTAAAATTGTCTCTCAATAAAGATTCCACTGGCCAAATTTGCCTTTAGTTATCTTTACTTCCCTTATCCCTTTGGATACACTGTGGTTATACTGATATATATATATGGGTAGAGTTCATCCCACTACTTAAAGATGAGAACAGAACTTGATTAATTTGCAATACTACAATTCCCATGTGTAATTCAGGTCAGACTCTGATCTTGAAAGTGGCATTTACTTAACAGATGATGCATGAACAGCAGTATAACCTATTTCCTTTTCCCAAGCTTTATTACTTTTAAAGGAGTTAAAGAAGTAAAAGCTAGTCAAAAATATTGTTGCCTCTGAAATTAGAACGGGAGCAGATCTGTTGAGTGGCAAGGTGCCATTTTTATGTAGCAACTTGAATTGTATTTCAGGCTTCCTCTCCCATTATGGCATTTCTTTTATGCAAAGTATTTTGCATTGAGCAGCCTATTATGCACTGAAGTCCAAAGTAAAACCTGATGTAGGTGTACTAATTTTAAGGGATTAATTTAGCCTCTAGAATTTATTATGAATTTCTGTGGCACTGGGAGCAAAAATGATGACCCAAGTTTCTAGAAAGTAAGCGAGAAATGATGAATGTGGACTAAACACAAAATATAAACACAAAAATAAAATCCCACAAAACAAAGGCTTGCCCAGATTGAACATCTCCAAAAAGACTGAAAATTGTGAATGTGATAATGGAGCAGGCCAGGGGTAGGCAACCTCTAGCACGAGTGCCAAAGGCGGCACACAAGCTGATTTTCAGTGGCGCTCACACTGCCCAGGTCCTGGCCACCAGTCTGGGAGGCTCTGCATTCTAATTTAATTTTAAATGAAGCTTCTTAAACCATTTAAAAACCTTATTTACATTCAATATAACAATAGTTTAGTTATATATTATAGAGTTATAGAAAGAGACCTTTTAAAAACGTTAAAATGTATTACTGGCATGCGAAACCTTAAATTAGAGTGAATAAATGAAGCTTTGGCACACCACTTTGGAAAGGTTGCCAACCCCTGGAGTAGGCAGACATCAGCTTTGACCCCTATCAATTTAATCTTTGTGTTCTGTTTGGACATTAGGAGGTTGGATAAGAAGCTGCAGTGTTTAACTCAAAACTGCATGCACACTCATACTTCTGAGATGTTCAGATTACATCTTTAAGTGCAAATGATTATGGCGGAATTACTTGTTTCAGTTGCAATTGACTGATTCACTGTGAAGTGCAGCAAATGTACTAGAGAGTCAAGGTGGGTGAGGTAATATCTTTTAGAGAAAGCTTGTCTCTTTCACCAACAGAAGTTGCGTCTCACCCACCTGGTCTCTGTTTTACAGCACTCCAAGCTGCTGAGATATAACTTTTTGAAGTCAGCCTATGAGTTGCCTGTTAAGAAGGGAGATTGAGTTGGCCTGTACATTGATTTGTCAAAATACTAACATGAACCTCATCACCATGGGATCAGAGCACTCCCCATTCTTTAAAGGCAGTGACTGCTTTTGATGTGTCTCCATGGAAGTACAGGGCGCATGAAAGCAGTCCTTGCTTGTGTGACTTGTATCTCAGACCACCTTGCAGCACATAGAGCTTTCATTGTGTTTCAGGAGACCTGGTTTGGTATTAGTAAGCAAACTCTTTGAGACTAAAACATAACTGCTATGGACTGTCTCCACCAATGTTATGTACTCTGCACTAAAATAGACTTGAATGAAAAGAAAAAAGGAATATCATAATCACCATTTCTTAGCAACTTCATTTTAAAATGAAAGGGAAAAAACCTGATTTTAATAGTAGTCTGTCCTAGAACTCACTGTCTCAGAGAGTCCCCTCGTGGCAGGAAGGTACTTGACAGGTAGGCATTCTCTTCCCTCCTCCCACCTCAATCCCTTCAAATACGCCTACACGTGGCTGAAAACACCCTTGTCTCAGGGCAATTTATTATCACACACATCTCAAAGACACCAACTAAATTCCCAGATCATAACTCAAAACACTTCTGGCTCTGCTGCATTTGTCAGCATTGACTCCGCTTCATTCCCAAATCTTCCTTCAGTTGGAGGGCTTCTTGGCTTACCCCCATCACTCCTAACAGAGCTCAAAGACTCAGACAAAGCAATGATTTAAAAAAGTTCACCCATGCTGGATTTACTACAAACCTCACATCCCTCTTGGGAGCTGTCCCAGATCCCTGCTTCTTTTACAGGACAGTTGCCACTAGGCTACTACCCTGGGCCTTCATTTATCCCAGCATTACAGAAATTGACAGGAAACATCCACTCTGCAAGTCCTTGGTTTCCATTGACTGAGATAGATGGAAATAGTATATCTTAGTGTTACCAGGTGTTACCCTGCCCTTAATCAGGTCTAGTCAGAGTATAGCTGTTGAGACACAAGAGGATGGAGATTCTATTCCTTATAAGGGATCAGTCACCCTGTGAATCAGTTTTATAATTGGAAGCATTAGAGCAATAGGGACTGTTGCTGTTGTGTACTGGATTAAATTCTGATGGTTATTTTTTTTTTAGAATTACAAATAAAAAATAGAGAAAGAGCTAATGATCCTGTTGATTATGGGTGAAGTACATACTTTGCTCTCTGATTATGTTATTACTTTATTGGTATATCTAATACTCTCTTATGATCTTACTGAATCTTATTACTTTTATTTAAATGTTTCCATTTGAATTTAGGAAAGAGAGAGAGAACAGTGATTAACCATCCATTACAAATATAGTGGATTAAGCTTTAATACCTCCCTAATATACAGTACATTGTTTATATCCTGAAATTCAGTGAAATGAGTGGCTTAATAGCTTTTTAAAATTAAGCTGAAGAACATCTGTACCATTTGTATGGTCCACAGTCAGTTACACTGCAAATGGTGCATAATACTTTTAGCAATCACCATAGCAACAACCTAGTAATTACTTTTAAATAGCAAAAAGGTGCCTTTGCTGAAATCATTTCAAGTATTCTCGGTTAACTGTATCTCAACTGAAGCGTCAATAGCTTTTTGGGTCTCTAATGTGAAATTCTTGTAAGGAAGACGACAGCTTTGCAATTACTCTTTCTGTTTCAGGAAAAAAAATAGCTGGGACTGAAATGATATATGCTGGAGAGCATTCAGTTCTCCATGCGAAGAGAACTGAACTTCTACTATGCATTTTATAATCTTAATAAATTGGCATTCTATACACACACAATTAACTAAGGGCTTCATTTTGAAAACACTTACTACCATGAGTATTCATTTGTAGGATTGTGAATTTCATCCCCTCCTCCGTGTATGAAATAGACACACACAAACACACATATATGTGTACTCACACTCAGGCTTTTGAGACAGACAGTTAAAGCTGATAGTGGTAGGGTATGAAATATTCCGGGTATCCATTCTCCAAACCCACATCCATAGTGCAGGGATTCTTTGCAGCTAAACATCTGTGTTCCATGAGATTCTGGGAACACTGGACGTGTGTAACCATGGATCACTTCCGTTGGTCTACCCTCAAAATGGCCCTCTATGGGGTTCTATGCAGGGTCAACACACAGATAATGCCAAGCAGTCACTTAGACAGAACCCTGCCACCCTAAAATGGAACATTCAGTGCTGCGAGACGCCCGTTTCTAGCCCTTTTTTCCCACATGAAGTTTCCTCCTGATCAGTGATGCAGATATTTTCAGGAACAGGACAGGCTAAAAATGAACCTAAACACTAAGGCTTTTCTACAAGAATGATTTACACATTAAGTGATAAAAGGAAACATTTTAGTATGGGTGTTGGGCCATGTCTATGTTAATGCTTAACTCAATGTAAGTTACATTGCTAAGGGGTATGAACTCCTCCTGCCCCTCGAGCAAAGCACCTTACATCAACTGAAAGCAGCGTCAATACCTTGCTGTGTTGATGGCAGATGCTCTCTCATTGACGCAGCTTCTGCCTCTCATTGAGGTGGAGTAATTACATTGATGGGAGAGTGCTCTCCCATTCACTTAGCACATCTTCACCAGACATGCTAAACTGATGCCGCTGTATTGATATAGAGGTGGCCTATTTAGTGTGGTAGTGAAGATGAGCCCATATACTTAGATAATTTAAGCCATGTACAATTTAAAATGATAAATATTAGTTACACCAGTGTTATAAAATGACTATCCTTATTGTAATCTACAGCACTGCAAATATTATGATGATATTATCTAGTAATCAAGCAAATGGCAAGATTAAGAGTGCTGTAAATAAGTGGAAAATTTAATAAAATTGAAGCCAAAAATTGCATTAATACTTCAGTCATCTAGTGGATGGAATCCATTATGATAATTCATATATTTTCCTGAAATCAAAGCTCAATGATACAATTATATGAATAAAGTTGATTTGTATATGCTTAACTATAGTTGCCACTAAAATGATGTATTTATCTTTCATATCTTTCTGTAGATCAGCATTGATACCTACATCTGATATTTCTGACTTAGTTTATTTTAAATCCTGGGGCATTTCCCACTACCAAACCTGATAGTTTGAGAACTTTTCTTGAATAGTTTAAAAAAAGATAAATCCCTTAAACAATAATCAAAATTAAGCTCAATATTAAAATAAGAAACAGATTGGTGGAAAAAGGAGAAAAGCTTAATATTGTTTAGATTTGATAGGGCAATCGATAAACTTACACATGTAAAGGTAAGAAAAACAGAAGTGTGGTTTCACACATGAGATAATGAAAGACTTTAACTGATAAAATCAACTGGCAAGACACAAAAGGAAGAGTAGAGAAGCATCAAACACAATATGTGATCAAGATTACAAAGGGGAAGAAAGTGACTCATACCAAGTCTTGTCAATAAAGATTTAGCGACTTCCACAGGTCAGTTTATAATTTTATCTTTGTGTGCATATCAAGTATATCTTTAAGCTATAGAATAAGTTTTCTAAGATTTTTTTTATGAAAGAAAGGATATGTTAATAAATCAAATAAAAACAGAAAGTAATGCCAATGGGGAAAAAATATCAGTTTTAGTAACTTAGCCATTTAATTATTTGCACTGCGGAGCATTCTATGTAGGTCATACAAACCCTTTAAGGACATAGAAATTGCATGGTGCTTTTTGCAATATAATTAGCATATAAGCTCTCTTAACTTCAATAGTTGTTAACATTGCTTTTGAAAACAAAGATTAAAATATCCTTTAGCAAAAACAAAACAAAATAAAAATTGCATCTTTTTCTGAAAAGCTAAAAGAACAGTAGGATACAAAAGAGGAACTTTTCTAACACTTTGAAATAGCTAGAGTTTTTCAACCTCTTCTGTGTGCAAAATAATATAAAAACATATGACTGAAAGAAATTATTACAGTACAGGCAGGGTGTCCATATAAATTGATCAATTGTCATTTAGTAAATTTAATCTACAGAAAGTTCATCACCATATGCAGTACCAACTGGACATTTTTATTCAAAGATGGGGAATAAATACCTAGAATTTAAGAAAGATACTGTTCATAGCAGCACTCAGGACTATCAGAACTTTGGGAATAAAACTACTATTTTTTTCATTAATTGGGAAATGAATACTGGGAACTGGAAAGAAAGACAGTAAGGATGGCCTTACTTTAATATCTTATAAAACATTAGGTCTGTAATTCCTGCTTCACTCAGGGAACATGACATAGTTTCACTTCAAGGAGGTAATTTTATGAAGCTGCCCAAATGGAGATATACCACCCTGAATGCACTGGTTTTGACATTGTGCTAAGTTGATGGCACAGGTGGACTTAGTATGTCTGAATCTTCAGAAGGAGTCTACACGACCTGTGCACTGTAGACCCAGACTGCTCTAAGGTGTCCAGATCCTGCAGCATGCTGTGGCAGAGAGGGGGATGAAGAAGGAAGAATAGGAAAGAAACTAGAACATCAAACATTCCTTCTCCCTTATAACTGGCTAGTAGCAGGCATGTGCTGAGATATATGATTCACTGTACAGAACCTTATCTTGGAAGGACCTGAAAATGTTCACAGTGTTCATTTGATTTGAATAGCACCTCAAGTGTTAATCTGAACTACTCAAACTTCATCAATCTACAAAACTGGGCAAAAATTCTCATGGAGACTGCTTTTAAAACAAAACAAAACATGCAGTTTTTAATACCTCCTTCTTTCCTTCCACAGAGAGCAGGAAATTATGTTAATGGCCCTTTACGTGATATTCCAGTGATTCTCATATGGAGTCTGCCAGAACAAAAAAGTTAGATATGTTCAAAAATTATAAATAAATGAATACAATGCATTTAAATATTTTTTGACTTGAAAAAGGGTCTATTCAGTTGCAGCTAGAGTTTTAGGTAATCATAGAAACATACACTGTTAGGGTTGGAAGAGACCTCAGGAGGTCACCTAGTCCAACCCCCTGCTCAAAGTAGGACCAACACCAAGTAAATCATCTCAGCCATGGCTTTGTGAAGCTGGGCCTGAAAACCTCTAAGGATGGAGATTCTACCGCCTCCATAGGTAACCCATTCCAGTGCTTCACCACCCTCCTAGTGAAATACTGTTTCCTAATGTCCAACCTAAACCTCCCCTCTGTAACTTGAGACCATTGCTCCTTGTTCAGTCATCTGTCTCCACTTAAAACAGCCTAGCTCCTTCCTCTTTGGAACCCCCCTTCAGATATTGGAAGACTATCAAATCCTCCCTCCCTCTTATCTTCTGCAGACTAAATAATCCCAGTTTCCTCAGCCTCTCCTCGTAAGTCATGTGCCCCAGCCCCCTAATCTTTATTGTTGTCCTCTGCTGGACTCTATCCAATTTGTCCACATCCCTTTTCTAGTCAGAGAACCAAAACTGGACACAATACTCCAGGTGTGGTGTCACCAGTGCTGAATAGAGGAGAATAATCACTTCCCTCGATCTGCTGGAAATTCTCCTACTAATACAGCCCAATATGTCATTGGACTTCTTGGTAACAAGGACACACTGCTGACTCATATCCAGCTTCTCATCCATTGTAATCCCCAGTGCCCTTTCTGCAGAACTGCTGCTTAAGCAGTTGGTCCCCAGCCTGTAGTGGTGCATGGAGTTCAAGTCAATTATTTTCCCATCTCTATTAGCGAAAACACACACAAAAATGTGAAAAAGCAACTTTGGAGCCAGTGCATTCCTATGAAACTTTTAGAAGAGGGAGAAAAGGACTTTGAAAATTGCTTTAAAAATAATTAAAAGTTCTTTATTAATGAAATTCAGAATGTAGATTTACCATGCATTGTTACTTAACCATGGTTCACTTACACATGTTAACAAAGTGCACAGGAGCTATTAAAACTCTAAAAACCAAAGGAGCATTTAAACCATTTTTGTGATCTAAATTAAATTCTCCAGTTTTAATACATTCCATAGCATGCTTTTAGTCTTAATATAATGTATAATATTATAGTGTGGGAGACTTTTTTGTTTTTTGAAGAATTTGTTTGGAGAAAAAGAATACTCTGTTTTGTTCTGAAAACTTTGCACATTCCTTTAAAGGAAGTTAATAACTGAAAATACTGAAGCTATTTAAATCAGAACACTGACAAACAGATTTACATAATGAAAGTACTTAGATGAGCATCATAGCTGTACATGGAACCATATTCTATCAAAATGCTAAGCTCTGAGCAGTTCTTATAGTAAACAAGCTGCTTCATCTGAATTTACTGTTTGTCTATATTTTCTGTTGCCTAAGGACGGCCAGTGGCCAAAACATGACTTCTAATCTTCTGTTCTATTCCTCGAGGGCATATTTTTATAGGTGAATTCAGTATTTGTGAGAGGTGACAGAATGACAGCCTTTGATACCAAAGTCTTGTATTTTATCCACAAAACAGGCACTTGACTATACAGGTCTGCCAAATCATCTTAGTTCTGACCTGCAACACTGCGGACATTTTAGCCCTGAACAAAGATTGCCAATGGTGATAAAACACACAGTATTTCTTTAACGTGAAGAAGAATCTGCTAACAACTGGGATGGTGCTATCAAATTCATTTTCATTTCTGTTTTAAGGATCATTTTTATTGCCAAACCATGGCCAAATCCTTACTTAGCTTACCCACTAAGTTCTAACCAGCTGATTCTTATCAGCTTGCATTTGCTGGCAAGACCTGATGGACAAATAACATCATAGCTTCAAAGTTTCATTTCCAAATATGCATCAGAGACGATTTTCTTTTATAAAGACTACAGCACTAATACAATTTTTTCTTCAGTCCAAACTGCTTTACAGATTCTTAAATTAAAATATTAGTGAAAATGAGCTTTGCGGGGTAAGGTCCAATTATTCAGACAAACCTCCGTTTGAAGGTAATGGAGAATTTTGTCTGAGTAAGGATCACAGATTTGGCTCTAGTTCATATTCTTTCAGAGAGCAAAAGATTAGCCTTTCAGCATCACTGCCTTCCACTAGCCTAGCTGGATAAGAGTTAGGAGGGAAAGGGAGACAATTCTCTGAATTACTGGTATGCCTCCTTAGGTAAGATTAGGATTAAAATGTACAACCCCATCATCTCAGGGACGCATTATAGTTCACTCATGCAACTGAGATTTATACAGTCTGACATGAGTCATGGGGGTTCTTTTTTTTTAAATTAAAGTGCTTATAAACATAATTTGGACAAAGAGCTAAGTTAATGCTTTCATGTGCAACACAAGAAATGCTTCTCACCGCTAATACTTTGTGCCAGATGATAACTGGATCAGGGGATTTCAGTTTTTAATAAACTAAGGAAAATTTGCAGTCTTTGGCCTGGCAGATCAGCATTAATATTGAGCCCTGTCTTAATCCTGCTGTTGATGAAGTCCCTCATTTCTTCATCATTTTAAATTCCCAGCCAAGTTTGGCTACAAAAGATGTATTTCTCTTCTCATTTTTTAAAATTAAATTAAGCACCTCTGATCCAGTCAAGTTCACAGAACTAATGATATTGTATAGAAATGAGTAGAACCCATTTAGTAGTAAGCAGTTGCTGTACAATACCTAATGGGCAGGGGGGATAGAGGTAAGAGCTTGGACGACTAGTTTGATATTGTTCTTCTTCAGAAAACACTTTCTGTTACTGTTCTGAAGATTAATTCTGGGATACATGAGGTGCTCAGATACTACTGTGAAAATCACCGTACAAAAGCCTATAATTTTAAAAAAAATCTGTATAGCTTCATAAAGTACTATTTGACTGACATTTCTTCATTACTGGCAGCACCACACTCAGGGTACAGTGCTCCAAACAAAGTTAATATCCAGACAATATGATGCCAAGATCATAGAATCATAGAACTAGAAGGGACATCAAGAATGAATCTAGTCCAGTCCCTTGCACTCAAGGCAAGACTAAATATTATCTATATCATCCCTGACGTGTGTTTATCCAACCTGCTCTTAAAAATCCCCAATGATGGAAATTCCACAGCCTCCCTAGACAATTTATTCCAGTGTTTAACCACTCTGACAGTTAGGAAGTTTTTCCTAATGCTTGACCTAAACTGCCCTTGCTGCAATTTAAGCCCATTGCTTTTTGTCCTGTCCTCAGAGGCTACGGAGAACAATTTTTCTCCCTCCTTCTTGTAACAACCTTTTATGTACTTGAAAACTGTTTTTATGTCCCCTCCGTTTTCTCTTCTCCAAACTACAGAAACCCATTTTTTTTCAATCTTCCCTCATGGGTCATGTTTTCTAGACCATTAATCATTATTGTTGCTCTTCTCTGGACTTTGTACAATTTGTCAACATCTTTCCTGAAATTTGACAAAGAGTCCTGTGGCACCTTAAAGACTAACTAAAGTATTAGAGTATAAGCTTTCGTGGGCTACTACCCACTTGCATCCGACGAAGTGGGTATTAGCCCACGAAAGCTTATGCTCTAATACTTTAGTTAGTCTTTAAGGTGCCACAGGACTCTTTGTCACTTCTGCAATTCCAGACTAACACGGCTACCCCTCTGATTCCTGAAATTTGGCATCCAGATCTGGAACACACTACTCCAGTTGAGGCCTAATCAGCACGGAGTAGAGAGGAAGAATTACTTCTCATATCTTGATTACAACACTCCTGCTAATCCATCCTAGAATGATGTTTGCTTTTTTTGCAACAGTGTTACACTGAGTCATATTTAGTTTGTAATCCACTATGACTCCCAGATCCCTTTTTGCAGATGGTTCTTAACAAAGATAAGATAACCCAAGTGTTCTTTAGAATATTGTTTTTATATCAGGACGGGTATAGTCTATTATAGAAGGGGTTCTTAGCACTGTAACGGAGTCAGCCACCTCCCAAACACCCCTGTAGCAAGCCATCCTACCTTAGTTTTCTCTCTTCCGCTCAGGGCCCCTTAAATCGAATGATCAAATAACACTTCACTGGCTCAGCCACACTCTTCCTTTGGGCTGTATTAAAATAACAAAATCAATCCCCAAAGAAAATTCTCAAACCTTCCACAAGTCCACACCCCCCATTTTTCCCATTGGGGTTTCCCAGGCCTTCTCTGCCTGGAATCTTTTCCTAAAGACTCATGGTCACCTACTGGAACCTGCTCACTCTCAGCAATCTGTGAAGTCCTTCCAGTTCCCTCTGGAGTCTCTCAATTCCCACATGATACTTCAGGATTCCTTGCTGGACCCTACTCACTCCCAGCAGCCATTGACAACTGAAATCTCTCACTCCAGCTTTACTCCTGCTGTTTCTCCCCCTAAATGTCCCCCCCTTTCTCTCTCTTTCTGCAGGTTCTTGTTGCTCTTTATAGAAAAATCAGCTTCTCCGTACTCAGCCGATTCTTCTTATTAAACCCCATAACCCATCCCAGATGTGGCAGCAGGATAATTGTATGCGGCAGGCCTCCAGGCTTCAAAGGGACAGGCCAACCAATTACACATTGTATTATTATAGTTGCTTGACACTTCCCATTCTGAGACACAATTAGTAATATTGTTTATAACTCTGTCAAAATAACAATTTGGACTGTGATTTTTTCCCATATTGGGTGTTTGTCTCAAGCTGAATTTTTCTGGGAAACTTTTAGCCAAAATAGTTTGGTTGTTTCTTAGAACAAGGCTAGGGGGAAATATTATTTTGTTCATGTTCATTTACTGAGATCTCCTCTTTGAAATGCTCTAGAGCTCAAGCCTTTGGTACAGGGACTCGAAATTTGGCAGGTGGTAGCCTTTCTGCCAGGGATGTGCCATCCCTGTGAAATTCTGTCCAAATTTGACCCCAAGTTATAAATTGCTGGAAGTTGCAGTTCTTATATGCTGAATACAGACTAGGGTTTTGCAGCTTAATTCCCCAAAGATTTCATCCATAGTGAGCATGCTCCAGATAGGACTGGATAAGGCTTACCCTGGCTATTCAGAGGCAACAGAACCGAAGGAGGGTCAGTCTTTCCTGTGCTCTCAGTGTCCTCTTTATGCCATCCAGGCTGTGTGGAAGAGGAAGCTGCCTGATTCAAATGCAGAGAGACAAAGGTCAGACCTGATGGTGGAGTGGGAGAGGGAGGGAGTAGATTGAGACAAAAACTCTGGGGATGGGGAAGACTAGTCTTGAAATGGTAGGAAGAGAGGGAATGGAAAACTGAGATGAAGATTTCAAGTGGAAGACTGGGATTGCCTAGGCAAGGACACTGGGAGACAAGCAGGGCGGCAGAAGAGAGCAGGACTGTTGAGGGCAAAGACACTAGGATTGGATGTCAGCAATGAAAATGGGGGTACTGGGAGTCAGTGAGGGAGGAGACTGAGACTGGACAAGGAGTCAGGGGAGACTGGGACTAGGAGCTAGTGGAAGGGGGAAAGGAGGTGGTCAGGGGAGGAGAGAGACATTAGATAAGGAGCAGGGACTGGCTGGAACTTAAAAAGCAAAGAGTGTAGGACAAGGATACAGGTGGAGGAGAACAGCAAGATTCTACAAGGAGCCCAGAGAGGGAGATGGGGCTTTGAGCCAGTGGATATGGGGAACATGGGCATGGAGATGACTGGAGGCTGGGAAGTGGCATGGAGAGATTAGATGAGATGCTTGTAGAGAATGGAGACTGACTTGAGAAGGAGACTGCAATAAGAGGCCTGAGAAATGGAGACTGGGACTGGTTCAGTGAGTAGAATTATAATCCGAGAGGTAGCCATGTTAGTCTGGATTTGCAGAAGCAACAAAGAGTCCTGTGGTACCTTAAAGACTAACAAAAGTTTTGAAGCATAAGCTTTCGTGGGCTAGTACCCGCTTCATTAGACTGCATGACTGCATGCATCCGACGAAGCGAGTACTAGCCTACGAAAGCTTATGCTTCAAAACTTTTGTTAGTCTTTAAGGTGCCACAGGACTCTTTGTCAATTCTAGAATTATAATGATGATCTAGTAGTGGGAAAGAGATGATTTGAAAAGATTTAACAGATTAAAGAATCAGGACGCTCTTGGGTTCTTTCCTCCAAATGCTTTTGAGCACACTGTTTTCAGTTTATTACTAAATGAACTTCAGTGATGCCCTGTATTTTAAGATGATGGAGAAAAACTAAAATCTCTTGGGAAATTCTATATTAATTTTGCAGAACAAGATAATTTGTCAATTTTTTCTCATGATAAACCCCATAGAATAGCCCCCGGTGTGAGAAAATCCCCTCCTGACTTCCTCCCTTAAAATTCTGGTAGTTTAGGAGGAAGGTGTCCCTTTGCAAAATAATCCAGTGCATTCCACTCCATTAGAGCAATGCTGCAAGAAAGCCTCCAGTTCAATGTCTCCCTCGAGGATCTCCATGACAGAGATAAATACCGTCCAGACTGCATTATTTTTTGCAGGAAATTTCAATGGAATTAGAAGTGGATTATACCCTCCAGGCTTCAAAGTCTCTGCCCCTTTTCCTGTTCATGATGTGGACATGCAGAGAGCCCTTTTCAGGGTCTGGAGGAAGGAGCATGGTATCGGGAAAGCACTCTCTCTCTCTCTCTCGCTCATACACATACACATGTGGGTTTGAGAAGGAAATTATAATAATTTCCTCATAAAAATCTCTAATAAAAATGTGTGGTGTCTTGATTCTACATATGGAATCTCCATCATTGGCTATTTTTTAAGGGCAGGTTAGACAAACACCTGTCACTGTATGGCAACACTAGATAATGCTTATTCCTGTTAGGAGTGAAGGAGACTGAACTAGATGACTTCTTGAGGTCCTTCCAGTCCTACAATTCTATGATTCTCTGACAGCTAGATATTAGATGACTGGCACTCTTAAAACATCATAAATAGATGACAGACAACTCACATTTAAGCTTAAAACTGAGCACATAGAATATTTTTCATAAATGATTCAGTTATCCTTTCTTCTAGGTGTTGACTCTTTTTCTCATGGTATTCAAGTTATTGAGGAACAATTATGATTAACAAGAGAAATACAAATCCTGCTTCATCATTCATTATAGCTCTTTGTTAAGAGGATTTCTGAGGCAATCCTTGAATAGTTCATATTTCACATCCCTGTTTTTCAAATTAGGATATACAGTGACATTTGAACACTTTTTAAATATCCCCACATCCTCACATGTGGTACTATTTAGATAGAGAGTGCCTGAAGAAGATACTAAGGTTGCCATAGAAACAATTTCTAAGGAGACAAGAGAAGAAAGTATGGATGTTAATGGTGGAAGTCATACATATGAAGGAAAATACTGGGAAACAACTAATAATACAATGTATTGTATACAGGTGTTTATAAATTACAGATTGAGACCATAAGAATAAGGAAATGTACTTTTTCCAGATTTTATATGGCCACTACATTAAATTGTCCATTAACATAATTTTATTCTTCTCCTCAATTGTTTTGCTGGAATAAACAGCATTAACTATGAAGCTGCATCTTTTTTTTACAATGTATACTATACTTACACATATTGCAAACAGCAGCTAGTCTGCTTTCCATTAAATTCCTTGTAGCAGACTTTACTGGATAAGGGGCCTAGAAAACAAAATCTTAATTGGCTATTGATAGAGAGAACTCTTTATGGCTCTTCTTATATGTCAAATGAATCTGAGCACCATTTCTTGGTAGCAATTTACCATACGTTTTTAGGCATATGCAGAGGGTAATTATCATGCAGTTGTAGTCACTCATTCTGTCTAAACATTTTAGGAAAATTCACAGAGATATGTAAAACCCACAAAAACCCACAAAAAAACCCTTCTATTATTATCTGGAGAATTCTAAGTCTGAGTCATAGAATCATGGAATTGGTAGGGACCTCAGAATTACATCTAGTCCAACCCCCTGCTCAAAGCAGGACCAACACCAACTAAATCATCCCAGCCAGGGTTTTGTGAAGCCTGACCTTAAAAACCTCTAAGGAAGGAGCTTCCACCACCTTCCTAGGTACACCAGTGCTTCACCACTCTCCTAGTGATTTTCCCCCCCCTAATATCCAACCTAAACCTCCCAACTGCAACTTGAGGCCATTTCTCCTTGTTCTGCCATCTGGTACCACTGAGAACAGTCTAGATCCATCCTCTTTGGAACCCCCTTTCAGGTAGTTGAAAGCAGCTACTACTTTGGAACCCCTTTCAGGTAGTTGAAAGCAGAGTCTGGCTACTGTTAATCACTATGAAGTGAGAGCCAGGAGATGGAAGGGAGAGGATGGGAGATTCTCTCCAGCTGCAATAAAGGTGACAGGAGGAAGACATTGCAAGAGGAAAGGAGTGACTTGGACCCCTGGAATCAAAAGGAGCAGTGCTAGATCAGTGGAAGGATAGATTATAGTCAGAAGGAGAAATCTGTAGATGGAGCAGCAGCCTATTAAGACCACTGCATCTATATGGTGGTGGCTGTAAGTTTATTGGCTTTACTCTTTAATTTGTACTTGTACATGTATACAACTGGAAACAACAAATGTAGGGCATTTTTACAGGATGGGGACTGTATGCTGTGAAGCAGTGACTCTGAAAAAGAATTGGGGATGTAGGAGCTACTGAGCTGAACATAGATCCCAGTGCAGCACTATGTCCAAAAGGACTAATGTGATCCTTGGATGCATAAACAGGAGAATCTTGAGTAGGAATAGAAAAGTTATTTTACCTATCTAACTGGCTCTGGTACAACCACTGCTGGAATGCTGTGTTATTTTCTGGTATCCACAGTTCAAGAAGAATATTGATAATTTGGAGAAGTGTCAGAGAAGAGCTTTGAGAAGGATTAAGGGATTAGAAAACCTGCCTTCTAGTGATATATTTATGGTGCTCAATGTATTTAGTTTATCAAAGAGATGGTTAAGGGGTGAGTTGATCACACTTTATAAGTACTGCATGGGGAACAAATATTTAATAATAGGCTCTTTCAATCTAGCAGAGAAAGGTATAACATAATCTAAGGGCTGGAAGTTGACATTAGACAAAGTCAGACTTGAAATATGGTTTAAATGTTTAATAGTGAGAGAAATTAACCATTGAAACAATTTACTAAGGTTCTTGATGGCTTCTCCATCACTGGCAATTTTTAAACCAAGATTAGATGTTTTCCTAAAAAAGATATGATCTAGAAGTTATTTTGGGGGAAATTCTATACCTTGTGTTATACAGGAGGTCATATTAGATGATCACAATAATGCCTTCTGGCTTTGGAATCTTTGACTGAATCTATTAATCATATACCTATTTATAGCAAAAACACTGAGATTTCTGGGTGTTTCATATACAAATTCAACATATATGTATCTTCACATACATTTTAACCTTTTTGTTTTCTTTGGTTTTGTTTTAACTTGGAGACTGCAATATAATTCTGAATTGGTAATAAATGTAAAATAAAAACTAGCTTTAAAATACAATTATGATTGGGATGTTGCTGTGGTCAGAATTATTTTATGGAAAATTATTAATGCTATAAAAATACTTATACTACCACAAATGATTCCTTGAAGCCCAGTGTTGGTTGTTGTCTGATTTAAGGAGCAATATTTTTAACACATCTTCATTATGAAGATTCTTTGACTTGAGTGGTGTGTGAAGTTATGTAACTGATGTGAAACTAAAACACAGAGAGATGAAGGACAATATTTTCATAAGAACACAAGAGATTTAGAAGCACAAATCCTGAGGACCTTGAGCTTTTAAGTGCTTCTGAAAATCCTACTTTAAGGCAACACAGGAAGTCCGTGTCATAGCCAAGAATAAATATTCTAAATAAGTCCATTGCTTTACTGCCGAACTGCTTTCCTTTTTATAAGAGAAGGAAGAAAGAGTTGACTCTGTCCTTCCTGGGAAGTATTGAGTAGAGTACTCAGAATTATTCCAGTCTTTCTAACTCTGGTAGTACTGGGAGGATTTTCTAGAATGATGCATTTCCATATATTTGTGATAAGTTGTCTTTTTTGATTGAAAGATTCAGTTCATGTTCATTCCATATTATGGCTTTTAGATGTAAACAGTGTCAGGAATGAGATCTATCCTGCTATTCTGACATCTGGTGGTGAATAATGGGAATTACAGTGAGTAGTGGAAAATAACTTTAGGGCTGATCAGTTTACATAGACACACCCACCATGCCTAGCCTGAGCTCACAGCAGCCCACATGGCCACTTCGGCTGATGTGGGAACCCCAGTTTCTATGTTATTGGGGCAGGAATGATAAAGTGATGTTACCCTGATTATGTGAATGAAGGACTAGGGACATGCACTTGGCCCTTGTTATGATGGAGGGACTCGCCATCATCTAGGTAGCACTCACTGGGCAAGGGACAGGCATTTCAGAACACACTGAGATGGAGAGAGGCAATGGGCAGGTCCTTATACATTTTGGTGAGGGCTTTGTCTAAGAGCCCTACGGGCCTACTGCCCCTTGTGGAATGTTAGAGCTAATTTTTGATTCTATTAGGAGTCTAGATTCAGACTGCTAAGCTGAATTCACTTTGGGTCTGCTGGTGTACCTATGCTAAGCCACCCCCACCCCATTAAAAGCTGACATCACTTGAGAGCTGAAATCACTGAGCTCTGTGTTAAGTAGTGGGGGCCCTAAAGGCATGTCGGTGGCATCAAGCAGTTTGTGTGGCTAGCAGAGTGAAGCAGTGGACTCAGCCGAGCAGTTCCTGGGTGCAGTTTGTGCGACTGGCAGTGGACTCAGCTGAGCAGTTCCTGGGTGCAGTTCATGCGACTGGCAGAGTGGCTGGCGCAGTACAGCAGTTCAGGTGTCAGCTGGCAGGGTGGCCAGCGGAGCAGTTTGTGCTGCTGGCAGAGTGACTGGTGCCGCAGAGCAGTTTGAGTGTAGGCTAGCAGGACGGCTAGTGGATCGACTGGCAGAGTAGTTCGTGGGATGTCCGGCAGAGCAGAGTGGCTTACGGTGAGGGCTGCAGCAGAACCCCATGGAGAGGAGGCGCAGTCGGCCTCGGACCATGTAAGGTGCCCCTTGCCCCACCCTCTATTTCCACCAAGGCTGGGAGGTAAGACTCTTCAGGTTGACTTTTGAACTCTGCACTGGCCAGGAACAGAGACTCTTGGGCTGTTGGACTTTTGGGACTATTGGGTGATTTTTGGAGTTGTGGGACTCAAGAGCCAAAGGGAAGGACCCAGCCTATTTGCTGGAGGCGGGGGCTTCTGGGTCATGGTTTGTTTTATCAATCCTGTTTGTGGTGTTTCCCCAATCTAATGCCACATTGTTTCTCTCTGTTATTAAAAGGCTTTTGGTACACTCAGACTCTGTGCTTGCGAGAGGGGAAGTATTGTCTCTTACAGATGCCCAGAGGGGTGGTATATGGTTGTCCCAGATCACTGGGTGGAGGCTCGAGCCGGTTTTGTATTGTGCTATTGGAATGGAACCCCTGGATGCTGAACCCGGCCCTTGTTGCTGCCAACTCTGATGGGCAGAAGGGTTATATTAATAGTGAGTGATTGATTTAGACTGTAAAGCTTTGCAAAGTTAAATTAGCAAGACTCTAATGGTCTGTGAATTACCTCAAAGTATTGTTTTACTATAGTATATGGGGCTGGTAGCACCACTATAATATAGGTCACCTGAAACTTCCCATTATAAGACCCTGTTTTAAGTTGCTTCAAACTTTGCCACACTTTAATTGTTTGGATTGACATTTTCCATACTGGATGTCTGCCTCAGGCTGATCTTTACATTTCAGCCAGAACAGTTAAGCCATTTCTGACAATAAGGCTAGGGGAAAATACACTATTTTTGCCATTTTAAAATATTCTGACAACCTCTTCTTTGAGAAGCTCTAACACACTCTTCCACTAGAAGGAGGACTTGAAAGTTGGGGACTTTATGTCAAGAATGTGTTTTTGCTGTTTCTGTGAAAATTAATCCTAATTTGACCAAATTATAAACCTTTGAAAAATCTGTTTGGACATTCTAAACCAAGGTTTCCAGTGCTTGATAACTAAAATCTCAGGACTCTATCCTCATTCAGCATGCTTCAGCCCCTCAGAGCTCCTAGTGCTGACTAGACTACACATGTGCCATGCTCACAGAGCAACTGTGAATGATCTACCCCTTCATAGATCCTAGTCCATAAATCCACAAAGCAATTAAGCAGGTTTCAGCACAGGGCTGGATTAGATGAGGAGCTGGAGGCAGAGAGGGACTGGCTGGACAATGAGATTGGTGCTGGGAGCTAGTAGTGGGAATGGGACATGTGGAGACAGATCTAACAATGAACTAAGGTGTGTGTGAAGAACTGGGACTGCCTGGGAAAATGAATTGGGACTAGGCGAGGGGAGGAGGGAGATTAAGACAAGGAACTGGATAAAGGGGTGTTGGAGAAAGACTGATATTGGATGAGGAGTTTGGGGAGGGAGGTGGAATCAGTTGGGGGCGGAAGTGGTGGGAGGATAGGAGACATGGATTAGATGAGGAGCCAGTGTGGGAACAGAGGACTGCGACTGGCTGGACTAGGAGACCGGGCTTGGTGAGGAGGAGACAATTTTTACTTTGACAATTTCCTTTAGTACAATGATTATATTCTTACATGAGCAAAAAAGATGCACATCTGTTTCCATTTATTTACACATAACTGAAGTGTTGTATTGTTAAGAAAAATGTTACATGGAACCAAAAAGGCCAGCCTGAAAAATGCCTGTGGGACACTAGTAATAGTTTTCACTGCATAGTATTTAGTTCTTTTCCTATAAGGGGGAAAATACCTAAGGATCAAAGTAATGATATAGGATCATTATGTTCCAAATGAAGCTGATTAATATATACAAACCTAAGTTACTATAGACTCAAATATGGTATATGAAACAAGGCAGATAATTACATTAACAGCACTCTCCACTTCAGATAACTTAACTGTATGACATTGCACAATACTAACTCTTTATCACATATTCAGGTATAACACAGGCCTATATCTGGTCTAGATAATATCAGTTTAAGCATGTATGCATACAAGGATAAATACCTTGAGTACAGTATTGTGAGGCAAAAATTAACTAGGGGCCAGAATATAAATGCAAATAGGCACCTAGTAGGATTTTCAAAAGCACATAGGAGCCTAACTCGCATTGATTTCATTGATTTATGAATTGTAGGAAGGGTACCTATCTCTTCTCTAAAAGGAACAGGAAAACTTGTGGCACCTTAGAGACTAACAAATTTATTTCAGCATAAGCTTTCGTCGGCTATAGCCCACTTCATCGGATGCACAGAATGGAACACATAGTAGGTAAGATATATATACACACAGAGAAAATATGTAAAGGTGGAAGTTGTCATACCAATTCTACGAGACTATTTAATTTAAATGGGTTATTATCAGTATGAGGAAAAAAAACCTTTTGTAGTGATAATCAAGATGGTCAATATCAGATAGTTGACAAGAAGGTGTGAGGATACCTAACACAGATTCAATTAGGGTAATGACCCAGCCATTTCCAGTCTCTGTTAAACAATTTTTGTCAATTCTAGCAAACTATGTCAGTCAAAGAGCCTAGTGCATATTCTGCAATATGTGTCTTTCAGTTGTTCTTGTTGAAGCTGTTCTGCTGGGTGTCTCCCCCTCCCAGGTGAGTGCCCTAACCACTAGACTAGGGACTCACACTCTGCCTTAGTAAATATTTTCAATAGCAAAGTATGAGTAAAAAGAGTCCCAAGGCCTTAGACTTCCTCACATCCAGCTGTGGCTTGTCTAACTTACAAAGGGAATTATACTGAATGATTTTTTAAAAAGACACACATCCTGCAGGACAGGTGAAATTGGAAGACTCCAGATCAGTAGTTTTGCCTACCTCCTTGGCTGTGCTTCTGAACTTTATTAAAAATACCACAGGTCTAAGGGGCTACATCCCTGCATCTTATATCAACAAATATAATGCACCTGTGTGGAAACTTTACTGTAGAATGTGGCCACTTTTTCATAAAAGGAGAAAATGCTTTTGTGTTAATGTGTAAAACAAATGAATATATTTCCAGTTCCAATCCCCTCACCTTTCTTCATTGTGAGCTCACACACCATCACAGGAATATCAGGTAAAATTAACCTCCATGCAGAGGAACAGCAGAATTTCTAGGCACTGCTCAAGTACTACTTAAGCCTATTTTAATGACTTGAGGGATTTTAGTAATGCATGCTTTGTACATGGGAAAATTTCCCCCTTCTCCTCTAACCCGCTGGTACCTAAATCTTCCCCATCATCTTTTTCTGCCAGATCAGCAATTTACTATATACAGTACCAGTATTTTATTCTTAAAGGCTAAACTTAATTAGAATTCCAAGAGACATACAATATTGTTGCTAAAGAGCTTCATTTGTCCCTAATATCATTTATTTTCTCACTGAGATCTTCATCAATAAAACTACTATCCTTTACAGTTTCATCATCAGATGTGTTGTATGTATTCAACTGCCTTGAATATTCTGCTTGTTAACTTTAAAGAGTATTCTCTATTCCCGGATGCAATGAAGCAAATTAGTTGTATTAGTTATTAATATTATTATTAGTATTAAATTAGTATTAAATTAGTTAATAAACAAATTAGTACCTGAAGATATTTTCAAATAGATACTTGAAAAACAGTAGCTGAAGTCTTGTATGATCATTAAGATATTTAGATTAATTTTGCACACTTGTATCTGTGTTTTGAAGTATAAAATAGAAAGAGGAAAGATTAAGTAGAATATTTCTGAGGTGAAATCAGGTGACCTAATTTTAAAGAATGATCAAATTTATCTTAGTTTCATCTGATTAAGAGTAAATAATAAAATTAATAAAAATGCAGAATTTCTATCAAATAAAGAACATAAAACCATTTAATTGTTAAGCTTCTTCCCTACCCCCATTTTATATACAAGCTTAAGATGTCATATTAGCTGATTATCACATGTATTATGACCTTCAATTCCTCAGTCAATATTTTAAAATATGTTATTATTTCTACAATATAAAGGAAGAGCTTATTAGAAGTTATTCCTGCACAGTAAAAGGAGAATAAACCCCAAAGACCCTTTTGTTAATTGCTTATCCTGCTATTTCATGTTCTTCTAAAGCAGTCTCAGTATTATAATTCTCATGGCCTTTTCACATTACAAGTTGCAGGCTCTTTAGAGATGATGCTGAGATTTTACTTGTAAGCTGGTTGACAATTTCTTACAGTATTTTCTTAACATAACACAATATACTAGAATAATCTGTTGTCCCTCATTTTCAGCAGTTTCCTTGGACTATACAGGGACTTGTACTAAAAATTGATTTTGCAATTGAAACAGTCAATCTTATATAAACATGTATCTTCCCAAACTTCCTGATCACTGTGCATGAAATTATGGTATAATAGATTGAAGATTTGAAAGTCTGATGTTAACAAATGCTGACGGATGACATTCTTTATATATCCTTGCATCATTTAAACGGAACTGAAAAAAGTTGCTTAATATGCAGATACTGCTACTGAGTTCTAGTGAGGTGAATACTAAGATGTATTGACTTCAGAGGTAAATATTCAATGAGTAAAGCTAAAATCAATATTTTTCTGAAAGGACAGAAGGACAGAATAGTCATCATACTCACTAAACTGAAAAATATCTATCTTTCCTAATTTGGAAAATATGTAACTGTATGTGCATATGTATAGTTCACAAATGTTTGTGTATGTATATACTGTATATACATAACCTGAAAGAGTATACATACATATATATTCTGATTTAGCAATTAGGAAATTGATAAATTAAGCATGAATCTAACAAAAGAAGTTTTAAAAAAATCAGTTAGTTTCCCTTTTCTCATTACAGCCATGGATAATAACTCAGACCTTTTTCCCATGTTTGTCTCTTGCCTAAAAAGATAGAGGATCTTTCTAGCAGGTGCTTCAAAGATACATCCTATCAAAAAGCCTTTTCCGAAGCAGCAGCTTTCACCTAAATCAAAATATAAGAAGACTAGGCTTACACTTTATGCTTCTGTGTGGCAGTCATTCTCCATATCACTTGGGAGGATGACTGCTGAGAGGGAGGACTGTAAACTTATCAAGTTCATGTCATTTACCTAATGTGCAGAGCTGACATTTAAACTCCTGGCCAGGATTCTGATACTTAGCAGTGTGCTGACCTATATTGCTAACATTTTAAAATGCTGAAAATATTCACTCTCTTAACATTGCATAGATAGCAAGGTTCATTTTAAAGCAGTACATGGGTGCAGTTCCTGGGAGCAGTGAGACTAAATACCAGGGGATGAATGATGACATCTCTGGCATCACTGATAAAGACAAAGCTTAAAGTAATAATGAGTGTGATAGAAGATCTAGTGAACATAGCTGACACAAATCCATATGATAAAAGAGCATTAGAAGGCAAAGGCATCACAGGCTAAAAATCTCTCATAAACCACCAAATAAAATATTATAAAATAAAATAAAGGAGATGTTGGAAGATATTCCATTGTTAATAGGCACAACTTGTAAAAACAAAGCAAGGTTCAAAATTTTCCTTTCTACTAATTACTCTATTTAACGGGAAGCTAAATATTAGCAACAAAGGGAGAACAGACAGTAAAATGGTGGCGGCATAATGTAATGGAGTATTAAACAAAATGATGCAAAACGTAAGATACTTTTACACGTCAATATGATTATTGCTGATTTTTTTTACAGTTCTCATTCAATGTCCAAAGCACTTACAGATAGGCAAGAATATACACACCTTGTCCTAAAGGCCTTACAATGTAAGCAGAAAGGAAAGGTGATTTAATATAGGGTAGTGGTCCCCAAACTTTATATCTCGTTCCCTCTTAACCCCGTCCACACCTCCTCCTGCAGCTCCTGGAACCAGAATAGGGAGCGGGGCTGCAGCTCCAGGAAGGGGGGGACTTGGACAGGGGTAAGGGACGTGAGGCTGAGGCGGGTGTGGGGCCAGCAGCCTGGACCCCGAGTGCAGGGCTGGGAACTGAGCAGATTGGCATTCCCTCCCTGTCCCACCCCATGGGGGCTGGCCCGGGCCCCAGATTTCCCCCCCCCCCATAAAAAGAAATTCCTTGGAGCCCTCCTACGGGGCACACCCCACAGATTGGAGAGCTCTGATATATTGGATGAGATGCCATATTAATAAATACAGTAACTTTATGACTTTTATTTACCATTAACACTATGAATTAAGATCAGTTACTTGCATTACAGAAACTGTAAGTCTTTGAGATATTTGTATATGGATTCCATTTTTGATGTGTATGGGCCCGTGCACCTTGGGATCAGATTCTTTTGACCAGCAATATCCATTGAGACTACACTGGGCCTTAGATGCCCTTATGCCCCACACTTGAGGGCATAAAGAACAGGATGGGCCCACCCATTCCTCAGTTCCTTTGCTAATACAGAATCCCAGAGGAGTAGGATTCTATAGTAGTAGTGAGGAAGTAAGTTGGGGTTATGGAATCCATTTGTACAACATATCCTGAAGAACCACAGTAGGATAAATGACCTTTCTTTCCTCTTGGAGTTATTATCCAATGGATTCCACTATTTGGAATTGTTGGTGTGATTAGAGGTGGGTATTAGGAGTCCCATTATTTTTATTTTATTATTATTTGTATTCCAATATAGCATAGGGGCCATACACTAGGACCTCATTAAGCTAGGTGCTGTACATACCAAAAGACAGTCCCTGCCTCAATAGGCTTACAATCTGAATATAAGACAAGGACAAATAGGTAGATGTACAAGTAAATAATAAAACAATATTGGTCAGCACAGAAAGTGGTGACTACATACTAGCAATCTAACAATGGTTCAAACAGTGACTGCACAAAAGAACTACCAAACAAGGCAGACAATCTAGACACTTTTATGAAAGAACAGTGTGTCTTGTCCTTTATGAAACACTATATAAGGGAGGCCCTCCAAGAGGGCATGAAACTCCCCAAACCTTCAAGTTGATATAATGGCTACTAAAAAGACAGACTTAACTGATAAGTGGGATAGGGAACTGGTTGCTAAAGACTGAGAGGGGAGAACCATCTACTCTTTTAATCCTATTTTCAAGTCCCAAGAGGGAAGGGGTTCCCAAAATGGGGAGAAAATGTGTGAATGTCCCTTAAAGAATCTAGCCACTGACGGGTGAGAAAATACAGTATGGCCCCTTGATAGGAGCGTGATGTGCAGATATTGCTGCTTACTGGAACATTATGGAACTAATGTAAAGTCTAGATTATTCTAGTGTTAGTAAATAATCCAGTATCACTGAAATAGATGTTCTCAAAGGAGAATGGCCCAATAGAAAATCTTTTCCACTTAGATTTCTATGTTGAAACTCTCCTGCTTTGGAATACAATGTTATGCACAAACAGACAAACAGCTTTTTGTTTTTTTGGTGAGTATAGAATCAGACTGTTCTTTTGTGACACTGCTGGGCAGATCAAGCAAATGAGTGGGGCTGCACTGAGAGATTCACCAGATCTGAACACCAATTGCTTGATCTATGATGGGGCTATTATCGTAATTCATCTAGCATTTTGTTTCCTCAGAACTTTTGCCATCATGCAGATCAGAGGGGAAGGCATATGTAGTCCCAATGTCAAGGGAATGAGAAAGGCATCTGATAGGGTGAATAGTGTAGAGCCCACTCTGGAGCACAACACTTGGTATTTTCTATTGTTATCTGGAGCAAATAGGTGAGGAGGGACATGGAGAGAGGCACTGAGCCAACTGAATATCTATGAAAAATGAGTAAAGAATATTAAAAACAATTATTTTTTAATCTAAGAGGCAAACTAAAACTGAAACAACTACCTATAACCATACTAACTGCAAGAGTCTCAAAAAAGCAGGTGAGCACTGAAAGAGTCCATCTGACTGTCAGCAGTAAGAAGGAACTGAGGGACAGCTGAACTCAAGCCCCTCCCCCATGTCTTCATTCGGGAGGGGTGGGTGAATATCTAGGGCACAAGTGCAGACCCAACAGAAACTGCTGGCTAATAGAGTCCAGTTGTACATACATGAAGCCCACGTGCAGCAAGAATAAAGTACATATGGATAATCACTCCAAGAAGTATGATTGCCACATACTGAAAAAAGTTATGCCAAAATGCAAGTGACAATATATTTGTTCTTGCCTTTTACATTTAAGAAAACTTTGTGTTTTCTCTTCATGGTCCAAATTCAACAAAATTAAAGTAAACCAGTTTTCACAATGTAAACCTGAAGCAAAGGCAAAGAAGTTCTGAAAGTCGAAAGCCTTTCTCAGAATTCACTGCTATTAATTTTACAGGCTTTTCCAGCCAAAAGGAGAAGAGTGTTTTGAATATAGTGCAATAAAATCAATATTTGTATAGCAGCTTTAAAAAAAATCTCATATTTTTCTTACTTTAGAATTCATAGGCCTGTTTTTAATTTTTTTCTAAATCTCCAGACCTCTTTTCTGAAAGTGTTTCTGTATTCTTACAAATATACCATTAATGATGATTGTTATTAAAAAAAGTTTTAACCACAGTTTGACTCCTATTTTAGACTCAAAACTAGCAACGTAATTATCATATTTTACATATAAAAATAGTTCTTTTCAGGGATAAAAAGTATAGAGCCACCTTGTCTTTCTCTATTTTTGTAATTAAACCTACCCTCCCCAAAATGTGAAGAATTGTTCTCTGTGTTGTATCCAAGCAGACAAACGTATTTTTTATTAGAAAGAAAGAAAGAAAGAAAGAAAGAAAGAAAGAAAGAAAGAATAACACAAGTTGTACCTGAAATTTTGAAAGACTCATAATGAATTGGACTTGTTCAGTCTCTGATTGCCTGCCAGCAGTATAACAGTCTCCAGCCTACTTCTATATTGATCTGATAGCCTATGTGGCAGTGCATGAAGGATAGCCATCTGTGTCAGGTACAGCAGCAGGTGTCATATCCATTGAACTGGCTCCTACCCTGATTACAATGAATCTGTTTTGAGCACCTGGCAACCATGACAGGCTCTTTCATCTCTGTATAAAAAACATCAACTCGAAAAATTTACTGAATATAAATGGGAAACTCACCAGAGAATGTCAGCTGATAGAGGCCAGGAGTTGAGTCCACTGCAGACATACTATGCTATTTTGGTAAAAGACTGTTTAGACTTGTAAGAAGTTCCTTATCATGAATATCAGTACTGAGTGCCCATCTCAAATATTCCCGTGAATTACTGCTAAACTTTTATAAGGTAGAATCTGAAGTCAGGTATCAGTATGAGATGATAAATCCTGTGTTTCTAATATTTTAGGAGAATGTATTTCTACATGGAGCAATTGCCCAAGCAAAACTGAGTAAGACAGCATGTCACTAGAAATGCAAATAATGAATGTCCTTTGGGGTAATTAACCATTATGTCTATATATTGAACTTCTGTAGACAGAAGGTGCATATCTAAAAAACTTAACTGAACTGTTTTGGAAAATATTTTGAGAGTCTTATCTGGATTGATCTGTAATTTTTTGGGGGGATCCGAAGAACTATCTGCTATGCAGCTGGTAATAGGTTTGTGAAATGCACCACTCAGGTGAGTATGTAAGAAAGTATCTTGACCCTTTAACTGAGACACATCCATAATGACATCATATAGATTTGATTCAAATTGTAGGATTGGTTTTGCTGTCACTTTCTCAGCAGCAATTAATTTTCCTATCAAATCTTTGTTTATTTCTTGTGAATACACAATTGTTGAAAATGATGGTTCTATAAAGATGGTTTGTGAAGGTACAATGGTTATACAATCTGAATGAATACATGGAAATTAGTGTTCACTTCTTGCAAGGACATAGATAGAACATACTTTCTGTTAGGAATTTAATTCTACTTCCTTTAGTGGGATATGAGGATGACAGTTCTGTGAATTTCACTGATGGTGTTATTTCACTAGCTGAAGAAAATGAATGCCCAGAAGTAATAGCAGTAGCTCCCATTAGTGTGAACCAGCTGGTTAATATCATTGAGTTCATCCAGAATGTGTCATAAAAAGGGGGCTGTTTGCTGTGCAAAACTTGATCTGAGAATTCATCAGAGGGTTTTATTTCAGTCATAGAACACGTTGTACATGTTTGCCTTAATTCACTTAAAGAATCAGCAGACTGTGATTTGATGTTTGTGAGTCTCTGGTCGATGGATGAAAAGGTAATAACCAGACATTCACTGGGAAGGGATGTTTGCATTTGGGCTTTATGCATAAGTAATGAGCTAAAGAAAGCTACCTGCTTTGAAATAAATGTCTTAACAGGAGAATCGAGAGCTATTGGGGAGTTCAGTAAACTCCAGTGTTCTCCTGCTGATACTGAGAAAACAGATGACTGTTCTCCAGTGCCCTCTTGAGGCAACCTAGAGAGAATTGAAGGTGCACTCATAGAAGCAGTTGTAAGCAGGCATCCATGGGAGAGTAATGAGTAACTATTTAATTCAATCTCAACTCCTAGTATGCTACTAATTACTGAACTCACGTCTGTTGCCAATAAAGGAACAGTCTGATGGCTCTCTAATGATAAAGCTTGTGAAGGGTAAACAGAAACTGTCATTAAGGAACAACTGATAAGTGGGGTCATATCATACTTATCCTGGGGAAGCAATCCTAACATTAAATCTATGGAAGTATTAATGGCCACATGTGGCAGAGATGTGATGCCACACTTTATCTGTGCTGAGACTAGAGCAGCAAAACCAAGAATTTGTGGAGAGAGAACATCTGTTGAGGAAGTTAGCGTGAATATTGTTGAAGACTCTCCAGTGGCTATTACTGCTCCTAGTCCATTGCTTTCAAAAGATATGCTGGAGTTTAAGTTAGCCACATTAGTGGTCAGAAGAATCCCATAGCTGACAATGTCTGTATTTTTCAGACCTTTAAGGATAAAAAGTAGAAAAGAATTAGAAGAAAATAAAAAATGAACAACTTTGGCCCTGGGCTGAATCTGCAGCAAATTGCACTGCCACCTACGAACCATTAATTCTCACCAAGGCATTATATAGCAGACAAATACAACTCCATAAATCATATTCTTAATAAAAGTGTAAGAGAGGTTTTAGTGACCTCAAGAGCTGAGTAAACGCAAACCCTCCCATTACTCACTCTCTGTGTGAGGGCCGGAGTCAGAACAAATGGCATTGCTGAGAAGAGAAGTATTAAATTTTCTAAATCAATATAAAAATGAATGAATTACAAATTTTTGCCACTGAGCTCGTCAGTGAATTAGTTGATATGATATGTTGGAGGACTTTCTGTTATATTTACTAATTGGGTCTCATACAATTTGCTTATCTACATCAACTAGGACTATTACCTACTGAAGAAAAACAACAATATAACTGCAACAAATCGTGAAACGATTAGCCTCCACAGAAATCAAATGTTAAATAAAACTGCATTACCTAAATAAAACAAGGACCTCTAAAATGACTTACTTCTTATAAAAGTAATCACTTTGGGGGATGCTTAAGATAGAGGAAAGCAATTATGGCATTTAATGTACAATGTCCAACATAGTGTTTACTACCATTAGTTAAACTAACATGTCACAAATTAGGGTGTGTCTACAATGCAGCAGGAGGTATAATCTCCAGCACTTACTTTGATCCATGCATAGGTGGTGGCAAGGGCTAGGTTCCTGCATACTTACCAATGGCCTTGGTCAGGATTACACTGTTATTTTTAGTGTGGCAGCTTGATTTAAGCAAGTGCATGTATATCTTTGAAGCTAAAAATTACATCTCCAGCTGCAGCTGTAAATGTACTATTAGACATATGACTGTCAAAATAGCCCTCTACCCTTACATTACTGTTCAGTTTTAGAGAACAGGTTTTCAAATTAGTGCAAGGGACTTTCATTGATCTGCAAGTGAAAAACACCGCTATCAACAGTTACAATGAATAAGAGCTTGATGATATTGTTGTAGATGTTCTTACATATAAAAACATTTCTAAGGAAAAAAAAGAATGCACTGAGTGAAGATGTGAACTAGAAAGAGAAGGCCAAGGTCCCCAGAGCAAGGCACATTATCTGCCTGCTGCTGACAAGCCATGGAAGAAGGGGAGTCTGGAATTAGGGTTAGAGAGAGCTAAACGGGATATGAGGCATACACAATTGTACACACCAACAAAGCTAAGTGAAAATCAAGTAATGATAGAGTTCAATTTTCTGCACTGGTAGGGCCAGGAAATCATTTTCTGAAAGGAAACACTAACCTTTGTGACAGAGTCAGATCAGAAGGGTATAGGAGAGTGCTGGAAGGCAGGTACATTAGTCTCAGGGTGTGCAGGTCCCTGTTCCCTGGATAGCCAAACAAAGGCTACTCCAGACCAATCAAGACACCTGGGGCCAATTAAGAACCTTCTAGAAAGGAGTAGAAACAGCTAGCCTAATTGGGACACCTGAAGCCAATCAGGGACTGGCTGAATCCAGTTAAAAACCTCCCAGTTAGTCAGGTGGGTTGTGGGTGTCAGGAGCTGTCAGAGGAAGTTGTGCTGTTGGTGAGACTGAGTGGTGGACAACACATCATCCAGAAGGAAGGAGGCCCTGAGGTAGGGGTGAAGTGGAGTTTGAAGAAGTGGGGACTGCTGTGGGGAAGTAGCCCAGGGAATTGTATTGTGTTTTGTGGATAAAAGGTCATCCATCTTAGCTGATACTATTAGGGTCCCTGGGCTGGAGCCCAGAGTAGAGGGTGGGCCTGGGCTCCCCCATTTCTGCCTCCCCTAATTAGTCTCTGAGATTGGGAGACAATAGAGACTGTGCCAGGAAGGATAGCTTCTCCTCACTGGTTTGTGATAAAAATGGCTCAGTAGGCTGTGACCTTGTCTCCAGAGAGAGAAGGGCTCTGTGGAGGGTCACAGTGAGCTGCTGAGGCTAGTAAAAATCCGCCAGGAAACGCAGGATCCACGAAGCTAATGACAGAGCTTTGTCACACCTTCCAATTATGTTTAGACAGATTAACAAAAGATGGTGAGAAAACTCACATAGAGAGAATGAAGCATAATAGAAAAAGAGTTAAGATTTGGAAAACAAAGGGAGCAGAGGAAAAGAAAACAATTTTTGTTCTATGCTGTTACCTGTTCTAAAGAACTATTAAAGAGACAAGTTTCAACATGTGGATTCCTCAGAGCTTTACTCATCCTGTTATCACCATCTTACCTTGTGATATCTGCACTGTATGAAAATCAGGAGTAGCATGTTTAGACCAAATCCCAGTAGAAACAGGCGTTGCTGGAGTAAGGTCAGTGTCTAAAACCTCAGTAGGTGGCACTCCGTCCATTTCAGTGATAGTTTTGTTGCTTTGGGGGATCGCAGGTAAACAGGTAATATTGTTTATTCCATCATTGCAAAGAAACCCAGCGGAGCAGGTCTGTATTAAGCAATCATTGTAATTAAGCTCACAGCTTCGTCCCTGAAAGAGAATTTTTAAAAAGCCATTTTTGAAGGCCATTTGCATTTTCATAGGCACATTAGATAGTGCAAATTATTGCTTTCTTTTGATTTGAAAATGCACTTTGTTTATACTAGGCTTTAAGAACTTTTCAAAATCAATTTAATCCAACAGCAAATTTTGCTCAACTAATTTCATGGAAAAATTTATATTTCTTGATTTTTAAAAAATTTTATTTTGTCTTCCTCTTAATACCAAACACAATTATTAGTAAAAATAAAGATTTATTCAATACAGAATGTATACTAGCAAATATCATAATAGTGTTGCCACCAATAATAAAGCTGCTTTTAAAATCATATTCTGTATAATGCAGCAATATCCTGAATGGTGGTTAACATACAATAATACAGAAGGTACTAAACAAAGTATTTATCTTTACACCAACTTGCATGTTTTGTTCTGATTCTATAATTACTTTATGTTCTAGTGTCTGCCAATATTTATAGCCCTTTTATGCTTTAACTTGATTTATGTAGCCTGTTGCTGCCACTTGCTCACAAAGCAGCTTGTAGCACACTGAAATTGAAGTTAGCTCTTGGGGAAGAAAGAATTGTGGTGTATGTCTAAATAGTCTCAGAATGCATTTCATGGTGACTCTCTGTTTTTATAAACAGAGTACCCAACCCTTGGGAAGTGTGAAATATCCATCAATCATATATTCAAAATTCCTAACCACAATGCAGTTACAAAGGCAAGAATGAATGCAGTTTCTGGGATAGTAATTCTGTGTGTTTGTCTATAAAATGTATAAAC
The DNA here is from genome assembly GCA_007922305.1 of Dermatemys mawii. Taxonomy (NCBI): domain Eukaryota; kingdom Metazoa; phylum Chordata; order Testudines; family Dermatemydidae; genus Dermatemys; species Dermatemys mawii. Next base: position 30,224,164 of record ML677333.1, read on the forward strand.
ACATGGGTCAATTAAATACACACTGGCGCACAAACATTAAAGCCAGCTTTGGCTTTCTTTTTTTTAGTTCAGCTAGCCTTCCCTGTTCATTAAAAAGAAACATATTTTCTAATGTTACTCAAGTACCTGGGAAAGAATGGTGAATTGGCTTTACAGGAATGGGGATTAGTTTTAGATGTGTTGTCCAATTGGATCTCACTTCTGGTGGGCATGAATTTAATGAACACGTGATTGGATTCTTTTGGCCAGCAATGTGCATTAGGGCCACACTTTCTCTCTGGATGCCCTCACCCAAGGACATAAAAGGCAGAACCTGGCTAATTGTCCTTCAGTTCCCTCAGCCAACACAGAATTCCAGAGTTCTGGGAGTCTGCAGAAGTGTGGAAGGAAGGTGGGTTGTAGGAGTCCTATGAACCGTACATCTTGGAAAACAACAGTAAGGTACATAAACATTTTTTCTTCTTTCAGTGATTTCACCTCCTGGCTTGACAGTGGGAGCTAAGGAGTTCTATTTAAACAGGGAATGCAGAACAGTTCTACCAAAGCAGACATCCAGTCTGGAAGCCTCAACTAAAGGATAGTGCTGGGTAAATATGTGGACTTATTTCCATGGAACCATCTGGCAACTTTTCTTACCGGATCCATACAGGCTGCCTCAGGTGGAGTGGACTGCAATGTTTATGCATGGATCTTATCTGGCTAACCCACAGCAGGATTTTATAGTTAAATATTCATTTACGCAGTCTTTGAGAAGTTATGGCCTGAACCTTAATCTTGTCTGCAGAGATCACGAAAAATCTAGGGGAGTTCCTGAAAGGCCATGTCCTACAAAATAATATGATAGTGCCCCCAACATATCAAAGATGTCTAGTTTAGCTTCCTCTTAATTTAAATGAACTTTGGGGAAGAAAATTGGTAGGAGAATAAATGTATTCAAATTAAAATCTGACTTGATCTTGGGCAGAAACTTGGGCGGAGGCCTAAGAGTCACCTTATCTTATGGAGTACCATGTAACATGGACCAGCCATGAAAGCCTGAATTTCACCTACTGTCAAAGCTGAAGTTATAGTTTCAAGGAAGATAGTATTCATGGATGGGTTGCATATGAACAGCTCACTGGGAGCCCACAGAGGAGGCCCATTTGGCCTATTAAGACTATATTGAGATCCCAGAGAAGTGGAGAAAATGAGCATGAGACCCTTGAAGAATGTAGTAACTGTACAGTGAGAGATACAGTATATGGCCAGAATATGATTGTAAAATGCAGAAATTGTTGCTAAATATACTCTTTATGGAGTTGAGGAGAAATCACAATTGTTTTAGGGCTAGTTAATGGAACAAAACAGAAGAAATTTGATTGTCAAAGATGTTGGGTGATTTTGAGGATGCTGAGATGGGATATACAAATTCTACACTGGGCAACAAGTGTTAAGGAGCTGTTCCAGGCTCAGCCAGTCATGCCTCACCACACCTGCAAGAGATGCACAGACTGCAGAAGAATTAAAAAGGAGCAGAACAGCTTATTTGTGGACAGGCCAGGGAAAAGAAAGGACCTTTTACCTTGCAATACTGAGGAAAAGGCTTAGGAAAAGCAGGATTTCTCCCATTACCAGCTGCCTGATTGTCCCCCTCTCTGAGGGAAAGGAGGACCTGCCTCTGATAGACCCTGAGAAGGAGACATATTTCCCTCACACATACTAACCCAATTTATTTGTGTTAATTCCCTATGTTTTGTTCATTGACTACCCCTGAGAGGGAGAGACTTGGTACTGACCTGACCAGAGAGCCCAGGCACATGAGGAGGCAGCTGCCACCCCAAGAGGGAGAGAGCTACCTTCCCAAGCCCACGTGGTGGGCTGATCCCCTTCACACACTCCTGTTACAGACTGCAAACTTTGAACAATACCAGGATGACAGGAAGTGGCCTAGGGATTGAGATCTTCAGGTGCTCCTACGTGTCAGACCCTTTTGTTGCTCTCGCAGGGTCAAGGTCAGAGCCCAGTGGATTGAAGGTCATAGCTCCCCTACCAACTCCACACCCTTATGTCCAAGGGTTGCAGCCCCCCAACTTCTTGGCAACTCTCCTCATGAACAAAGACCATCACAGATGCCCAAATAGAAAACTTTTCCCCACTTTGCTATGTAAATCAGTCTAGCAGAGGTGGGTTTTTTGAACTGTGTCTTGTTTATTTGGTTTGCTGTGAACCAAAATGTTTTGAACTTTAGCTGAATGGCTCCTTTCTGTGGCAGTTAATCATTTGGCATGCTGGCTCCCAGATGTAATGGTGCTGATTTGGGTGCAGGATCTGTCTGTGATTCTGTGAGGCTGTCATGCATTATAGGTAACGTGACTGGGGATTGTCATGTTACTGAAATTATCTGGGACCATACAGATCATTGGTGCAACCAAGGTCCTGTACTGTCTGTCTTTCCAAATATTGTGCTAGGCTGTTGGGGACATTTTCGGAAGCCTTGGTGTTAGCTGGGCTTACCATGCTTGATGGCCCATTAAGGACTATCAGCTACACAATGAACTTTGTAGAAGCCCGTCCATGCTTGAGCTTCCCCAAGAATGTGGCCTGGCTGGTCAGGTAACTGGACCGCATGGCTCTGAAACCCCAGCTGGACTCTGGGTAGCAAGAAGGAGGCGGTCTCCACCCAGAAGAGGAAGTCCATATAAACCTGGGACAGGGACCTCCACTTGGTCTTCAGTCTGCCACTTTTACCCTGGAGGAAGTTTGGCCAAAGGATTGCTGACCCAGCCCTGGAGGAGCTGTATTCCAGAGACTTTGATTTGAACCTGCAGTTTATTCTACAACTGATGCAAGGGATTTGCCATTACTGCATGTATTTGATTTTCTTTAACCATTTCTAACCCTCACCTAGATCTTTTTCCTTGTATAATAAACCTTTAGATTTTAGATTCTAAAGGATTGGCAACAGCGTGATTTGTGGGTAAGATCTGATTTGTATATTGACCTGGGTCTGGGGCTTGATTCTTTGGAATTGGGGAGAACCGTTTTCTCTATTTGGGGTATTAGTTTTCATAACCATTTGTCCCCAGGACAGGTGGCTGCTGGTGGTGATACTGGGAAGCTGGAGAGTCTAAGGGAATTGCTTGTGTGACTTGTGGCTAGCCAGTGGGAAAAAACCAAAGTCTTTTCTGTTCGGCTGGTTTGGTTTGCCTTTAGGGCAGAGAAACCCCGGTCTTGGACTCTAGTTGCCATTTTGGAAGCAATTTGTCCTGATCTGACACACTCAGTGGGTCACACCAGGAACAGCACTGTCACAGGGATGCATTGACAGGTTGGTCAGATTCAAGTACAAGAATTGCTTTGCCCATGCTAAGGCTAACACGATCACCAAACTGCTGTATGATCTCAGTTCCCTTAGAATGTTAATTACCAACAGGACTGACCAGTAGATGTGCATCAATCCCATTGTGCAAAAGGTATTGAGGAAGGTATCTGATTTTCTAGAGAACTCTGAATGCATGGCAGATACAGAGCACAATCTGATTAAGTAGACAGAAAATGAAAAAAAACAAACAGTCTCTTAAAAGAGTGGAGATAACCTTAGTCCGCATCCCCCATCCACTGAGCTGGCATATGGCTGTGATATTGTCTGTCAGCTCTCGGATTGTGGAAACCTAGACTGTGGGAAGTATGCTTTGCATGCCTGGCAGAAGGCTTTAAAATCCACAGTATTTAGGTGAAGATAGGCTTCTTGTGGTGAACACATGCCCTGAATCTGCAGGCACTTTAAATGAGTTCCCATTCCTGAGTGGAAGTATCTGTCACTAGAATCTGGGCAGAAGTGAGGAGAAGGGTATTACCTTGAAAGCAAGAAGGCAGACATCCACCAGTTTAACAAGGAGAGAACTTCCAGTAGGACTGCAGGTCCATGAGATGTTTGTTTAGCAGATACACTGATTTTAACCACTCTTGCCTGGAGCATAGAGAAAGTCTGGCAAACTGTGTTATGTAGGTACAGGAAGCCATAAAATCAAGAAGTCTGAGGCATGCTGTAACTAATATCTTTGAATAAGCCTTTAGATAATTGACAAGGGCCACTATAGTTTGGAACCTTTCTTGTGGGAGACAAGCATTCACTGACCTCAGTTCTACTATGGCTCCTGTGGACTTTGTAATTTGAGTTCAAGTGAAGGTGGATTTTTCCATTTTTATTTTGAAGTCCAAAATAGAAAAGTGTCTTTGGATTACATGGATCAAGCTATGCATATTCTGGGGAGATTTATTGCAGATGAGTAGATGGTTGAGATAGGGGTTGACATGAATACTTTGTCATCTCAACTAAGCCACTACCATGGACACACATTTGGTGAAAACCTTCAGTATTGTAGAAAGATGAAAGGGCATGATCCTGTATTGGTAGTGAGTCTTCCTTACCCTGAATCTGAGGCATTTCCTCTGAGCTGGGTTTAATGAGAGTTATCTTGAAGGTTGAGAGAAACAAATCAGTCTTGAGGCGCTAACAAGGGGATTATAGAGGTTAGAATCACCAACCTGAACTTTAAATGATGGATGAGCTTGTTGAGATACTGAAGGTAGAAATCCTTGCCCCAGAACACTAGGAGCATTTCCTCCACTGCTTTAAGTTGTGGCAGGGATGCCATGTCCTGTTTCAACAGTGTCTTGTGACAAAGGTCCCTGAAAAGGGATGGAAAAAAAAAAAGATGTCGGTGATAGGTAAGTCCTAGAATTCTATTCAATACCTTTTGCTGACAAACTCTAAGACCCACTGGTCCTTGGTGATGCCTTCCCAAACCTTGCAGAAAGGTGCAAAGTGGTTGTCAAAAACGGATTTGTGTGAGAAAAGGTATAGATCTTTAGCAGGTTCTGCCAGGCTCTTGATTATGGAATCAAAGTTGCTCTCAAGAGAAAGATGTGGAGTTCAAAGCAGCTGAGGAAGTTGAACAGGGTTGCTTGCATTGTGATCTCTGGTTCTTCCTTAGTGTTTTGCATGTTCTCTATAGTTTATAGTAGACTGGGATACGGGGTCTTTGCTTGCAGAGCCTTTGGTGTCTGGTTTGCTTTCTCTTTGGGGATGGGGTGTACAAATCTAGAAAGCCCAAGAGCCTTTTAACAAATTGAAGACTTTGTCAGCCTCTGAGTTTAAGAAGTCACAGCCCTCAAAGACAAGATCCTCTATAACTGTTTGAGTCTAATTAGGTATCCTTGATGACTGGCAGAGACTCTTTCCATCACCATAGATATAGCCATAGTGCATGCAGCAGAATCAATCACATTGAAAGCAGCACTCGATGAGGCATGACCATGGCACCAGATGCAAATGAAAATACTCAGATCTCTTGGGAGGGACTTAGTATGTCTGTCTGCTTCTTTGAATGTTGTTGATATCAATGTTGGAGTCTGCCACAATTCCTTTGCAGGCTGCAACAATCCCTCATTAATAAGCATGGCAAGTCTACCAGGAATGAAAAAGAACAGAATGTCTAGCTGATTTTGTGACTTCTCTTGCTCTAGCTCCAGCTCCATCAAATCTTGGAATGCCTTACTATCATCCATTGGACAGGGCATGGAGGGATTCACTGCCTCAGCAGGGGCCGATGATAACATTGCTGCTGTAATCAATTGTTCCTCTGCATATGTTTGTTGAGTCTCATTGCTCTCCTCATATGTATTTAGGATATCTGAATGCACCAACTGATTTGGATTGGGAAGGTCTATATAATCTCCTAGTAGAAGGAGATCTAACATTATAATATGATGGCAGTGAAACCTGGCTTGTGAGAATTGGGATGCATACCCCGGGGTGCCAAGTAGGACCATAAGTGTTGACAAAATGAATATGGGACTGATGGACACAGAGGAGGATACCAGTGAGGCCTGTTCTCTGTGAGACTATGCCTTTTCCTGCTCAGTGAACATTTTCTTGAGTTCCTACCTAATTCCCAGAGTGATAACCACAGAGAAGAAGAGTAAGCAGAGGATGATTCCCTTCTTAATAAATAAGGAGAAATGAAAAAGAGTACTACTTCTTCAGCAGTGGGGCTACCCGGCCTTGTATGGTAGGGTGTTCCTGTATTTCTTCTATGCAGGAAGGGAAGTGAGTTGGTACAAATGCCATAGTTCCTGCTTTATAAGTATGATGTTAAAAATGGTACCAAGAAGTTCAGGATGGAGATGCTGAGTACCAGAATGTTAGATACCCAGAGTCTTGGATACCAGACAGTCAGTGCGGGAGGAAAATATGGTTCCAGATTTCACCAGTACTACAGACATGAATTTCACTTTGGTTCCCATGTACCAGAGGGACCCATCTTAGGTCATTGCTATGCTTTGATTGCGGAACCTGAGACAAGTCTAACACCTGATGACTTTTGAGTCCCCCTTTCATAGACACTGGAGGAGAAGGGAAGGAGATCTATGTATTAGCTCTGAAGGAAGACTTAGCTGCTCTGTTTGTCTCAGAAACTGACATCTTTCAGTGAGCCTGAGAGCTCTAAGATGAGCCACAGTTCACAGGAGTACTCAGGGATGAAGCTTGTTCAAGCCTGTTTGAGCCTGAGTATCTGAGGAGGCTTTTATCAGGGTTCCCTCCCCACTCTGAACTCTAGGGTACAGATGTGGGGAGCCGCATGAAAGACCCCCTAAGCTTAGTTTTATCAGCTTAGGTTAAAAACTTCCCCCAGGTACAAATTCCTTGTCCTGAAAAAGTATTGCTGCCACCACTAAGTGATTAGACAAAGAACCAGGAAAGGACCACTTGGAGTTCCTATTCCCCCTAGATATCCTCCCAAGCCATACACTCCCTTTACGGGAAAGGTTTGAGAATAAAACCCTCACCAATTGTACAGGTGAGCCAGATCCAACCCCCCTGGATCTTTAAAATAATGGAAAAATCAGTCAGATTCTTAAAAGAAGAATTTTATTTAAAGAAAATGTAAGAATCACCACCTCTGTAAAATCAGGATGATAGGTAACCTTACAGAGTAACAAAAAATATAAAGAGCACAAAGGAAACCCCTTTAGTCTTAGTTTCAAAGTTACAAACAAACAATGATAAACCTCCTTTTAGCAAAGGGAAAATTCACTAGCTAATAAAACAAAGATAAACTGACACACCCCTTGCCTGGCTATACTTACAATTTCTGTAATATTGAGACTTATAAGATAGTTTACAGAAGAAGAAGTTGCTGACCTGATGGTTCTCTGCTTTCCCCGAGAATACATACACCAAGAGCACAAAAGCAAAGCCTTCCCCCTCCCCAGATTTGAAAGTATCTTCTGTCCCCATTGGTCCTTTTGGTCAGGTGCCAAGCAGATTATCTGAGCTTCTTAACTCCTTACAGGTGAGGAGGAATTTTAGGCTACCCTTATGGTTATGACAACTTTAATAAGCACTCCAGTAGGAATATTTTAAGGCTAGCTTTTCTTGCCTTCAGAGTTCTTTTGGAAAAGGAACGAAAAAGGCACAAATATTGTTCGCTGTTCAGCAGAATAGCCCCATCACAAATTTTTAACCCTGGTGAATTTGTATCAGCCATAGGGCTAGATCCTGATGCCAGGAAAGCCTCTCCCAGTAACAAGTCTTTTTTTAAGCCAAAAAGAATAAAAATAATCAGAAAAATTGACAACTATATTACTCTATCTATCTATCTATCTATCTATCTGTCTATGGGATTTGGGTCATCCAGTGTGCAACAGAAGTGGACACTGCCAAACATTCTGTCTCATACCTACAGAACTGTGGGATGCTTGGACTGTTCTGATTTTTTCAGAGGGTTGTGAGGGCATTCAGAATCCAGGCATGGCACCAATAGACACTGCTGGCCAAAAGTTTCTGAATTTGCATACCTGGGGTGCATGCTCACCAGAAGTGGGATCTAGGTGGACAATTACCAGAAGATGAATAGGAGTGTTTGGACTTTATGAAACTGAATTTCAACTCCAATTAAAACCTGATGGAATTAAAGGAATATCAGAAAATAAACTAAAGAAAAAATAGAGTTAAGACTAACTTTAAAGCTATATTGAGAATTTCTCATCACAAAGATAAAAACAATATAACCATGAAGGTTAAGAAGTTTTACACCCTGCAGCATATGCATTAGCAGACTGCATATTCATGAACTGCAGATGCTAGTAAAACCATCCCATAGAAGTACTGAGACAATGAAAAGCTGACAGCAGCTACTTGAATCCAGACAAGTCCCTGAGAGAGGTGTGTCTTTCACCTTCTGAGAAACTATGGAAAGAGTATGAATCTCTCTAAATTGAGATCTGAACTAAGTAGTCTTATCTCAACAGTCTTGTTTTGTATCAGCCTATTCATTTCACCTTTTTTCAAGCAAGCAAACTGCAACAAAGTAACTAAAAGGAAAGAAGCTGCAACACAGCAAGGTCCAGTCTAGCAACGCATCATCAGGATGATTGCATCACCAAGACTTCAACAAAATTGGTGAGATGGTGATTGCAAAAACACTACTAAAGGATTAAATTTAAATTATTCTTGTAAAAAATTATGGCATGTTGAAATGCCATTATAATTTAAGATACTAATGTCTCCTATTAAACTCCTGGAGAGGAGACGTAAGCTAATCTTGATAAACAGAAAGAAGAAGTGGGATGTAATTTAAATTTAATATTAGTAGTATTCACTAATTTGCCTGCCTCAAGACCACTCCTTACAATGATGTGGTTGTGTAAGAATTTTTATTATTTCATCTGAGTAATTCTTGAATGGCTCCTTCTAAGTAACCAAGTTAACTAAGTTCCATGACCTGAAAAAAAAAAAAAATAAGATCACTTACCTCTGCTTATTTATAAAATGATTTTAAGTTACCCATGATTCCTAAACAGGAATAGTCAACCCTTAAAGGAAATTACCTTGCTCATCTATAAACTGTTTTAATTATCTATGAAAGTCTAAGACTAATGATATGGGAAATAATATGCTTTGTTCTTAATTTATGTATCTCTTTTGAAAGCTCTCCATAGAGAGATGTAAAGAACAAACTGGACTGAGAGAACCATTACTAACTGCTTATTTTTGTTTTTGTTTCATCTCCTATTTCCTTTTTTGATAATAAATAACTGTATTTTGCTTTTCTTTGATCATGATAGGAAACTCATATGACAAAAATAAAATAGGTCTGATCCCTGAATTAGCAGTTTGAGATACAATTATTAAAATTGGACCTATTTCTTTTAGTAGCCTTGGATGCCAATTATCCAGTCCTTCTGATTGACAAATGTTTAACTGTAATAGCTGCTGTTTAACATGCTCTCTAATTACTGAAGGAATAGCAGGTATTTCCTAATAACTGTAAGATATGAATACATCATCCTGCTTTTCCAGTTACAGAACAGAAATATTTATTGACTACTTCTGGTTTTTCCCACTGTATCTTGCTTGATGATGTTACTGGACCTATACTAATTAATTTAGGATTTAACTTGTTTTCCATAAGGGCTGTCTGTCACCTCAGGGACAAGGCCCAAATGTTAAAGAACATAACGCCATCTTATGACTCCTACGGATCTTTATGTAAACTCAGAAAAAGCTGCATTTAAAACTTTATCTTGCTTTATTTTTCTACATCAGTTTCTTTTCTACTATATTTTGGAAAATTAACATAGCCTTGGTTGTTATGACTGATGATTTGAATAGAATATTTGATGCAAGTTTTTCATTGCCAATTGTATAGTGCAATTAATAAACACCATTTAGGCTGAAAAGCAACTAAATCAGAATGTCTTAGCACAGAACAGGACACCTATCTTGTCTAAAACATCATTTGGTAAAGAGATAGTTTAATCTAAACAACAGAAGAGTAAGATCCTGAAATCAAGAGGATGTTAAGAACAAAGAAGAATCATGAGTGGGGATGTGTTATCAGAATCATAAGACTAGGTAGTAAAATGCATTATTTTGTAATCACTCTAAAATCTTCCTCCTTGAACTCTTAAGAAAAAAAATGATAGTTGAGAAATTTTCTAGAAAACCTTTATTCATTGCCAAAATGTTCAGATGGCAAGCCACTGTAGAATGCATATATGCAAATGTGTTAGGTACACGAAAAACTTCTAATGTAATTTCCTAACATCCTTGTTACATAAATACTAAAAATGCTTTATGTTCCGAAATGGAACCTAATGAGCTTCCTAAACTAACTACTAATGTGAAGAAGCTATTTCATTATAGAATATTTATATTAATGGGGAATTAATTAGCTATCTGGCAAACTCAAACAATTCCTCAGCCAAGTCAGAAACACAAAAAAAAATATTTCTTCAAAAGTTGTTACAGAAACAACTTTTAAAATAACTGTTTAAGGTTAAAACTGTCTTTAAAAATACTTAATTTTAAAAAGACTGTTTTGAGAACTAAAATCTCATAAGACCTTTTTTGCAATAAAAGTTCCATTCCTGATTAAACTGAGCACATATCTTGGAAAACAGACTGAATAAAAAGAAATAGTTAAAACTAATCTTAAAGCTTATGTGAGAGTTTTCCTGTCCCAGAAGAACAAAGAGAATTAGAAGTGTGTTGCATATTCATTAAACAGACTGCCTATTCAGAAGATGAAGATGTCACCAAAGCTAAACCCTGAAGGGATGGAGCTAATGAAAGGATGACAGTAGCCAGTTTGAATCTAAACAAGCCTGAAATATATGTTTTCCTATAATTTCATGAAAATAGAAAGAAGCATATAAAACACTGAAGTCAGCATCTCTTTCACATATACCTCCTCTGCCCTACATAGACACTCAGTACTCATTAACTTTTCCTATGTGTATAAGTAATCTGCCACAGACAGCTAAGAAGAACAAAGACTCTATCAACAGAGAAACTCAAGAAAATCAACCCAACGATGACGTCCCCAAAACATGGATTGGCGAGAGGAAATTATCTAAAACACTAGCAATGGATTAGATTTTAAATCTATTGTAGAAATGTTATTAGGATAGAGAAATGCTCTTTTAACTTTATATATTTATAGTTTGTCTTATTAATAACTGGATGGTTATATCATGTATTCCTGGACAAAAAAACATCAGGGGCTAAACACTGGTAAACAAAAAAAAAGTGAGATGTAATTAGGTTTAAAATTCATAATATTTGATAATCACATCCTTAAGGTGGCACTATTATATACAATAAACTGCACATAATTCACTTAATCTTTTAATGGCAGGGGAGCAGTTGGGTGCTGCTGCCTCCTGCAGAGAAGCCTCTGGTGCTCACAATCAAACTGCTGCAGGCCTTTCAACTGTGGGGGCCAAGGACCATGAGTTGCTGCAGAGAGAGGAAGATGCTCTGGAGAGGGACCTGAGAGGACTCCAAAGGGGACCCCATAGCACAGATGCAGAAACAGAAAAGGGGGTAGGAAACGACCCAGGGAACATGTGTAAAGATGCTCTAGGCCATGTATATGGACCATTATTTAGAAGGGCCCTAGCTTGGAACCCAGTAGGGCAGAAAGGGCCTGAGTTTCCCTCCCCAGTCCACTGACCCTTGTTATTCAGTGACATGACCACAAGTTCTAGGTTCTAGGCAAGGCAGTCACTGACTTTCACCACTGAGTGGCACAGTCCAGAGTATCATTACTAGGCAATACTGCCAGCCTTGGACTCACAACCCCCTTTGACAGTGATAAAGAACTTCTCAGTGATGAAACCAGGGATGGCAGCGTCTCCTAGTGTGTACAGTTATGCTAGTAAGGTTAGTGAAGAAGAAAGCCTAGGCTAACAGTATCTTCAAAAACTGAGAATGAGCAAACCTGACTAGACAAAGTCTTTCACAAGGCAAACAAGATCAGTACAGAATAGGAATTTGCTCTGAGTGATTGGCTGAGAACAATCGAGAACTCTGCCAGTGCCTTAAAACTTAGTTCAAAAAGGTTAAACATACAAAGATATTCCTAGCACACAGCTTTCCTTAAATCTAAGTACTGTAATAAATAGTGATTTCTGGATTCTCAAAGGAACAACTGCCCTGCATGACACCCATGCATCAGAAAATGTCTTAATGAAATTCAAAGAACAATGTTGGACGGAAAACATGTTCCTTCACTTGGATAAAGTATTTTTTTAATTTAACAAAGTGAATGCTATTTAAATTGAATAATCTGATTTCAGTTATGTGATAAAGTATATTTGTAACTGTTTGGCTGGTGTAAGTGCAAAGTATTTAAATGAAATGAGGTGAATTTTTAAAGGTTTGTGTGACTCATGTTGACTTTAATGAGTCTCTCTTAAATGAAACACAGTACAATAACTCTGAAAATTTAACCCATTATAGACAGGGTTTTTTTTTTCCTTTTGCGTATTTTGGTTATTGATAAGGGCAATTTGCAAAACAGGAAGCACTTCCCGACTGCTCCTAATAGAGAATGTGTGCATGTGCAGACACACATGATCCAACTACCTAGAGTTTCCTGTACTATTAGATCTGTAGTCCGTCAGTTTGATGATGACATTTTTATGCTCTCTCTTTTTGTGGATTCTGGAGTGACTGTGAAGTCCGAAGTGTAACGTGCATGCTCTTGAGCAAGTTGGGCAGACAAAATCATTGGTGAGTGTCTTGGTAACTATAGCAGTGGTATGACACTTTTTCTCTTGAAGCTAACAGTTGATTATTTCTGTCCTCTTCAAAAGCTTGAAAAGTTCTAGGTGTTGCATGATGCCAGGCTGATATTTTTAACGCAGACTCCTCAAGATCATCTGGTTTTATTGCACCAAAATGTATGCTAGATGCTGTCTTTGTACTGCTTTCTGGGGTGGCCTTGATTCTGATGCCCTTGTGCCAATTCTGCATAGAAAATGTTTCTGCTGAGCCTATGTTTAGACATCCTAATGATGTGTCCAAGCCAGCGTAGTTGGGTTTTTATCAGCATGGCCTCAATGCTTGTGACATTTGACTTTTGGAGAACCTCCAGATTGGTAATTTTGTCTTACCAGCAGATCCCCATAATGGCAAGCAGAGACCACGTATGGAAGGTCTCTAGCTGTTTGATATGCTGTTTGTATGATGTCCAGGTATCACCACCACAGAGGAGAAATATGAACACAGAAACATTGTAAACTTTTATTTTTGTTGAGAGGATTATGTTCTGGGATTTCAGGACTTTATAGCTTTCCTAAACTTTCTGTAATGATAAACTTTCTGTATCCTGTTCGTGATCTTTTTATCAAGAGATCGACCAGAGGAGAGTTTGCTGCTGAGACATGTAAAATTAATAACTTGCTTTAGCTGGATTCCACTAATGGATATGATAGGGGATATAGCATGGAGTGGTGAAGATGACTGATGCAACACTACAGTTTTCTCCAGGTTGACTGGGAGTCCAAACAATTTTGATGCTTCAGCAAGCGATCTACGATGTACTGGAGATCTCCCTCAGTGTGCTGTGAGGGCACAATCATCTGCAAAGAGTGCTTCTCTTATTAGTAGTTCTGTTACTATTGTTTTTGCTTTAAGCCTTATAAAATTGACTTATCTTAAATAACAATAAAAAAAATGTTCCCACCAGAGGTTGTTCCATCCGTTTTTAATAGACCCTTCACATACGACTTAGAATCATAGAGATAGACGGGACTGCAAGTGTCATCTAGTCTAACACCCTGCCAAGATATAGGATTTGTTGTGTTTAAAGCATCCAAGACAGATATGTATCCAACTTCCTTTTGGAAACCATCAGTGAGGAAGCATCCACAACCTTCCAAAGCAGTCTTTTCCATTGTCCTACTGCAAACTGATAATTTTAAGTTTATAACTTGAAAACAGGTGTAACAGTTTTTTATTAAAAAATAAAAAAAATACCTGGTTCTTTTCATCAGTGGATCTCAAAGTGCTTCATGATGTTTATTGTATTTATCCTCACAAAATGCCTGTAAGTTAGGGAAATGATGCACTGAGGCACAGAGAGGCTATGGTGTTTAAGTGACTTGCCAAAAGTCAAACAGGAAGTCTGAGGTGGAGTATGGAATTGAATCCAGGTCTCCAAAGTCCTAAGTTAGTGCCCTAATCACTGGACCATCAACATTTATCAAAAATTACCACAGAGTGGAATGCTATATCGCTATTGTTTCCAACTTTATGTAAAGAGAGATGCTACCATATCTCAGATACCACTGTGTAGCAACAGTAACTAATAGTGATACGTACAATACTTTGAAGTGATAGATGATTAAATATATATTTCAAAAAATATTAATAGAGGTTGATGATTCTGACAAATCCATTACAGTACACTTAAATTGCATTAGATCATGTTTTGTTAGTGTTGGATGAACAACTACCTAAAATAATTGAGATGCTGCAATAACAAGAGTTGCTAAAATAGTCCAGCTGTTTGGAAACTGGCATTATCTGAATGAGGATAAGGAGGAACAGAGGGCAATAAAGATGCATTTGTACACTGATAGTAGTAGATCTGTGAGGAAGTTTAAAAAATGAAAATTTAGAATCATACCACAAATCCAGGTTTGCAAAAACAGGCATAACCCAAGCTGGGTTCCTTCTGGACACAGATGCCATGTACACAGGGATTAGAGCTGCATTCATCAATATCCTTCTCACAGTTCAAGCCTACCCATCCTGTCAGGATAGAAAACAATGCTTACTCAAAAACAACAACAACAAAAACTATAACATTGACCTTAGGTCAGGTAGTCACATAAAAGTAAACACAAATAGCCCTGGCATATGTCTATGTACACAGAGAGATTTGAATATGTGAACTGACTACATGATACTGTAGGGGAACCAAGTGAAAAGTATTTATTTAGAAACAGGCAAGATTATAAAAATGACCAAGGCATATAGATTTCATTGGTTCTGGTACTTTATGAAGAAGCTAATACTCTTAGGATGCTATGGAAATAATAAATAATAATACCTACTCCTGCTGCCAGACATCTGAAAGTGTGCAGCCCGGAGGAGAAGACTTGGCCACATTCCAGCCTCACTGAACTTACTGCTGTAAGTTAACTAAACTTCCAGCTCTAGGGAAAGCTATGTCTATATTTTGGCTGGCCCCTCTACCAGTACAGGGGTCGAATATTTCGAATATTTCCTCTTGTCCCATAGCACACCTGTGCAGGAGGTTCCAGAATCAGCCCTTATTTTAGTAAAATTGAAAGAATATGAAATTTGTTGTTCCATTTTTCACATTTTATGCTGGTGCTAGCCACTCTTTGAGACAGGATACTGGACTAGATGGATCAGCATTCTAGTCTGGTATGGCAATTCCTACATAGATTCCACTTTTAGATTCATATAGTGTTGCACTGTTTAGCTTGCCAGTGCTCTGAGTAATGTCTTTTTGTTAAAGCTGTTTCTGTTAGGATTAAGAAAACCCCTAAATTATGGGCCAAATTTGGCCTGACAATGTATCTTTAAGAGGTACAATCTGAGTTCTGACTTGCTCACTCAACTGTTAGATATTGGGAGAGCTGAGGAGACAGCATACTTATTTATACATCTAAACCCAAAACAATTAAACTTATTATAGAGGGGAAAAAGAGGTTACTTACCTGTACAGCAACTGAATTTCTTTGAGATGTGTTGCTAGATAAATATTCCACAGTTGGTGAGTGAATGTCCAGTGCACATGTCACAGAATTTTCTAGTCAGAAGTATCTAACAAAGAGGTGCATGTGTCTATGTTCTTCTCATGCACTTGGCAATGGTGTAAAGAGTCAGAGCCATTCTGCCACACACAGTTCCTTTGCCACCTGGACATCAGGACTCCGAAGTAGTAGGAATGATAGATGGGTTGTGTAATATGTATACAGATTACACTTCTTGAAGAATATGAGTTACTGTACAGGCAAGTAACCATTTTTTTTTCTTCTTAGAGTGCTAGTCTATGTATATATTCCACAGCTGGTGGCTCCCAATCAGTAGTCCTCATTGAAGGCAGGTGAAATAAGCTTTGTAAACATGGACTGTAACCAGCATCATCCCTGGCTGTTTGTATCAGTGCATAGTGATTTGTGAACATGTGCATGGATGACCAGGTTGCTGCTATGCAAATATCTTGGATTGGCAGATTTGCTAAAGAGCCCTTGTAGGTAGACTGTGCCCTTGTGGATAGGGTGACCAGAATTTATAGGGACAGTCCCAGTTTTGGGGTCTTTTTCTTATATAGGCTCCTATTGCCTCCCACCCGCTCCTGATTTTGCACCCTACTTGTGGTCTGGTTACCCTACTTGTGGAATAGACACTTACTCTGTTGCGTGGCTGCCTGCCCACTAAATATAAGGAGATTACCCATCTCATAGAGCTGGAAGGACCTTAAAAGGTCATCACATCCAGTCCCCTGCCTACACTAGCAGGACCAAGTACTGTCCCTTGACATTTTTTTGCCCCAGATTACTAAATAGCCCCCTCAAGGATTGAGCTCACAACCCTGTGTTTAGCAAGTTAATGCTCAAACCACTATGCTAACCCTTTCCACACTAGCATGTAACATGACGCCAATGCACTGAAAAATGTAGTTTGATATTATCTGACTAGACACAGCTTGTCCTTTGACTCTATCCATGTAAATCAAAAACAACTTGAGAAATTTCTGGAAGGGTCTTGTCCTGTCAAGATGGAATAACACAACTCTGCTTACATCCAGCATATGCAGCTTTGCTCTTTTCTTCCAGTGTGAGACTTGGGGAAGAGCACAGGTAGGTGGATGACCTCATTGATGTAGAATTCTGACTCTACCTTGAAAAGAAATTTGGGATGCGGTCTTATGGATGTTTTGTCCCTATAGATGACTATATAAGGTGGCTCTGCCATCAAAGCCTGTAGCTCCTGAACTTTCTATTCAGGCCACTCTCATGAAGAGATATTGCAGTGAACAAGTAGCCATAGGTTTGAAGGGAGCATCCACCAATTTTGAGAGGACCAAGTTAAAGTCCCGTGCTTGGGCTATGACCCTGACAGGTGAGTACAACCTCTCCTCATACGTCCCCCAGCCCCCTAATCATTTTCAGTTGCCCTCTGCTGGACTGTCTCCAATTTGTCCACATCACTTCTGCAGTGGAGGGACCAAAGGTGGACACAATACTCCAGCAGTGGCCTCACCATTGCTGAATAAAGGGGGATAATCACTTTCCTCAATCTTCTGGCAATGTGCCTACTAATACAGCCCAATATGCCATTGGCCTTCTTGGCAACAAGGGCATACTGTTGACTCATATCCCGCTTCTTGTTCATTGTAAACCCCAGGTCCTTTTCTAAAGAACTGCTGCTTAGCCAGTTGATCCCCAGCCTGTAATGGTGCATGTGATTCTTCCTTCCTAAGTACAGGACTCTGCACATGTCCTTGCTGAACCTCATTAGATTTCTTTTGGCCCAATCCTCCAATTTGTCTAGGTCAGTCTGGTCCCTATCCCTAGTTCTTTTCCATGAGTGGGAGAAGACTAGTCAATGAGTGGTGGGATCACTGAAGTGGCTGCCAGGTGAACCCATAGTGAATTCAGTGAGATACCAGAATCTCATCTGAAGATTTGCATTCGAAGTCTGATTTGTCTCTCTGCATTTCAGACAAGGAAACTGATTAAAGCCAGGACAGATTTTGACAGCCACCAGTCTTCCAAGGATCCAGGCATCTGGATCCCAGTGTCAGAGAGCAGCCTCTTCCCCTGATCCATGAGTAGAACCCTCTGATGCACCTAACTTCAGTGTAAGGTCCACTTCAAGAAGGACCCACAGATTTTGCAGCACTCCAAACATGCCCCTCACCAAGGCAGAAAATACATTTTGTTTGTCCGCGTCAGGATTGCCTCCCCACTCTGAACTCTAGGGTACAGATATGGGGACCCGGATGAAAAAAAGAAATAACCCCCCCCCCAAGCTTATTTTACCAGCTTGGGTTAAAATGTTTTTCCCCAGAACACAACTTCTTCTGTATCTGGACCTGGTACACTGCCACCACCAAACTAGGTCTAGGGTAGTTTGGGGACCCTTCTTTCCCTTTCCACTAACCCCCCAAACTTCTTCCTTCCCTGGGAAGCTTGAGAGAAAAAAAACCCAAACCTCGCCTGATCCTGCGAGACGTGCCCGATCCAAAACCAGGATCTTACACAATGAAAAACAAGCAGTCAGCTTCTTAAAAGAAAGATTTTAATAAAAGAAAAAAGAAAGGAATAAATCCCTTATAACTATCAATAGAACAGCATCTACCATAATCAACAAAAGGATTCAGAAACCAAACCTCTCCCCCGAGGCAATTTTCTCCCACAGTTGATATCTCTGCTGAAGCTTACAATATCAAGAAGCACCCAGCCAACACTCACCACTGAGAACCCTCCAAGTGATAAAAAAAAAGGTAAACTTACTAACTACAGTACTTGATAGAATCGTATAGTTATAGTGAAAGACATAGCTGTGTTCATCCCATAGCCGAGGTGAACAGAGAGAGACCCAGAGAGAAACTGAAACTTAAAATCCTTTGTCTCCTGAGGAATTTCTCATTGGTCAGTTGTCCACCTCTCAGGTTACCTTTAGCTTAACCCCTTACAGGTAAACACTAATTCTAGGCTACTTCACACTTATGACAGTCCGTTATTCAGTCTCCATCATCTCTTGCAACTATAGAAGTGAACATGGAGCAGAAGGACTTATATGACACCTCAGTGGATACTGCTGATTAGAATATTCTTTGACATCTGCACATTGGACATGCACACACCAACTGTAGAACATAGATAGGGACTAGCACTCAAAGAGGAACTATACAGATACTGGTTTCAGAGTGGTAGCCATGTTAGTCTGTATCAGCAAAGACAATGAGGAGTCCTTGTGTCACCTTAAAGACTAACACATTTATTTGGGCATAAGCTTTCGTGGAAAGCTTATGCGTTAGTCTCTAAGGTGCCACTAGAAATCCTCATTGTTTATACAGATACTGCACTCACTCAAATGTCTGATGCGTATATTATTCCTTCTATTTTAATTCCTAACATTTTTTAAAAAGACTTAGATTAACTAGTCTTACCTACTGCCAAACACATATAATTTCACTCAGTATCAGAGGGGTAGCCTTGTTAGTGTGGATCTGCAAAAGCGACAGAGTCTTGTAGCACCTTATAGACTAACAAATGTTTAGGAGCATAAGCTTTCATGGGTGAAGGCCCACTGTGTCAGATGAATTTCACCTAGTGATTCCTGTTTGAAGTCCATTACTTCTGTTTGAGCTATTGTGTATCTCAGGGATAGCTTTCCAAAAGATATTGTATATCTCAGGGATACACCAGGGACAGGCAACCTTGGCACGCGGCCCCCCAGGGTAAGCACCCTTGGTGGGCCTGGCCGGTTTGTTTACCTGCCGCATCCGCAGGTTTGGTTGATCGCAGTTCCCATTGACTGCTGTTTGCCACTCCAGTCTACTGGATGTGGGAAGTGGTGGCCAGCAAACAATGGTCAGTGGGAGCCGCGATCGGCCGAACCTGCGGACGTGGCAAATAAACAAAATGGCCAGGCCCGCCAAGGGTGCTTACCTTGGGGGGCTGCATGCCAAAGTTGTTGATCCTTTGTGTATCTTTTAGAAAGATATCCAGTCTTTATTTAAAGACGTCAGGTGGTAAAGAATGCATTACATCCCAAGGTACATTAAGACCCAATTGTCTATTGGAACAATCAGCAAAAGATGGTAGAATGCATTATTTGTAGATGCTACCTTTTGAATAAGATGTTATATGGTATTTGTCATAGTCATTAACAGCATATCTGAAGTGAATGATCTTCACCTAAAAAATGCCATGAAAGATCAAAACCAGGTGCCTGAGCTGTTGGATCTGTCACAAGACAGGCATTGCTTATGTTTGAAGCTTGTTCTTGACACCTAATATGCCACCTCAAGGTAATATCAAGGTTCCTTAGGAGAACTGTCCAAACAGGATGCCTTGAATTGAGACAGTGGCTCAGTGGATTAAACATATCTTTAAACATGGGTAGATGTGGCATGCCTGAGACTGTAAGGAGAAGATTCTTCAAGGTGACTTCTTGTCTGATATCAGGAGGGGCAATGTTGGATGATATCAGCAGTCAGGCCTGGTTGGTTGGTCTCATGATACCTGTTATACACAAACTTTCATACAGAAGAGCATCTACTCGTCCTGTGTAAAAAGAGCTGACCCACATTGGGAAGCAATATTTTTCTTCAGAATAGCACCAAGAAAGCCCAGAATTTCTTAGTGTCTGCACACTGGTTCCACAGGCAGAATCAGCTAGTTTGCTGATCAAGTAGCTTTTTGTCCTTATTTTCAGTGAGCTCTTGGTAAGACGTTCCTTGAAAATCAAGGCATAATTCAATGTACCATCTAAGTACACAGGTTTTGGGTCATGCTCCAGACTGTGTCCATTCAGGAAGATGTTAAGATGTTTGTTGTCCTTCGTGTGTTATAGAGAGAAGCAGCTGGAAACTGTCTTTTGGTCCTATATTTACATCTCCATCTTTTACAATATTGTGTGATCTCTTTCATGTCAGCAGTTAGAACTTCTTCTAGGTAACCAAAATCCTTACCTTGTACTGCCAAAGAGATGTCATCTGTGTAAAAAAAAAATGCCCATCAGTGGTACAGGGAAGGTCATCTGTGAAAAGGTTGAAAAGTGTTGGTGCTAGAACTAAGCTCTGAGACAGACCATTGTTCGGGGATTTCCAAGAGTTGGGTTTTTTGTTTGTTCATTTGTTTACCGACAAAAAAACTTGGAACTAGTGGCCTCTCAGCAACAGTTCCAAAGCCATGACAACTCACTTTGATAGGTTCAACGACAGTTTATACAGTAGGCCTATAAACATGAATATGTCATATGTTGCAGTAAGATTTAGGAATACTGGTTTGGAAGCCATTCTCAATGTAGATAGTGAATGCCAGTACTTGCTCATGGGTACAGTGGCATGGTCTGAAACCCGACTGAGCTACATGCAGGTTATCATCTGCAGTGGAAGCAATCCTTTGCAAGATAAACCTTTCAAATGATTTGTATATGCAGCTTACCAAAGAGATGTGGTGGTAACTAGTTGTATGTTTGGTGGTCTCTCAGGGATTTTGGTGAGGAAATTTTGCCAAGGAACTTTTGCCCTGCGCCACACTATGCCAAATATTAGGTATTTTACTCTCCTGAATGACTCTAGATAAAAAAATCGCTAGCCATTTTCTGTTATTTTTTCAGGTTCTTCAAGAATTTGGCAGAGATGGTATTAAGTGCACTTTTTTTCAGTAGTTTGATTATTCTTTGTATTTCATCTTCAGTGAAAGACTGGAAGTCTTCAGTTTCCCAATTTCTTCTTCACCTCGACTTAAAACCTTTTGTCCTTTATCTGCCTTTGCAACATTTACCAGATGTGTAGTGATACTGTTTGGAGAAACTGGGTAATGGCACTTTACTGGAGACTTCTGAACAACAGCATGTTTTCTAATTAGTGCTCTGGCTTTGTGACTGTATCTTGACATGTTTAGTTCTGTGGTAAGCCTGTTCCCATCTTCCTCTTCTAGTGTATTCCAGCTGTCTAAAAGATGTCTGACCATGTCTGGATAGTCACTTTCTTCATATTGATTGAGATGTTCGCAAACTCCTCATATGAGCAGAAAATGTAGATCTTATAACAACTTCTTGGAACTGACATGGTGGCAGATTTGTGAATGGCTTTTACGAACCGCATTTAAGCTTCTTCAGTAGAGGTACCTACACTGGGAACAAATATTTGTTAATAGGCTCTTCAATGTAGTAGACTAATAAGAAGGTTCAGTGGTTGGAAGTTGAAGCTAGGCATATCCAGACTGGAAATAAAGTGTATGTTTTTAATTAGTGAGGGTAAATAACCATTGGAAAAATTACCAAAGGGTTGTGGTAGATTCACAATCATTGGCAGTTTTAAAATCATGATTAGATTTTTTAAAAAAATGTGCTCTAGTTCAAAGAGGATTATTTCTGGGAAGTTCTATGGCTTGTGATATAGAGGGACACTGGACCCTTCTCTCCTTAGAATCTATGAAAACCTGTAGATCTAGGTTTAGCCAGTGTTTCAAACTGTCTTCATAAAAGAATGAATTTTAATTTGAAGCCCTTTTTAACATGTTAATTAGAGTAAATTCTATCCTTAGCCTTCATTCAGTTTTTTCAAGTGCACCTGGCAATGCATGGACTAACAAAAGGGGATGTTTCTTATAATGATGTTGTCTTTACATACATCAGATCAAAGGCGTAGATTAACTTTTGAACTGTACATTTTAACCCAGGATACAAACAAAAACAATTTCTTCATCTAACAACAACTGAATTTAAAATGTTCTGCTTGAGAATGATTTGTCAGTAATTACCATGTTGACATTTGCAAGTGTATCCATTGATATGATCTTCACAGGTTGAACCATGTAGACAAGGTGATGAACCGCACTCATTAATTTCTATTTCACAAAACTGACCAGAAAATCCAGCGTGGCACCTGAAACAAACAACATTCCATAGTAATATATTACGCATGTCCCATATGTAATATATTCCCTGTGGAGATAATTCATGTAATGTATTGATATTTACACTGGCAGGTCACAAGTGGACATATGTAATTTTTATTTTGACTAGTTTCTGTTGTACCTCAAGGTTTCACCATTAAATCAGTAGTGATCTTCTTGTGGTTTCATGATATGTCAACATCTCTTCAAATTCTTATCTAAACTCTAAAAGTTAGTTCAAAAGTAAACCTAATGGGCTCTGCTTGCAGTTTATTGGTTCTAAAAAGGTGGGTAAACAAATACTTGAAAGATATCCTTCTACAAAATTATGGGGTTTTTAGACAAGTAACTACAGTCTAGGTGTAGAAAATTATCTAGGTTCAATGTATCAGCACTAGAGATAACTAGAGTATAAAGACTAAGGACTAGTAAACATGATTTGATTGTTGTTGTCAGGTGTATCTAATAATAGCTTTGCCTCAAAGAAAACTTTCCAGTATGTTTCAGTAGGTTTTCTGGATTTGACCTTCTTTTTTATTAATCAAACCTGACTGTGCAATCATTTGCCAACACCAAGACAGTTCCCAATAATTTCAACAACAGCTTGTAAAACATGGATTCTCAGCTACTCATGCTATTTGGCTGTGGTCCACTGTACTCTGCTGAAGACATATTTGGACAGATAGTTTTCCAAAGCAGTCTCTTAAGAGGGTGTGAAAACTTCCTTTTTCAGTTTGCAAGATTTCACCAAGCCAGTACCACACATGAATTCCTGGATCACAATACCAGTCTTACCATGGAGTCACAGACAGTCCCCTTAGATGCTCCAGTCTATCTTGCTGCCCAGACAAACTGGACTTAGTGGTAAGTGGTCACTTATACCAAAGATCACGTCACATTTAGGTTGCTTCCAGTCCCAAGTGACCAGTCACTTACCCCAGATCAACTGGTATTCTAGATCTTACATCAAAGACAATGCTGGCAGCCAATTCTATAGTACATTATTTAAAGGTTTATTAGCTAAGGAAAGGAAGTGAGTTATTAAAAGGTTAAAACAGGTAAAATATATGTGCAGGTGAGTCACAGTCTATAATTCAGAATGGTAGCAGAGATGTAGTAATCTGACAGTTTCCCAAAATTCTCTCAGGGCTACCCAGAATAACTCTGGGGATTCAATTCAATTAGTCTGTCCTTATTCAATTATTCTGCCCTGTTAGAATCCAAACAGTACAGAGATGAGGATCTTTCCTTCAGTCCATTCCTGTAGCTTCTTCTGACAGAAAATAAGCTGACAGTGTCTCTACTCATGTGGGCTTTTCCTTTGCTGACAAAGAGTGAGGAATGCATTTACAGTCTTTGACCTCCAAACATCACACACAATCACCACTTGTTTAGAAATTTGCGCTTATCTGTTAAAGTTCTTCATTTACATTCTACAAGGCTTCTTTCTTCTTTGATGCTTTATTTATTTATAGAAGTAAACACTTGTAAATGTTTACTTTTATATTATCACAGGATATGCATAAGTGACAATAGCACATGTAACATCCCATTAGTTTTCATGAAGTTTAAACACCAAACCAAATACGCTTATATATTTAATATTAATTAATTAATACAATTAATTAGTATAGATAGCATTGACCTATACTAATACACAAGTGAATTGATCAAATGGGCTTTGGCGTGAGCTAGCACTTGGTCTACCAGCACCACAGGACCATTGTTGCCTCTCTGATATCTTGGGACCTAAATGGCTACAATAACACTGCATACTTCAGTGGGTGAACCTTGATAAGTTTCAGGTTCACATAGAAACCTGAAAGTAGGCAAGCTTCTATTTTTGTAAAGCCCTCCTGTCTAAACCATCATTGATTGGGAAGTACTGATATGTGATTTACCAGTTCTTGGATTAACAGTCTGTAAAATGAATGAATAATCACAAATGCTTAACAATAAATGAACTTTTGGACTCTTAGGACTACCAAAATCTGCTACACCATTCTCATTAAAATTAATGGTACTCAGCCTCTCTGAAAATCAAGCCACTTATTCAGGTGCCCTAATATGGTTCTGTGAACATATTTTTACAGCTGTAATGTTTATACAAGTGCCTGATGTTGGAGGAGGAAGGGGAAGAATCTTTGATAAACCTGTAAATTTTACACTTTAAAAGCACGTCAGACACATTATGATGTGGAATAAAAGTAGAAAACATATAATAAGCAAATACAATTTGGCCTAATTCACCCAACTCAGATGGAAATATATCTCTATCTATCTATCTCCATGAAAGCATTCAGATGCCCCGAAAATCAAATCCCACACAAATCAGTATGCACAGAAAACCATTTTTTTTTGAAAGGCCAAAATCCATTTGCTGTGGATGTAAGTTCTTAACTTCAGTTTCTGCTAAGAAGTTTTCATATAGGCCCAGAGTCCACAGCTTGGCCTGGGCATAAGGGCCAGCTAACAGAGAACAATGTATAGCTAAGAGAAAGCTGGGGTAAACAGATACACTTGTGTATGTTTCAAGTCAGTGAGCACAGTCAGCACAATGTGATAGGGCATCATTATCACCAGTTATAGATATATGAAGCCCTGAGAAAGGCTTCAAAGTTAACTCCCTAATGCAGAGAGGAGATAGTGGTACAATACCCCTCAGATCCCAGAGTTTGGGGAAAGTCCTAATATGATTGACATGAGTAATGACACGCTCCCCTGCTAGAAATGCAAGAGTAAACTTACGAACAACTGTTATTGTTAAAGTACTAATTAATTACTGCCTTCTTGCTTTAAATCTCCTGTTGATCAACTGGGAAAGCTGCTGCCTCATTCCCCTGGACTGCAAAATTAGAATTTAACTTTAATAGATATAGTTTGGGGGTCAACAATATGTTAATTTGGGCCATGGGAGGAGCCATTATGTAATCTTTTAGACTATTGGCTTATTGGCTTATCACTGCTAGAACCCATCCAGGGGCTTGGGAAAACTCATTCCCATTGCTTCTCTCCACCCAACGAGCACCACATATAATCTATTGTAATTATTTGTTCCGCAGTGTCTCTGATGAGCAAAGTGACACTCCGCCAGTGCTGTGCCTAATAAACTGCTGTGCTTGACTCTACATGGTGTCCATTTTCATTCCTTCACTTTCTTTTGTTGTTAAATTAGACAATCATTTACTTTAAAGGCTACTTAATGCCAAAACAAAAGTCTCGTTAGACACTTTCTTATAAATGCTATAGTCACAGTGTTCAATTTACTTGTGATTAGATAGCATAACTGTATATGAATACTGTCCAATAATCATGGAGTGTGGAGTGCACTACAAAATTACTCTGGTCAGTTGCAAAACAGCTAGTTTGCTCTGAGTGTTTGCAAATCACAAGGGAGAGTGCACCTTTTTTATTAGAAGCCTTCCTGAAATCAATCATCTTGCAAGTTGGAATAAAATGCACATTTCGTGAGAGTGCTAATAAAGTTACTGCTATTGCTATTCTGTACCCCAACCACGTAGGGTGCCAGTAGTGTGCCCGATGTGCCACATTTCAGAGCACCATAGGTGTTTCAACAGCTAGGCCTTGAAGATATAAGCTCTGGTTAGTACCAACAACCACTCAGACACTTGGCAAGGGGAAATATTTTTACTAGGGCTGGCAGGAAAGGGGAAAGGTTTCTGTAGGTACAGAGGCTCAAGCAGTTACTGTTCAAAATCAGCAACAGCAGTTTTGTTTGGGTCCCTGGGACAGTCTGATTGAGAATCAGGGCTCTTCAGGCTCAATGCCTGGGGTGCCCTCTCCCAGGATGGGGTGCACGCTCCTCTTTGGTGGAGCTCTTGGGGTGGCAAAAAAGATAGAGCCATCCCTGTCCTCTCCACCTCAGTCTCTATTCAAACAAAAAAGCATTTGTAGATATTCAAGTCAGGCTCAGTCAGTCTCTCTTCTCTCTCTCTCTCTATCTCTCATTGAGCCCCTTTGCACTGGTTCCCTGCCCAGCCGCTGCTGCTCCCCAATAAGTCCCACCCAGCCTTGCACTCAGCTGTCATGACCCTTGTTAATATGAAGGAAGGGGATGTACAGTGGGGTGGGCTGATAGGAGCTTTAGTCCTCTGCTTTGTAGATCCATCACATTACTATAACCAGGCAGACGTCTATAAGAGAGAATTTTACAGAAGATATTACAAGAATTTCAGGCATTTCATAACCCATACAAGGAACTTTTTGCTAAATGAAGCAAACTGAAGCTGCATAGTTATGGTAACTATGGTGGCTATAAAATAACCAACCAAACAAAACACCCTATGGAAAGTGTATTGCTGGCCTCAGTCTGATTTCTAGGGGACAGGTATGCATTGTATCAAACATTTTCATCTCAATGGCCAGACCTGTTGTCAATATCCAGGTGAACAAGGAATGGAAC
The DNA here is from genome assembly GCA_007922305.1 of Dermatemys mawii. NCBI lineage: Eukaryota > Metazoa > Chordata > Testudines > Dermatemydidae > Dermatemys > Dermatemys mawii. The sequence goes on from ML677333.1 coordinate 30,251,039, forward strand.
AGGCATAAAGACTGAACTGTTGACTCTCTTCCAGAAGCTAGCAAGTTATTAAGAACGAACTTGGTGAAAATTACAAAATACAGGCTTGTGTCATGAAATATGTTTGTATTTTATGATCCTGAAAACTCTGTAAGATGCCTCTAAAACTCACTTATACTACCTTTCTCAGGCTTCTTCTGCATTTTTATTTTTTAAGCCTGACTGGAAAACAGAGCATACAGCTTTCTGGGGTACATTTATTTTTCAGTAGAACAGACTGTTTTAAACATCAAAGCCCAATGTTTGGCTTCTAAGTCCATATTTAAATACTGGCCTGACTTTCAAAAGTGATAAGCAGCCAACAAGTCTCAATGACCAATTACATCTTGGCTTTTTGAAATTGAAGGGACTGAAATTAGACTTCATCACTTCTGACATGTACAGAATAGCTATTCTGCACTGTAAAATGGAGGTGAAACCATTGCACACAAAGTACAGCTATCACAGATATTGTTATTGATATTAATGGGACTATTTTCAGGGCAGGATACTTTTCAACATGAGGAAGAGTATCACAATTGGATTTGTAACAAGGACTTGAACTTGGGTCTTCACATTGCAATGAATGTCCTAATCACCTAGCTGTAAGCTACTCTTGGTAGGTTTCTCCCAACCTCTCTTTTTGGAGCTCTTATACATTGTATAAATACATGAATATCCATTGGATCAGAGAGAGACTGACTCTATTGCCTGGTGGTTATGGAACTCTCTTGGGACATGAGAAACCCAGGTTTAAATCCCTGCCCTAAATCAGGCAGAGTAGGGACTTGAACCTCGAACTCCCATAGGCAGGTAAGTACTAGAATCACAAAGACAGAATCAGTCTCTCTTATTTTTTTGTGAAAAACTTCAAAAGGTCATGAATTCATCCAGGAAATAATTTGAAATCTCAAATTTTCACTAGACAGGAAAAATGTTTTCTTCTCAGATCTTCTCAAGTTATATAGTGCATATAAATAACGGCAGACCCTCCCTAGAAGGAATTCTTCAGATATCACTGCTCTACAGCCAAAATGCTTCTGAAATAAATGTAGTCAAACTTTACTAATTCTGGATCACTGAGAACAACAATGATCCTTAAAATTGTTGATTGGCTCTAGTTTTCAAGATATGCTATTGAGTCAGTATATACGACCCTTGACATGGGAAAGGCGGAGGTTAAGTGAGTTATAAAGGGAAGGGATCTCAATTTAAACCAGAAATGACTAAAATACATCTTTGACTGGATCTATGAATAAATCTATGACTGGGTTTGGACAGTACTTGCTTTTTAGGCAAAACAATGAATGATGCAATCTGAAGCTGGTATTGCATCATAAATGATATGAACTGCATCATGTTATTCCTAGAAGTCATGGATGATGCAATCATAACGAAGCTTACATCACTCTGCTGAACAAATTGCCCTATATCAGCTCTAGAAATCATACAGTGTCGTGCTCTCTTATTTGTCAGTGTTTGATTTTGCAAAGGGACACATTTCTGTTTAGCCAAAGTGAGCAGAGATGCCTTGTACTTGTGTGAACAGTGTAGATAACTTCTGCTATGTTTGTGGTGAAGTGACTTTTGCATCCCAAAAGCGCAGTATAACCACTATGGTTAAGAAAGCCTATCACCTTTATTTTGGCTGCAAAATTAGAGATCGGGACAAGAGGTGGGCCCCACACATATGCTGCAACACTTGTGCAATAAATCTTCACCAGTGGTTGAAAAGGAAAAGGAAATCTATGCCTTTTGCAGTGCCAATGATTTGGAGAGAGCCAACAGATCATACCAGCAATTGTTACTTCTGCATGGTGCCTCCAGTTGGGAAACGTGTGTCAAAGAAGAAAAAGTGGTCTCTGCATTATCCAAACATTCCATCAGCTACACGCCCAATACCCCACGGAGAAGGACTGCCGGTTCCTGATGCACCAGAATCATTCTCACTTGAGTCAGACGAGGAAGAGGAAGAGGATGAAACTTCTGGTCCTGAACCATCAATGTCACAGGACCCACATTTTCTCCCATCCTCCTCCTCTGAACCACACCTCATAACACAAGCTGAACTGAATGACCTTGTCCGGGATTTGGAACTACCCAAGAGTAAGGCACAGCTGTTGGGCTCCAGACTACAGCAGTGGAATCTCCTGGCAGGTGACGTTAGGGTTTCCATGTTCCGTGACCGTCAAAAGGATCTTGTCCCATTCTTCTTCATGGAAGGTGATCTTGTAGCCTGCAACAACATCGATGGTGTGATGGCAGCCCTCAACATCGTTCACAATCCAGATGAGTGGAGACTCTTCATTGATTCATCGAAGACGAGTCTTAAAGCTGTTTTGCTGCATAATGGCAATGTTTTGCCATCAATTCCAGTTGGTCATGCAGTCCATATGAAGGAAACCTATGACAACAGGAAACAACTTTTGAGGTGCATAAACTATGACCAACATCAGTGGCAGCTTTGTGGCGATTTGAAGGTTGTTGCTCTCTTGCTTGGTCTGCAGACTGGATACCCAAAGTACTGCTGTTTTCTCTGCGAATGGGATAGTTGTGCAAGAGATTCCACTACACCAAGAAAGATTGGCCACTCCGACAGTCATTGGAGCCTGGGAGGAAAAGTGTTCAGCATCCACCACTTGTTGAATCAAGGAAGATTTTGTTACCACCCTTACGCATCAAGCTGGGTCTGATGAAGAACTCTGTCAAGGCCATTGACAAAACACAAGCAGCTTTCAAGTACCTCCATGGAAAATTTCCAAGGTTAAGTGAAGCTAAGATAGCGGAAGGTGTCTTTGTTGGTCCTCAGATTCGTTAACTTCTTCGAGATGATGCATTTGACCATGCACTGGGTGGCAAGGAAAAGACGGCATGGAAAGCCTTCCAGTCAGTGGCAATACATTTTCTTGGAAACAACAAGGCAGACAACTACAGGTTGTTGGTGGAAAACCTCCTCAAGGCATACAAAAGCCTTGGTTGCAACATATCACTAAAGATACATTTTTTGCACTCTCATCTAGATTTTTTCCCACCGAACTGCGGAGCAGTGAGCGACGAGCACGGCAAGCGATTTCACCAGGCCATTGCAACAAGAGATGCTCCATTTAATGAATACAAGAGACAAGTCAAGAAGCGCCAAGTAGACACTGAATAGGACTAAACTATGTACATAGTAGTTTTTTGCCTTTTGTTTCATAATACATTTTATTTCTATAACCGTTTTGTTGATTTTTAAAGTGTTACCTAAACAGGACAGGTGAAATATTATCATGTAAAGCAACCATAAACACATGAAAAGACCTAGGTTTACAATTTATGATTAAAACTCTACTATCTACACGATATACATAGACATAAAATATAAAAACTTAAATATCTTAGAAACAGTAGCCAGTCAGTTGTTTTAATTGTCATATTTGAATTCAGCACATCAAAATACATAATAAATATCACATTTTATCTCTGAAGCAGACGACTTCTAAAAAATTGTAGATCAGTGTATTTAGCCATATTAGCATGAAAAGAGATGTAACCAAGACAGTTTTTTAAAAAAGTCTAGTACAATGTATTTGATATCATGTTTTTGTATTAGACCTAAACAGTGCTAAGTTTCCAAACTTGTTTACAAAGTTTCCCTGAAAATACAAATTTGTCTTATACAGTGGTCATACTTATAAATTGTTTTAGATAAGCAGGTAAATTTACCCCTTTCAGTATTCTCCAAATCTATTATCGAGCATACTGCAAATACTTATGCAACTTCCTTATCTAAGGCAAAATTAGCCCAAATTTAAGATGCACAAATCCTGTTTCAAAACTGATTTACTGTGATTGCATTTAAAAATCCAGCATTTCTACACATAGTATGTAATATGTCACAGTTTTCCTTTACAGCTAGAACAGAAAATAATTGTCCTGTTTTGTATTTGCTGTCAAATGTTTTTTTTTCCCACAGTGATTGCTCTAAATTAAGCTATTGAGTAATAGTACCAAAATAGCAAATAGTAAATTTGTGATATTTTAGTAATATAGATCTTAGAGTTGCAGGGGACGGGGGGAGATCATCAGATTAACAAATTCATCTCCTTGTAAGTGTGGGATATTTTCATGATATAGGTCATGTATCCAATTTTAAAACAAGACTGCATGTATCCAATGTTAAAACAAGATTGGCCAATAATGTCAAATAGCAAATTAGACCCAGAACCTTCACACTGGCAAAAATCAGAAGAGTAACTATTTCTGTAATTCTCTAGAAAAGAAAAACAACTCATAATGAATACATTAGAGTATGTATTTGAATTTAAGAAATGTCTTTGGTATTGTTTATATTCTGATAATTTATTTCTCTCAAGATTTCCAGTGTCATCAATGAGGCTTCTGAAAATGCTTATTAACTGTTCTAACCTCGTCCCACTTTAGCAAACTGTACATTACGATGTGATCATTCTTTGTAATATGAAATTTTATCATTAGCAAGTGTAAATAGAAATATAAAATTCAGCTCCATTGATAAACTAATTTTAACGTGATTTGCACAGTTAGCTGAAATCCTTTTTTTAAATATTTTCATGAGCAACTCAGATCATAAGAGCTCGGTAACTCATAAAGGAAATATAGTTATTTCAGTGGCTCAGCCCTGAAGATGTTTATGTGGGAGATTTTAATAAAAGAGTCATCTATAGGTGAAGAATTTCATCATGCCAGGACTGATTGAAATACTATATACTGATTAATATTTAATAAAAGAATAATACTTTTAGAAATAAATATGTACATCTGGTTTTAGCACAAGTAACCGCTACATCTTATTTAATGAAAAAAGTTTGAGATTTTTAACTTACAAAAACTGCCAACATGAGATTTGATATTTCAGTACTAAAATAAAGCAAAGGATCATTGTTCATTTCTTGTTCAAAATGTGTTTAGAATCTAATCTAGTGTTCACAGTGATGACCACAAAGCCGATTTCTTTCTGCTCGTTATTTCTGGGTTTTTTTGTTCCCTCCCATCCTCCAGCAAATGCTGAACTGATACAGTGCACTACCTCCTGCCAGTCATTAACAGGAACTGTGGCCTTAGTTTGTTGCAGGCCCATAAGTTCCAGGACAAAATATTCCATTGATGAGGACAGGCAGGAGAATAAAATACACAGCCTGGGAGGGGTTTCAAAGTGAAAATGTGCAGTTTTATTAACTTTTAAAAACAAACCTCTCCCCAAAACACCAGATGCTTACTTGGGTCTAGTGTGGTGTTTAATGGCCTTATGACTACAGTGACCAGATACCCTGTTTTTAAAGTGTCAGTCCCATATTTAAGCCCTCCGGCAGGTGTCCCAGCTTTTCCTTAAAAATGGGCTAATTGTAACGTATTTTCTGTCTTTGCCCCTGTCAGTACTGGCAGGTCCACCCATCCACCAGTGGTGAGTGGGGGGGTGAAGGGGTCCAGAGGCTGACAATGGGGGTGGGTGTGCAAGGCTGGTGGCAGGGCAAAGATGCAGCATGCGGGACCAGCCACTCCCCATCCTGATCCGTCAGCACAGCCCCTTCTGCCTGCCGGCTCTTGGCCAGCAAGGTTCCACCATCTGTTCTATTTCCGTCTGGCACCGGCTGCGCACTGCAAACTGCGGTGGCCAGTCAGAGAGGGCAGGTTCCAGGCAGAGGTCATCTGCTGCCCACCTACTGGCCCTTTATATGTTTCCCACCTACTGGCTCTTTATATGCTTCCCCTCTGTCTGTCCTATTCCTGCTTTGCCCCTTCACCCCACAGCCCCACTGCTCGGAGTGCTCAGCTCACCAGCAGCCTGGGGAAACCCAAGACTCTCTGACCCCGGGCACTGTCCAGGAGGAGCCGAGCCTTGCATGGGCCGAAGCCCTGCACAGTGCTGGCACGGGGAAGCTAAGCTCCGGAGTGATGTGAGGGGAAAGCGATTTTCAGTCTGTTCATGCCCCAAACTTGCAGGCTCCACAGCAGAACCTGGGGCAGTGGCTTAGCACTCTCTTTGCTTGCCTCCCACCCAGGTCCTGCCCCTCTGTCCCCTAGGTACCTACTCTGCTGAGCCACCCTTCGGGCCAGTTTCGCTGAAGCCCCTGCAGTCAGGTTCCCTGGGTCCTGATGCACAATGCATCCCTTGCTGCCCGCACTGTAGCCGAGGAACAGGAGGTGGCTGGTTATATTGATGGCCAGCAGCAGCCTGGAGGTGTTAGCTGAGTTTTGACACTGTGCAGGCAGGAAGGGACAAGTTGGTTCCAAGCACACGGGGGGGGGGGGGGGGGGGGGGGAGGGGAGAGAGCAGCTTTGCATAGATGAAAGCCAGGTCATCCCTTTCCTCTCTCCTCCTCCTCTGTGGCTGGAAGCAGCTCCCATCCCTTCCCGCCCACCCACTGCCAAAAGGCTGCTGCTGGCCACATTCTGGTGTGAACCCTGGCAGAAATCTGGGAAGTAGGGCATGTGACATGGAAGATGTGGCACCAGGTACCAGGAGAGGCGGGTCTGTCCCAGGAGCCCAGCCAGGTACAGAGGGCAGAGAGTGCTAGGCAGGGAGGGGAGGGTCGATCAGTCACCTCCTCTGTTTGAGGAAGGTGTAGGGGAATGTGTCTGTGTGTCACCCCTCCCCGTGTGAACCCTAAAGCCTTAAAGATAAGAAGGTAAATAAAAAGAATCCAACTATACTGTGTTCCTTTCAACACGAATTCAGCCAACTTGTTGTTAATTTGAGAGTTTGTACAATTGATTGCCATTGAACTCGTGAATATCAGTAATTTTACCAGGTATCCCATATTTAGCATAGGAAATGCTAGAAAACCCTACTCATGACAAATAATCAATATTCAGTGCTGGCCCCTACCAGCCTTATCTCTAGTATTCAGATCACTACTGAAATGTCTTGCCTTCTTCCTCCCTCACAAAAGGGAATGAGTATACATATAAAGATTATGTCAGTCTGCCAGGGCTTAAAGCCTCTCCTTCTTCCTACAGGTTAGTAGGGTTTACCATTATGTCTCAGGTCTCATATTTATCTCTGGGAACTGGTCCCCTGGAACCTGTCATCCATAGTGGCAACCAGCCATAAATTGCAATGAAATTACAAACTCAACTTATACACGTATATGTTTTTAAAATCTGTCCTTACTCCCTATTAACCTAAAGCTCAACCTGCTTGGAAGGTGAGGGGAAAAAACAAAAAAAGACACAGGTAAGGGTTGGCACAGGGGCTGGGTCTTGAGGAGAAGGGGCAGCAGAGGTGGGGAGAAGTGTAGGGAAGGGATGTCACATCGCATGCTATTCCTGGGGGCTCATGAGTGATGGCACCTGGCAGCAGCAGTGTGGGATGGAGGGGTGGGGCACCAGGACTCCACTTGCTCCAATCCCCATGGCTGGGGGCAGGTCCTGCTACTGGTCTGAGCCACAGTGGGGATGCTGGCACTGCCTCTAGGGCCTAAGTTACTGGACAGGAAGCAGTGTGACGAGCAAGACTCTGGGCTGCTGGCCTTGAGCATGCTGCGCCCACCCCCCCAGGCTGACTGAATTGCCTGAATAGGATGCCACAGGGCAGGCACGGCCGGTGACAGAGGCAGGGCTTCTTCCTGACCAGTTTCTCCCTTGTCACAGTAACAATTGGCTGTTGAGCTCCACTGGTTGATGCATTTAGGGAAATGCAGGAATGGGTTTACCTATTTTACATGCCTCCTTGTTCATCAGCACAGCAGTTAAGGAGTAGCAGATCTCTGGAGGGCGTCTGCTCCACTATCCGCAGAAATGGTCCTCAGATATCTGCAGAAATTCACAGATTTGCAGGGCTCTAACCATGTCTACACTAGATAACTTACAGTGGCACAGCTGTTCTGATGTAGCTGTGCCACTGTAAGATCTCTCGAGTAGCTGCTCTATGGCAGTAAGAGAGAGCTCATCCATTGACATAATTAAACGATCTCCAGTGAGCAGCGGTAGCGATGTTGGTGGGAGAGTGTCTCCCGTCAACATAGCACTGTCCACACAGGTGATTCTGTCAGCGTAACTTATGTCTTTCAGGGGTGTGTTTTTTTCACACCCATGAGCAACGTAAGTTATACTAACAAAAGTCTTAGTATAGACATAGCTCTAGGAATACTTAACACTTAGGGATCTAGGAATACTTAGGGATCTATTAATCAAAATATTTGTCACCTATGGGTCACAGACCTGATTCAGGAGAGAAGGCTCTGTCTTCCTACTTGGAGCAGAAGAACTCCTACTTTCTCATTCCTTCTGGCACAGAACCTTTATCTCAACCTCTTCATCCAAGAATTTATTAGGTATACAGTTCACTGAACATTAATAACAGTGAAATTTCTGTTAATCTAATCATCTTGCTTAAGCAAACAAACTGCCAAATAACCCTTGAGACACCTAAACATCCTGCCATTGGTCTACCAGCATAAGAATTGACCTTTTTAAAATGATGTCTGTTTCCATTTTCAGTTTTGACAACCAGATAAACCAACCCAGTAGGGGCTGGCTGAGGAGGAGAAGAGGGTGTGTTGAGGTTTTTATAGAGGAAGCATTGACCCTCCAGGCTGTGCACCCTGATTACGTTGCAGAGGACCAATCGACCACAGACACTGATGAGGATGCTGAGCCACTGCCAGCCGAGGAGATGCCCAAGACAGATTTTATGGTGGGAAGTGACTCAAGAAATATTTAGGAGGCTTGAACTTCTAATAGGCTCCTGGAGGAGAACCCAGTGGAATAGGGTTTCCTTCTTTCCTTTCCCACACTTGCCACTAGGTCTGATATAGACTGACTTACTCTACCCCACTCAGGAGGTCAGAGCCCCCATATTGCTATTATTTGCCCCAGCCAGGAGGCTCCTCAGCTATAGACTTACTGTTTGCTCTGCCCCATATAGGGGTCTGGAGTTCCTGACTGTGATCGCTTGACTCAGTAGGGAACCTCAATGACTGTGTATCAGGGTGTGTTAACCCCACAGTGGGCAAATGGGGTCACTCACTGCTGGACGGATTGTGACAATACTTTTCTGAGGAGCGTAATTATGTTTTTTTTAAAAAGAGACTAAATATGGAATAAATGCTAATGCTAATAATATTTATTAAATATTAGTGCACATACACTTCATATAGTTATATGTAATTTTTCCTAAGAAGTTCAGTTTTTTCTCTTAGGAGAAATTGGCCAGTTGTTTCAATGGTATTTTAATCTAAAAAAATATCACATATAGTCAAGGTAAAAAGTTATAAGATCAGTGTGTGTTTGTTTTTTGTCTTTTGTGATTTTAAAGTTAAACAAGTACTTCCACAGAAGCAGAAGCTGCCAGATAAATTGGAGTAAAAGAGTTTTTCACAAATCCTTTGTATTTCAAAAGGTTTTCAATCACATAACTCATTTCCCCTTTGACACTGCAGTGCATAATTTCCACTTGAATCAAAGGGAAATGTGTACATGCATCCAAGGGAAGAATTTAGTCAAGCTGATTTTGTGATTTCATGGTCATATCTGTATCAACAGAATATGAATTTATGAATACATGACTTTATTGCAGAGCCAAGGAAGAAAATCTTAGTTCAAACACTGAAGACTAGAACTTATAGAATTGTGAGGTCAGCAAGTCCAGCCTCTGCACTGAGTCAGAATCAAGTAAACCTAGCCTGTCCCCAATAGGCATTTGTATAACCCATTCTTAAAAACTTCCAGGGATGGGGCTTCTACAATGTCCCTTGGAAGCCTATATTTGAACTTAACTACCCTCATAATTAGAAAGCGTTTCCTTGCATCTAGCCAAAATCTCCCTTGTGCAGATTAAGCCCATTACTTCTTGTCTTACCTTCACTGAATATGGATAACAATTACCATCCTCTTTATAATAGGCCTTAATATATTTGAAGACTACTATCTGCTCCCCACTCAGTATCCTTTTCTCAAGACTCATCTTGCCCAGTTTTTTTTTTTTTTTTAAAAAATTCCTCCTAGGTAAGGTTTTCTAAACCTTTTATCATTTGTGTTGCTCTACGCTCTCCAAGTCAGCCACATCTTTCCTAAAGAGTAGCACCCAAAAGTGCACAGGGTGTTCCAGTTGAAGCCTCGCCAGTGTCAACTAGAGTGGGACAATTACTGCCCATGTCTAACACGTGGTAATACAACACAGAATGATAATTACCCTTTTTCACAACTGCATCACTTTGCTGACCCATAATACTGTCTCTTTGAGATACTGCTAGCTGTTCTGAACTCCATTACCTGAGATTTTCTTCTTATGAGACTTAACCTACCAGTTCTTTGAGTTTGATAAAATCTGGGGGAGTTTTAAGTCAATTGTCCTTATTTTGTTGCTCTCACTTGTCTTGATGTAAGATCTAAAAGAGTGAGGCTAGATGTCTTTACATCACTTTTATCATCATTCCAAAACTAGGGCTGTCTGGGGACTAGTTCCACCAACAGCATGTGAAGACTGCTGTGATTTGAACTTTGCTGTTCCAGCTCCTAGGAATTAAAGGAGTACACCAGTATTGCTCCAGAGTGCTTGTGTAAGGCAGGCTGCATCAGCTATTACCAGTTAGAAGATTATCACATGCAAATAAAATCTCAATTAGCCAGTTAAACCATCTTTTAGACTGTTTTGTACTCCTGGAACTGAAGAGTAATAAACTCATTTACAAAAGGCTGAAGGAAATTCAAGTTCACATCTTTACAGATATGTAGTTCTGTCAGATTTGCAGTCTCTCTGTTAGAGTAATCAACTATTTTTACTCTAGCTGTCATACTCCATTCCAAAATACAGATGAGGGAAATCCTGCACTGCACCAAATGAGATTAAAGGATCCATTGCCATAGGCTTCAATGGACACAGGAACAGGTTCATTATTAATACGTGTGGGTCATATTTACTTTAAATACAGTTCTTGCAAGCTATTTCAGCAGTTGTTGAAGTAATATAGGGTATGGCTTATCTCAAGTATTAATTATATCAGACAATACATCAACACAGTAAACGCAACAAAAAGATTACTAAGATATGTATATAGAAATTACTATTATGTACTATACTTACACATTGTTTAAACTTGGTCAGAATGGTGTACTGTGAGATAATAGGCATCATGAAAATCCAATGACTCAATGGCCATTCCAGTCAAAACCAGATAATCCTGATGCAGAGGCAACAATAGAACAACAGCTCAACCATGGGATTTTTTAAGAGAATGGGAATATATGCATGAGAGGGTCTGGGAAGAACAAAATCTTGTAAATGACTGTGGTGTTAAATACAAGAGAGGCAAGGCAGATGTTACCTTCACCCACTATAATCATATTGCAAATTTCAATAGTATGTGCCTTGCATTTGAACTAGTTATGCAGTCAGAGATGAAAATTAAAGTTTAATGCATGTCCTTAGGGTGACAAAATGTTCCGATTTTATAGGGACAGTCCCGATTTTGGGGTCTTTTTCTTGGATAGGCTCCTATTACCCCCCATCCCCTGTCCCAATTTTTCACACTTGCTGTCTGGTCACCCTAAATATACTCCTATTTAACAAGTCTGGTATCTGTATATCATGCCTGAAAAATTAAAACTGAATTGGAAAAGATACCGATGCCATAACATTTGTTGCTAACCTGTCTACAGATTACAAAACAGTGAAATGTTTATCAGAAAAGAAAATAGCATGTGCCGGCAAGCTCGCTTGATCCACATTTTCCCTCCACACAGATAGAGAAGACAGAAAAGATAGTCTGATATAGTCAGTAACATCCTCTTCTACTTCTGACAGCCTCCTGATACATTGTGCAAGCCAAGAACATCTTAGTAATTAAACATAATGAATTGTAATGCATGATAAAGTAATAAATAACAATAAATGATAAATAATGAATATTTTTTATCCAGAGAGATACATCCATGCAGCTAAGCCAGTGGCCTCACTCTCTAGATGTGGAGTGACAGAAGCCAGTAGGGGGAATTTGTTGGGGACAGAATATGAAAATCTCCAGATCTTTGAGGCTCCTTTCCAAAAGCAGCCAGCACAAAGGGGTACGTATGGACCTTCCAGCCTGCTTGGCTTCCACTGGGCACAAAAAGACCTCTGGTACTGAGAGAAATGTCTTCCTTTCCTACACATATCATGAGGAGAACGGCAGCAGACTTCACAGCTTCCTGGCATCATCATTCCTTTATCTTACCTTTCCTATTGCCACTAATTTTTGGTCCACCTCTCCTACCACTACAGCCCTTCAGCTACTCATCCTCACTTGCCCTGCCCATCCTCCTTTCTCTCTCCTTCTTTTCCAATCTCTCTTTACCCACCCACCTCCACGCTTGCTCCAAACAATTCCTTTTCTCCACTCTTTTTTCCCTCATAAGAAGATAAGAACATCCATGCAGGATCAGACTAATGCTCCTTCTAGCCCAGATCCTGTCTTTGACAGTGATTGGAGTTTCAAGAGAAGTGTACATAACAGGGAACTTTCGGAGAAATGCACCCCTATCTAAACCTCTTAGATTCTGGCAGTCAGAAGTTTATGGTTTCCCGAGCATGCAGTTTTGTCTCTGAACATCTTGGTTAGTAGACATTGATGGATCTATCATCCATGAACTTATCTAGTTCTTCTTGAACTCGGTTATACTTTTCACGATTACAACATCCCATGGCAAGAAGTTGCACAGATGAATTGTGAGTGTTGTGAAAATGTATCTCCTCTTGTTTGTGTTAAATGTATTGCTTATTAATTTAATCGGGTGATCCCTGTTTTTTATACTCAGGGGAAGGGTAAATAACACTACTCTAATAACATTTTCCACACTATTCAGGATTTAATAGACCTTAGGGCTGTTCATCTTAGTAAAGAGACAATCCTTTTTAGTCTTTCGTCAGATGGAAGCCATTCCATACTCTTTAGCATCTTTGGTGTCTTTCAAATTCCACTATATCCTTTTTGAAATGGGGCAACCAGACCTGGGCACAGAATTTAAAGCATGGATGCACCACAGATTTATATAGTGGCTTTATGATATTTTTCTGTCTTATTTTCTATCCCTTTTTAGCAGTTCCTAACATTCTGGTAGCCTTTTTGACGCTACTGTGCATTGAGCTAAATTTTTAGAGAACTATCTATGATTTGTTCAACACACTCTCAATGAATAATGACAACTAATTTAGAACCCATCATTACTTATGTGTAGTTGGGATTATTTTTTCTAATGTGCACTACTTTGCCACTATCAATGTTGAATTTCATTTGCCATTTTGTTGTGAAGTCACCCAGTTTTAAGAAATTCCTCTGTAACTCTTCACAGTCAGCTTTGGAGTTGAATAATTTTGTATCATCTTCAAATTTGCCACTTCACTGTTCAATCATTTTTTCCATATCATTAATGAATACCCTGAACAGCACAGGTCCCATTATAGATCCTTGGGGGATCCTGCTGTTTACCACTCTCTATCGTGAAAACTGATTTATTCCTTTCCTTTGTTTCCTCTCTTTTAACCAGTTACTGATTCATTCATGAGAGGATCTTCCCTCTTAGCTCATGAATACTTAGATTTCTTAAGAGTCTTTGGTGAATGACCTTGTTCAAAGGTTGACAATCCAAGTACCCTATCTCGACTTGATAACCCTTATCCACATGCTTATTGGTCCCCTCAAAAAATTCTAATAGATTGGTGAGGCACAACTTTCCTTTACAAAAGTCATGTTGATTCTTCGCAAACAAATGATATTCATATCTGTGGCTGATAATTCTGTACTGTACTATAGTTTCTATCAATTTACTGGGTATTTAAGTTAGTCTCTTTGGCTTGTAATTGTGAGGCTCACTTCTGGAGCCCTTTTTAAAAATTGGCATTTTAAAAATTGGCATCTAGAATAGAGGCTTGTTTTCTCTATATTTACACACTAGAATTAGTAGTTCTGAAATTTCATGGTTGAGCTCCATCAGAGCTCTTGAGTGCATACAAACTGGTCCAGGAGACGACTTCTTATTTAACTTATCAATTTGTTCCAAAACATTTGCTACTGACACTCAACATGGGAGAGTACTTCAGATTTTTTGCCCAAACAGAATAGCTCTGATTTGGGTACCTCATGACATCCTCTGCAGTGAAGACTGATACAAAGAATTAATTTAGTTTATTGCAATGGCCTTGTCTTGCTAGAATGCTTTTATAGCACCTTTGCTATCTAGTGACCCTACTGTCTGATTGCCAGGCTTCTTCCTTCTGAAGTACTTAAAAAGTTCTTGTTGTTAGATTTTGGTCTTTCTCAAATTGATTCTCAAATTCTTTCTGGGCCTGATTTATTATACTTTTAAACTCAGCCTTGCGGAGAGTGTGCTCCTTTCTAATATCCACACTAGATTTTGACTTCCAAATGTTAAAAGATTTTTTTTTTTACCTCTTATGGCTTCCATTTTTCTGCTTATCAGACATACTGGCATTCTTTTGGCCGTGCTATTGTCTTTTTTGATTTGTGATATGCATTTAGTCTCAGCTCTATCATGCTATTTTTAAATAGACCCCATGCTATTTGAAGGCATTTAATCTTTGGGGCATTTCCTTTTAATTTCCATCTAACAAGTGTCCTCAATTTTGTGTGTTCCCCTGTTTAAAGTTAAATGTTGCTGTAGTGAGTGGTATTATCCCCCTCTACAACGTTACATTTAATTATGTTATGTTCAGTATTACCAAGCAGTTGTGTCTTCAAGTAATGTCTCCCTCAACAACAACAAAGATAAACCCTAAAACTAAGTTTTGGATAAATAAATGGAGAGCTAGAGAGAGAACTAATATGACATGAGTCTACCAGAACCCTGATGACTCTGTTTGGGTGTTTTATAATGTTTCCTCCAACACTTCATTTCTAATTAACTTCTAATTTTAATTATGCATTTATTGGGGAGTCTCTTCCAATTATAAGCTCTTTTGGGAGGCAAAATGTATTCCTATGTTTTGAATGCCACAGCAATATAACTAGCTAATAACTACAGTTACACAACATCTTTATCAGAGACTCTCAGAGCACTTTACAAACATTGATGAAATGAACCTCTCAGGATGTCTATTGTGTAAGTACTTTTTGTACTTTACAGGCTGGACAACCGAGGCACAGCCAGACTAGGACCCAAATCTCCCAGCATCCAGACTGCCATCAGTCATTCGCAAGTTCATCTTTTCTCATCTCCTGATAAAAGGGAATATATCCATGTAGCATTTAAGACTGTCAAAGAAACTAAAGAAAAAGTCATAACAATGGTACAATCTACAAAACAATTGCAACACTAGTGGCAAAATCAATACTGGTTGCTTGTCATCTAATATGTACTCAAAAGCTCATTGTCTCTTGTACTAGTGGTTTTGTTAAAGATCAAAAAGGCAACCCTAGAGAAGACTGAATTGCCCCCATAATTAAATTACTCCTAAAAATGAGACTGAATTAAAAAAAATATTAACAGACTCATTTCTCAAAGAGGGAAGAAGATCCCTTCAAAAAAGCCTTGAAATTATTTATCTAGCCAGAAGATACACTTGTGTGCACTCTCTCGCACACATGCACACGCACACACATGTCGCGTGCACACATACACACAAACATACATCATTTGCACTTAAATGATTAATTGAATCCCCACATAAGTGATGGGATGATGTGGCAGAGATATGGTTAAAAGAACTCCACTGAATTTTCAAAGCAAGTCTTCTAAGCTTGTTACGGTTTCCAAAGGAATTATTGACAGGTCACTGGAGTTATTCACTGATATTCTGTGGTTACTGCTGATACTGGTGTTTTGACTGTGTTGTGTCCCATTTCTATTTAGAGAATGGGCAAGCAGCTGTAATCCCAAAAATACTGGATAAAGATTTCAGTTAAAACTTAAGACATCCTATACAAAACTCCTGTAAACATTAAATAAATAAATAAATATACATATACATATACACACACACACAAAATATGGGGTATGAAGTGTAAAGAGAGAGAGAGAGAGAGGGAGTTTTATTAAATTCAGTACTTTTTTAGCTGATGGTGATTTTTTCTGTAAATCTTATTTATTGTGTGTGCTGGGATGCTTCTGAAACATGCAGTTGTAACCATAATATTGTTCTCTGTTTCAGCTTATAACATTATAATTAAAGGTTATTCTAGAGTCCTGGCACACAAAGGACAGTAAAACACAAGGCATTGTTTTTTTAAATTGATTTATCAGTGATCTAATACTTGCATTTTCTATTTGTTATTTTTCTGGGGAGGGAGGGGAGATTAAAAAAGAAAATTAGTTTTGTAATAATTATAGCTCTTTTCATGGTGGAATGGAGACAGATGAAGCTTCTCAACCGTTTTCTGATGGAGTGATTTTCTTTTCAATTCCAGAGAAGATCTGCAACTAGCCAAATGTCAAACTAACTTTTCACTGCAACATTAATCCATATCCTGCTCTAACACATTGTTCTTTGTCTCTGTTTTTTTATCTGTACCCTTTTCTTCCCCTCTCCATCTATCTTTTAACATTTCACAGCTTATGAATAATTTGTATATCTGTCAGGTTTAAGGCTGCAGTCTTAAAAACTGGCTTCTCCACAACACAGAAATGTACTGAATGTATTTGGGAAAAGTAATTAACAGCAATTGCATTTATTAGACAGCATTTATGATGTAACCTTTACCTGTTTGCTGAATTCATTATGTCAAATAGAATCAATGAGCTTTATGGACCAGTACACACTATGCGTTTGTTTAGAACATATATTTAGATATCTGAACATGTATTAACCTTGATGAGTGAGGTAACATTTGGAAAATATTTCACTGACAGATAATTAGGAGTCTGGACACAACAATAGATCACAGCAAAAAGTACCAATCTTCAGTCACTGCCTTGAGTAAAATAATCTTGTAAATGCACAATCTTTTCTTTTTTTTTTACATTAGTCATAATTTTTTCCTGCACTTCCTGTCCAGAATAAATCTAGTTAACTATTCCACTATAACAGGCCAGTTCTGTCACTGCAAATTTATACTGGGACAGCTATACATTATTAACAAGCTATGAAAAGTCACCAGCTAAATGTCATGGTAGCTGAGATATAGCAGCACCTTGGGATTCATATAGCAAACAGTTTAGTTTTAATCATCCTGGACCACAAGGTGCCTTGACATTTGAGGGGCAACTTTTTCCTTTTAACTTCCAGTGGATTCAGATCTCTAATATCTCAGCCATAATTTTCAACCTCAAATGTGACAGAAAGTTTTAGCTCCTAAATTAGGAATGTGAAAAAAAACAAACAAACAATCAATCCATCATGGATCTTATCATTCATTTAATCAATGTTCACAGGCAGGATGAAAAAAAAAAAGTAGCAAAGGCAGTCTGATATTTTAACATCTTTAGAACAGTTAGAGTTATTCTCAGTGAAATACCTGACAATTACATTAACAACACTAAAACATGCCCTTGCTGAACTATATTAATACAGATGACTGATTTTTGCATAGCTTTTTTTTTTTTTTAACTTTAAAGAAAAATTGGGTGGTTTAATATTTTTAAAAGGTGTATTTGAATCCCAGTCTTCTAAAATTTTCAAAATATAATCTAAATATCAATCTAAGGTGCCAACTAAGTCTGCAATTATGATGATATATCACTGTCTAATAACCAACATTTTGGAGTACATACTCCATTTTATTGGATTCCAACATGTAATTCAGGATTCTTCAAATAACCTTACTCATAGACAAAATTAAAGAAACAAGCCCTTTTTTAGTCAAACAAAAAGGAGTATTGTTCAAGAATGTAAAAGTACAGGAGATGCTTGAAATTCCAATCCTAGCATATATGGATTTGACAACCTGAAAGCTCTTTCATGAAGAAATATTTAGAGTTTTGAATTTTCTTTAAAATCTCTTGATTTCTTTCAAAGTTTGCTTCCCTAATGTCCCTGGCATTATTTTTGATTCCCTTATTATTTTACATAGCTGCCTAGAGACTGTCAGTGTCCCTTTATAACAGAAAAATCAAACAGAAATTTGCCATATAAATAAATATATGTGCAAAGCCTTTCATCGTGCTGTACAGGCTCTAGCATTGTGAGTATGCTGAATACATTGCTCTATCTGCAGCAAAGAACTCTAGAGATTCCTGTCTGTTATTGCCATGTTACCCCTCCATTTTACATAAAATGTATAAACCAGGAAATTAGATTAGTTTGTTGCTATTTCTTCAGTTTCTTTCAGAGTAACACCTGGACATGTAACATGCAACTATTTTACATAATATCCAGAATAAACTGTATATTTCTGGATGCCAGTGGGCCCTTTATGGCCTGGGGTCCCATATGTCCTGCTAGCTTCATTAACGGGACCTTTCAGAGGTTTTTATTCAGTTCTGATTTCTCAAAACAACAAACCAAAAACTGAAAAGCATAACATAGCCATTGCCTGCTGGGCCTTAAGTCTTCCCTTGGGGATCTCTCTGACACACAAACACACTCTCCCTCTCTCCCCCTCCTACCCACCTTCAACCCAGATGTTATCAGGGTTGACTAGCCCCAAGTCTTCCAGTCTTTAAGTCTTCCACAGCTCCACCCTGTTACACTGTCATTTTAAATGACTGCCATTCTATTAAACAGGGAAGGGAGCGTGAAAATCTTCCCCAAATACTGTATGTATCGTAATGTTGATCTTAAAATGATAACTGTTGTAATAAAATCATCCTATTAAGTAAAATCAGCTGATAAAGTATAAACCCAAAGTAAAATACTTAAACAAATAAGACTTTGCAATGTTAGATAAAACTGACGTATAGGGATATGTAAATGTTAGGCTGCTACTGTTTTTCTCTTTGTTGGCCAAATGAATACAGTGGAAGGATGCCTATAGCTATTCTCAGCAGTCTGACAATTAAAAGGACATGGTCAAGTACTTTGATATTATTCTTTTCAACTTCTTTACACTGTCATTTGTAACAACATTTTAGAGGCTTGAAAATAAAATTTCATTTCTTATTATTTTTATTGTTTTCTATTTGACAGGTATTGATTGTTTTCTGTTGATCTGAATTGGAGCATGAAATAAAAGTTCCCCAGCTCCACCCCCATCATTTACTTTCTTATTAATACATCAGGGTAATGGGTGAGGTTGACACAGCTGGAGATGTGAATTAAACTGTGCTCTCTCTATGGGCTTTGTAACAGCAGAGCAGCACATTATATTTATGAATAGATCCTACAATATGAAGCTAGATATTCTTGCCCCACTGCTGCGTAGTAGCAGACGTTGGGACCATGCAGATCAGCTTCCCTTGGAGGAAAAAATCTGTGATATCCAGGTATATTCTTTGTTAAACTAATTTCATTTAGAGAAATACATCAGTCCTGGTACAGAGGGGTTGCAGCAGTGCACAGGCAATCTCCTTGTTCAGAGGTCTCTGCCCAAACATCAATGCCTGGTTGTTAAGGAGCAAATGTGCTTTAAGAAATGACTCTAGTTAGAGATATTATGGTAGAAATAAAACTCCCTAGCACCTAGCCATGGGTTTCCAAAATAACCTGTAACAGAAAGTCAACCCTACAAATATTTCTCCAAACATTGAACTATGCTCAAATGGTTCAAAACAGATTTTATAAGATTATGTGTAACAGCGCTACCTAGTGATGCCAGCCGTAACAGTATTATATATATTTTTTTCTATAAATTTCTCACAGTGGCTTTGTAGCTCTTAAAGAAAAATCAATATTTGGAATCCAGAGGACAGTATCTATCAATATATTTTATGATTTTACACTGTTGTCCAGCACTACAGTAACAAAGCATCTACCAAGTAAAACAAACTGTCAATACCGGAGTTCATAATAGACTTATGGAGTCTCTGAACTCCCTTTGCAGGGTAAAGAAACTCTGCCTGGGTTAAGGCTATTTTTGTTTGGTAGATTTGTTTGTTTCAGGTCTCTCTTCTTTTTCTTACTTTCTTTGGAATCATAAAGGAAATGGCTGTGGGAGATGTCATTGTGAATATTATTCTTACTAAGATGGAAAGGCTTGTCAAAAAGGAAGGCTTTGCAGAATTTTCTAAAGATGGCCAAACTCTGGATTCATAGCATCTAGGCTGGAAGTTAATGATAGCCAGATCTCTTCAACAGAGAATTATTTTCCTCCAGTTCTCAAAGGCTTCATTCTAAAGCTTTGTGATCTGTTTCCCTGTTCCAAAGGAGAACAGCTTAGTGTTTCATAGATTGAAATTCACTCTTTAATGTAGTTCTGGTGCGATCCATTAATTTCTAGACTTTAAAGACTCAAGACTTTAAACTGGTCATGGAAACTGACTGAGAGTCAGGGAGAGATTTTCTCACTGGCTTGATGTGTGCATGTCATCCCAAACCATATCTGGCCACAAGGATTTCTGAAGGAGTCTGCCAGCTGCGTTTTGTCCCAGCTACAACCTCTGCACTGTTACAACATTTATCCTTAGCTGAATACAGTACATTCCTACTAAATTATTTTAAAGAAAATGAAGGCACCATATCAACACAAATTATTCATTTGTTAGGTCCTTCCAGTTTCTGAAGGCAGTAGATGTTGATACTAGAGTGGATAGTTTGGGCAGGAACATTTTTTATGTCTATATTTGTAGATCATCTAGCAAAATAGGTTTCCAGTTCTTCAGAGGGCCTTCAGACACTACTGCAATATGCATATTAAATAACAATAAGATAACTGTGAATTGATTATTGAGAAGGCACCCCTTTGCTTTCTTTACAATCTTAGTGTCCCATTAGCATTAGTGTTGTACACCTTTTAACTGCAGCACCAGTTAAAAAAATCTTTCATTCCTAATCATGTGGAACAGAAAAACAGTATCTTACACTTCATGAGCCAAAACAAGAACTCTGTCTTCCTCCAAGACTTTGTATTTCTTAAATATTTCATTTAACTGATCTTTAATTCTAAATACACAATACTTAGAATACATATTATTCAGGTTAGTGTCAAGGGCTAAACAATTACTGATACACTGTCCACTGTCATTCTTTTTTATTATTATTTTAAGGTCAATATTTCTAACACTCTGCACTAGCAATTTCTATTTAACTGAACTCTTTGCTAGCCTGTCATAAAATCTTTATCAAAAAACTTTTGATTAGGCTTTCAAGTGTCTTCTTTCTTTTGTAGACAAATAAAACACACTTTTCTTTTATTTAATAAAAGCTTCCTTTAGTCTCAAAGGTCTCAAATACAGCTCCTGTCTTTCCAGAGAAGACATATTTTGAGCTTTAGTTTTCTTGTGAAAACCTTCTGTAATGAAGAAGAGATTCCCAAAGTATTCAGTTATCTGTAGTAAATCTCTTCTACGAAGTTTTTCTTTCAGGATGAAGCATTTTCTTCTTTGCTAAGCTTCAGGCTGTCTCAGAGGCTGGTACAGACAGGGTCTTTTGGTCTTTCCCAATACTACAAGCATGAGAAATAGGAATCCTAAGAATGCTCTTGAACCCCAGGGCTGGATTTTCAGTGGTGCTGAGCACGCCAAGCTCCTGTTGACTTCAGTTGGAATTGTTGATGCTCTGGCCCCAAGCCTCTAACATAGCATTGCAATCCAATATATTAATATTTTATAGTTAAAATGTTTAAACTTGGATGACTGCAGATAGACACCTAATCCATATTTAGGCACATAAAATAAGTCAATGGGAGTGCTGGGTTGTTAGCAACTGTGACACTCTTATTTAGATGCATTTTTTAAAACACTTTACATTTGAAAATTTGTCTTATATGATTTGTTTCAGTGTGCACCTTAACCACATTTTTTCAAAAGGAATAAATCCTCCTTCAACTATTTTAAGATGATATAGGTGACATGTAATTCTGCCTTCAAGATGTTTGTCTCTTGAAAAGAATTTACAGAAAAGTACAACTTTTGTGGTAAAAGAGGTTATGAGGGTTTCCAATCAATTCCTTGTTAAACTATATATCATCCTCTCTGGGAAACTACTAACTCGTCTTTCTTCCCCCTAAGAAAATATATTATTTTTCTCTATTAAAAAAAACAAAAACAAAACCCAGACCTTTAGAAGCACCCCCCATAATGTTCTGTTTCTAGCAAAATAACTCTAATGGGTATCACTGATTCTCTTTAGAATTCTCCTTTGAAACTGGTAGATCTCCTAGCTGTCACAAACACAGGTAGGGTGGGGCTATATTAAACAATCAAGCAAAGGGTTCCTCCTTTATCTACAGATTGCACTTAGTGATTTCAGTACCAACCACTATGCTCCCAGGGGATGTAGGGGAGAGCCAGGCAGGTAGAAAAAAGAGAAATGTAAAGGGGGAGGAGGGAGACCTACAGCAATAAGTAGAGCCAGAAGGAACGTCAAGAGCAGGTGGCAAGTTGCGCACATTTATCAGCTGGAGCTGGGCTGCCCAACTTAAAGAAAGAGCTTTAACTGTGTACCAGTTGTCAAAGAAGAGAGGAAATGCAGATGCAATTGTAGGGAGGAACTACACAGATGTCCAAGAAGACTCAACCCTGTAAACAAAATGTTGCAGCGTAATGGTACTACTGAACCTCTTTCATGTTAGAGCTGTTGCCAACATGCCTGTTTAGAACCACATTGTGATTAATCGAATATGTATGTTTTAGGGGGAGGGAGAGGAGTAGAGCACCAACTTTTAAGGCCTATAGAAACTCAGAGTCGATGTGGCCATCATGAATGATCATCTTAAACATTTTGTTAAATAAAAAACATGAAAAAGAGACAGCTGATTTAGAAGTCTTTTTTTTCTCTATTCTCTACAAACACATAGGTGGAAATAGAGCAAAATACACTGATTTTCCTAAGAATGCATCTCACTAACACTAGTTTTTGATGTTTATGAATTTGAAGGAGACGAAAAAAAAGGTCTTTCGGTCAGTATTTTATCCTTATGTGTTTTCTTGTGTGTAAAATGTAATCTTCATATTGCTAAAACATTCTGATTGAGACTAGAGCCAACACCAATTCTCAGTTTGTTGGTCCTATATTCTGTAATCTGTAGTCCTAGGAAAATTATCTGGAATGTTTGATAAACACCCTCATAAAATTACCAAATTTAACTACATGTATTTTCACTTGACACATTAAAACATTTTTTTCTGCCTCTCTCATCTAGTTAGTTAGAGTATTTATTTTTGTTATAAAGTGACATGCAACTTCCTTTCCCTCCTTCAGATTTTTCCTACATAGATTATATGCCTCTACAGTATATTGTCATTCAACTCAGGGATCTCATCCTTCCCATTCTGTGTAATTTAAATTAAATCATTGTTGTTTTCACATATGATATACTTCTATTTTCCCCTTTTTATTTCTCACATTTGAAGAATTAGTATAAAGACGTATCAGATAATATATATATATTTTGTTAACTTCCACTTTAATTTTTTATCAGCATTTTTTAACCAGTCACATTATTCCTTTTCTTTACCTTTGCAAGCCCCTGGACACTTATTTTGAGGAAATATATTCCCATATTTCATATCCTTCCCCCCGCAGTGCTTAATTTAAATCTCTCCCAAGCTGTCTACTAGATCATAATTTAGGTAGCTGGCTCTAGAGATGCAAAAGTCAGAGACAGATAGAATCACAGAACAACATTTTTCTTAGTGTAGAGCATTCATTGGTGCTTTGACCAGTCTTATTTTAAAAGCACTCTTTAACACCTCCAGTCTAGACTGACCAATCCATATATTCCTCTTAAAATACAGAAAGACTAATATGGCAAAAATCTAAACTCCTTGTCTTAACCATATGGTTTGCCTTCAACATCTTTTCTTTTCTTTTTGGGTCAATATTAAAGTTTATCAGTGGATAAGTCCCAGACCAAGTATTTTACTTCATTCTTAATGACAGCCATCTTGGTTTTGGCTGTCCAGTATAGGTGACAAATAAACAAGTTTTCCTCAGATCCCCTAAAGTCTTAGGGTAAAAGACATGTATTCTCATTCCTTCCAACACTTCCAGCAAGTCCCTCCTTGTGTCTCACTTTCCTTGTCACTGCTCATTCTCATACCTCTCTTCTGGTTCCTTCTCTATCTACAGACTGCACTCAGTGCTTT
Source organism: Dermatemys mawii (assembly GCA_007922305.1). Lineage (NCBI taxonomy): Eukaryota > Metazoa > Chordata > Testudines > Dermatemydidae > Dermatemys > Dermatemys mawii. The sequence continues at coordinate 30,275,129 of ML677333.1, forward strand.
CAGTACCAACCATTATGCACAATGACAAATGATGCTATACTGTGATGACTATTTCAAAGAGCATCATGTAACTGCTGGAAATGGAAAGAGATAATACTGCTACCAGTGAAAGAACCAGTTGAGACAATAGAACTGAATTATGCCTTTCTGGGTATTGGAACTTTGTTCAACCCTTCTCACACTGACATGAATGAAAACAGGCAGCAGTAGCACCCAAAAGATATGCTGCTGGACCATGGGCATTTAAATTGCTGCTTCCTTCTACAGCTGGGATGAGAGCCATGTTCCAAAAAGTCTTGGCCACTAAAAAAATCTAGTTGTTGAAAGGAGGTCACCAAGTTACCTCAAAGTCTTCTATTTCTGAAGGAGAGTGAGGGCAGTTGAACTGCTCTTGGCAAGTCCTGCTGTTTTTGAGGTGGGATTGCTTGATAAACCCAAGAAGAGGGTAGGGGACACTTCTAGTACTAGAAGATAACCCAGCTAACCTGTATAATCGTACTCTATGGCTCTAAAGAAGAATGATCAGCCAGTTTGGGAACATGTCCAGGCCTGCAGGCCCTTCTGCTCTTGCTGCAATCAATAGCAGGAACTAAAACAGAGCACACTTCTCAATTTAATAACAGTAGAGAGCACTATCAACCTATCTACTTATCAAAATACGTATTTGGTAGTATCAAAGCATCTGAAAAGTAAATTTCCCCAGGTTCTCATAGGCCTGGCCATGCTTTCCCATTGCCTAATCATGGACAGGGAGAAAAATGACTGGACTAGACTGGGATCATTGTCAGTGTAGAGGAGACAAGGGTGAAGAGACGACAAATATGGAGGGGCAGGGCTGTGACCTATTTTATATATTTAATTTGAAAAATGATTTACTCAAGGTGGATTGCAGAAGACAAAATGCATTATGTGTGTGTAAAATAGTGTATGGCATGCAATCTTTTTAGGCAGATTATATGGCTGGAAATGAGATCTAAACTTAGTCCAGTTTCTTTACTGGAGTTTTCTACTACAATCTCAATTTATTTTCTCTTCATACTATGTGATTGTTAAACAAAATAGTTTGGCTAAAGCTGGTAGATTTTGTACAATGACAGAAATCTACTAAGGACTTTGCTATTGCTATCTATTTTGCATGGAAAATGCTCAGAAACTGCAGTGATGGGAAGCAGTATAAACCCTTAGGGAGATAGAGACAAAATTTCAGCTCAATTTAATTTCAACAAATTAACAGTATTTTACATATTTTCAACTTTGATAATTTTTTCAAAAATGTGACTGTAAAAATGACATTCTTGGGTTCCATATCTATTATCTTTCGGTGATGATTACAGCAAATCAGCTCAGTATACACAACAAAATAGAGCTTTTTCCTAACTTTGAAGAACAGCAATCCCTATCAGAGATCTGATAAGCTGGCTGCATATGTGGTGACAGGAATAATGCAATTTGTGTTCTCTCCCTTACATCATGTAATATCTTATAAGTGTCCTTGATAATTTGCAGTATCCTCCCAGTCAACTTTCAAATATACCATCCTACATCATAAACATTTACATCTTTTCACCTTTTATGTATTTTTCAATTTCCGTACCCTTTTCATCACTGATCTAAGCTATTTATGTTTAACTAAAAGTGAGTTTCTTAATAGTTTATTTTTCATTTTACATCCTTTAAGAAACCACAATATTGAATTTGTGACTAGCCATCACTTTGATTTCAATAAACTTGTCATTACCCCATGTATTAATTATTATTAGAAGTAGTATTAAAGAAGTACCAAGAAGTCCCAATCAAGATCAGAGCCCCTGTGCTAGGAGCTGTATACACATAGTGAGGGACCTGCCCTGAAGATCTTACAACCTAACTAGTTAAACAGTAAAAAAGGAGGCAAGGAGATGTGAAGTGACATGTTCAGGGTAACATAATAGAGCCAGATCACGAGTCTTAATCTAGTTTCTCAAATTTCATTGCACTACGACCCTCTTCTGACAAAAAAAAAAAAATTACCACACAACCCCAGGAGCGGGGACTGAAGCCTGAGCCTATCTGAGCCCCACTGCTGTGGATGTGGGGGTGCCAAAGCTCGAGCCACACTGGTTCAGGCATGGGGGCCAAATCTGAATCCCAAGCACTGTAACCTGAACCCAATTGCATAGGGCTAAAGCCCTTGAGCTTCAGCTTCAGACCTGGCAGCTGGGCTTGGGCTTCAGCCCTGGACTCCAGCAAGGCTCAGCTAATGCCAGCAACCCCATTGAAATGGGGTCACAACCCACTTTTGGATCCTGACCCACAATTTGAGAACTGCCAATCTAGTACCTAGCCTGACAGAAAATGATTTCAGTGCTAGGCCAAGGTGAAAGAAAAACTGTCTTTTGATGCACCGCTCCATTATATGCAGAAAACACTGAAAAATGATTGACAGGATAAATTGCTTTTGTGGGAAAATGTTTCTGAGTGTGTGTGTGTATCAGTTTGGGATATGCAGAATATGGGGCACAATTGTTGCGACTTGAAATCTATGCTGAGGATGCTATTTATTTAGTTTATAATTTTGATTTACTAAGTGATAGACACAAAAAAATGATCACCATAGGCTTAAGCAGGTACAACCATACTGAAATCAATGGATCTAGGTACTCAGCAGTGGCTCATTTTGTCCTAGTTTATTTAAAGTAGATTCACTTCTCTTCCTGCATCTAAAATGGGTCAGACTTACCTAAGATTTCTATAATTAAAGGTACTTGTATTATATTTGCTTTCTTAAAAATGCATATGCTAATATGCAATGTTAAACATTATGAATCAAATTACTGTAAACTTTATGGTAGTTCAAATTAAGATCAGGATCCCTATGTTGTGAGCCACTGTAGAAACACATAGGAAAACACATTTCCTATTCAAAGAGCTTACAATCTAATTATGCTTGTTCCTGTATGAGTGCATTATAGGGAACAGACAGGATTTAGAAGCCTCAGTGCATCCCAATTAGGAAGCAGCAATAATTTGACTGTGGACACTAAGGATTTCAAGGCTTTGACCTCACCACAGGTAACACACTAGACAGAAGCAGCAAGAGAGTATAGGATGAAGCACTAACTTTGCCTTTCTGAAGATGTCAAAAATCCTTTATATCCAGCAAACTCTTCACAGCAGTACCGATGATGTGTTAAGTCTTCATAACAACTTCTGGTACTGGCATTTGGACACTGTCTTCTCACCCCAAAAAAGGTATAAATTATCATCAATGAGACAAAATTATATTAATTGAAAAAAAGAATGTACTTTGACGCAATTGTGTTGTTTCAAGTTATTTATGAAAAGGGAAATGCCAACAAAAATAATAAAATAAAGATTTTGTCCCAGTAAATATTCCAGAGGCATCCCATATGTTAGCAATTTCATCACTAGCATAAGCCAAATTCGGACCATCAAAATTCAGAATGTTAGTCTGTATAATAATGATCTTTGAAAGTTAATCTATGTCTACTTGATATAATAGTGGATGATGTAAAGCAGAGGCAATCAGACATAATAATTGTAAGTCATTAATCTTGATGTTAGTTATGATACTAATGCTATACATCTCTGATGCCTGAAAGCTCATTCAGCAAATAATGTAAATGTATTAATCAACATTAGAAAAGAAGGTATAGCTAAATAAATATTGACTTCAGTTTTTTGTCTGATAGAAGTTTTGCTTTGTTACTGTAGCCCATAAGATTACTATGCTACTAATCCATCCAGCTGTATCAAATACTATGTTTCTCTTTCTTAATTAATCCATTTAATATATGATTCTTATACTTTATCCATATTAATTCCTATGAAATTAGGATATGTTAAGGCATATGGTATGTGTTTCCTAATAATTATATATAAATAAGATTTGCTGAAATGCAAGATGCCTGCTGGCCTGTATCCAGCAAGATCAGTTAAATAGCTCAAAATATGATTAGTTAGTAATAGTAAGTCAGGATAAAGGCTGGCAACCTTTGTCACAGATAACAATGGTCCCTGAACTTTGGGGAACCAAAGGGAGGAACTACATACAACACTGAACAGGTTAATCCAGTATCTGCAACTTGTTCATAATCACAGGGCACACCACAAACCTGGAAGTTGCCAAGAGAGTTTAGGTTGGCAGTTTTAGGAGTGAGATAATCCTTATAAATATGTAGAGACTAAGTGTCATAATCCACTAACCTATAGGATAGGAGTACCCATTAATTTCTTAGGGTATAGAAACAAGATTTGGGTATAGTAGGTTGGGTCTGAATTACATAGCATCAGGAACCTATAAAATATCATGGAAGGATATCTTAGAAGCTTGTTCTTTTCTTTGTTCTCCTATATTCTATAGACTATCTTTTTATTTACTTATCATTCTATCATGCTATCAGCTCAGCTTGGGTAATACAGTATAACTACTCAATATTCGTAAGTATTGGGGAAGCCAGAACCATCGTGTCATTGGGCATGCCAGGAGTAAGACTGGTCTTACTGGGTCCTCAAGGAAGGGTGTGAGTTAGTTTAAGGTACTTATAATGGGAATGTTACCACCAGGAGTTTTGAGATTCTATTACTGAGTTGCAGTCATAAGCTTCATAGCATTTATTATTCTTTTGTTAATCTCAAAGTTTTATCAATTTGGTAAATTTCTCTTCAGTGTAAATGTTTTTGCCAAGCACCCCGAAAGTCCTCTCCCAATATAAAACTCTTTGAGTTCTCAAACTCTGTAGTCTGAATTGGACAAGAACCTATAAATCTTCTGGTTAGATGTGATCAGTGGATAGCCCTAACAACAAACTCATAAAATTCAGGTCTACTTATTATACATAATATCTTAATTATTACTCAGATGAGACAGTAATATAGGATGTATATTAAACTGTGCAATCATTTGAAATGTTTGCATTGCACACTGATTAATATGAAAACAACAAATCACCTCTTGTAATTCACAGTACAGGCTATCTTAACTACTAGAAAATATTCTACAGATGGCATTTTTGACTAGGAGTGTGCAGTAATGTTTTATAAAAGTTGCATAGAGGCCTCTGAACTCCAGTTAATATTAAAACCTACTTTCAGAGGCAGCAGGAAACAATCCATCTGTGTCAGTGGTAGAAAATAGCAGCAGCTAACGTTTCCTTGGGAGGTTTGACCTTTTGAACATAGAGCAATTCACATATCTTGTAGAGAATTGTTCAGTAGGTACCCTGAGTGTGCTCAGTGTCCTCCCTTTTGTTACAGCTCTTTTCACCACATTTCATTTTTGCAATACACTTTCACTCTTTTGGGCTTTAGCTGTGTGGCACACTGAACTATATACCTTACTAAGAAGTATGGCTTCTCACTGTGTCTGAATAAGTCTGTAGCTATTGATTGAAAATATAGCTAAGGTGATCCCTCCCCTCTTTCTGGACCTAGTTTCCTATTTACACTAAGAATTTTCCACCAGCAAAGTTGTGCAAGTCTTAATGCAGGCTGCACTGTTAGTGTTTCTGGAAATATACAGTAGGCAGGAGTAGGCTGCTTTTACAGAAGCAAAAACAGTTCAATGTCCTACTATCTTTGCTTTGCTTTCCACTTCTTCTGGCTGACATATTTTACTTCTTCATCTTCTCCTACTGCAATTTCTCCGTTGAGCCAAAATATGAAATCCATTTTCTAAACAAAACAAAAAACAGGTTCTCCAGTACTAGAGTATTGAAGGAGACTCGGCAATAATTGCATGATCTTGGGATAAGATTTTGTTGTTAAAACATCAGTACACTGAATAAGCGCCTTTGTCAATACTATGCTGTCAAGGAAAAGAAAAGAACTGAAATGTAAAGAGTATGGTCTAAATTTTACAGGAATATACAAGTATATGCCCTTTGCATGAACTTTGGAATCACCTAAAGGTGTACTGAAACAATTGTAACACCTGGAGATGTGTAAGTATTTGAATTTGCACCTGTAAACCCTATCCTAGTGTATGAGCAGATGTTAGAATGGTTAAAGTGTACAGGTGTCTGTAGTCGCAAAGTGCATGTGAATATACGAGCACACACAGGTTTGCAAAGCTGGACACCTTGCTGTAAACTGGATCATTTGCTGCTTGATTAAGATGTAGAAGAATGCCAGACAGCAGTGATTTGGGGAAGCCTTATGGTGCCATCAGTGATATAATTCTGGTAAAGATATCAGCCTCAAGAATGTTGTAATACAAAAGGGAAAGGCAGCACATGGCTGTATACTTATTTTTTAAAAAAAATCCATATGCAAATGTTTAAGTCTAGCAGTTGCCAATTATAAAGGTGAAGATGCTTCAGAATCTGATTAGGATTGACTGAGTCCTTTTGGTTCTGGGCCATTAATTTCAAGTGCACCTAGAGTTTTGTTGAAAGGTACAGTGTGCACATCTATATTAATAAATAAAGTGCTGGAAAATTGCCAGTGCAGCTTTTATATAATATCACATTCCAGCAGGTTCTTGCTCAGAGAAAACAAAGTGCTTTGACATGACTCCCAAGTTTCCTGCTATGCAGCAAGTACAATACAATACAAATATCCTATGATTTTCCCTTTATCCGGAAGAAGAAAATGTACAGGCTTGGTATATATAGAAACTATGGCCCCAAAGCAGAGCAGAGCATACCAGAGCTCTGTTTGGTGCAGTGCGTTGAAGGAGAACACACATTGATGCGGCTTTAAGCCATAAATGTGAACTACGGATTTCAGAAAAAAAATATTTCTTTCTTTTTTATTATTAAAGAAATAGTGACCACATAATAAACTAAAGCATAAAGGGAGGAGTTAAGGTTAATAGATTAATACATTTTAAGGCCAGAGGTCTTACAATATAAGGTCCATTATAATTAATCTCTTCTCCTGCATAACATGGGTTATAAAATTTAACCCTTTGATTTATTTATTGAGGTCAATAACTTTCTGGTTGAACTAGTTGTTCACCCATAATCTTAACATTGTCCTGAAAAGGTCAGTGGTCCATCTAATGCAGTATTCTGCCTCCAGAAGTCTCCAGAATCAGGTGCTTCAAAGAACAGTGCAAGAAACCTCATAGCAGACAGTTATTAAACAACCTGATTATTGTAACCATATCCTTCTTTTCTTTTAGGCATTTTTTGTTTATTTTTTTTTAAATAATGTGTAATGTAGTGTATAGGTAAACACCTAGGCATATGTGCACACCCAAACAGAAGCAGACAATTTTGTGGGCTGTGGGCATCACACTATGTCAGGCTTCCTCCATGCCATCATTCAAAATCTGATCTGAAAACCGGTTTGTTCTGTACCGTCCATAAATGCTAACCAATATCACTATTACACCATCACCATTCCAATTTAAAAACCTTGTAAATTAAATCAATTTTTGGGCAGCCAGACACTATTTGCTTTTTATCTGATCTTTGTTTGACCTTTGTCTCTCCTAGGCTTTGATCTTGCACTGGGATCAGCTCACAAAAATGTCTTATCTGTCTGGAGTCCAACTGAATCCAGCAGATCTCTACATGGTCATAGGAGTTTGTATTAGCAAGTCTCAATGCAGAATTAGGGACCTGGACTATAAACTCTTCTATGAAGACAGTTCTAATTTTATTAATGTGCAGTGCTAAGCACACCTTCAACCCTTTATAAATGATAGTAATAATTAACAGTTCATCAGTACAATTGTTTATATAACTACAACATGTATTTCAAGTAGTTCAATCATAAATGTCAAAATTGTTTGGTTTTCTATTTTCTGCCAACATTAGATATGCAAAATTTTCTTGTTTATTTTCTACCCACCCTACCTATAAAACAGACATTATTTTATAAGAATTCATTGAAAAGCATGAGGGACTATGACATATGTATCTCACTCATTACTCTAGTGACGTGTGCTAATATGATGAGATGTTCTGCCTACTGATGAGAAGCACTTCAAATACAGGGTTTTTTTTTCAGTTTTCATAATGAATATGTTCCCAGTTCTTATATTGCTACCCAAGCCTCATGTCAATGCCTAAAAAAATATCAAGTTGAAAGTTGGCCACTGTTTTCATAAAAGTCATTCAATATTTTAAAAAGATGTTTTATATATTAATCTGGTTAAACAAAAAATAATAATAAATTTAAATTTGTCCCAAGTTAGTAGACAAAGTGGTTGTCATTGGAAGTCATTAACAATTTTTTGTAATAAGGACCTCAGTTCACTAAGTGCACAGGTGCCTCTATTACACACAAACCAAAACATCACAACTGACAATTCTTTTTGGCATTCTCAGCACAGAAACCAAGGTTCTCATAGACTGCGGGGATCTACTAAGACTCCTCCATGTCAAGAGATGGTGGTTTATTGGTATGGAACTTTGGAGGGTTTGTGGTGACACTGCCCTTTCTCTATTGGTAGTCAAACAGGGAACTTCAGTCTCCAGCACAGTCAGCCTGGTATCCTTCATAAGCACATATACTGTAACAGGTCTTTAAAATGACTTATTTTATGTTTTCCTGATTCTTAATGCACTAGAACTTGGATTTTTGTAGTCCAAAGGTGAAATTGACAGATCCCATTCCAGTCCGAGTGGAAACTAACATTATCAGTTTGTATCCTAGCATTTGATCCATGTATTTAGAAAGCTTTCAGAGTACTACACTGCTTACAATACTCAAAATACAGAGGGTGACTATGTTCAGCATACCATAAGAAACGTCTTAAATAGATAGATAAAAGAGTGGGTTACTGGCATTAGGTTTTCATCTCTAGAGGTCTGGGGTCAAACATGACACATTAATAATGGAATGAGATCTAGTGGTCCTGAACTAATCTCTAATTGGAATTCACTCACACTTAAAAAAACAAACACGTACTGTTGTTTGGGATCACTGGTACTCTACTTAAAAGAGCGTTATCCCTTAAGTAAATTGGAAGGGCAGAATTATGGATTGCTACTGAGAGTCACAAGCAGAAATCTGCATAGCGCATCTGCAATGAATGATGCAATGAACCAGATGTAAAAAAATATACATATTTATAAAGATATTTCTCACTCAAATATTTTGTATAATTTATAACATTAGCTTTACAAATTAGACTAGAAATTAGAGGCAGAGGGGTAGAAGCAGCAAAATATAAGAGTTGGAGAGTATCTTACCCTAACGGAAATAATTAAAATAGCTTTTTTTATTATAGCTTTGATTAAATAAGATTTTTTATGCTGTTCTCATAAAAATGTAATAGGAATGGTAACTGTCAGAATCTGCAACAGATTTTAAGAATTAGTAAGCCGTTCTTCCTCTTTTTTTAATGAATGCATATTTCCCATATTTAGAAACTTTTATCTCACTACAATTTTAATGCACACAGCTTAATAAATATAGAGGAGTGAGCCTAGTAACATCTTTAGGGATATGGAATATATTTTCATTTTTGGTTAATTCCCAGAGTGAAAGTGACATCTATTATAAAGCACTGTTGTTGTATATCTGAGTTAGCCAGCAGTTAGAATTAACGCAGGGAGAAAAGAAAATGTCACGCTGATGAATATTGATCACACCTACTATGCAGACCAATGATTTGGAATAGGTCATTTGTTCCTTCTGCCCTTCAAAAATCTTAGAAACTTGGAAAGATAACCCACTTTAGTGCATTTATACATATCTGCTGATGTAGTTTTTTATACCATGAATCATCAGTGTGGTACGTGAGTGCCTTACCATTGCTTTATGGCTCTGTTTTCCCCTTTCAGGGTATATAAGGCAGTTTTAGAAATGGCCTTATACTGCTGATTGTGGTGTTTTATAGGTGTAGAAATTCTAGTGAGCAGAAAATAATTTTGCATTTAGGACTTAGGAAGCATCATAGTGGATGATACTAATGGTCCATGTAGTCTAGTTTCCTGTCTCCAACAATAGCCAGTATCAGATGATTCAGAAGAAGGTGAAAGAAACCCAACAAAAGACAACTCTGGAGCTACTTTAACATAGGAGATTTTCTTCCTATTCTGTATCAGTTATTGTTTTCTTTGGGACGTGTATGTCTACATTGCAGCTGAGAGTGAGTCTCTCATCCTGAGCAGACAGACTCATGCTAGGTCCACTGGTGCTAGTGTACCAAAAATACCATTGTGGACATAGTGGCCTGTGTGTTGGCCCAGACACATGGATTTGGTCAGGTTTTGGACTCAAGTGGCTAGTCCAAGCTGCCACCCATGTTGCAACATCCATACTGCTATTTTTAGTGCACAAGTGAGTCTTTGTGTAGGAGTAGGATTTTATAGTGTATTAGAGGTTATAACGGATGGTTATAATAATGTAGTATGCATTAAATGTATTAATGTATGATTTGATCATCCTGCCAGCCACCCTTTTTGAACAGAAGGAGGAAATGACCCTCTGGTAGAAATGCATCTGACAGACTGCCAGTGTCTGCATTGATATTAAGGCAAGAACAGACCAGAGGAGTCCTTATGGCTGATTATGGTCACCCTCTGTTTTAGGATAAGTTATAATGTTTACTATGGGGTCTTGTTTCCTATAGTCATTATAAATTAGGCTCTTTAGTGAAAAATACATTCCTTTGTTTCCAGGTTTAGTAAATAAGAGACAGGATCTTGTATTGTGTCTTTGTTAAAGAGACTAGAGGCATGTTGAAGCCCAGGCCCAAATGTGAACTGTTTTGGTCACAAGATTTAGTAAGGTTTAATTTACATTGTCTTTTTTGCTTAACATAAAACACTGCTGTTTGTATACCTTTGAAGGTCTCTGTAAAATGTCTCTGTTTGTGACAACGAGGAGTGTAGGAGAATGGAGAAAAGATAAGGTGTAAAGGCCATCGTTAACATCAGATGTTCAAGAAAGAAGGAGTAAAGAGACTTAAGGACACCAGAAAACCATCAATGCATGTCCATAATTGAGGAAGGGCATATTGATGACCCTGTGGTGGAGGCTGGCACCCCTAAAGACAAGATAATTGGTTAAATCAAAACCAGGCCAGAATGACCCTCTCAGAGGTGCTTTGTAGTGTTAACATGAAAAGATAACACTAATTAAGGAGTAACTGGCCATAAATAACACAGAAAAATCCATAGACTTCAACGGAGGAAAGGGACTATAAGAACAGAGTGCTTTGCCATGGAACTTTGGATTCAGTCCTGCAAAGCCTCAGAGCATCGGATCGTGAACGATGGATCCCCGTTTCTCACTCGTGCTCAATCTAACTGGCCATTAGATTGACTCGAATTATGACAGACTGGCAACTATAAAGACCATCTGAAGGACTTGTGTGTATTGTGTAACTGAATGCATATGCTAGCTACTGTATTTTCAATAAACGTGGCATATTGCCTTTTTCCCTGAAAAAGATCCCGTGTGCTTCTTATAAGCATAATAACTGTACCTGAACTAGAAGGCACCCTTCCAGCAGCAGTACAGACACACCCATAATACCTTGAAGCATGAGGGTTTATAGCCAATACTTTTCTATCTTATCTAATGCAACTGTGTATATTTTAATTGCATATACAAAATATTGGCTTATTTAAAAAAAATATGCTTGAACCTTCACCTCAGTTAATGTGGACTGATATTAAGCAATACATAATGTTTTTGAGCCAAACTGGTAATGTCTTTCTTTATATACAGTAAGTGCAAAGAAAGACTTGTTAATATTACTAAGACAACCTTGATATTTTACATTGCTCTTGGTTACACTGGTATAACTCCCATGCCGATGACACTCATTAAAAATAATGTATTAATTAAATTTGTGACTGATCTACTTGGGGAGAGAATTGTATGTCTCCTGCTCTATGATTTTACCAGTATTTTGACATATATTTCTTGTTATGGATGATGACCCAGCATATATTATTTGATTTAAAAACACTTTCATTGCAGATTTGGAAAAACACAAATAAGATACCAATATGAGATTTCTAAAGTTAGTTACAGCATTCAACTTAAGATTTAAGAATCTAAAGTGCCTTCCAACATCTGAGAGGAACGAGGTGTAGAACATGCTGTCAAAAGTCTTAAAAGAGCAACACTCTGATTAGGAACATTCAGAACCCAAAAAAGCAATAAAGAAAATCAATCTTCTGTTGATGGCACCTGACTCAGGTGATGAAAATGAATGTGCATCAGTCCGCACTGCTCTGGATCATTATCAGGCAGAACCAGTCATCAGCATGGAAGCATGTCCTCTGGAATGGTGGCTGAAGCATGAAGGTGCATAAAAATGTTTAGCATATCTGGCACATAATTACCTTACAACAATGGCACAACAATGCCATGGGAACTCCTGTTCTCAGATTCAGGTGACATTGTAATAAGCGGGCAGTATTATCTCCCATAAATGTAAACAAATTTGTTTGTCTTTGCAATTGGCTGAAAAAAACAGTAGGATGGCATGGATTTGTAGACTCTAAAATTTTACAGTTTTGTTTTTGAGTGCAAGTATGTAAAAATATTTCTAAATTGCACTTCCATGATTAAGAGATTTCACTACAGTACTTGTATGATGTGAATTGAAAAATACGATTTCTTTCTTTTTATAGTGTAAATATTTACGCTAAAAATAAGAATATAAAGAGAGCACTGTATACTTTGTATTCTGTGTTGTAATTGAAATCAATATAGTTGAAAATGTACAAAACATTCAAAATATTTAAATAAGTGATTTAACATTGTGATTAAAATTGTGATTGAGATTTTTTTCTCTCATAATTAATCACAATTAATTTTTTAATTACTTGACAGCCCTAATACCACCCTATTCCAAAAGCTAAGATTATAGCTTTTGTAACACTGGATCTGGGTTCACTTCTCATTAAATAGTCACTACAGAGTATTTCAAATTAACAGCTAAATAGTGCTCTATTATTTGTGATGTCCATTCCTTCTTTTTCTTCCTCTTTCCATCCACTTGCTTTGGGGTTTGTATTTTAAAAATATAATCTGACCTGAATTTTTCAGTGTATGTTGCATTGTTAGCTTGACAGTTTTACACATCTCTAAGCTTTTCCAAGAAGTGTGTGAAAAGCTTAGGTAGCTGATTTTATTTCCTTTTGTACAGTGATCCCATTAGGTATATCTCCACAGTACAGTAACTGAAAGATCACAAAGCCTCTTTGTGCTTGAGAAAAATAACCCTCATACAGTTATACAAGAGTGTGAATGCTTTTCATACAAGATGAAGTTAATTTGGATTTCAACACATTTGTGGTTCTTTGAAGGAAAAGGAAAATTAAATATATTTAAATTAAAGATAGATATTTGATAGTTTACATAGCTCTTCTTGTTAGTATAAAGATCTTAAATTAGTAAATATCAGTAGCGATACCAAAGTTCTTTTTAGAGATTCAACCTTCAAATTTCTGTGCTGCGTGGATAGTGTACCTCAGCTAACGTGGAGATTAACAAGATTATATTTTCTTTAACATAGTTTATACACTAAAGTATATTTTCCTGCAATCCATTTCTTAAACTAATTGCATATGCAATCAAAATAATTGTAAAGGATGAATAATTAATCTCATCACAGTGAAGCAATCATGTTTTGAAACACTAATATAATATTAGTTTAAGCAACATATCCACTAGCCTTGTGATTGAAATCAAATTGATTTGAGCCTCTCTGTACAACGAAAAAAAAAAAAAAAAAAGAAGAAACCCTGCAGTGTGATCCAGCCTGGTGACAAATACATATATAAATTGCACTGGAGCCACCTTTTGCTCTCACAGCAGCTCATAATTCTTAGTGAAAACTTGACTATTTTATACTTTTGACAGACTCCTTATTATAATTTTTTAGCACAATCATTAATAAATTATCGGATTTTGAGACAGGTACATGCTCCTGGTGGCATTCGCTATTTGTTCATTTTCCAGCAATTTATAATTAAGACATTTTTGTTAACATATTTCATCTTAACATATATGGCACTATATCAATGTTGCTAATATTAGTCTCTACTCTGATATTACAGTCTTGTTTACTACAATAACGCTTATATGCAAATAAATACATTTTGGCAGCTCCAAAAGGGAGGAAAATGGACTAAAAATCAAGCCATCAGTCTCTATATTGGTAAGCTACATTATTATTATATTTTTAGTTGCTTTTTGATTGTATATGCACTACCAACCCCCTTCTTGGACATCTGAAAATGTAAGTTTGAATAATTAATTTTGTAACAATGTTCTTATTATATTGGAAAATTGTCTCCCAAGGTAGGAGGTGAAAGCCCTATTATACTGAATTATCTGGAAAAAATGTTTTCACACATATAAATGTAATTTAACTGTGATAACATTGGGTAAAGGATCAAAGAATAGAAAGATAAGAAAACTCTGAGTAAAGGCAAATGTGTGGCCTGGGGCTCTTACAATCACAGGGATCATTAATAAGACAACTTTATGCATTACAAAGAATGTCCAACAAAATTTCAGGGTCACAACCTCTGGCATGATATTCTTAAGATACTCAGAATTATGTCTCAATTTTACAAGGCCAGAAGTCATGGATTTATGATGAAAAATGCATCAGGATTGCCTGGCAAGAGCAGCATAGGTTTATTACATATTACTACAATGGCAGTGTGATGAACCCCTTGCACAGTGGATTTCTATTTTGTCCAATTTTGCTTAATCGAAGCAAAGAATGCAGTTACAAGATTCATCAAAAATATTATTTAATTATGATTAGTTATTATTATCAGGACCCCACATATATTGGGATAGTCTCTCCATCTCCCTAAGAGCATTGGCTGAGATTTTCAAAAGCAACTAGTAATTTCAGGTGATCAATGTGAGTTATCTTAACGGGGCATTATTTTCAAAAAGTGCTGAGATCCCATCGTCTGAAAATCAGATAACTTTAAGGCCCTTAAATTGGGTACCCATAATCACTAATAACTTTTGAAAATCTTGGTCTCTATCTTCAATGTCTGTTTTTGATTCTGATGATAGCAATAGTTTATTCAGGATTCTGGTTTCCTCTCACATTCCCACCACCTGAGGTTGGATTCATTCCAATGGGATCAAACCTGGTCACCTTCGACTCCAATGGAAAGTACCACTAAATTCAGTGGTGGAAGATAAAGGCCAACTAACACTTAAAATTGCATATACTATGTAGTGTGGAAAGGACAATCCTGGAAAATCTCTAGAAGGTACTACAATTCACCCTCAGTTTCTGAGAATATTGTCTTTTGTTATCAGAGAGTAAATAAAAAGCCACCTTTTGCTCTCAATTATATCCCAGAGTAATGCTACTGATGTTTGTTATAATTTATTAAAAGAAAACACCCTAGATATGCTTAGTCTGCTGAAACTCACTCTCAAATTATAAAGTAGAATGTTCAACTAAATAAAATGGAGAATCCCAGTCCCTGAGAGACAGTAACATTATTTCATCTATTGCAACTGTGCAACAAAAGGATTAAATTCATGACATATTTCAGTATTCTTAATGGAAGTAAAGGTATAGAAAAAGTCATGAGTTACAGTTCAAAATTTAACCTAGAGAAATGTTATCCTGAATGTATATGTCCTCTATGAAGGCGAATTTCACCATCTAAAAGTTCTGGATCATGAAATGTCACAATTTAGAATCCTAATCAGCATGAAGCTCCATCACCTCAAAAGTCAGACCATATTTTTAAGGTTTTAAGCAGTTTTCCCAGATAACCTGCAAGAAAAAGAAATCCAAAACAACAAAGCAGTGGGGTGATTCAAGTTGCTCATGCAAGTATAAAAGTCTGAATGTCATCGCAAGGTTTGAAGCTGCAACTGATTCAATTGAGATTACTACTACAGAATATTATACTTCGCTTGAAATCTATGATATACCCACCACCAGTTACTGAGATTATCTTCTTCAAGGGAAAATAAAAAAGCCATTCAACTATGGATTAGATCTCTGTAAATAAGAATTAAAAAGAGCAGCCTGAACATATGCTGACTCAATTAGCTTCTCCATAAACAACATAAAAAGAATTAAAATGTAGAGGGGCCATCATTCAAATACTTACCTTTATCTTTACTAGAGTGATGCTTTTGAGGGCTGTAGTCAAAGGATCAACCTTGCAGCAGAGATATAAAAAAGTTCTGCACACGTACGTTATCTGAAGCTTCAAAGGTATAAGATCCTTCTTTTAATATACTGTAGAAATTCTGTAAAGATTATTATAAAGCACCTAGAAATAGCCACCCAATCAGATTAACTTTTCAGGAAAGAGACCATGTGCTTGTAGGTCGTTCCTTCCAACTATAGTGCTGACAGCATATTGCAGGTGGGATTGGGGCAGATCCTCAGCTGGTACATTTTCATAGCTTCATTGGCTTCTGTAGAGCTATGACAATTTTCACCAGTTGAAATTCTGTTTCTAATGGTGTCCATTCATTCTGGTCTTCATTCATCTTTCTTTTTTGACCAGGGAGTAAAGACTGTCCACTATAAACCTTTATAGGTCTGGAAGTTTTGTCCATTCAGGACTGCTATTATTTATCAGGCTTCTGGATATATCTATCTAGTTAAAAACAGTCCTTATCAGGTTTAGTGAAAGATATGGCCCTTTAACAAGTAACTCTCACATTTGATATCTGAGCTAATGGACTTTCAATCTGTCACTGCACAAGCTTCTGGCCTAGGTCTTCTGGCAGCATAATTTTGGGGAAAGTACTAACTGAGTACAAAGAATTAAACATCCTCAGCCTCAGCATTGTGCCCATTAGGTAACCATTAATTGAAGCCCTGTATTTCAGGAGATTTGGAACCTACATCATAAAAATATATTGAAAGCAATCTCCCCTTTCTCCCCACAAAAGATAATAAGATCAAGTGTGTTCCCCTGTAGCATATGCAATGTGTCTGTCACCACTGCAATTGGAAGGATTTAACTATGAGTATCTAAAAACAGCTTGTATGCTTAGAAAATGTGGAATAAGAGAATTTTGGCTTTAATCAGCTGCACAGGGAGACTTATTTTTAAAATAATCAATTAAAAAATGGAGAGCAGCTACTGCACATCTAGAGGGAAAGCTAATCACTGAAATACTACAGAAGAGATGCCAAATCATTATGCTGCACAATGAGGTTCCTTCAGAAGTTATAGCAGTTAGGAATCACTAACATTATCCAGAGAACGCACAGTTGCTAATGTGAAAAACTGTTATGGGAAAAAATAATCTCACTTTTGTAGACAGGAAAACAGAAAAAAAAAATTGGGAACCAGTTTTGTGGATGAACACAGAGGCTAAACAGACAGTGAACAATGCTACAGAGATAAGTTGGGTGAGTAATATCTTGTATTGAACCAACTTCTATTGGTGAAAGAGACAAAATTTTGGGCCACACAGAGCTCTTTATCGGGTCTGGGAAAGGCACTGCAAGCCTCACAGCTAAATGCAAGATGGAACAGATTGTTTAGCATAAGTAGTTAACATGTGTTCTAAGGGACCATTGAAGACAGAGTAACCCATTAACACCTCTGCAGTCATAAAACAAAGGGCAAGCCTACACCGGAAACATCAAATCGCTTCTGCACCAGCACTTCGAAGTGCCAATGTAGTTGTGCACGAACCTGGGAAGTGCTCCTGGTAATCCAATCCAGGAGAGCTCTCCCAGCACTTGGAGCCTGTCTACACTAGCATTTTAAAGTTCTCAGACTTGCTGCACTCGGGGGAGGGGGATGATTTCCGCCTCCCCGCCTCCCCCTCCCCGAGCCAGCACGTTAGAGTGCTATAAAATGTAAGTGTAGCCAAGCGCAAAATGAGAGGGTAAATGGGTTACATATTGTTATAATAAGCCCTAAATCCAGTGTCTCTGTTCAGTCCATGATTTTTAGTCTAGCAGAGTTATGAATTTAAGTTCACAGGCTCATTTTTAAAAAGTATTATTCAGGTTTCCTTTGAGGGTGAAGACTGACAGGTCAGACATAGAGAGTCTTGTGTGATTTATGACTTATAACAACATTCTGTAATTCCTTTTTGTCCTGTGTCTGAAGAGGTGTTGAATTTTCCCTTACAATATGTGCTAAATACTTATACTAAACAACTTGTTTCACCTTGCATTTTGCTGTGATGATGAAAGTACCTTTCCACCACCTGAAGAAGAGCTCTGTGGGGCCCAAAAGCTTGTCTCTCTCACCAAAAGAAGTTGGTTCAATAAAAGATTTTTTTAAAAAAATATTAAAATGATGTTTAAATAAAAGTGACCAGTACAGAGTTTAAGCGTAGAAGTTTCTGATTACAAGGAAATAACATACAGACTATCAAGGGGTGTGCAGTTTGGTTTAAAATCAGATGGTGTAAGGAATACATAATCTGCCATATGCCTGATTGGAGCTAAAAGGTTAACGGGTCAAAGTACAGACATTGAGATCTGAAGGTATGTTGTTCATATAATGGCTATGTTCAGGTGTGGAGTATAATGAGTGGAGTCAATGATGAGGATGGATTGACTCTCATTTGGTGAGATTTAACCAGTTTATATGGTCCAATGGACAAAGTCTCTCAGTCCCTTTCTCATAGTCAATGCATGTCACTTCATCTCACATCTTTTGCTACTGTCGGTGGCCAGTGATGTGTTCGATGTGGATGTCCCAGGACCATCAGACGGTGTCTGAGACCATGAAGTGCTGCATGAGCCATGCTTAGCATTGAACAATCTCACAGGTCCACAGCATGCTCATTGCAGGGGGCTCAGGCGCTCAGGGCTCTGAAGATCAGGACATCCATCTGTACCTCGTAGCATTTTGCTTTCAGGGTGTCAGCCGGGGGGTGGGGGGGCATACGTTTCCAGCATACGAGCTCAGGCTTCACAAAAGGCTGGAGTCCTGTTATCAAAGGAGACCGTGATGTCGTTTCTGGGCCTCATCAGTGATAACGGCATAAGGTTGCAGGGATGGTGCAGTTCATGGCAACCTCCCCCAGGCACGGTGCAATGGCTTTCACCAGGAGGTTCTGGATGGCATTGTGGCGCAGCTTCCAGGCTCTGGAGTGGGGTTTTCAGCTACACAGGACATGGGGCACGGTCTCGCTGGAGTAGCTGCACTTCCTTCAATGCTTGTATCAGTTCCCATGGTGGACGGCTCCGTTGAACGGGACGCAGTTGAGCTGGGCACAGTGGATGAAACACCAATTGGCAAAATGGGTGAAGCTACCCCTGGCGAAGAAGTAGTTGCTGGTGTTCCACTTGTTGGTCAACTTGAAGGCTTTACCTTGGTCTAGTTTATGCTTCAGGGTTTCCACGTACAGCAAATGGACGGCAGCCTTCAGGGTCCTCTCCAGTACGCCCCTGGCACTCGAAGTGACAATGGTGTTGTCGTCGGACCTGATCTGTGGCACCAGGACTCGCAGCTCCTGGCGCTTCTCAGACCACTCCCAGCAGCGGCCAACGTGCTTCCCCGGTGACGTGTGACATTGCGAGCACAGGACCACAGTGAGGCGATGTTGCGCCCATCCCATCTGAATTCGCTATCCAGGGAGCTGCTCAGGAAGGTGGCAATGTCTTGGATGGAGGGGGCTCTGCCAATCTGCTTTTTGTCACGTCATGCAGGACATTCGTCATGATGTTCCTTACCTCCCCATCTTGTCTTTCTAACAACCTGGGACCGACATGGCTACAACTACAAAACATAATACTGAAAGAGTGAGCAAGCTCTATAGATATGTCTACCCATCAGATGAAGGTATGATTGTAGCACAGTCAGGTAGGCATAGGTCATGTGACTACAACTTGAGCTGTGGGAGTGATTCACAGCTTAAGAAAACATATTCTCACTAATTCTCATCCAGCTAGTCAGCAAGTGCTTGCCTGTCAGAGATGCTAGGTATGCACATAGGGTGTGTCTAACCTCTGCTATTGCTTGTACTGCTGTAGCTACATTCTTCTTTTAATGTGCTAGCTTGATGAGAACTAGGACAAGTATATTTCTTCGAGCTGGGAATGAAACCCGAGTTTGAAGTGTAGACATATCCATTGTGACGGGTCGGAATACAGAAACTCCCTTGGGATCTGCCACCTGATGTGCTGAGACTACCTCTGTGCCTGTTTTCCCTGTCGGCTTGGGACTTCATTGCCCTGCCTGGATGTGCCAGACATGCTAGACTGCTAGAAACACAGATGCAGGTTACTGTTCTTTGTTCCAGTTTCTTTCAGGTATCCTCTGAGGGTGGAAAGGCTACCCCTTGAGCAAGCTAAAGACAAAATGGAGGGGTTTCCAGAGGCTTAAATGGACTTTCTCTTGTGGGTGAAAACCCCTTCTCCTCTCCTATGCAGAATCCAGTTGCAAGATGGAGTTTGGAGTCACATGGGCAAGTCACATGTCCACACATGACTCAGAACTTTACAGGCCAATGCCACATTCCAAGGAAAGCTCAGAGGTGGACTGGCGTGTGTCAAAGTTCATTGTCATTGTTTCTTCATTTGGCACTTACTGAACATAGTCTGTTCTCAAGAAGCTGACCAAATGTTTCACTGAGGCTACTTAAAATCAAACAAGTACAGAGCCAATATTCATAACAATATTGAAAAATGAGACGAATACAAATAGGATGAATATATTTAGTGTATTATAACCTTTGCAGAGATATGTTACATGGCATATCTAGCATAAAACATATTCCAGTTATGTCATATTTGCACTCATAAGCATATTTCTATAAAGCATTATGGGGTGCAACATCATATCCATAATCACACTAGTTTTAATCTAGCTAACATGTGTAACCATAATAGCAAAGACATAGCAACGTTAACTTCAGTGGGTTTCCAACAGGTTTGTATCACCACATCTTCACTACTACTGTTATCCAAGCTAACTAGTTAGACTAAAGTTAGCACCACTGTGCTTACCCACACTACAATCATACCTTCATTCGGTGTGCAGACAAATCTTATAACTAATACAATAATAAGTATAAAGAATACATATTAACACAAAGTCCTTATATTGTACATGAGATAAGTAAAGTTTATAGCCAAATACTGTGGAAATGGCCAGAAAGCCAATCAGGAAACTTGTTCATAGCCTCTCTTTGTGATATCAGAGCCTAATCTTTCACCATCTATGTGACTGGCCAGAAGCTAGGACTGGATGACGAGGGAAGGATCACTCAAAATTGGCCTGTTCGGTTTATTCTCTCTGAAACATTTGGCACTGGTCAGTATCAGATGATAGGATACTGGGCTGGATGGACCATTGGTCTGACATACTAAGGTCATTCTTATGTATGGCAGCAGGATTAATCTGTACTTCTCCAGGTAGTATCAAGCCATTTGGAACATTTTTGTGAGGATATCTCAAGTAGTACAGTATTATACCAGGAGTGATCTAATCACAGAGAGCTCAATTCTAGACATGCTTGGCTCATTCAAAACTAGCAGAGTTCCATCTGGAGCATATCTTCCACAAGTAAACTAAGGATTGATTTAGGGTGAAGTTAAAATGTATGTCAACTGGGTTGGAAACATTTCAACAAAAACAAACAATATAATGGAACAAAACCAACACCAGTCTCCACACACTGCAGCACTCCAGTCTTTCCATAAAAATCTACTTTAAGCAAAAAAATCATTCACATTAAACAATGGAGACCATTTAAGAGAAGCAGCACATATTAATACTGTCAATGTGACAGATGGTTGGGCAATACATAATAAAGTATAAAAAATATGAGGAAGAAGATGTGTCTGATTATTTTACAAATCAGAATGTTGGCAGCACAAAGAAAGAAAGATAATTGAGTGAATGTTATGCTGATGCATCTTTAATATTTCACAGTTCAAGACAACAGAGGATTGGGAGGTGAAAAGTAGTACTGGGATTTCTGTAAAGACAAAAAGGAAAGAAAATATACATACTCTACTATTCATAATAGACTGTATAAATCTGAAAAATTAAGATGAAGGCTGCATTTATGAATGTATTAATATTAACTACACCCAAGTGAAAAATACATTATAGCATTTTATAAATAACCCTCCAAATATAGCAAATCACCGCATAGAACTGTTTTATACTTCAAAGATCAAAGGTTTCAATTTTTCCACAACTAGATGGGAAAATATATTACCTCTGTCATGAAGCTTTACATAGTTCTTCTACCATAAAAGCACTGTAAAGAATATATACCTCTTTTGTACACAGATAAAATAATGCATGGCTATTTAGGCAAGCAAAAAAAACCAAAAGGTTAAAGTTGTACTGCTTTCTACTCCCTCCTTTAGATCCTGTTACTACAAGGTTTCCAGTTACTATCACTGAGCTGTAATAATTTTATTTACAAGCTAAATTAAAAGACCAGTGGTTCAAGATTTCCTTCAGAGCTATCCCTTCCTCAGAAGACTCAAACAAGCTTAATATTGTCCATTGTGAAAATGTATTTGCAAATAACTGGAAAGTGACTTAAATCCTGTATATTTCCTCTTTTTATGTGCCTTGTGCATTACAGCATGAACGTTATCTTAATGGATCAAAAAATGGTTGATTTAGGTTCAGTTTGAGAGACAGGTCAAGTTTCATAATCAGTTTTATTGGATTACAGTAATATCTACAAAGAAATCTTCTCAAATATTCACCTGGTCCCCAGAATGAGATACTGTAGCCTTCCTTCACTTTCATCCATAGACCCTTTCCACCACCAGAATCTGCCTCCCAACCTGTGGAATTCAAGCCTCAAGAAGTTTTGGCCTGTCTTTGGAAAAGATCCTATCCCCAAAGTGGCCAGATGTGAAGACAATAGCCAAACCAGACAAAAGAGCAAAGAGAGCTTACAGCTGATTTAACAACAAATGTCATTCAGTTAGAGAACTGCTGAGTTTAGAACGTGGTGACCATGTTTGTGCCAAACTGTATGGAGAAAAAGAATGGACAACTCCAGCTGTCATAAAGAAATATAATTTATCACCCAGATCATATATTATTGAGGTTGAGAGTAGAGAGTTCAACAGAAACTGTTGAACAAACTGAATATATCATCAGAGAGAACAACCAACAGAGAAAACTGTATAGATGGCAGTTGCAGAACAAAGAGAAAATTCAAAGATTCCAAACTGACCAAATAGTCACTACAACTAATGAACAGTCAAAAGAAAAAATTGTTACAAATGATTCAGAGATATTAACAGACTGATCTGTACTAAACTTTAAAGATAGCATGACAGTGTGAATGTTATAAGTGGTAGGAAACTAAAACTTAAAGGGGAAGAGGTAATGGAAGGCCAAACTGCATTATAATGTTCCACCACTCACTGCGGCCATGTGTAACATACTGTACCTGAACTTGAAATAGCTACAGCCAGCAGTGAATTAAAAGATCTTACTGGAGGATTGCAGCCAGTCTGGTAGAAGAGCTTGACCTGCTAGTAGCAGCCCTAGAACCTATTATGTTCAAGAACAGGTTTAAAATTAGCAGCCATGTTAGTCTTAGCCGTAAAGAAAATGAGGAATACTTGTGGCACCTTAGAGACTAACCAGTTTATTTCAGCATAAGCTTTCGTGGACTATAGTCACTTCATTTTATGCATCCAACGAAGTGGGCTATAGCCCACGAAAGCTTATGCTGAAATAAACTGGTCAGTCTTTAAGGTGCCACAAATATTCCTTGTTTTCTTTGTGTTCAAGAACTACACAAGAAGACTCTCAAACATTAGAAAAAGCAGAATAGATTTCTAAAGTATGAAAGAAACTTAGGCACATGTATAATATCTATCCCTCTCCCCATCCATAGTGAATTAACCATCAAAAAATCCATTACAGTTTTAAGTCCTAAAATATTAGATTGATAGTCAGTTGTGAAGAGAAGAAACATTTCACCTGCTTATTACACAAAGTACACAGATCTAGTCTAAATGTAATAGCATTCTTGCTTGGCAGACAATTTTCATCTATATACTTCTGATTAAAAACCAGAGCGAGACTACATGTGACTCTTTAGCAGAATATCAGTAGTTAAGGCAGCTGCTATTACTTTTACCTGTACCACACAGTTATTTTCCCCATTTTAATTAGAAGATACTGCTGTATCTCCATCATTATCATATGATAACCATTAGCAAATGCTAACTTTTTAAATAGTATTCATTGTGTTACAGTAGTGAGAAAATTCCCTCAGAGAATATTTGAAAGCAAGAGGAGAAACTGTTCAAGGCAAGGCAATTATTCAAGTCCCAATTTATGCTTCAGACAAAACATGCAGATTACAAATAAAGTCCAAAAAATGTTATTTACCAGGACACAATGCAGACAACATGACAGCTGGAGAAAATTCAAATGCCGGCTGCGAAGTCAAATGCTGCTGTAAAAAGACTTCAGGTTTCCTCCACTGCCTACCATACAAATCCTGTGATTATTCTTGTGGGTAAAAGGAGGCAAGATAAAAAAGCACTCTCTCATTACGCTACACCTTCATTTAATATATGTAATTATATCACACAAACAATGTTAAAAGGACAGCGAAACACTCCAAAGTTAGGAAATGCCAAAATCAAGGTTGCCCTTAATTCACCCCCTTGTGTGTATGCATTATGACAGTCTTTAATTACATAATCATATACTACTTACTTAGTATTCCTTAGGTACCTATGTAAGATTCTGAAAATTACTGAGCATTCAGCAGCTCCCAGTGACTTGAGTAGGTGTTCAGTGCTTTAGAAAACCAGGTTACTTATCCAACTGACTACATATCAATTCCAAAGTTTAACTTTAGGCATGTATTTTTTACAGTCTTGTCCTTGTTATATATTCTAGCCTGATAGCACTGGATAATCAGTTTCAAATCTTGCTTCAGCTCACAGCTGAAAAGAAGTTTGGTGGCCATGTCTCAGACCACATCACAAAATTGTCATGGCTGGCAGCTAATGCTGTAGTGACAGGGGAATGAAATAATAGAGCTGTTACCAGTCAGGCCTAAAAGTTCATTGGCAGATGCATGGATGCTTACACATAGCTGGCCTGCTGCAACTAGTGATACTAATGCTTAGCTTTCATGACTACTCATTCTTTTCACAAATTTTAAATAAAATATAAATATTATGCATTATATTAAAAATACATAGAAACAATAAAAGCAATCAGAAAAACAGCCCTCAAAATTAATTTACAAACTTCTAGTAATTTAATGCACACAACATATCATATTCATTCTTTTGTTAGGTATAATTTTCAAACAATCAGATCCAGTTAGATATCAATCTAACTTGTCAGAACACTGAAATTTTTCAGCAATGAGATTCTACATATTAGCCATTCTGTGATTATATACTTGCCCATTGCTGATTACAACCTGTGGAGAACAGGCCTTTATCATTACTGCTTTTTCCAATTTCTAGAGCAGAATTGTCTTTTGATTATATTTTTTATGATCTTTCTGATGTAAAATGCCCATGTGGCATTACTTTGTCCAAGATTTAATATAGCTGGTCGACATTCAGTGTATTTCAAGAATACAATGATCTGGAAATAATCTTAAAATAGATTGACTCATCTTTCAAGACACTGAGGCGTGTCAGTCAGTGTGAAATAGCATTTGCATTACAAGTGCTTACACAATGAAAGAGGTGAAGTTTTTTGAAGAAACAAATTACACATGAAAAAGGGAATTTAATCAAAGAAAACAATAAAAATATGTGCATGTGACTTCACTGGTGAAGTGTGTACACATTAGAGCAATTATTATCTCAAATAGAAAAATTAACTATTGAACAGTCTCGTGTAATTTTAAAACATAACTGCACATAATTGATGTATACACAGAAATATCAGTGACTATAAAAAAATTAAAAAGTTATTGAATTTAGAGATATTGTGTATCCCAGACTTTATTAAAAATTAAAACATAATTAGAAGTTTATATTTATAGATGTACCTTAAAAGTTATAATGAGTATTTAATTATATCTGCAATAATAGATACAATGGTAAAGGGGCCCCAGAACACAATGAGACAAAGAGAAGGGGAGAGAGTATTGTGACAAAGCTCCAAGTCTGTACTTGTGGGTCCTGCGCTTCCTGGCAGATTTAGGGGCCTCAGAAACTCATCTAGGCCCCAGAGTGACCTCCCTTTCTCAGTATAATTGGCAAGAGTCACCACCTAGTGAGTTACCTTCATCACAGGCCAGTATGGAAGATGGAAAAGGGGGGAGCCCGGGCCCGCCCTCTACTCCGGACTCCAGCTCAGGGACCCTAATAGTATCAGCTAAGATGGCTGACCTTTTAGCCACAAAACACAATACAATTCCCTGGGCTACTTCCCCACAGCAGTCCCTGCTTCTTCAAACTCCTCTTCACCCTTACTTCAGGGCCTTCTTCCTTCAGTATGATATGTTGTCCAACACTCAGTCTCACCAACAGCATAAGTTCCTTCCACAGCTCCTGACACCCACAGCCCACCTGACTAACTGGGAGGTTTTTATCTGGAGTCAGCCAGTCCCTGATTGGCTTCAGGTGTCCCAATTAGGCTAGCTGTTTCTACTCCTTTCTAGAAGGTTCTTAATTGGCCCCAGGTGTCTTGATTGGTCTGGAGTAGCCTTTGTTTGGCTATCCAGGGAACAAGGACCTGCACATCCTAAGGCTGATATACCTGCCTTCCAGCACTCTCCTATATCCTTCTGGTCTGACTCCGTCACAGTATGAATGAGGATATTTATAGTGTCTATTTCAATTCACAGAAAATAAACCAACTCAGAACTTTATTGACAAGCTGATGCTCCCAAAATTAAATATGGATTCTGCTAAGCACTCCAGGGGCATCTAGAGTATGAAGCAATGCCTCATCCCTGTTAAAATGTGGTTTTCGAAAAATATATTGGATGGTGAACAACCAGATTTAAATGAAAATCAGATAATATTTCTGGCAGGCATTTTGGGTGAGGTCTCAATGAAACATTGTCCTGATGAAAAGTTATCTATGGTGGCACTGTAATCAAGGCTTGTATCTTCCCTACCTTTGTGGTTGATGTTATTGACACCAAAGAATATGTTTGTGTGGAAAAGTGAAACAGGGAACATGAAGCGAAAGGCTCAAAAGTTGGACCCACCAACCCTGCAAGGGCAATATTTAGATTTTAGGAGAGATAGATTTTGTAACTGGAGGGTAAATCCTCATAAGTCCCTAAGTTTTTGGTGACTATGGGGTTAGAGAATGTTGAATGCCCATGCACTGGAATGTAAAGAGCTGAAATGAAAGCCTACTGGGACTCACAGATACTCCAGAGCTCTTTAAATCAAGGAAATAGTCCACTATATTTGTAATCTGTGCTTGATCTTAGACAGCAGGTGCTTTGGTGCCCAAATTGGGCATAGCTTTCACTTAGCGATATGTATTTTGTAGTATGAAAGGGTGGTCTGTCCCTTAACAGCTTCGGCCCTCAGGGTTAGCACAACCCTCCATCACATGGCGTGGCCCTTTACGATTTTGAAAGGACTAATATATACAAGGACCCAGGACACTGGTGGGCAATCTGTGGCCCGCGGGCCTCATGCAGCCCCCAATCAAGGTAGGCTGATTGTGGGCTGTGAGACATTTTGTGGACATTTTATTAATACACACACACACACACATACATATATGTATATGCGCTGAAAAGATGTATTATTTTATGAGAATATTTATGTGGAAGTTGGTGTTATTTTGCCTATGTTGCATCCATCATGAATGCTAGATAAATGACAACATAATTTTAGATATATTTCTCACGTGGGTTCACCCCATGATAGAACTCTTTGCCAGCAGAACAAGAAGTGTCATCATTTCTGTGCCAATGGAGGTCATAGGCGAGGATGCATTCCTGATTCTTATGTTCTTCCTCCATGTCCTCAGGCCTTTTCTATCCACATCTCTCTTTTCTCTAGGTTACTAAAGGTGATTCCTGTTTTTTTTTAAAATTAAAAAAAAAATAGAATCTGTTTATGCCTGCCTGCTTTGAAGAGTGTTGAGGATCTGAATCAGAGAATTAATTACATAAGAATAGTGATGAATAAGGTACTCTGACGCAAGGGGGCTTCAACAGAGCAGAGGAGTAAAAGATAGAGAACAAAAGATACAGCACAGTCACTGAATAAAAGACATGTTATAAGATTGAACGAGACACACTGGGCAACCACTTTACTGTCACTTGGCACAGTGAGTTCTTCTCTGTGGACCCCATGGTACACAGCTGTAGGCAGAGTAGACTTCAGTGTGTGTCTGCACATAAGAACAAATCCCAATTGCTTCTGAAAGATGAAGCAACAGCAGGCACAATATAACCTTGGAGCAGTTTGTGCTGACCCCGGTAGATTGGAGATGAAAAAGAACTGGCTGACTTTTGCACAGCTGGCAGGTCACAGAAAATGGAGTTCCACTTCTCCAAAAAACAGCTCACCTTGGATGAGGAAAATCTTGCATCTCTGCGAAGTTTACGAAAAAGCAAAATTTACAGTTTGATATTTTTTAAGGGGAAACTAAATGAAACATTTGTTACTGTTTAGGTGTTCTGCAATTACATTTTACTACGCAGTTTTGTATTGCTTTGTCTTGTACTCCAAGGGGTTGGCAATAAAATGTAGTACAAATCTGTTTCATTTCAGGGGCCATAAATAGAATTGCTGACACCAAGTGCCTGAAAAAATGTACAGTCTGTGACTATGAAGTGGATTACCAGAAACAAACAAACACAAGCTTTGCTTCAAAAACCAGTTAAGGTTGCTAAGTGACAATAATGTAGTTACGTACCACATCATTTACAAACCCAAGCACTTTAAAACAAGAAAATGAATAGTTAAGGACATCATAAATCATTCACTGCCTTCATAAGGAACAATCCTACTGTTCTTAATAAGTACAAAGTAAAGCATATTCCTTCACAACACAATGGCCTTAACACCATCCAGAATGTGTCTTTAATTAATTGTTTTTATTATTTGGATTTTGGAGTATAAATGTTTTATTTTAAGGGAAAATATTACCAATCATTTTACTTATCAGAGGGTTGGGTTTTTTTAAGTGTTCGGTTTCCACCTTTGATACTGCAGAGTGTTTACCCCATGTTCCCCTTCCCAGCTTTGATGCCACAGAGTCTTTCCTGTGTTCCTGTTTTTCATTCCCACCTCCACCTCCTTAGCAGGCCCAAATATACCTGCAGTGCATGCCCCTACTCCTGCACCTTACAGCTTACAGTAGTTTTGTTTTGGAGGGTCGTGAGTTTGGGATCTTTGTTCCACATTTTTTGCAATGGTATTTCATGGAAGGGGTAAATGGTATTTCGTGGAAGGGGTAAAAAGTAAGGTTGTGAGCGTTGGGGTTTTTTTTGTTGTTGTTTTGGTTTGGGTTTTTTGGCTTTTAGTATGTTTTATGCCTGACTCCCACAACCCCTCTTTACCCTCCCTAACTGGTTGCTTAACCTTGGTTTAAAAAAAAAAGTCACGCAGCCTTTTAGTGTATGCTCCTATATTACTCTTCCACCATACCCTGCAACACTTTAGTTTTATCTTTTAACTTTTTTCATCCCATTTTCTTGTGGGCAAATGTAACACACAGTGTCTTTGTTCAAACATATTAGTAAAAATAGAAAAGTATTTTAAAGTTAAACCCAAAATTCTTTTCTATGCTAACAAACATGCCTATATACTAACAATTTGTGAAAGGGAAAGAACCCTGGTTGGGAAATCTCAGGCCCAATTTGCATGACTAGCACATTGAAAAACATTTTTATTTGTAAACTGACCAAATGTGGTGGTATTACTGAGAAATTGCAAACGTGGAAATCCACAATGTTGAGTTTTGAGTCACATTTCAAGTCCAGATATTTTTTCTTCCCCTCATCTTTCCTTGACAAGACAATTTACAGACTGTTAGCCTATAACCCAAGTAGGATCCTCTGCTCTTGTTACAGAGGATGCTGAGTCTTAAGCTTTAACCAAAGTGGCACTAACAAGTATGTACGCCAGTGGGAGCATTCATATTCTGTTATTGGCTACTGCAGACAGAAGGGGACTACTTAAATGCGAATGAACAAACTAAAGGCTAATCACACAGCAAGACTTGCACTTTCTACCACCTTGTGTAGTTAAATTCAGCCATTTCCTTATGCTAATAATGTAATTCCATCTGTTAAATCCCCACAACCACATGCCAATGTGAGCTAATGTAATCCCAGAATCTGTATTTTAGGACACCATTCACATGCCTACCATACATAAGCCTTTCTTCACACTAAAAAAGTTATGTCCACATAACATAACTTTTAATAAATAACATGATTGGCATATGAGGAGTGTGCACTCTGGTGAGGGGCTGTGTGTGTCTGGTGCTATTGTGTATGCTGGTTTTATTGTGGTGTGGGTGGTTGTGTTGAATTTTGTCTGGGGAGGTTGTGCTGGGAGATTTGTGTTGATTTGTGCAGGTGGTAGATGGGCATGAGGTGTGGGGAGCTGGACCAAGTACTCCACAGTCTACTCAGGCTCTCTCTTACAACCAATGAAACAGCTGAATAAAAATTAGCGATAGATTAAGTGTTGTGACTGGTTGAGTTACCTTTGACATTACCATGGTCTAGGATGCTTAGCATGGGTAATCTGAAAAGTCAAAATGGATGAAGTGTTTAAAATTGAATGGTAACTGACCATGAAACCCAATAATGATTCAACCTGGTAATATGCTAAATAAAGAAAAACCCCTCTCAACCTTGCTTGTAGATGCTTCTACCACTTCACGACTCATTAGATATTCTAGGCTTCAGAATGACATATAGAGTGACATTCCTGGAATTTACTATATACACAGACATCACAAAAGAGATTTGAAGATGGAGATAGTAGTGGCCTTATTGATCATTGTAGGGAGCAAGGTTCAGTTTAAAGGACAACATGGAAGAAGGTTTGTCATAACCATAAAAGAGTAGCCTAAAATTCGACCTTACCTGTAAGGGGTTAAGAAGTTCAAGACAATCTGGTTGGCACCTGACCAAAAAAACCAATGAGGATACAAGGTACTTTCAAATCCGGAGGAGGGGAGAAGCTTTGTGTGGGCTCTTTGTTTTGTGAGTTCGTTCACTCTTGGATTTAAGAGGAATCAGACAGTAATCCATCTCCTCCACATAATTCCACCATTCAAAAATTGTGCATACAACTAGGCAAGGCGGGTCAGTTTAAATTTTGTTTTCACTTGTGAATTTCTCTTTGCCAGAGAGAAGCATCCCTGGTGGTTGTTTTTTTTCTGTAATTTTGGATTCCTCTGTGTTTTGTGAATCTGTTTGCGACTCTGTAAAATTAACTTCCTGATTTTACACAAGTGTTTTTTTTTCTATCTTTCCTTTAATTAAAATTCTTCTTTTAAGAATCTGACTGGTTTTTCCCATTGTTTTAAAGATCCAGGGTTTTTTAATCAGGCTCACCTGTAACAGTTGGTGAGGGGTATATTCTCAAGTCTCCCCAGGAAAGGGGGTATAAGGGCTTGGGGAGATTTTGCAGGGGGACTCCAAGTGGTCCTTACCTGATTCTTTGTTTTAGGCACTTGGTGGAAGCAGCATACCATCCAGGCACAGGAGAAACTTGTGCCTGGGGGAAGTTTTAACCTAAGATTGTAAAATAAGCTTAGGGAGTCTTCCATACGGCCCCCCACACCTGTACCCTAGAGTTCAGAGTGGGGAGGGAACCCTGACAAGGCTCAAAGATGTTGATGTGAGAAGTTTATGAATGGGCTGACGAGGCTGGCATTATTGACTGATTGAAAACGGCAGTGGGGATACAAATGACAAATCTGGAGAAAAGAATGAACACACAGGCAGGCACCAAACTGTGAGGGGCTTTTAAGGTAATATGGTAAGGAAGCTAGTGGAAGGATTCAAAAGCAAGATGTAAGATGGCCAGTGACAAACAAAAATGATAATCTTATTGGCACTTTTTTTGTATAGTTGAGAGAAAAGCAGCACTGTGTATGATAGGGATTCCAGAAAGGAAGAGAGTATAGTAATCAAGATGGAAAATTTGGAATTCAATAAGAGCTTGGCTGTCTTAATAAAAAGAAAAGTAGAGATTTTGGAGATGTTACAGCAGAACAAGTGACAAGATTTGGAAAGAATGAAGGTATGTGGGACAAAAGAAGAGAAAAGCTGAAGATGGCTCCTAGGTAGGAGTTTGAGCTACTTATAAGATGGTGGTACCCACAACAGTGACAGAGAATGTGCCCATCACAACTGAATGTGGTGACTCTGTCTGGGCAGCAGGAAAAAGAGAACAGAGCTCCTTTAAGGGTCCCTCTTACGTTTGTGGTACGGGGAAGGGGAAAGGTGAACAGACTTACCTGAGTGGTGCCAAGGGGGCACAAGATGATTCAGTTGGGGACTGGTTCTGCTTTGAGCAGGGGGTTGGACTAGATGACCTCCTGAGGTTTCTTCCAACCCTGATAATCTATGATTCTATAAGAAGAAACTAGATTAGGTGCGGGCACTGACTCACCATGTGCACCTGGGGGAGGAGAGGACACTTCAGAGGAACTCTCTCTCTCACACACATCAATCACTGATCAGCAGCACTCATCCTCACATCCATGGGATTGGAGTAAGACTGTGTTTTATAATCCACTGTGGGCTTGCACTAGTCCCCTTTTTTCTTTTGGGTTGGGTTGAATTTTTCCCCACACTGCTAGGTCGGTCAAGACAGGCTTGATATTTTTTACCCTCTCCACAGCAATTCAGGGACCTGGTGAGGTAGGTAAGGAGGTGAGAACAGGATGTCACAACTTAGTAGATAACAGGTGTCCAGTGCATATACCTGTTACAGAGAAGATACAGTTCCCACATAAAAAGGAGCAGGAAGTGGACTTAGGAAGAGCCATCCCCTAAGCAAGCCAGAAAAGGGGGACAGAGTTCCTAACATCAGGTACAGTGGGAAAACCCCACTCCTCCCCTCATTTCCAGTCCCCCTTAACACTCATATCAGGGCCGGTTTGTGGGGTCCCAGCAATGGGTTGGCTGGTACCAGATTGAGAAAGGGTCAGACTAAAAGCAGTGCTCCAAAATAGGTGGAATGATGACCTGCACTGAAGTATTTATGATGAGTGTTCCCAGAGATATTCAGTGAATAAAGCTGTGGCCTAATTAAACCACACTCATTGAGTCTTGTCTTTCTTTCCATGTGGCTGGGATAATGAGGACAGTATAGAAAAACAGATTTTAGTGTTTCTAATGAGGTCTGTAGTAGAAAAAAATGCTGTAACTTGTTCCAGATGAAGACATAGATGCTTTAAGTCAGGGGTCTCAAACATGCAGCCTGCAGAGTTATTTCCTGCGGCCCTCCATAGCTCCCCACATGCCCTGACCTCCCATGTGTGCAGTGTACCTGCTCCTCTGCCTACCTCCCAGTGCTTCCCGCTGCCAAATGGCTTAGGAATTTGTTTTTTGCGGGGGGCAGAGTGGGGATGCAGCATGCTCAGAGGAGGAGGTAGAGAAGAGGTGGGGTTGGGGCCAGAATTTGGAGAAGGGGTTAGAATGGGGCAGGGAGGGGATGGAGTTGGGGAAGAGATTTTGGGTTAGGGGCTGGAGTGGGGGCAAGAAGTGGTGGGAAGAGGTGGTGCATGTGCAGGGCCTCATGGAAGGGGTGGAGTGGGGTGAGGCTGGCAGCAGAGGGGCTTTTGTAGCTTTGTATGAAAAGGTGTGAATGATGTGGCCCTCAGGCCAATGTACTAGTCCGTTTGTGGCCCTCATGGTGATTTGAGTTTGAGATCCCCGCTCTAAGTTAACATCAAGCTAATATGCTTTTTAGAGCTCCCTGTGAAAACACAGAAAGGCTCAAGAGTTTATTTTTTGCCATGATACATTCAAGTTGATGGCAAGCCATTCAAGAACAGCAGTCAGAGAGAAAAACTGAGATACAAGACTGGGTGAAGGAAGACAAGGCCAGAGTGAAAAGACAGCTCCATGAGTCATTGCTGTAAAGGCGGAAGTTAAAGGTGCATGGATGAGATAGTCTAAAGAATTCTATATTTACAATGTTTATTGTGGTACTTCCAGTCTTTCAAGTTACTATAATCTTTTGTGATGATTTTCGCTTTCCCTTTCGATAGGAAATGTATTTGCAAACATCACATTTCACAAATGACATATACGTAGCTTTTTTATTACAATCCTAGATGGGAAAAGAAAATTAGTCTTCACTACGACTTCTTGCAATGTATAACTATGCCCTTCCACACAAATCTGATATCTAATTCATGGACAAGGTCCACACATGCAGCTATTTGCACTTATACCAAAGTTACTGTGGATCTAAAAAAGTATGCTTTTTGCTCTTAGCATGCCACTGAAAGTAGAACAAATACAAATATGTTAACACACCTAAGAAAAGTTCCAAGAGCTGAGTTATGGGAGAGGAAGAGGACTAAGAGTATCCACTGTAGGAGTAGTAGAAATATATTTATTTTTAGATAACTATAAATCCTGCCATTGAACTGAAATAAATAATTAAAAAGATATCTCCCTTCTCCATCATTACCAATTATTTGGAATTCCTCCCTCCCTCGCCACCCATATTTTTAGCTTTAGATTGGGACATTATGTGGATAATGAAAGAGAGCCATTAGGATCCTTCTAGCAAGAATTATATTCAGGGCTTTAAAAATGTACTCAGTCTTGACTAGTCAGATGCCAATCTAGAAAATGGTATTTTCTGCCACCCAATGTATTCATGTGGATCCAAGGTCAGTGATCTAGCAAGAAAAAAATAACCACCTAGAGGAAGAGTGATCATATGAAGCTTCCCTCAATGCCCTAAGAACCCACTGCATGACCCACATGTTTTGTAAGATTCTAGTCAGTTTTTCCTCCATTGAATTATCTGCATACACTTCATTTCTTTCCTTCTTTCTACATGTCCCCAGAGATGAGTGGACTATGGATACAATTAACTGGAAGTCAGAAATCTGCGGCTGCCTCGAGGGTGGGAGTGCAGTGGGCCACTGATCAGGATAGAACCACGGCAATTTGTCAGCCTTTGTCCCATGTCAAGTAGTTTAACCCAACCGTATTTCACTGTTAAGATCCTGGGATGACACAGCACTAATTGTTAAGATGAAGCAATCCCTGCCTGAGTACATGATTAACTTTCAACAAAAAAGCAATCCCATCACTATTCAATAAAGGGCTTTGCTAAGGCAGGACATCACTGATTATGTCGGCTCTTTAACAACTAATGCACTAACATCAAAATCATGCCCCAAGGGACTTCCACAGTATCTTAGTGACCACTCTCACCACTTACAGTGACTGTGAGGAGGGTCATACAGGTAATTTAATACCCCACTCAAATCCCTTTCTTCTCTCTGCATATTTGCAGAGACAGCCAAAAGACTTTACTATAACCCTAGGCTTCCAGTAACCTCTGCGGCCCCAGCAGAAGCAGACGGATATTAGCTCCACAAAGGGCTTCTCAGAAGAAGAGACTTTATTTGCATGAGATTTACATGAGATTCCTGGTCCAGAACCAAATCACCCACCTGCAGAATTGCTGCAGCTCCCTCTGTTCTTTAAAATGTTGGCCAACCTGCCCAAGGATTGGTTGGCTCAATGTGGAGCCTGCTAATGCAGGAGTGAAGAGCGTATTTGCCCATAATAGGTGGAGTTCCCCCGTTCTTGGAACATAATTGCCCCACACTGGGTGAAATCCTGGTCTCATTTAAATCAGTGACAAAACTCTGATGGGCCTTCAATGGTGCTAGGATTTCACCCACTGTTTTTAACCCAAATTTATTATTTTCATTTGTTCTGGATTTATTAGTGTGACGTTATCTGATAAAATATGACTATGTAGATCCTTGTTGCTACCACTGTTATATAATTGCAATAAATCTTGTACAAAATATGCTACATAAGACATCTGTGGAAAGGTTATGACTCGCTGAATATAATTATGCTATTTGTATGCATGTATCATTTTTGTATTTGAAGTTATGAGTATTGGCTCTATTCCTTAATTTCCAATGTTTGCTCCTGGGGTAACACTCACAAGGTATTTAGCCTGCACATCTGGAAGGGACTATTCAAATCATCCAGAACACTTAACTCACAATGTACCATGGGAGATGCCTTTCTACAAATAATCGACTTTCCTGCTATAAATAAGCAAAATTATGC
Organism: Dermatemys mawii; assembly: GCA_007922305.1. NCBI lineage: Eukaryota > Metazoa > Chordata > Testudines > Dermatemydidae > Dermatemys > Dermatemys mawii. Next base: position 30,311,231 of record ML677333.1, read on the forward strand.
AGGGATGTATGACTTCCCAATGTGACTCCAAACTTCATCTTTTACCTGTAATTTTCCACTAGTTGTGCTGAAGGCGTTGTTTGAAACAATGGATTTCCCTCCACAGGGAAGAAGTTATAAAAGGCACTGAAGGCATCTCCACTTCATCTTTTTCCTCCTCAAGCCTCTGGACTTATTCTAATGGGAGCATTCTAACCAAAGGACTGAGGACCATCCAATGATTTGGAAGCAACCAGAGACTTAACTTAAGCTAGCAGTTTATTCCAACACTGCTATAAGCCTGAACCAAGAACTTTGCATTTATTGTATGCATTTGATTCCTTTAACCAGTTTTAACTCTCATCTTTCTTTCTTTCTCTTTCTTTCTATAAATAAACCTTTGTATTTTAAATACTAAAGGATTGGCAACAGCATGATTATTGGGTAAGATCTGAGTTGTATATTGACCTGGCTATATGGATGGTCCTTTGGGATCAGAAGAACGTTTTATTTGATGAAATTGGTTTTAAAGAACCACTCATCTTTAATTCTGGTGGTTTTGGTGGTAATACAAGGACTGGAATACCTAAGAAAACTACTTTTCTGACTTCATGTTAGCTAGTGTGGTGAAACAAGTTTACTTTTGTTTCTGATTTGGTATATCTTACGAGAGAATAACCACCAATTTTGGGGTGTGTCTGCCCTGTTTCTCAGCAATTTGTCCTGAATTTGGTATTCTCAGTTGTGAACCACAGATGCAAGGTTACAATTAGTAACTCAAAGAACAATACCGCAGTCATCAGCATAAGCTTTCTCCCTATGCCTCTCTGTGCCAGACTTCAGTTCCCTCTGATCAAAAGAGCCATTTTCACTTCCTCAGTATCTATGGTGGGACTAACAAGTCACACCTGACGGAGTGAATTATCAGGAATCCTTCAGCATTTCCCTGGAGGGCTTCAAAACCTGTTGAGAGGTTTGTCCAAAAGAAGAACTCGGTCATTTTTCATTGACCTTTAAATCAAATAAGTAGGGCTGATTACATATGACCCAATGCTTTTCATGTATCTAACCAGGAGTAAAGGACAACTTTTAGGTGAACCAAGTTACAGCCTCTTTTAGTTTATTTCATGATATAGTTTGAATTACAGAAACATCATCTTTAGAAGAAAAACAATCCTGAAATCAGATAAATTATTTTTCTCTTATTTAGGACACAAAGAAATGCAGAAGTGCTGGGTGATATTTTAAGAAGCATGATATAAGCTTTATTATGCTATTTGATGTGTTCTGATATTCCACTCAGATAATAAGATAACTACATCTAAATAATAAGTGAAAAGTTGAACAAACTTTTCTATTTTGTGCTCTAGAGGGAGCTAAAAAGTTAAAAGGAATATTTTAATAATGAAATAGTCAATTCCTAAAGTTTATACTTATTTCATTTACCATTTTATTAAAGCTCAGAATCAATATAATGTAAGGATTACATTGTACTTAATGAACTGTTCACTGCTGGGAACAGAGGGAGAGGAATGGATAAGTTAAAATTAGTTTTTATCTGAAAAGATGATAGAAAAGAAATGTGAGACGAGTATGACTATAATATTTGTATATCTGTGGATTAAATTGTGTGCTCTGCTGCATGGGGAAATAAGAGGGCAAAAGGAGACCCTTAACTGTCCTGCTTGGCTATCTGCATCAGCAGACCTGAAAGAAGGGAAGCCTCCTCACCACCAGGCTGCTACTCCAGTTCCAATATGGATAGCTGGGGAATGAATGGGCAGGAGTAGGAAGGAAGCGGGAAGAAATTTTGCTCCTCCTCCCACCAGTATGCCAGCCCACACCATTGAACTGGTGTGGATGGGAAAGTAAGCTTGTTAAGGAAAGGGTTAGCATAGCTTACTTGCCCCATGCAGCAATGGGGAAGCAGGGATTAAACTGTGACTCTCTCTCAGGATATGGCTACACTACCCGCTGGATCAGCAGGTAGCTCTTGATGTTTCAGGGATCGATTTATTGCATCTCATCTAGACGCGATAAATTGATCCCCGAATCGATGGCTGTGCTCCACCTCAGCAGGAGCAGTAATTGTAGTTGGCAGGGGAGTGGCCCCGGTCGACCCGCCGCCGTGGGGACAGCCAGGTAAGTCAAACTAAGATACTTTGACTTCAGCTACACGAATAGCGTAGCCGAAGTTGCGTATCTTAGTTTGAACCCTCCCTCCCCAGTGTAGCCCAGGCCTTGGTGTTAAAAGTTGGTGCCTGCCCTGTTCCATGGCCGTGCAGCCATATGTGCCTCTTACTCACTTCGGATTGCAAGGTGCTAATAATGTTTTCTTAATATTTTGCAAGATCTGCTTGGAACCAATCATTCTTTTTTAGGCTTTTGTATAGCACCAATCACAATAGTGTCTCAAGGCCCAGTATGGATAATCCTACATTTGAACAGTACCTTATTTCTCAAGTAGTCTGTCTGATTACAATAGGGCTACTTCCAAAATAAGGTACTACTCAACATGCATAAGGATATCAGAATCTGGCTTTATGTTTGGTATCTACTGCTCTTTGTAACAGTTTATGGATATGTAAAAGGTAGTTTAATAAGTTGTAAACAGAGAGAAAAGAAACAAAGCTGACTACAGAAAGGAGCCAATCATGCAGGGGTGCTGACTGCTGGGAAGTACTCAGCACTGTTCCAGTTCCCAGTGATACCCATCTTGGTTGTAAGTCACTACTGAGCACTTTGGCACTTTGGATATGAATGAATGCCTCTCTACTCCTGTTTGGTACTGTACTGTTCTCCTTAATTTGTCAGCATATTGGTTGGAGGCTATCGTGAAGTACAGAATAGCACTAATGGGAGCTGAAGTACCACTTAAGAGCCCCTTTACCAGGGAAAAATGCCTATCCACTCTGGAAAATTTGGATTTGTAAAATAGAGCTTAAACAATTCAAAGAAATTCAAAATTAGCTATCTCTTGACTATTACCATGAAACAGAACTAACTGTCCCACTGTGCTCTGTTGTACACCGCTCCTGGATGTTTAGAATTTTCTTCTATAGTTATATTATACATTGGATATTCTTCAAAGATTGTTCTGTATGTAAATAATTAGATATATTGACATCTGCTTTTGTAACCAGTTTGTATAATTTAAGGTTAAATTTTTAAAACAGCAGCATAAGTTTTAAAGATGACTATTGATTCCTGGGTGCACAACTTAAGATACCTTAAAAGGGCCTGGATTTCAGACAGGAGACATTCAAGAAATCTAAAAAACAAACCCTTTTAGTATGTCTCAAGTTGTGCACCAAAATATAATAGCAATGCTTGAAAACTTAGACCACTGTGTTTTTCAGTCAGTCAAAATTACTAGTCACTTGTCAATATACAGGCCAGTATCTATATTATAAATGTAGTTTGAGTGTGTAAAAATGCAATAATTAATGCCTACAGTGATAGGGCTCAGAAATAGCACAAATGTGATTAACATATGCAAGGTTGTGTGCACACACACATTCAGTGTGTAGGGTCCTTTCGAAATGTGTCCCTTTCTAAATGTATCCACATAAACTCTTGCCCACCAGACAGAAAGTACACAAACACTATGGCTAATCTGAGTCTTTATCGTACAATAGGGATTTATAGTCTGAGTGGCAGGGAACAGAGGAATGTGGGGTAAGAGTGCGTAGAAGCTCTCCGCCCATTGCCCGCTATTGCTGCCATTCTATGTGATGGACGGATGTGGCTTGAAGTGGATTTTTCTTTATTGTTTTGAAGCAGTTGGCTCCAAGTACAAAGAAAACATCATGCTGAGCTACTAGGAGCAGCATTCATCCTCATTTGAAAGCAGGTCACACGTTCAGCTTTTGCACTCAATTTCCAAATAATCGCAGCAATATGCACCACACATGCTGCTTCAGGCATCCAAAAGGACTCATATTGGTAGCATCCCTTAAGGTACTTATCTCATTAGTGGTCTGAGCCTGTCTTTCCTGTTCACTCAGTCTCTAATTTTGCACACTCCACAACCAGGCAGCCAAGAAGTCCTCCCCTGCACCCTGCTGTATAGGGACAGAGACTCAGCTTCCTACTCAGCACAGAGCAAACAATACAGTCATTGCAAACCCCCTCATCACGCCTGATAAAATCTCAAAAGGAATGAAATAAAAGCAAAGAAACTGTCAGCTACATAACAGTGAGAGCCATGAACTTAGTTGGGGTATTGTCATCTTCAATACTGCTTCTTTCAGACAGAGCACAAACTAGTAAGGTATGCATACCCTGTATTCTCCTATCCCCAAAGGTTCTTTGCCAGACACACACATATATAACTTAGCACTCAGATGCCTCTGCATTTTGCTCTCAAAGGTGCCTTCTCTAATAGGAAACATTGATTTTTACTTTTTGGTCTTTTCATTCTGTACTGTACATCAATAGAAGAGGACAAAAAAGCAAAGCTAGCAGTGGTAAATGGTAATTTAGCTATTTACACTTGATATACTGTCCTCCAGCCACACAGCTCTAATTTAAAAACAAAGTCGATCAGGGGAATATAAACCACAGGTCACTAAAAATTATGCAGAGTATTCAGTTCATCTCAATTTTACTGCATAAAGCAGGGGTTGGCAAACTACTGCCCGCAGGCCACATCCGGCTCATGGGACTATCCTGCCCGGCCCCTGAACTCCTGGCCAGGGAGGCTAGCCCCCGGCCGCTCCCGCGTTGTCCTTCCATAGCCACGCTGCCACATGGGCAACACTCTGGGGGATGGGGCTGTACACTCCTGTGGGCAGTGCAGCAGCATGTCTAGCTTCATCCAGGCTGTGCGGCTTCCAGACATGCTGCTCTGAGCGGCATGGTAAGGGGACTGGAGCTGGGGGTTGGATAAGGGGTAGGAAATCCCGGGTGGGCAGTCAAGGGACAGCGAGCAGAGGACGGTTGGATGGGGCAGAGGTTCTGGGAGGGTCTATCAGGGGGAAGGGTGTGGATAGGGGTCAGGGAACAGGGGCAGTTGGGTATGGGGTAGAGTCTTGGCAGGGCCAGTGCAACCACTAGGTGAACTAGGCGGCTGCCTGGGGCACCAAGTGGTTGGGGGCACCAAAAAGCGGTGCCCCCCCATTTTTTTTTAAACAGCGGAGCACAAGGCTGCGGCTGCTCCCTGCCTCCCAGCTCCAGAGGGGCAGCCCATGATGCAGCCAGTCCCTCCCCCAAGGGGAGCAGCTGGCGGCAGAGTGGGGAAGGGGAGGGTCTAGCGCTCAGCAGCTGCAGCTTCTTCCCCGTGCCCTGGGCCAAGCTGGGCTTCCCACTGTCCCTGGGGCCAGTCCCTCCCCCCAGGGGAGCAGCCGGTGGCAAAGCAGGGAAGGTGAAGGTCTAGCGCTAGCAGCTGCGCCTTCTTCCCCATGCCACGGGCCAAGCCGGGCTCCCTGCTGTTCCCAGAGTTCTCAGTGATGGCAGTGGTAGCAGCACGGGTTTGCCTGATTCAGGGAATCAGGCACAGCTTCCTGATTCTGAACTTTTCCCATCTTTGACAAAAGTTAGAGCAGTGTAGGGGTCTGACTGACACCAGTTGGCTGAGGTCCATAAGGGATCTTACAACAGCTGAGAACTGGTGGAGTAAAGGTGTATGTAGGTGTGATGAATCAGAGGGGTAGCCGTGTTAGTCTGGAATTGCAGAAGTGACAAAGAGTCCTGTGGCACCTTAAAGACTAACTAAAGTATTAGAGCATAAGCTTTCGTGGGCTAATACCCACTTCGTTGGATGCATGCAGTGGAAGTATCCAGGGGCAGGTATAAATAGGTAGGCAAGAACTAGGTTAAAGATAACAGGGTGGGTCCAATGAGGTTCAGCCTCAGGTACAGCTGGTTCAGCCTCATTGGACCCACCCTGTTATCTTTAACAGTTAGAGTTTTAACTGAGTTTTAACTTTATTTAAAGATAACACTTTAACAGTTATCTTTAGTTAGTCTTTAAGGTGCCACAGGACTCTGTCACTTCTGTGGGTGTGATGTTCCCCTCTGGTGTAATCTGGACCAGTGATCTTCTAGGCCGCTCCATTCCTTGACTCTGGGAGCCAGCCTTACCCTGCTCTCCTGTGAGAATCCCCACTCCTGGGCTGTTCATGCACAGCCTCTGGCATGTAAGCTGCTCCAGACCATTGGAGGTGATTGGGAATTGCAGCCAATTGGAGCTGTGGGAGGAGGTGCCTGCCTATGGAGGCAACATGCCTGATGTGAAGCCATGGGCACATCTGTCTGTCAGCAGCAGCAGGGAGCTGCTTTGGGGAGCTACCGGAGGTGAGTCCCCCCTCAAGAATTTGTTCCATCCCAGCCTCAACTCACAACAGAGCCTACCCAGAGCCAGAGCCTGCCCCATGGAGAGGATGCCCGGGTCAAGAGGCAGAGAAAATTCCCATCCACCCCTACCCGGAGAGGACATGGGCACAATGAGGGGAAGGGAAACCTGCTCCAGTGACAGACCTTCCTCCTCAACTTCCCACACTCTGTAACATGATGGGGGATCTCCCATGTAAGGGACACAAACAGGGAGAGTGACCCCTTGGTCCCAGACATGGGGTAAGTGGTGTACCTTGGTGAGTGGGAGGGCCTCATCCTCCTCTTGCTTACACACACACTCACTCATCCTCTCCTGCCTACAGACACTCCCATACACACACTCTGAGATCTGGGAAAGAGGAATTCCCCGGATCTCAAAGAGCTTTCCCTCCTACTCCCACACACACGTACCCTGGAAAGGGGCCAATCATGCAAAACTCCCAAAAAGGAATTTAAGAACAGGCCCTAATTATTATTAAACCCTCAGTAATATACAGTATGTAGCATTATCTATATACAGCTGAAAATATCTCATGAAAAACTGTTGAAATACATTTTCAAGCCTTATTTTCATGGTGTTTTTCCTGAAGCTCCTACTATTTTTTCCACCATCATTCAAATTTATGGTATTACAGATTTCTAATTACTGATTATTAGAGTATGAAAGTAGTTTTGCAAAACTTGTAAATGGTTTAAAATTAATCAGTATGCATATTATTTCAAAATTTAAGATAGATAATGTATACTTTGTGTGTGTGTTTCCTATATTTATTACAAGAAGAAAACCTACTTTTTATATTAATCAAAAGAAAGAAATGTATTAGAATTTTTTTCTCCAGTTCTAATGTGAAACTTGGGTGCTATATTTTTTTCTCCACACAAATCAATCCTTAGATCTTCTGAATTGAAATAATATGGGAAAACTGGGAAATTTAATTGTTATAGAAATTTAAAACTTTCTGTACCCAACTGTATATTTTCTGTAAATCAAAACCCTATTTCACTTAGGGCTACAATTAAACAGAGGACGTGAAAGACTATGTTCCAAGCAAGTCTTGCTATTAATCATTAGAAGAACTAGCAGTACGAGTACTTTTATTGCAGTTTCTTTCTGTCTGTAAACTACATTTTAATCTAAAACTTCAGTCTGTATTAAAGAGTTGAACTGCAGAGAAGGCAAATTAAATAAGTTAACCTACAACGGTATAATAATGTATACAATTTAGTATGACACATGAGACTGTATACTACTCCTAAAATAAAATTCTGACTATATAAGTTATTTACAAATTTATTTTCCCCTCTAAACTCAACATTCACAATGTCTGAGCTGATACAATTCCACTGGACAGTTATTTAGGGCCTGATCCTACAGGCCATTGAATTCAGTGAATTTTGCCCTTAACAGCAATGGATGCGGGATAAGGCTTTTCACTGAATGTATCTGAAATGAATTTCTGTGTTTGGTTATTTTAATTATAACTTAAATAACACTTATATGAACATAAAAAATCATGTCCATTGGGTTATTTAAAGAAAATCACAGGACGACATTATTTAAACAAAAATAATGCACTGGATATATGATTTTAGGATAAATATTTATTTCAATTCCTCATGCCACAAAAAAATATTGACTGCGGCAGCAAGGTACATTCAAAAACACTAAAGTGAACTGAATGTATTAATTATTATTAGTAGCTAGCTAGCTAGGTTATTGGGTTTTTTTTCCAGTGCGGAAAATTGCATGCTATTTTACAGGTGAATGATGACTGAATGACATAAGCCCCCACCAATGTCTGTCACTAAGTCCGGTAATTTTGTTAAGTGTCATTTGTTCAATATAGTGGTCCCTGCCCCGCTCCTGTATAGCTTGCAAGCCCCTTCCATTCCTGTAGCACTTCTGGGGGACTTCACAGTGTATCTTGCTGGTCTGCCCTGAGCCTTTTTGAATACGGCTGTTCTCAGCCCCCTAGTCATCTGCCGCAGCATAATTTCATTAAGAGTCAGGAGGCATAGAGGGGAGTACTGTCTAGTTCGTCACCCATGTCACCCTATCCTCCTTGTTTACACTTCCAATGCCATAGAGGGGCCTCCAGGTCACAAACAAAACCGAAACAGGAACATAGCTCTAACCACCCCACCCCCACATCCTAAACCTAGAAGCATAAAAGCAGATACTGTAGACTGAAATCCAATACACTCAGCATCCTCTGTAGTCATAGGCCACTTACCATCTCTGTGCTTCCCCAAAGAATGAGAAAAATCTCAGGCAGGTAAAGTCACATATACATATTTTCTAAAAAAAAGCTCTCATGACTTGTCTATGATATGACCAATAAATGGGTTTTTCCCTACTCGCACAGCCATAGCACCTGAAAAAACCAGACTGTCAAGGACAGGGCCTTTATCTGTTGCTGACAGCTGACAAACATGATGGGGAGAAAAAGAAAGACTTGTGATGTTGTGTTTGCAGAACTCATGACTCAGTCACAGAGGAAAACCAGGCTAGCTGCAAGGTGGAGACTGTACATAAGGACCCAGCAGGAGAAAGAAATGCAGCTCTCCCATGAGATTCTGTCAATGGCTAGTGAAAGTATGGCTGTGGCTAAGGACAGCATTGCCATGGTGAATAAGAGCTGGTGTGGGAGGAAATAAAAAGGTGTGAAAGCAGCTCATATACTCTATCCTGAGCAAAAATGCCCTCCTGCAAAACATGCTCCTGATATTCCAGCAAATGCTGCAGTCCCATAATCTGAGATCCAGCCATGTCCATCAGCCCCTGGACAATGCTGGCTACTGGGACCAGCAGCAACCCCTAATCACTACATTCCCACAGCAGTGCTCCCAGCAGTTCCAATTACCTCTCAGATCCAGTCTCTGGGCACTGAGAACCCTTGCACCTGGGAGTCTAACTCTTTTGAGCCCTGCAAGGCCCATGACTATTTTGAACTGTGACACTCAACTCCAGAACCCATGTGGACAAGAAGAACAAGAAATAAAACATAAACTGAACTGACTTTATGCCTTCCCCATGCCAAATTGTTGTATTTGAAAAGTTCTTACTGTTGCATTTTGAGTTCTGTTTGCACTAATGTAGTAATTCATGGTTTCTATATAATTGGTTATTTTGTACCTCAGTCGTTTAATGTATTTCCAAATATAAAGATATTATTTTTCCATTGGTTTAATTGGAACTTTTTTTTTCTAGTTGTTTTGTAATAAAAACTGTTCACACTACTTCTGTTATGAGTCATCATTGGTGTTAACCCAGAAAATCCTTTAAATAAAGATGAAATAATTCATGGGGTTTGGAAAAGTATACCAGGATTCTACATTTCAACCACCCACGCACAATACCCCCACTGCTCACAATGTCTGTATCCTAATAAAACACCCATGGGATAACATGTTCAGCCATAAGACTCAAAATACAAACAATCAGCATGCCTTGCAGCATTCCCCAGCTTTTTGTGCTTTCTATGGGAAACTTTGCCAACTGCTCAAACCTCTAAACAAGTCTCTGCACTTCAATCTACCACATATCTCCTTAGTGTCACAAATATGTTGCAAAACACAACATGCAGTAACTATGGTTGGAACATTTTTTCCCCTATTTTTTCCAACCTATTCCATAAACAGTGCCATCTGCCTTTCAAATGGCCAAATTCACACTTGACTACCATTCGGCAACTACTAAGGCAATAGTTATAATATTTCTTCCTTTTGTCCAACTGACCTACATGTGGTTTCATTAGCTAAGGCATCATGAGATAAACTGAGTCTCCCAGAATAGGTCAACCAACCTCCAAACCATTCATATCCACAGTGATGCTGCGGGGGCAAACCATCCTCTCTCTATTAATTTAATACTGAGCTGCAAAAGATCTTAGCAGTGTGGACCCTCAGAAACCATGCTTCATTTATGTACACATCTCTACCACCGTGATCCTTGTGGCACCATGGAAAATTACCCCTTTCTGTTTATAAATTCCCTCATATTTTGGTGTGTCAGGGGTAAATGATAGGTACATGGGTGCCATCAGTTATACATATACAGTTTCGGAATCCCATGTGTGGAAAATCATCAATAATCTTTGAGCATTATCCAGCTTCCTGTTCCAGTAAGACAATGGAATAACAGACCTTCATGAAAATGGTCCCAACATTTGAGATCCCCATGCCAAATTGATAGGCAACAGACTGATGGTATTCTGGGATGGCCCAGCTTCCAGATGGCAGTGGCTATCCATTTCTCCACGGATAGGGAGAACTACATCACTGAAGCTCTGGGATCAGTTCTGCACAGATCTCTAAAAATGTATGCCTCCCTATCCTGAAGATCTGTTTCCACTGCTGGTTGACCCTGCTCTTCAAAACAGCCCTCTTCCACCAAACCACACCAGTTTCCTGAGCCCAGAAATGGCACTGATTGCTGTTCAGTTGATCCAGAAACTGGTCCTCTTGTTTCAATAGTTGTTTCAATAGTTCGGTGTCCTCCTATTTTCCCACCTCATCCTGCAGCCACTGCTGCAGAATATCCTCTTGCTGCTAGAAGAGCTGCTGCAGATGCCATAGAATATTCTCCTGTTTCCACAACACCCATTGCTCCTCTGAGCAGATGAAATCCAGAGTTTAATTATCCAGTGCTGAGTGTTGTAATACAGCCCAGGCAGCTTGTGAATATTCACACTTGTCACTATGGCAGCATGGAGGGGTTCATGAAGGGTGGCAGCAATTCAAAAATGGTTTGGGCAGAGATAGCTGAATCAAGGGCTTTAAAAGAAAAATGGAATATGATTTAAGCTGCATCACAGATCTCTTTTCTCAGACTTTGCTAAAAAAATATTATGCCGGAGGGAGTTATAAATCGGGAGATATAATTTCCAGAGCACAAGCTTTAAAAATAAATAAATAAATGAATACATAAAATTTCAAAAGTGGTTGCTTACTTGAAAAGCAACATTTATCCAGCTCTACTCTACAGCCTGTTGTAAGGTCTATGAATCAGTCATGTGAAATACAATTTTATAGTCATATCATTTTCTAGCTGAGACCCATCATAATCCTTTGACTATGTGGTGCTGTTGGTTCCTTATCACAAAAAGTCATCATTGGTAATATGCCATTATGGGTAATATGGCAATGAAGGATTTGTCATGATCTTGAAAAACAGGGAATAACAATGGATACTAATTGCAGTCTCCTTCAGAAAAATCTGACTTTCCAGCAAGCTACATAGCTGGAACAAAAATCACAATTTCTGTTTCACCATTCAGCCAACTTCTACCATAAATCTCCTACACAGAGCCTAATGTTCCATCACTGGAAGACTTCCAGTTGGAAAGGAATTCAGGAAACAAGTGGAAAACCACTGGGGTCACACATCAATAATCTATAGATTGAATTTTCCAGTTAAAATTGAATTAGGTCCACAACCTGATAAGTCTTGGAGTGAAAAACAGATGCTGCTCATTTTTTCTAGCATAAGCTACCTCTCTAGAGGAGATACTTCAAATGACACAATTAAGGCATCACACAACCTCGCAACATCATGTTATTTTTAAAGTTCACTAACAACTTCACTGCTTCTACTGCCAACATAGTACCTAGAGTCCAATCTTGTTGTCTGAATGCAGACAGCTGCAGACACTGAAAACTGCTGAGAAAGATACAAATAATACTGCAAAACCAATTAAAGCATTTAAAAGTCTAAATAAATGTTTTAACAAGAATAGAATGAAAGTTTTACTTAAGCTATAGGATGCTGCTAATCAAATGAGCCATTAGGCTTTTGTAACCAATTCCTCAAACATAACTCAATAGCTGGAAGCAACCAAAAAGCAGACATCTGCTTGCTGAAGGAGAAATCAGAGGCAGTCAAGAAACAGATTTTGTTCCTCCAGTAAATGTCAGAAAATCTCCTTTACCAAACAGAAAAGGAAAAACCCCAAGATCAAAAGGAAGCAGGTTGTAATCAGCTGAACTTTATTCTATGTTTGTCTCCAAATCTTTTCATTATGTCTGGGCTACTCCCCATGCCCCCAACCCTCTGTTACTTTTCCCTAATCAATTTAAAATATGAAGTGAGAAGGGAGTGTTGTCTAGTGGCTATAGTGAATAATAGTGACTCCGCCAGCGCATAGCATGATCTTGGTCGGTTACTTCAGCTTAAATTTTCAAACTGGCTGCCTAATGTTCAGCAATGCTGTGCACCATTGCTCATAATTGGTATAAAGAAATGAATACAGTGTTATATCAAGTATTATTAATGTGCTGCTGTTCTGTCTCCACTCTTTCCAATCTTCCAATAAGTAATGTGTTTGAAGACAAAGCTGTCGAACAAAGAATTTTTAAAAAGGCAACAATCTCTAGGGTTAGAAACTTATTTGAATTTATAAATTATGGCATGATGAAACAGTGGGTACTTTTTATTCAGCTGAAGTAGTCTGATTTTTTTCCCCTAATTATATGCTTCATCTTGTGATATGTTTTGTTTCTTTAGGTATGATTGTGGTCATAAAATAACTTCTTGGTAACTAAAATAGCTTTCATAACTAACCAAGACATAAAATATTTGCAAATAAAAAAAAATCAGTCTACTTATTTAGGTGCCTAATGTTTGGAAGCAACATTTGAAAATGAAGCCTAAGTAATATACCAAGATCACACAGTAGACTTAGAAAAAATAAACTTCTAAAGAAATAAACAATTAGAGCTTAAAACTATTTTGTCTTTGCATTTTTTATTTCAGAATTTATAAAAAATAAAATAAGCAAATACTATTTATCCTGTGTCTTTCCAGGTGAAAAGAAAGCAATTCTCAAGTTGCTGCACAACAATAAAAGGTTAGGAAGGGGTACAACTCCACTAACTCCAGAGTTTGCCTTTTAATGCCAGGTTTGAATGTGGTTCACACACTTTTCAGAGGAAAAGGTTTGTTGATTATCACTCTCCTCTATGTGTAAGTTTACCTGGTTATAGCCACCAGATCTTGTTTCACAGTAAGAGTTTATTGTGTTGAGAATCAAGATCATGCTTTTTTGATATTGGAAGAAGATAAATATGAAAACCAAAATGTTCATCCAACAGACTATATAATCTTGAACTTTTCTAAGGCTTTTAAAGTTTCTTTCAACCTAACCCTTTTCTTAAAGAAAATAACATGTGGGTTGTTAGTGACATGAAATTCTATGGGAATCTGCTAAAACTCTGTAGATTTGTCCTTCACCTCTTCAGAATGGTGGTGTCTTGATTTGCTCCCTTCAGTTGGTAGGCCCACTGCCCAAACCCAGATTCCCATCTGCCTACTTGAATTTAGTGGTGGTGAACTGGAAACTGCTTCCAGTCTTACTGTCACTGTTTCTGACTGCATCACATATATATGGTATTGGTTTCACAAAATGAAGCTTTTGAGGACCAGCTCCCTCTGGGATTCCAGGGAAGGGATGAAGCCAGCAAAATAGCTCCATGTCTGTTACTTGGGGATTCTAAGTAGCTGGCCACTCAGACTATCCCATGAAAATGACTACAGATAAAGGAGTACTCTTAGTTCTTGTTGGTGCACATGCCCTGATCATTCCTCCTTAAGACTTGCAACCTAGGAATTGCCCCATTGTGACAAAACATAACATCATGGTTTCATGTGGTCTTGGCTCTAGAAAATGCATAGGAAAATGTCTGGTTGATGTATGTTAGGCTCATCAGAATGTTTACATGGTAGTGGCAAATAGGTGAATTTATTAACATGCCAACAGATTCGTTGCATGCTTTCTAATTTTACTCTGTCCCCTTTGCCAGATTATGAGAGAGAAGACAGGAATATGCAAAGAAGAGATGAGAGAAGGGAAGGAGGACATTGTATTGTGTGCTTTTGGAATTCAGTAGTAAATGTTTGAGAAAGAGCATTACCATGGCAATAGCGCTATAAGGTAAAATAGCTTTAGGTTACAATATCTTTAATTGAATGGATAGTTCTATAAAAAGTTAAACAACATTAAAAATAGGAAACTAAGCCACAGCATTTGAGACAACAGCACATCTTTTTGTAAGAGAAAATAAGAATGTAGAAGAATTTAAAATCTGCTACAGAAAGAAGAATTTTCATTTAATGAGACTGTTTAGATTCATATTATTCCTTTAGTTTAGGAGAAATTATATACAATGTGCTGTATCTTTGCAAAGAAGCTTAAAACATTTTCTATTAGCAAAATATCCATTGGTGGATAATTGTTCAAGGATCATAATGTATAGTTTATTATAAGGCTGTTTAATATCAAATACATTTACACACAAAGTTTGTAACTGTACACAGTACATACATACATGAAGTCTTTAAATTAAGATTAGGAGTCTTTCTGGAAATATATGTTAGTCAAACATAAGTTACTGGGCTCATTTCAGGAGAAACTGGATGCAACTGTATTACTAGTGTTAAATAGGAAGTCAGACTAGATGACCAAATCACCCCTTTTGGCCTGAAGCTCTGAATGTGCACACATTATAATAAAGTGATATGTGCACATTAGAATTATAAGGTATGGGTATGTGTAATCCTACAGAAAATGCATGTGCCTACACCCCATTATTAGAACTCTAAAATTTACTGCCATACTTCACTCTCTCCTCCTCAAAACATTTTTTTTAACCATGAAGTCTATAAACTCAGTCCATTCAGTAATATAGTCAAATAAAAATATGATTAAATCAATAAGGAAAACAAACCTCTCTCAGTACAGTGGATACTCCTATACTGTGAGAATCTAGTCAATCTGGCCATGGACAGTCAGACCTTGTGGTGGAAGAGAGAGTTAGGCCTATCAATTCAAGCTGTGTCCGGGGTGGGCTGAGTCCGAGGGTCAGTACTGGAGGTTAGAGGCAGACCCAGGGATCAGTACCAGAGAGGCCAGAATCGAACGGTCAATCAGAGTTGTAAGCCAGAGGCAAAGCTGAGGATTGAAGACAGATGTTTGAAGCCAAAGTGTTACAAGGAATGAAGCAGAACAGGAACACGGACCAGAAGCAGGCTGGAGCAGGGACTGGAACAATGCAAGCACAGCTGCGGGAGTAGTACACGTTGAGCAGTCACTGATCTACTGTGGGAACCAGGCTTAAAAGCAGGGCTGGGGCCACTCTGTCAGTTCCCAAGTCAGGGCAGTGGGTTCACTGGTTGCCTAGAGGCAGTGTCAGTCATAGAGCAGGCCACCAGCTGGTCCTAATTGGTCTGGTCCCTGACAGCACCCTTCTCCTTTTGAGCTCACCTCCCTGGAATCCTTGGGCGGGTTTCTTGGGTTAGGCCTCATGGAAAGCACACAGGAGGTCCAGTGCATTGATGTAGTCTGTAGGTTCCCCCAAATGCTTCTTTGGGAACTTATCCATCCCAGTCAACCAGATTTTGGAGTCTTCCCCAGACTGAGTGGAAGTCTGGAATCTGCTGGACCAGGTATTCCTCTTGGCTCTGCATAGTTTCTGGAAGAAAGGTAGGACTAGCGTGGTGTGGGAAGAGATTCTCAGCAAAATCTTTCAGGAAAGAGACATAGAACATGCTGTGAAACTTGAAGGATTCTGGAAGCTACAAAGAAAAAGCTGGGTTAAGTTGTGCCATGGTCACAAATACTGTAGTACTAAATACTTGTGGTCCAGCTTTGCAGATGGTCAGATGGATTGCTGGTTTTGGTTGGAGGTTGGCTGACAATGTCCATCAGCATGGTGCTTCCATGCTGTCTTAGCCTATTTTAATCAGTGCTTGGGTTTTTGATGTTGGTGGATGTGAGAAGTGAGGTTTAGACAATAGTGAGCACTGGGAAGTTTAAGAGGATTTGGGGCTACTATTGCAGGTGGAAACCATAATTCATGAAGAAAGGGGTCTGTTATATCACTGCAAATGTGGAGCTGTTGTAGGCAAATTCTTTGTGGGGAATGAGCGCCGGGGAATGAGCGCCATCCAGTGATCCCAGTGGTAATTCAGGAAGCAGGATAGATATTGCTTCAGGATCTGATTGACTCTCTCTGCCTAACCATCGGCATTGTGGTGATAAGTGGTTGAGGTGCAAGGTTTGATGTCCCAGATGCACAGAAATTTCAACTAAAAATGGGAAATTATCAGTGATGGTCCTTGTGAGGATCCACAAAGGTGAAGATGAAAGATGAATTCTTCAAAGAGATAGTCTGTTTCTTGGGAAGCGAGGAGGCTGTGACATGGTATAAAACAGGGGTGTCAAACACATGGTCCGCGGGCCACATGCAGCCCACGAAGCCCTTCCCTGCGGCCTGCGATGCTCTCCCCGCTCCCCCCCAAACAAGCTCCCCCACGGCCCCCCCGAACAAGCTCCCCGAAGCCCCCCGCACCCCCACCAAGCTCCTCACAGTCCCCCACCAAGCTCCCCTTGGCCTCCCAGCCCCCCCGGCAAGCTCCCCACGGTCCCCTGCCCAGCTCCCCGCGGTCCCCCCGCCAAGCTTCCCACGGTCCCCTGCCAAGCTTCCCATGGCCCCCTCCCCGCCCCCCTGCCAAGCTCCCCGCAGCTCCCGCCAAGCTCCCCGTGGCTCCCCAGCCTCCCCACCAAGCTCCCCGCAGCGCCCCCGCCAAGCTTCCCATTGTCCCCCTCCAATCTCCCGAGGCCCCGTCCCCCTGCAAAGCTCCCCGCAGCCCCCTCGCCCCCCCACCAAGCTCCCCAAGTCCTCTGCCAAGCTCCCCCACCATGTGCTTCTCACCTGCACCCCCCACCTACTCCCTGCCTACCTCCAGGCACTTAGCACTTTCCAGGAGGGATGGGGGAGGAGCGGGGAACTGCGCGCTCAGGGGAGGAGGCGGGGCAGGGGTGGGACCTCGTGGAAGGGATGGGGTGGGGGCGGGGGAGGGGGCGTGTCAGTGATGCGGCCCTTGGGCCAATGAACTAGTCCTCATGTGGCCCTCGTGGTCATTTGAGTTTGAGACCCTTGATATAAAATGTGCCACCTTCATCAGGCGATTGATTACCACTACAGCTGAGGTGTGTCTTTGGGAAGGTGGTAGCTCCACAATGAAGTTCGACATGCTGGCTCAAGGTGTAATGGACTGGAGGAGACTGAGTGGTTTCACACAGAGGGGTTTGGTCTGGGCACAAGACCCGTCATAGATTGCCACTGAAGTCTGGTAGGCCGGCCACGAGGAACTCCTCACCACCAGGGCCTGGGTCTTGAATCAACCAAGGTGACCCACCAGAAAAGCATTGTGGCAGATTCACAGGCTTGGGCTTGGGTCAGTGATCAGGTGCATAGAATTCCATCGCAAGGCTGAGGTAGTCTAGGCATTGCTATTCTAGAGCTTGATGGATCTGAACTACAAAGGGATTACCAGGCATCAGAGAACATATGGAGAGCAGCAGTTCACATGAGATGAAATTTGATAGATTGAAGATGATAGATGGAGTTTCTTGGTCAGGTTCACAGTGCTTCCCTTTTCAGGACAACACATTGGCCTTCCCATCCTGGTCCCGGGTGGTAACTCACCATAAAGTTGAATCACATGAAAAGGAGGGACTAGTGGGCCTGACACTTATTTAGGTTCTGAGCCATCTTCAGGATTTCCAGGTTTTTGTGGTCAATTAAGACTTGGATTGGGATGCTGGCACAGTCCAGGAGATGCCACCATTCCTCAAATGCTGCTTTGATGGTCAGTAGCTCTTTATCAAGGATATCATAGTTTTGTTCCAGTGGGGTGAGCTTGCACAAGCAAAAAATGCTAGAGTGAAAGCCCCACAGAGGTCTAACTTTGTAAAAATTTGGGCAGAGTGTAATCGGTCTAGGAATTCATGAATAAGGGGAAGTGGGTAAGGTTCTGAACTGTTATCTTACTGAGGGGACGGAAGTCAATGCAGGGCCTCAGAGAACCCATTTTTCTTTTTAATGAAGATCAGGCCCTTGCAAGAGAGGGTGATCTGGGAATTCGGTGTCCACATTTCCCTTGTCAAAAACATTTTTAAGGTCATGGTACCTGTAAGGTATTTTGCTGGCAGCAGGTGGGATGGTCCCAAAGTTCAGTGTTAGTTCTCAGCCTCAGATAGATTTGGACAAGCCTGGGTGACATGCATGGAGGTGGTTTGTACAATTGAGAGGTGGGAGGCCAGGGCATTGTCACGGATCGAGGGGCTGGGCCATGTTCTTGGAACCATTGGGTAAAATGGTTGTCAGTTCTGATACATGGGTCAATCAGATTGCTGAGGCATGATGACAGCTCAACCCATTCCCGTTAATTCTTTATATCATAATTCATCCCAATCTGAAACTGACAGTGTAGTGTGGACTCATTCCACTTGGTGTCCACAGAGAGGCCACAGAACTCAGCAGCAGATAGGCAACTAATCAATGCACTTTCTGTAGCATTCACTGCACAGCTCAGCTGTTTGAGTGCAATGGGGGTCACAGAGGATAACCGACATGGATGAAATGAACTGATCCAACTGGCCCAGGAGAGGACTGGACTGATCCAAGATGAGGGATGCCTAGGCCAAGGCCTCTCCTTTGTGCAGACTAACGATGGCCCCTATTTGGGACTGGGAACTATTGTGGGCATAGAAAGAAAAGGATATGGCATTAGTTTAGAAAATCTTGGTACTGACCACAATCATTAATGACCTTGTCTGGGAGTGAGACTTTTGGCTTCTGCAGGGCAACAGCGAGGGATGCTGATGAAGCCACCTTGGCTTCTAGGGCCACATTCTGTCTGCACCTACATCTTCAGGTTCTGTATGGCCCCCATCAGCTCTCCCAGGGAAAATTCGGCCTGAGTGAGGTGGGCTGCTAAACTTTGTATACGTAAACAGTAGCTGACCAGGTTGTGGGCAATCAGGCCTAGCAGCCAAAGAGAGAGTTCAGCCTACCAGTTAGAGCTGGATCCAGGATGGGAAGAGTCCAGGAAATGAGCTCAGGGCCAGTAACTGAGGACTAAAAGCCAAATGCCACAGCTGGAGGGTAAACCAGAGGCATAAACCAGAGGCAGTGATCAAAGCCAGAAGTCTGAAGCTGGCAGGAGTGGGGAGTGACTGGAACAAAGAAAGAGCAGGAACTGGAACAAGGTTAAATACAGATGCAAGCATGGTACTTGAGCAGCTGCTGGTTTGCTGTGGGGTCCAGGCTTATAAATAGGGCTGCTAAACCACTAGCCAATCTAGGGCTGTGGCCTCTCTATCAGTTCCAAGACAGTGCAACTCAGCTTATTGGTTGCCTAGCAGCAAAATTAGTCAGGGAGCAGGCCAGCACCTGGTATTAGCTGGTGTGGTACCTGACAGATTATTCACTGTACTATCTGTGTGTTCTATGTTAGATTACGTACTGATTTTGCAAACATTAAGCACTTCATTTTGTAAATACTCATGATTAGTCCCACTTAACCCGTTTATAGTGTCCTAACAAGATGTTAGGGTGCATAAGCAATGGGAAGGAGAATAATATGGAAATGAAGTCATTATATAAATTAATGGTGTGGTCTCACCTGGAATACTGAGCGCAGTGCTGCTCACCCCATCTCACAAAGGATAATGTAGAATTATAAGGGGTTCAAACAACAGTGACAAGAATAATTCAGAGTCTGGCAAAACTCTCTCATGAAGACAGATTGAAAGACTGGTGTTTACTTTAGAAAGGAAATAAGAGGCAATATGATAAAAGTATGTAAAACAATGAATGCTACAGAGGAGGTAGATTGAGAGCTTTTGTTTTCCCTGTCTCATTAGACAAGAACAAGAAAGTAGCAAATTCCAAACTGAGAAAGTGAAATAGTTTTGCATACAATGTAATTAAACAGTGGAACTCACTGCCAGAAGAAATTGTTAAGGCCAAGAATATGAGAAGATTAAAAAAGAAATTGGAAATAGACATGGGTATTGAGAATATCATCAATTAATGTTAACAAATTTGTGGAGAGATGCATGCTTCAGGATTTAAGCTAATGCCTCACAATTAGAGATCAAGCTGAGAGCTAATTGCCCAGTTGTGGGGAAGGCAGATTATCCCACATCCTTTTACTGAGTATTTACCACATTCCTCTGAAACATTTGTTCACAATCAGAGACAGAATACTGGACCAGATGAATCTTGTGTTTGATCCAATGTATCAATTCCTATGTTCCATTAATTCCTGTAAATACTATAATATTTAGATACCAGATAGCTATATATCAATATCTGTGATAGAGACACTTTGAAAAAGATAAAAAGTTATATATCAGTGCTTAATAGTAGAAAAAATATATTTTTCAATGGGGAGTTTTTTGTAGTATATAGACACTCCATATAATTTCTCCAGATTTGGTCATTTCTACAGAAAGCAACAAATAAATGAAGTAAATGTAAGCTAGTAAAGCTATATTCTGTAATTTCAGACAGTCTAGATATTATTACCTCATGTTATACTACTGTAACTGCTGAGGAAAAGGACTTATCGCAATGGGATAAGCTCCAAGGTAAAAGTATTAATTCTCCAGTGCAGCTGAAAAGAAATTTTGTAGTGAATAGTGACCTTTACTACTGCCCTATGTAACTGAAGTTCAGTGTTTTAGCATGAATCCTCTTCAAAAAGAACTGTTATAACTATTATTATGGAAAGAGAGAATATTTTATGTCTGACTACATTAATATATACATTTGAGCTACACTTTTGCAAAATTTTAGTAGAATAAGTATCATGTTACATGGAGGCACAGAATACAATGGATATTTTTTGTGTGTGTTCAAACACAAGTAAGTACAACAATTCAAATTACAGACCAATTTTTTTTTATGGTGAAAAATTCTGTCCTAATGCTCTACACTGCCCGTATGGAACATATGGGTTTGATTTCTAGTCCAATCTCAGCCAAAAAATGGAAGAGTTACAGTACAGAGGCAATCTATTCAGCTCCTGGAAGGATAAATAAATTAGACAATAATACTAGAAGCTAGTAGCTATGTCATGCTTGCCAACATTTGCTAATTTGTCTTAGTTTAGAGAGCTAAATTATTTACTCTTTTAGGGCTAAATCCTGGGGTTTTTTTTGTTTATTTTTCCATGGTGCACTAGAAGAGAAGAGGATATAGGAGGCATCGCTTTAACATGTGAAAGCAGCAGGCAAGATCTCTCCCTAGGGTGAATTTCTGGCCCTACTGAAGTCAATGGGAGTTTTTACATCTAGTGTTTCAGGGAACATCCAATCAATTTACCAACCCCTCATCTAGATTCTCACGCAGTGGTTTTCCACCTTTTTTCATTTGCGGACCCCTACAAATTTTAAATGGAGATGCGGACCTCTTTGGAAATCTTAGACTTAGCCTTCAGACACTCAGAGTCTGTGGACCACAGGTTGAAAACACCATTGTAAAGGGTGTGGTCTTTCATCTAAGTCATGTTCCATTCCATTAGTATATCACTCACAACATTAAAAAGCTAGCAGCAGCCAGTAGCTGGGGGTAAACACTTTCTTGCCAAAGGTGAAACAAAATATGCTCATTAACACCATATACTGCAAGCTCTGAACCATTCTGCTATTCAGAGAAATGCCTCTCTTAGTTTCTTAAGGGAGGAGCAGGAAATTGACACACAATATTTGACTTGATTTTAAAACAAAAATTCATTTCTTAAAATGCACCTTATTCCATGAGAAATCATTTAAGGCACTATGTGACAGCAAAATTCCAAGAATCCATCAGGCAAATGCAATTTATTTAAAAGTGATTGGAAGATATACAAATCAAAACCACTTTGCTCATCAGAAGATTCTACAGAATAACTTACACATATTAATACTAACTGCTTACTAATATATAATTATAGGATCAAATTCTGAGGTGGCACATGCAAGCACTTGTCAAAATAACTTCTGCAAAATTCCTTGGAAAATAATTACTCAGGACAAATATTCAAAATTCAGCCTTTTTGGAGCACATGCAACTTGGTGCTTTAATCAGTTGGATGAACAATTAAATGTGTGTTTTTGTGTTTCCAAATTACAGAATTTACACTTACAAATCCATATTAATGGAAGGAAAGTGAGAACAACTGTGTTTGGCATATGCAAAGTCTATCATTGTATATGTGACTGACAGTATGAAACAACTGCTTGAATTCAAAATGAAGAATCTTGTAAGGTTATAAGAAAATGAATATCCTCCTCCCAGATCTATCACGTTGCTTTGCTTGTGTAGTTCCATATGCAATACAACTAATCCAACTAGTAGTGGGCAATTTTATGATATTTTCTCAGAAGTCCACCTTTTAAAATCAGTATTTCTGTCAATTATATCATTTGAGACAGCATTTCTGGCAAACACCATGTAATCCAAAGTCCTTATCTAACTTTCATATTCAGCCAACATTCAGAGGTACATACAGTTCAGAAATTGTCAATCTTTCGTTAATAAGACATGTTTAAACATATTATTCTTCATTATTATTTAAGTATAATCTATATGCTTTGCCTTGCTATTTTTGCATCTCCCTGGCTTATTTTGTACTAGAACATGTAATCATCTACCTTATACTGTTCCAAAAGATGTTCAAAAATTTTAATGACCTGTATCTTCTGTTTGAGCTAACAATTTTCATGCAGAACCATAGTCATAATTTCTTTTTCTATCTTACAGGCTGTCAGCCATAATGCAGAGACATCTTTGCTATGTTTGTTCAAATCATGACAAAAGTGACAGGTGGATTGCAAAACAGCATACAACAGATTTAAAACAATCACCTTCAATCATATACGTTATATGACATTCTGATTTAATAAAAATAAGCATTCCCAAGCATCTTTAAATTGCTTAAAAATGCTTTAGTATTCTACAGTAGATGTATCACTATCATACCAGTTGCCAATTATGAACTGTAGCTAAAATGACCCTTACTCTGATATTTGTGGCATTTGTATATGGCGAACCTACTTGGAATATGGATTACAGCAACAGCATGACAAATGCCACAGTAATTGTTAAGACTTTAACGGTAACTACTCCTAAGTGTTTAAAACACTAAAACTGATACTCTGTTATTAAAGTATTTTGAACCATTAGTGTATTGTGTGTTAGTAAAATTATGATGAGTAAGCAGCGTATAAAGAGTTATACTATATACAGTGTGAGATTTTTAAATCTTGTACAGGTGGTACACTTTCCCAAACTATGTGTTTTGGGTAATGTTGCATTAAATATTCTATGTGAGGCAGGAAAATACTGAAACATTCTGTTATAGGCATTTGGCCAATTGTTCAGACACCATGTCTTATAAATTGGTGATGTGAATGTGATACACAATGGCTGTTCTTGTGGTCATGTTAGGCTCTCATTTCACACAACTTCATAAAGCCAGAGACAGCCTTACTAGAAAAAAAAAAAAGATATGGCAAAGAAACAGGCATTCTGGGTCTGCTCAAGCAATGAATTTTTAAAAGATTTTCTTAAAACAACACAATATGTCAATTGGCAACATCAGTTCACATATGAGCTTTAAAATCTTCTTATTTCAAGCCCAGGCAGCTGGGTGATTTGTTCTAGATTTGTTTTTGGTGGGGTTTTTTTGTTTTGTTTTGTTTTACTTTTGAGCACCACATTTCCAGTGATTGTCATTTGCATTTTTAAAAACAATGCTAATCTTCCAGCAGACTCTGTTTTGCTGTTATATTTCAGAGATTTATCGCAGTAAAGCAACTGGATAGTTTGAACTAAATACAGCAGCGTCATTTAAAATATCACTAGTACTGGGTGGGGAGGAGGGATAGCTCAATGGTTTGAGCATTGGCCTGCCAAACTCAGGGTTGAGGGGGCCATTTAGGGATATGGGGTAAACATCTGATGGATGATTTAATTGGGGATTGGTCCTGCTTTGAGCAGGGGCTTGGACTAGATGATCTCCTGAGGTCTCTTCCAACGCCGATATTCTAAGTGACAACAAAGAATATGCATATTGTCCAAAAAGAGAGAAAAATATGTTTAGATTATGCTTTCTAATTATGTCTTTCTTTCTCTTCCCACATCTCAGTCACACCTTCTTATCTATCTAGAATTTTCCTATTGGTTCCCATTACTACTACAGGGGGTGAGGGGAATGGTCCTCTAGGTATGTAATAAAGACTTATCTGGAATTTTTGAATGTTGTTACGATCTGAGTTAAACAGTGTTACAGGCTGAGTTAAAACCTGATTAAAAATACGTGACTGTGTCCTTCATTTAAGAGAGTTGTGAAAGACAGTGAAGGGAACATCTGAACAAGACGTAATGGGGACTGTTCAGAAACTCACAGCATGAGGGTGGAGAGTTCCACTGGGCATTGCTCTGACCAGGTGAGTGGGTGTATCTGTGGGTGAGGAAAAGACTTACTGGGGAGGGCAGACAAGAAAGAGAGAGACAAAGTTAGAAAGAAAGCCAAGCAGCAGCCTGTATGTGTGATGTGACCTGGAGAAGTATAGTGGAAGGTTCTGGAGTTGGGGATGGCTAAAGATGCTTGGGGCTGTAAGCAAAGTAGCTATCCCCTATTTGTTGGGTCCTCCGATTTTCAGAGAAACAGTTCTTTGTATATTCCTTGTAAATAAATAAGACTGCATCGTAGGAAATACCAGAATCCATTATCAATTTCTGCTCCCAACTTGAACAACCACAGAGCCCTGAACTTTGACTAGCACTTTGATCAAAGGAGGCAACAATATCAGTGTAAAAACTCACTTCTGGAGCATAGATTTTCTTGTATTTTTTTTCCTCAGAAGTAGTAATGGAAGCTGCAATTCTATCAGATATGTTTCAGACACTACAATTTATCTGATTACAGGTATCTGGTTGTCACAGACCTCAGCCAGATCCTGCTGGTCTTGATCTAATATTAAAGTACAGACATCGGAGAAATCTCTCTAAAATGGTTTTTTTCCCCTGATGTTGTCTATTTCAGGTTGCCTTTTGTAGTTATAATAATACCCAAGCAAGTGAGAAACCACGAGAAATTGATCCAGATTGAATGGACAGGGATAGCATAGGTACAAATTAGTAACTGCTATTAAGAAACAGCACAAGTAAGGAAACTCTTACCCCCATCTACCCATATGTTTTTTGTTTTGTTTTAAAAATAACCTCCTCTCCCAAAGTGGTCTAGAACTTCTCCAGCTATAAAGAACAATTACTTCTCTACAATACCAGTGGTTCTTTGAGATGTCATCAGTGTGCATCCCTCCATAGGTGCAGATGCACACCATGTTTGAGAGTTTGACAGCTTTTCAAGAGCAGCATACGCACATGCTCCTTGTACCTTCTCATGGCACAAGAGATAAAGGGCAGAGCAGTCACCACCCTCCCTTCATTCCCTCACAGTTTAGAGCCTGTGGTAGCTGAGGACTCAAAGCAAATATAGAACCTAGTACCCCAACCTATGATAAATAAATTTGTTACAAGAGACATTACTGGCTCTGGTGGTAAGTAACGAACCTCCTTGTAAATCTTCTGGGGATACATCTCACAGAGGTACAAAATGAGCATGTCCAGAAAGGATCTGCTCAGATGGTACACTGAATGAAGCCAGGCCTGTGGACTTCTGAGGTGAAATCTGGAATGAAGAGTCACATATGTGCATGAAGTCATGTGTCCCAAGAGCTGGAGGACAGAATGCACTGTTGTCCTCAGGTCAGACTTGAGATTTTCACAAACGATGACTATGGACTAACACTGTCTGTTGGAAGGTAAGCCATTGCCATCATGATCTGCCCCTATGAAATGTGTGTGTTGTGTTGGTATTGTAGATTTCTCTACATTAAATTTAGCTCCAGATGAGAGAACAGACCTATGGATGATCAAGATGTTTTGGATGTGTCCCTCTGATATCTCCCGGATTAACCAATCATCCAATCAGGGAAAATTTTTAATTCTGGAATTCAGAAGATGGGCTGCTACTGCTATCATATGCTTGATAAACATCCTTGGTGGTGAGGACAGACTGAAGATAGCACAACGTACTGCTAGTGCATGTTCCTGACTATAAATCAGAGAGATTTTCTATGGCCCAGATTTACTATGTGAAAAGTTCGTATCCTGCAAATCAAGGGCAGCAGCCAAATCTCCAGGTAAGGGTTCACAGATGTGAGAGTGACTCTCCTGAATTTGATTTTCTTGATTAATCTGTTCAGCTTTCTCAATTCCAAAATGGACCTACGACCACCCTTTTTACGTGTGTTTGTTTTGTTTTGTTTAAAAAAAATATCAGGAAGCAATGGGAATAAAAGTCTTTCCCTCTGTGTTTGGTAAGGGAGTTTCTCTATTGTTCCCAATTCCAGAATAGACTGAACTTCCAGAAGAAAAAAGCTTTGTCAGATGGGTCTCTGAAAAGAGATGGGAAAAATGTGTTGGGGAAAAGGAGGGAAATGAACTGAATGACATATCCCTCCTTTATAGTTCTGAGCACCCATTTCTCCAATGTAATTTCTGACCATCTGCTATCAAAAAAAGATAGATGTTTTCCTAAGAAAGATTCTGGAACTAGGAGATGAAAGATAGTTGGTGTGCTGTCCTCAACTGTTTTGTTGTTGTCTAAGGCTAGTGAGAAAGGTATGCTGGCCACAAATCCTGTAGCAGATGTATAGGAGATTTAGAACTTCTCTTAGAGGTATTCTGAGTTCTTGCTTGGTAGAAGTTTGAGTCTTGAACTGTTTTTTTTTCTTTGCTACTGGAGTGTAAACTCCCAAAGAACAGAGTGTTGCACAAGAATCTTTTAAGGTGTGCATAGCACTATCATTTTTTTGAGAAAACAGTTTGAAACCTTCGAAGGGGAGATTTTTGATTGTTTTTTGCAGCATTCTTGGGATGCTTGAGGCATTGTCCTGTAGTAGGTGACTTCTGGGTACTCTTCTGGCTCTGTCAATCTATTTCTTCACTTCAGCAGGTGGGTTTTGTAGTTTTAAGAATGCTTCATAGAGATCTTCTAGATGTTTGTCTCTGTCTGAAGGATTGGAGCAAATGTGGTTGTATCTTAGAGCTTGGCTATAGATAACAGATCATGTGATGTGTCCTGGATGGAAGCTGGAGGCATGTAGGTAAGTACAGTGGTCAGTAGGTTTACAGTATATGGTAGTGTTTATGTGACCATCACTTATTAGCACTGTAACATCCAGGAAATGGATCACTTCATGGACTGGTCCAGGCTGAGGTTGATGGTGGGATGGAAATTGTTGAAATTATGGTGGAATTCTTCAAGGGCTTCTTTTCCATGGTTCCGGATGATGAAGATGTCATCAATGTAGCACAAGTGGAGTAGGGGCATTAGGGAACAAGAGCTAAGGAAGTGTTGTTCTAAGTCAGCTATAAAAATGTTGGCATACTGTGGGGCCATGTGGGTACCCATAGCAGTGCCGCTGACTTGAAGGTATATATTGTCCCCAAATGTGAAATAGTTGTGGGTGAGGACAAACTCACAAAGTTCAGACACCAGGTTTGTTGTGACATTATCGAAGATATTGTTCCTGATGGTTTGTAGTCCATCTTCGTGTGGAATGTTGGTGTAGAGGACTCCCACATCCATAGTGGCCAGGATGGTGTTTTCTAGAAGATCACCAATGGATTGTAGTTTCCTCAGAAAGTCAGTGGTGTTTCAAAGATAGCTGGGAGTGCTGGTAGCACAGGCCCTGAGGAGAGAGTCTACATAGCCATACAATCCTGAGTGCCAACACCTGAGATGATGGGGCGTCCATGATTTCCAGGTTTATGGATGTTGGGTAGCAGATAAAATACCTCTGATCCGGATTCTAGGGGTGTCTGTGCAGATCTGTTTTTGTGCTTTTTCAGGGAGTTTCTTGAGCAGATGGTGTAGTTTCTTTCAGTAATCCTCAGTGGGATCAGAGGGTAATGGCCTGTAGAATGTGGTGTTAGAGAGTTGCCTAGCAGCCTCTTGTTCATATTCTGAATTATTCACGATGATAAGAGCACCTCATTTGTCAGCCTTTTTGATTATAATGTCAGAGTTGTTCCTGTGGATGGTGGTGTTTTCTGCGCGGCTGAGGTTATGGGTCAAGTGATGCTGCTTTTCCACAATTTTGGTCCATGCTTGTCAATGGAAGCACTCTATGTAGAAGTCCAGTCTGTTTTGACCTTCAAGAGGAGTCCACACAGAATCCTTCTTTTTGTAGTGCTGGTAGGAAGGTTTCTGGGGGTTAGTATGTTGTTCAGAGGTGTGTTAGAAATATTTCTTGAGTTGAAGACATTGAAAATGGGATTCTAGGTCACCAGAAAACTGCATCATATTTTTTGTAAAGTTCAGCCATGAGGAAGTTTGTGTGGAAGGTTAGTTTTTGATGAGAGTATAGTTTTGAGAACTCATTCTTAATCTTTCCCTGTTTAGGATGTTGTGCAGGTGGTTCCACAGTTTCTCTGAGAGTGTGAGCCATAATCTCTCAGCATAGACTGTGTGGTATGTAGATTGCAATGGATTTTTTAACATTAGTCCTTTTGGTATGATGTGTATCTGTTTGCATTTGGAAAGGAAGATGATGGCTCTCTGTATCTCTATGAATTTTTTCATGAAGTTGATGGATTTCCACTTCATACGGCTAAATTCAATGCCTGGCATCATGACAGGTTTCAGAGTGGTAGCTGTGTTAGTCTGTCTCCGCAAAAAGAATGAGGAGTGCTAGTGGTACCTTAGAGACTAACAAATTTATTTGGGCATAAACTTTTGTGGGCTAAAACCCTCTTCATCAGAGTAGGCATAGAGTTGCACATACAGTATCAAGATAATACATATATTTCATGTTCTCTGTATATATATATTGTGATGGAGTCAGACCAGAAGGATATAGGAGAGTGCTGGAAGGCAGGTATATCAGCCTCAGGATGTGCAGGTCCTTGTTCCCTGGATAGCCAAACAAAGGCTACTCCAGACCAATCAAGACACCTGGGGCCAATTAAGAACCTTCTAGAAAGGAGTAGAAACAGCTAGCCTAACTGGGACACCTGAAGCCAATCAGGGACTGGCTGAAACCAGATAAAAACCTCCCAGTTAGTCAGGTGGGCTGTAGGTGTCAGGAGCTGTGGAAGGAAGTTATGCTGTTGGTGAGACTGAGTGTTGGACAACATATCGTACAGAATGAAGGAGGCCCTGAGGTAAGGGTGAAGTGGAGTTTGAAGAAGCGAAGACTGCTGTGGGGAAGTAGCCCAGGGAATTGTATTGTGTTTTGTGCCTAAAAGGTCAGCCATCTTAGCTGATACTATTAGGGTCCCTGGGCTGGAGTCCGGAGTAGAGGGCGGGCCCGGGCTCCCCCCTTTCTGTCTCTCCTAATCACTTACTGAGGAAGGGAGGTCACTCTGAGGCGTGGATGAGTTTCTTAGGCCCCTAAATCTGCCAGGAAGTGCAGGACCCACAAATACAGACTCAGAACTTTGTTACTATATATATATATATATACATACATATATATATATATATATATACACACACACACACACACACACAGCCTGGGTTTGGCTGTATGCTTACCTCACAACCCTCCTGATCCCCTCCTCCCGAGATAAAACTCAGATATTATGCTAATTCCAGGAGTGGGAGGGGTAACTAATATTCTGGTGCTTTTTCACCACTAATCCAGACAAGCTCACCTCCTCCCCAAGCTCTCTGGGTGCCCAATGTGAGAAACCAGGGACATTTGTGCAGAAGTTCTGAGCTCTGACAACTTAAGTTGCCAACTGAGCTGTGCTCTGAACATACAACATGCATTAAAAATGAAGTATTCTGAAAAAATCAGACCCTAGGTGTCATTCTCAGCTATAAAATGGGGATAATTATGTCACCTAATCTCACAGCAGAAGGGGAGGGGTTGTGAATGTTGCTTGACAAACATTACTGAATATTTCAGACACTATGCTGGGAGCACCACAAAAATGGTGATGAGGAATTAATAATTGTGTATTCAGCAGAGGGTTTGAATGATGTATTTGTTAAGGATCGGGGCCACACATTGAATGAGAAAGATAAAAAGAAATACTGAAAAACTCCTCCATCACTTAGTGAGGCTAGAGTCTTGTAGAAAAAATTGTATGTGATCGTGTAATTAAAGACTAACATAACACACAATTTTCAAAGGGGCTGAATGGATAACATTAATTCTGGCATTTCTTAACTTCTAAGTGCTTGACCTTGCACTCTTAGAATTCTTTTACTGTAGTTTTTTTGGATGTTTATACATGATGTGAGAGATAACTAGCCCTACAAGCAAGCTTCATGACAGATTTATATTATAGCAGATAGAATGAAAAAAATAATTAAAGTGTTTGCCTTTTTTTTCAACTTAAATGTAAGCCATAAGCACAGGAGACTCAGGAGATATTCTAAATCTACACACAAAACTGCCTATTTAGCTTGCCAGGAAGCCAGATGCTTCTGCTACTTAATTTCCCCCCAATCTTTCAAGATTCTGCTACAACACCTGTTTACTCACAATGATTAGGTGCTCCAGACACAGAATCTATACAGGCTGGTGGTTAAGCTACATGAAATAAAGAACAGAAAAAAACAAGGGTATTCACATAAATCACAAACAAAACTTGTAACACTATTGTGTAATTCCACATGGTGCATTTACTGCAAATATCATGAAACATCACAGTTTCACTGATTTCTCCTTTTCTTTGCAGCCCCGGGGAAGCAGAGCTAGCAGTTTGCTTACTTTAAACGGAAACAACTCCTTAATCGTCCATGAGCCTGGCTCATGGACGATTAAGGAGAAATACCACTGTGTTTCTCCAGTATTATACTGGTTAAACTCCATTACTTTCAGTGTAGGGACACAATGCTGAATCAGGCTGTGTCTTGGGAAGAATTTGTAAATGTTTAGGTACATGTACTTTATTAAAAGAGTTTGTGGAAGTTCCCATTCACTTTAAGGTTCTCATTGTTTAGGTGATAATATTGACGAATAATAAAGGAATGCTTTCATTCTCTATAAATATCAGCTATTGTGATATCAGAAAGTATGTATATGTTCAAAGATAAATGTCTTACAATTCCAAGAGAA
The DNA here is from genome assembly GCA_007922305.1 of Dermatemys mawii. Classification (NCBI taxonomy): domain Eukaryota; kingdom Metazoa; phylum Chordata; order Testudines; family Dermatemydidae; genus Dermatemys; species Dermatemys mawii. The sequence goes on from ML677333.1 coordinate 30,342,523, forward strand.
CTATAACACTGTAGAACTGAATGTGATCTCTGCATTTATGAAGGAATCCTTTGAGTGGGTCACAGATAACATCCCGCACCATAGAATAGATATATATTGTCAATACAATGTTTGGTAAAAATATTTATTCTCAATATTGAAAAGTTATTTAAAATGTTATAAAATGAGAAATATTTAATAAATGTGGGAAATACCTGGAATATACTAAAACAATATCACAAAATCATATCATATCATAGAAAATATCATAGAATTTATGCCCTGATCTAGCAAATCACTTTAGCACAGAAGAGGGGTAAGATATCTACTGTATTCAATCATCCACTCTATTGCTCTCTGCCTTGGCTCTTCTAGAATTTTCTGCTGTAGGCCTGGCTTGATATACAGAACCTGCCTCATTTCTTAGTGGGCATGACTGGGAAGGTTAAAGTGTGATAACAAGCAGTATGCTGTAGTCAGGGTGGCTAGCTAAGATCAGCAGGAGTATCCTGATATTAGTAAACAAGACTCAATGTAAAATAAAGTAAAGATCAGATTATGCATGAACAGTGCATGGATAGAGAATGCTTCACAGGGATTGGTTCTTGCAACGTAGCCAAGCCAGTCCCAAAATGTGTGATGCAATGTGCATTAACTACAATGTGATGTGTACATGTATATAAATGAAGAGGTTTTCTGTGTAACTTTGGATGTGTGGTACACCCTGTACCCATCCCTTATGCTTGAATCTGATCAATGAACCCTAATTTTGCTGTATGCCAAATGAAGATACCAAAGTGACAAAATCTGGAGTTGAACTGAGTTCTTAGGAAGCAGAGTTGGAAGAAGTCTCAGGGGAATCCCAACATCTGTCCCAAGTGGTGAGTGCTTTCCTATTGCTAGCAGTGTCTGTGGCTACCATTTACTTAATCTCTCAGTTTCAAAATACCAACTTTTTTTTATTACAGCTCCATGCATCCCAAAAACACTCACAGAAACAATGATAGTATTTATACCCCTTGTAACATTTTAAGAATGTCTCTTTGGCAGATTAAGTGATCATACTATTTGTAAAGTGCTTTGTGATCTTGGAGTGGAAGGTGCAATACAGAAGTGCTAAGTAGTTTTAATTTTAAAGTCTCTCTTTCATTACACAAAAAGATTTTACCTCATATTATGTAGCTTTCTTAGGAGAAGTGCCTGATTCTTCTCTTACTAAATTGGTGTAAACCAGGAGTAAATTAATTAAAAAGTTGGAGTTTCACACAAGAAGTAAATGGTTTATAAACAGAGAAGAATCAGTTCTAGATTGCTCTTCTGACCCACCACTGTGCAAAATGCCAGTGCTGGTGCAAGTCTCCTCAATTTCTATAGCGAACGGTGTTATCAGAAACACAGTCTGAAATCCTGCCTTTCCCTGCCTACATGCTGTTTTGGAAGGAAAATGGAGCAGATTCACAGTCCTGTGTTAGGGACCAAAGATAACATGTATCTTACACAAATTTGACTGCTATAATGTTACTCGGGATTGAAATTTTTACATATTTGCATTGATATAATAGGTAATCCAACTTGTACAGATTCAGTAATCTAACTGACAATAAAAACCATGATGTTCTTCCTCTTCCTTTTTGCACTGCTTGACTCCTTTTACAATGAGGCATGATGAGGTTGGAATGTAAAATGTTGCATAAATCTTTTATTCCATCCCATCAAGTAAAGCATGGATCAAATACTGCCCCTTGTCCTTCTGTGTTTCTGAACTGACTGAAAATTTCTGAATTCTGCATCCTGACAATATGATGAAGCAAAAAATGCTCAAGCAGCCAAGAGATAATCTCATTATATGGATTTCCATCTATTTTGTATGTGTGCTTGCTAGAAGCAGAATACTGAGGAAGTTGCATTCAGTGCTGATCAATTAAAGTCTGCATTTTGCAGAAGAGGCAGATCTAAGTATCATTCTTTTTCTCCTATATTACATTGCATTTCAATTCCTGCATGTTAAGGTGTTATATATTATATGCATTAATAACATATCTTTCTAACTACCATTTAGTTCCTCCTCCCACACACCATAGACAGTTCAAGTAACTAATATAAAATCAGTATCACATATAAAGATCATTGTTGCTCAATTTGTTAATGGCTCACTTTTAGGGCTAATTAGTCAAATGCCTATCTTTTACATCCACTTCCATAAACATATGGAAACCTGAACTCTATGGCATGTAGTGGGTAGAATTCTACGTTCCTTCCCTCAGACCTTGCTGATGGCCCAGAAGTGTGTGAAGTTGGTGAATCATAGAATTTTGGGGTAGGAAGGCAGGTAGCAGGGGACTAGATGCTTTCTGCAGCATTATACCAAATTGATTCTGCAGTTTTCCATTTGGAAATCCAATGGAGACTGATGCTTGAAAGAATATTAACTCACACTAGGATCCCTCTCAGGGCTATGACTGCTGAGCTTCACGGAAACTAGGGACAAGTAGAGCAACATTTAACTAGCGTCTAAGTTCAATATTTTTATTTTCTAACAACACAATCTTTAGAAACGTGTCTTAACTACCCCTAAATCCCCAGGTTAATGAGGGCATCCATCTGAAGTGTAATGTACTCCATATTTTGGGTTCACAGGAGTTTCCAGTACACCCTTCCCTCCTGGGTTCACTTGAATTCAAATCCTCTGAGGTCTGAGTTAAAATGAAGACAACATTACATGAACCTTATATGAGGTTGACAAACAAAAAACATAACACATGATACACCATCCCTATAATTTTATAATGGAATCTTTTTGATTTCTTAATTGGTAATCTTTCTAGCATCTACCGTACATCCACAATATTAAATCAATATAATATCAGTAAGTGGTGCCATGTAAGTTTGGACAGATGTGTATTTTCATCCTGAATAGCTGAACTTAAGTCTTGCTTCAACTACACAATAAATAAACAAACAAATAAATGTATCCTTAGCTATGGAGTCTCTAACAATGCTTCCATGAGAAAGGCAACAAAATTGAAATTTGCAGCACTGTTTCATTTTAAAAAATCACCCTTATTTACCATATGAAAAACAAAAAATCCATAATTTAGTATATTAAAACATTACAATATTATCTAACCTTGTATTTACAAGATGTGACCAATTACCACCTTGACTGTTTTGCTTATATGTTGTACCCTGTTCCTCTATTCTTTGTTTTAGAAGTGCCAAATATGGTTGTTCTCATCATACTTCTGTCCTAATGGAAAGGTGAGCTAACTGGAAACATCACAGGAGAGGATATTCTGCCAAGACTGCAAACCCCCCATTATACATGTGAGAGTTTTGAAGGCATAGTTGAACCAAATCTCTGAACATTTTGAGGGTCATCAAACGCTAATAAAAATTGCTTTCCTAAATAAATATACACCCACAACTGCAGAACAAAAGTAAAAGAAATTGTAAACAAACAAAACAGCTAATTTAAAGTTAAATTAAACTCTTAACACCAAAATACAAGCATAAAGATTGAAACCCCTCTTTACTTCTAATTGTTTTGAAATTCATATTACAAGATGTCCAGTTATCTGAATCATACCGAGTTAAATTTCACTTTCAAACACTTGAATGCAACTACAACTCTCTTTGTATATACGCTAATATATATGAATAATATGAATCATCAGGTTAATTGGATGATAAACTTAAACCTTAACTCTGAATTTCAATGCCTTTGAGTTTAAGACAAATACTTAATGTTACTTTAACATAGTTTGTTATGGTTTAATGAAATGTAACTACATTATAAAGATAATAAATTTTTACTCCTGGTTAATAATCTCCTAAAAAGTGGCTATTATTATTATTAACAAAAATATTAATGTGGCTAAACTGTAAATAAATGTCCCTATATATACTAATTTTACAAGAGGACTTTTAAATATGTAAGATAAACAGCACAAACTATGTGAAAGCTTCTGCAGAGAACTATAACCAGCATATAGACTAAGTGGCCTCCCTTAGCTATCAGACAGTTCAGACTCTGATACTAAAATATTTTTGAGCACATGGGTTTTCAGTTTCTTCCTGAGTTTGTTCATACTATGAAAGATCCTCCATGCACCAATCATGTAAACACATTAAAGATTATTTTGTAGGTAAAGACATCATTTTAAATGGCTAGCAATTTAAGAACAATATTCCCTTGAGTATCTGTTTATTTTATGCTAAACTTTACTCTTAGAGCTTCAATATATTTCACTAATTTCAGCTTCAATATTTTGAAATAATGTTTTCTTCTTGTGTTAAATGTATTTATAAAAGTTTTAGACATATGGTCTTACCAGCAAAACTAGTCGCATAATTTAAAACATTTGTATTCCAATATAGTCCTTAAAAATGTAACAAATACAATATAGTTCATATAACACATCTAGTAAAATCTCCCCAAATTCAAAATATAACGAAGGTACAATAATTGCTGAAGTTATAAGTAAACATATTTACTGACCTGCAATGAAAAGTTCTTCCAGGGCCATCAACACATATGCCTCCATTGAAACAAAGGGTTGAGTTCAGTGCAGGTTCATTGCAAACATTAATATCTACTTCACAAAATTCACCAGTGTATCCACTCATGCAAATGCACACAAATGCACTGACCAAATCTTGACAAGAGCCTCCATTAATGCATGGAGCAGACTTGCATTCCTAAAGGAGATAAATGATATTACATCGATAATAGAACTTTAAAAGCACATTGTGTATATCCACAACAATTAAAACAAAAAAAGGGGGGGGTTGTTTAGTTGCTCATGGGCAGAAGAATTAGATTTTGGTCAATATGATTTTTATAGAGATACTGTAACCATATGTTTTCAACGCACAGTTTTGAAAATAGATATGGCTCTATCAATCAGTATAGGAGAAATATAAATACATCTTCATTATAGAGGGTTTCTAGACAGCTAGAAATGTGTGCTTCTTTTATTAAAATCTCAAAACATGCAACTGCACCATATATTTTGTAGTGCTTTCTCTCTCTCTATCCCAGTTCTCATATTGGTAATTGTCACTTTAGCATCTTAAATTTCAGAATATAAAATAAGATAAGATAGCAGGTAGGGTTTACCCAGACACACATCATATTTTTTGTCAAACCTGTGCTGAACATTGTCCAGTCCATCTATGCTATAATTCCTATTAAACACTGCCTCAGAAAAAGTGATAACTTCCAGAATTGCCATTAATTGTAAACCTTTACAAATTCAAACCTTTAGTGAATTTTTAAAGAGTTTGCATAACAAATTCTTCTGACCAAGCTAATGTAAAATCCATCAAATTCATACCATGAAAACCAGTGACAAATTAATGTTTTGTCAAAATTATAGGAGAGCTGAATTAGTGTAATCGGCAATATAAAAGAGATTTTTGCCCTTGAGCTCAGAAACCCAATTCATGCCTACATCCAATATAGTTTTGTTTTGTTGCTGCCATCCAAGCAGTGTAGCTAAAAGTAGGCTTTTAAAAGTGAATTTATTTTCATATTAGTTTTAACTTCTACAGAGGATGAACACCTTAAGGATAACCAAGGGCACTTAGTACATTTCCTGCAGGTACTGCCATTACTTTTACAGAATGTAAATGCCTATATCTATAGGGAATTCTATGAAAACTACATGTTTTTCCATCAGCTCTCTAGCTGGTATATGATGTATTAGGAAGCACTACATAAACTAATTGAATTATAGATCCCATAAGAATATGGGGATAGTTTGTAGACTATCAAAATTATGCATACAGAGTCTAGAAAGAATTTTTAAAGCATCTCAATCTGCTATTTAAACATTTTGGCCTTTTCTGTTTTGAAAAATGAAACATATGTTTCTCGGTTTGTTCTCTTTGTTTTCCCCTGCATCTTTCTAGTGCATCTCACTATTTTTGTAGCTTTGATCATAATTTCTATAAAATTAATGAAGAAAAAAACCTCTACCTTAAATAATTCAAAAAAGAAAGCATAAAATCCTTACCAAGGTAGATCAAGATTATAAATGCAACTAGGGATACACAAGCCTCAAACAGGTGTACAGTGCTTAGGCTGAATATGAAGCTATAGTCATGCCAAATTTCAGATAATGTTAAAACCTGTTTGTTTCATTAGATATACTAAGAGTGCCCATAAACGTCTACAATACAATGGAAGACTTGTTCAGACCCGAGTCCAGGACTTGGTCGGACTTCAGGACTTGACTGTGAAGTGACAGAAAGAATATTGTGAGCAGATGGAAAGTTTTGTGGAAAAGAGACTGCACCAATTACTGCCCTATCAATACTAGATTTTTTAAAAAAATAAAATATTGAATATATTTGATGCAGTGGAAATAAATATAAACAATTCTTAAACAAGTGGCAAAAATGTTCAGCAAGGATGCTACCTGAAAAGTGCTACTTTTTACCAATCCTATTTAAGGCAAAAGAGTTCCTTTAATAGGCAGATAGACAATTATGCTCCAGATCATACAAATCCCTAACTGGGCGACAAATCCCCTAGGAATTAGAACTCACATTCAGTCAAAGAGAGCAAGAAAGCTGGATGGTTAGCTGGCTATACACAGGGCCAAACCTCAGAGTCTAAGGCTATCTATACTAGCACTTTTTTTGGCAAAACGTGTGTCAGTCAGGGGTGTGAAAAACACACATCCATGACCAACAAAAGTTTCACTGACAAAAGTGTCAGTGTGGACAGCACTATGTCAGCTGGGCAGCATCTCCTGCCAACATAGCTACCGCTACTTGCTGAGGGTGGTTAATTATGCCAGCGGGAGAGCTCTCTACTACCGGCATAGAGCAGCTACACAAGAGCAGGGGCAGCTCTAAGGTTTTTGCCACCCCAAGAGCGGAAGTTCTGCGGCTGCCACGGATTCAGTGGGGTTTCTGAGGAAGGTCCACGGGTCCTGTGGCCTCATCGTCCCCGCCACCAAAATGCCGCCAAATCTGGAAGATAAGGAGAGCTTGCTTCTTTTTCATTTCACTTGATTCTTTGGGACTTTGCAGGAACAGTGGCCCCTTTCTCTTTATTATTCTAAGTCCTGTTTCCTTGAGTACAGTAGAAGCAAATAATAGGAGCAAGTTCCTTTTTCAGAAATTGAAGCCTGCTCTCTCAGTACACTCTGCCCAAAAGAAACAGTCTCTTGGCTTCCTTCCAGGATTTCAGTCACACTGCAGGAGAAGAAGTGTGACTGAAACCCTGGAAGGAAGCCAAGAGACTGGCTTTCTTTTCTCACTTTTTTTTCCGTTATTTTCACATAACTGTTACACACAGCTACAACCAAATCAATGCCCCACTCCTTGCATTTGCAGCAGCAACATGACCTGTCTAATTAGTGGGGGCACAGAACTCCTCTGGTGTCTATAGTTAGAGTTGCCCATCTCTTTCCATTGTAAGACTTTGTTTTCAGTTCTTTAGATGACAAACCCAAACAGCTTTGGCTGAAATTTTCAATACAGAATGTTTCCTTAAGTTGATTTTTTTTGAAAGTTTCAGCTAAAACATCAAGATGCCTACTATGTTTTGCTATGTTAAAATAATTCTTACAACCATTTTTGAGTTGTAACTCCATGATTTTGAGCAGGGATTTATAATTTTGCAGGAAAGGATCACCATGGCGTTAGGAATGTGCTGTCCCCTCCGCCCCCCATGCCTGTGAAAATTGGCCCAAATTTGGCCAAGTTATAAACCTCTGAAAAATTTCAGTTTGCATGTGTTCAGTAGAGACTTGTTAGCATTCTGCAGACAAATTCTCCAAAGATTCCATCTACACTGAGCATGCTCCATCACTGCACAGTTCCTGTGTGTTGACCAGCCTGTGTATACATCAGCCTCCAAAGAGTAAGCAAGCATGCTCCATCCCTGGGCTGCAGGGACTTAGCAGGACTCTCCCTGCAAATTCTGCTCCGAACTGTTGGGGTCTTCTATGGGACCAGGCACGGGAATGGAGAACAGAGAGAATATATTTCCCAGTGTTCTCTATTCTCCTTTTCCCAGTACTCTTCTAGTATGGACAAGAAGGAGTAATCAATCTGATTCAAATACGGGGGGTGAGGAAATGGGGTGAGGGGTAGGTGGCTTGGAGAAGGGAAAGAGATGCAGGATGACAAGTTGGGGGATACGAGCCTTGGAGGAGAACAGGCAGGAGTAGAGAAGGGCATAAGATGGAGAAGAGAATAGGAAAAAGTAGTAAGTGATAGTAGCTGGGTGAGAGGATAGGAGTATGTGAGGACAGGAAGCTGGGAGAAAAAAAAGGCAGAATCTGGGAGCACATCAGCAGGAGATGGACAGAAGAGAAGGAGATGGGAGGAAAGGAGAAGGTGGGGAGAGAGCAAGAGATTGGGGGTGTGCAAGGGGAAACGAGTTTATAACCACTAGAGCACAATCCTCTATAGATCTTTTAATTTAACACATTATTTCTGAGTTGCAGCTTTCTTTTGCAGTGAAGCAGATATCTGCAGACACACCTGCAATTTAAAGATGACACCAAGATGAGAGGGGTTGCAAGCATGTTGGCAGACAAAATTAGAATTCAAAATGACCATGACAAATTAGAGAATTGGTCTGAAATCAATAAAATGAAATTCAGTAAAGATATATGCAATGTACTACACTTATGAAGATCAGAATTACAAAATATGAAATAGCTGGCTGGGTAGTAGTACTGCTGAAAAGGATCTGGAGGTTACAGTGGATCACAAATTGAATATGTCAGTTATGTGATGCAGTTGTGAAAAAGGCTAATATCATTCTGGGGTCTATTAACAGGAGTGCTATATATACGTCATGGGAGGTAATTATACCACTCTGCTAGGCACTGCTGAAGTCTCAGCTAGAGTACCTTGTCCAACCCTGAGCACTGCACTTTAGGAAAGATGTAGATAAATTGGAGAGGCTCCAGAGGATAGCTACAAAAATGATAAAAGGTTTAGAAAACCATGAGGAAAGGTGAAAAAAAAAACTGGCATATTTAGTCTTGAGAAAAGAAGACTGAGGTGGAACTTGATACCAGTCTTCAAATACGTTAACAGCTGTTATAAAGGGGATGATGATCACACATTTTTCATGACTACTGAAGGTAGAACAAGAAGTAATGGGCTTAATCTGCAGCAAGGGGGATTTAGGTTAAATGTTAGAAAACCTTTATAATTATAAAGGATAGTTATGCTCTGGAATAGGCTTCCAATAGAGGCTGTGGAATTTCCATCATTGAAGGTTTTTAAGAAGAGCTTGGACAAATCCCTGTCAGGGGTGGTCTATGTATATTTTGTCCTGCTTCAGAGCAGTCATCTGGTCTTGATTATTTCTCAAAGTCCCTTCTAGCTCCACATTTCTATGTCCCTCTAGTAGCAAGTCTATATAAAACACAGCAGCTTTTTACTGCCATAAGTTACTCAATTACCTCAAATGGTAGAAGACCTTGTTCCAGATCTAATGATCGGAATCCTTGAAGACCTATGTGGAGAGTCAATATGGTTTTGCCTGATGGTTCCCCCCTCCTCTCCACCTCTACCCCCAAAAATACATTTCACGGGGGAAAAACAGTTAAAGAATTATAAGACTGGAAAATCAAGCATTCATAAATTAGGAAATGAACAACTACAGTTGCCCATAGAACTTTAATTCAATCCCCTTGTGCGTATGCTTTATACTACAATCTTTAATTACATGATCCCATACTATTGTTTCCACAGAACCCCTACGAGTCATTCAGTATTTCTTTTCATCTTTCCAATTTAATATGTAGCTCTAGGCCTTTTTTACCTAAGTACACCAGCTAAACCCTACACTGAACACAAAATTATTAATTTCCTCTTTGATGTCTCTATGCAGCTCTTGCTAGAGAGTTTCACAAACTGTAAGAGTAGGTGAATTTGACAGCTGTCATAAGTGTCAACTAATTCTAGATGACCAACTTGTGAAACATAAGGTCTGATTTATCAGAATAATCAGCAATTTTATAGCCCTTTATATGTTCAGATTAGAGATCCCATTGACCTCAGTTGCAGTTGTGGGCACTCAAGTAGCTGTGCAAATCAGAGCTCCCAGGCACTCAGAAAATGAAAAATACACAGTGTTATTGACTAATGAAAATTTTGTTTTAAGCACTTGTCCAGCATTCCTTAGGAAGTCTGGCAGAAGCAAGGATAGAATCCAGTTCTCCAGGATAACATTCAACCACTGTGCTAAACATGAGACCCTGCTTTTGCTTCCTGCAATCCCCTGTCTCATTCACAACACTCTTTCCAATTTATGCAACAAACAAGGAAAGTGTACCAGAGGCAACAGTCTCCTTCACTATACAACCCTGATTAATTCCCAGAATGCCATCCATTGTGTGCACTGAATGAAGCAGTGAAAAAAAATAGCATGTGATTACATAACTCAAGACTATATTATTATATACAGACACAAGTGGCTGGAATTAAGTTTGCACAAATAATCTTACCAAGACGTTTCTTAAATTTTGAGTGCTTGACTTTGTAACCAATACGTTTTTTTTAAATAAAGCTTTTAATAAAGTTTTAGAAATATTATGTATGATAAATTGCTCATTCTGTGTATAGTTCAAAATGTAGTCTACTGGCTTGTGAAAGTACATGTGGCTGAAGGACAAAAATATATAAAATTTCAAAAGGATAAAAATACATATTCTCCTTAAGTCCTGTCTGTAGATAAAAAGGGATTGAGTTTAATTTTTCCTAAAACCAGTCCAAATTATTGAACCACATGTAACCCTTCTGCCCATCAGAGTTGGCAGCAACAAGGGCCGGGTTCAGTATCCAGGGGTTCCATTTCAATAGCACAATACAAAAACCGGCTTGAGCCCCCACCCAGTGACCTGGGACAACCATATACCACTCTTCTGGGTGTCTGTAAGAGACAATACTTCCCCTCTCGCAAGCACAGAGTCTGAGTGTACCAAAGCCTTTTAATAACAGGGAGAAACAATGTGGCATTATATTGGGGAAACACCACAAACAAGGTTAATAAACCAAATCATGAACCAGAAGCCCCCCTCCCAGCAACTAGGCCGTGGCCTTCCCTTTGGCTCTTGAGTTCCACAACCCCAAAAGTCACTCAATAGCCCCAAAAGTCCAACAGCCCAAGAGTCTCTGTTCTTGGTCAGTGCAGAGTTCAAAAGTCAATTGGCAGAGTCTTAACTCCAGCTTGGGTGGAATTGGAGGGTAGGGCACGGGGCACCTTACGTGGTCCGAGGCCAACTGCACCGCCTCTCCGTGAGGTTCCGCTGCAGCTCTCACCGCAATCGGCTCTGCTCCGCTGGCTGTCCCACGAACCGCTCTGCCCGTTGATCCGCTAGCTGCTCTGCTAGCCGACACACAGACAGCTGTGCAGCGCCGGTCACTCTGCCCGCAGCACCAACGCCTCCGCTAGTTGACAGACAAATGTGCCGCGCCGGTCACTCTGCCCGCAGCACCAACAACTCCGCTAGCCGTCCTGCTAGCCGACACACAGACTGCTCTGCTGCACCAGCCACTCTGCACTTTTCTTAGGCCCTCCTACTTAAGACAGTGCTCAGTGATTTCTTTAGCTCTTAGGTGATTTCAGCTCTTAAGTGATTTCAGCTCACAGTAGGGGAGCCTTAGTGCAGGTGCACCAGTGAGCCCAAAGCAATTTCCAGCTCAGCAGCCTGAAACCAGGCTCCTAATGGAAGCAAAAAATCAATTCTGACATTCCACAGTGGAGAGAGGCAGGGTGCAATAGGCCTGGGAGGCCCTCAGACAGAGCCCTCACCAAAAGGTATAGGTGCTTGTCCACTACCTCTCTCGATATCACAGTGTTCTGAAACGCATGGCCCTTGCCCACTGAGTGCTACCTAGATGATGGCGAGTCCCTCCATCATAACAAGGGCCAAGTACATGTCCATAGTCCTTTATTCACATAATCACAGTAACATCACTTTATCATTCCTGCCCCAATAACATGGAAACTGGGGCTCCCTCATCAGCCAAAGTGGCCATGTGGGCTGCTGTGGGCTCAGGCTAGGCGCAGTGGGTGTGTCTATGCAAATTTATCAGCCCCAGAATTATTTTCTAAGACTCACTGCAATTCCCATAGTTCGCCACCAGATGTCAGAATATATCTCATTCCTGACGCTGCTTACACACATATACCAGAAACACTAAAAAAACTGATGACACTCCATGAAATAGTTGAAATAAAGGGCTTCGTAGCTTAATTACTTAAATATTTAGTGGCTTACTGCTGTAAAATGACTATTAAGACTAGTGGATATTAAAAAAAAAACATGATGGGCTGAGGGTGGCTAAAACATTTTTTTAATGTTCTACAAACTACTTACATTATGGTGCTTTTTCTTTGAAATAGTATATCTGTTGGAAGGACTTAGCACTTGGTCAGTGTTTCTGCCAAATAAGTTTCTGACTGTTGGTTGATTTCTTTGTAGACATCTCAGCAAAAGCGAATTTTGAGGAGGAATTTGATGGAGAAGAGGGTAATGGCCTTGCAGATCAATTAAGAGAATGGAAGAAAGCACCTAGATGTTTGGGGAAGATGTGGGCAAGTGGTAGTCAATGTGGCCATCATTGATTTGCAGACAGAAGGATAGAAATGTGAACAGCCTTGAAGCTTGAACTTGATGGAGTGGAAAAAGGAGAGATAATGGAGGAATTCGAAGAAAGGGTCAGTGCAACAGAAAAGGACATTGCTTTAAGTAACTCATTTTCAATGGACTTGAGGTGGGGGCAGTGTAGATGCCTGGAAGTTCGAGAGGAAGAGAATGGGTGAGGTTGAGAACTGGAAGAGAGTTTAACCATATGAAGAAAGAAAACAGGTGATGTTTTACAATGTTATGGAAGAAAATACAGCAAAGTTTGGACACCCAATTAATTGGACGAGGTGACAGGAAGGGTGAGTTTGATTTAATTGGATATATAAATAAATACTTTGAAACTAATCAATTGGCTACTATGTGTACACAGTGCTTTGAACATGTGAAACACTGTATAATTGGTAAGTATTATTATTTCATAACAACAGCTTTTTTAATGTATGCTGAATTTAGTTTTCCAAAGTACCATATTTTTACAATACTACTTTGTAGGCACCAAACAATTTAATGTTTTAATAGCACTTTTTAAAGGTTACATAAAGCAGATACAGCTTGCTGCATTATTAAGGGACATACTGTATGTTCTTTTTAATGCCTTGGAAAATACTGTATCATGGTTTAATTTCTCACAAGTGCAACAATCTGATTCAGTGCTGAATGCTATTAAGAGACCAAAAGGCACAAGATTCCTTGCTAAGATTAAAAAAGGCACTTAGTTTAAACTATTTGGTTCACTAAGTTATGAAGTTTCCAGCTCACAAGAGAATTTAAAGTGCACTCATCATTCGGAATAAATCTCTGTAGCACAGCTGTCTTATACCAATCTAAAATACACATTAAGAACATGTAGAAATATACTGTTTTAAAAAATGAATGTTCCAGCTGCCAGTTTATATTTTATTTTTAAACAACTAAAACTGGAATTTATTTTTAATTTTTACTTGGTCCGGTCAGATTTTATAGCCAGCAGCGAAGGTAGAAACAGGTAAAGGTTTTGTGTAAAACCTTTCACAAACATTTTCACAAAATAATTGTATATGGTTTTCAACATCACAAAATTTTATTTTCTTCTAGTGGCGCAGACATTTCTGAAATATTTTGCAGAATGGACTGTGAAATTTATTTCCATCTCAATTCAGTGATTTTTCCAGCGTCATTCCATTCTAAAGGCATCCCAAAATTAGTACAGTAGACAACTTGTCAAATTTGGAATGTGGATGGAAGACAGGAAGCAAGAGAGCAGAATAAAAAAGTCACTTACATACTTTTATATTGTATAGTACAGACACTTGAATGGAATGATTGGCTCACTGGCTGATCCATTCAATTAACATCCCATAAAATTAGACACCTTACATTTGATAAAATCATTCATTATGAACTTCTGAGCAAAACCAAAACCAAATTAGAAATTTGACTGTTGATCTTTCCCTCAGATATCACCAGATGTCATCATTTTCTATGAGATTTTAACCATTCTAATGCCCTTTTAAGGAACAATTCTCAAATCTGTTACATGGATTCACCATCCCTCCCTTAGACCACCTCATTTACTGCTTATACAGTGGAGAAGGAAGGTTCTATATTAAGTGAAGAGCTCCCTGTGGGAGACTAGTGGCCTGCTAACTCCTCCCATGCTTTCTGTAGATGAACAGCTTTTCCTAGTGTTTTCAGTGGTTGCTAAATGATAGGATTAGCAACCACCCTAAAATCTTGGATTATTACATGGCTGCCAGTTGTCATATTTCTTGTGTGACATGAGGGCATCTGGCAATCCTGTAACAGCCCACCTAAATACCTGTGCATGTACCTGGACTGCAGGGATAACTTGCTATGACTCCATGTGGACACTACAGTCGCTGTGTCACCTGATCTGCAGGCTTCCCTGTCTCCCCTCTCACTGTTCCCCTACTGAGTCTGAACAGGATGGGAGCAGCTGGGAAGACAAGGTGGCAACAGCAGCAGCAAACAGAGAGAGTCATTAGTTCCAGCAGGGGACAGTCCATAGCTGCTCTCACCAAGCAAACCTCTATAAACTGCCTCCCAAACAGCATCACCAAGTCCCCATGCACCCACCCCAGACATCCTAGCACTCAGACAGGCCCTTTATAGTGCCTATTCACCTCTTAAATCCCCTAGTGCCCGCCCATCAACCCCAGAAACACAAGAACCTATTAAATAACCTAGTGTCCATGCTGCAGAACTCTCAGACACCATCTAACATCCAGCTTCCCCACATTCAAATGCTTGGAGTAGGGTGTGTATGACGGAAATCATTGACTCTCTCCTCTGTGAGGAACACCAAGAGCCCCTGCAGAAAATAATATCAAAGTCTGGCTGCCCAGGCAAATTTATTACCACTGTAAGACTCCTCCACAACTGGATGACTGCCTCCATCCTAGGCAGTGGCTCTCCCTCTGAGCCCTTTGTCAATTGAACTGGTGTAAAACAAGACTGTACTGGCACCCAAACTTTTCTCCATTGTATGACACGATATGAAAACATTAACCCAAGACCATCTACAACAGGGCATTGGTATCCAATATTGGACCTGATGGCAACCTTTTCAACCTTTCTCGTCTCCATGCCAGAGAGATATTGGCAGTAATAACTGAACTCCAGTACACAGATGATTGTGCTGTAATTTCACACTGAAAGGAGGACCTATGAACAGCTCTTATTTGCTTCTCTCATGCTCACAAAAGCCTAAGGCTAACTCTGAACATGGACAAAACAAAAGTTCTCCCCCAGACAGTGCCCAGTCAATCATCAGACCCAGCAGGGAAGATCTACATTGACAAGTGGAAAAATATAGAATACTTTCCTATCTTGTCACCCATCTCTCACAAGGGGCAAACATAGATGTTGAGATTCAGCACAGAATCTGCTACACCAGCATTACCTTCGTCAGACTGTGTTTCCAGGAGTTCAACAATCACAACATAAAGCAGTTGTAACCCCAACTCTCCTGTAAGACTTGCGTGACCTATAGAAAAACCTGAAATGCTAGCATCAGCACTTTCTTCTGAAGATCCTCAACATAAAGTGTGAGGATCATCTCACTAATGTCAGTGTCCTCCCAAAAGCCATCATCTCCAACTGAGGTGGAGATGGGTAATGTGTGCACATGCTTGATATATGCTAACCAAAACAACTGCTGTATGCCCAACTCACCAAAGGATAAAGGAAATGGGGAGGCCAAGAGAAACACTTTAAAGACACCCTAAAGATAAACATCAAGAGATATGGCATTGACACCACACTCTGGGAGACAGCAGGCCAGAATAGGGATAACTGGCAAAGACTTGTCAGAGAGGGATCATCCACTTTTGAGAAAAATCACCTTGTCCTGGACACACAAAACTGCCAGAACAGAAAGGAAACTGTTACACAGCAATTGTGGCCCAATCCTGTCTTCCAACATAACCTACAATGTCTGCCAATGAGTCTGTGGCTCAAGGATCGGTCTCCTCAGTCACCGAAGGACCCATGAAAAATAAAACCTGTGAAAGATCATCTTGACACCAATGATGATGATGAGTCAAAGAAGAATTACTGTGCCTATACGGAAATCAGCATTTTATGGTTGGTTGTTCTCTTCCTAGATGAAAGCATGTGTATCTATATTTTAGATGTAATTGTAGCTGTACATTGAGCAGATAGTTCATCCTCTCTCTAACTTTGAAAGATACACAATATAATATTAGGTTGGTAGGTAGGTAGACAGATAGATAGACAGACAGAATACTAATAAGTGTTGTTGTGTTGATCCCAATCATCACAAAACCAATGATATACCTAAAGATGCATAAATGATATTTTCACCTCTGGGGAGATGACCTAAACTCCCTCATAGATTTCCAACACAACTTCAACAACCACCATCAATCCATTAAACTCTCTCCAGAACATTCCCTCACTAGCATTCTCTTCCTGGATACTGCAATGAGCTTCAACAATAGAACTATACAGACATCTATGTACAGGAAACCTGCAGATCACCACATTTTACATATTCAGTAACCACCCCAAACACACCAAGAAATCAGTTATCTACAGTCCAGCACCACAGACTACACAGAATATGCTCTGAGGAGAAATTCTGGTGTATAAACCTTAACACACTTAAAACGTACTTTACTAAGCTAAGACATGCACTCCCCCGCTCTACCCCCTCACCAAGAGGTTGACCACATCATGGAATGGGCCACTCAAATACCCCAAGAAAACTTTTTTTTTCAATATGGCAATACACACTCCTACAACCATACACCCCTAATTGTCACCTTCCTCGCTTTGGAACCCATACTGTGTATCATTAAACAATTCAAACCATAATTGATGGGGACCACAGCCTGAACGAAATCTTTCCTGAACCCCCTCTATTGGCCTTCAAACAACCCCTCAGCTTCTCCAAGCTCCTGATCAGAAACAAATTCCCCACAGACCAGGACAAACCAACTTGAAGTGACACCAGACCCTGCCAGAACAATAGATGCAAAACCTGTAAACATATCTTCACTGCTATAATGATCAATACACTCCACAACACCTTTCAAGACCCATGCTTCCTACAAATACATTTGTGGTTTCCTCATCCAGTGCACTGAATGCCCCAGTCACAACTATGTGGGAGAAACCAGGTAATCACTATGCTTTCGAATGAACTCACACAGAAAAATGATAAAAGACAAAAGCACCATATCACCTGTGGGCGAACACTTGTCAAAGAACAATCACTCTTCATGTGCTCTCTCAGTTCTCGTTCTCAAAGGAAATCTTTTTAACACTTTCAGAGATGAGCCTCGGAACTTAAATTTGTAACTTTGCTAGACACTAAAAAACATGAACTGAATAGAAACACTGGATTTATGGCTTATTACCACAAAGTATAATCCAATAACCACGGCTCTACATTTACAGTTGATTTTTTCTCCCTCCCTTCCTTTTCCATCTATTACTGGAAGGGTATTAACTGGCCAGTTCACCTTTAACAGTCCCTTGAAATGTGTGTTAAATACTTATACTAAACAACCATCTGTTCCACTTTGTATTTAGCTGTGGCATTCTCAGTACATTTTGCAGACCTGAAGAACTCTGTGTAAACTTGAAAGATTGTTTGTCTCATTAACAGAGTGGTCCAGTGAAAAATATTATCTCACCCCCCCCCCCCCCCCGCAGTATACAAAGACGACAAGGAAGTTTGTCAGTGTAGGAGCAATAGGACACAAATTTATAACCCAAGTTTTATACCATAGTTTTATAAAACTTCTTGAAAACTGCCATTCTAAATTTCTGGATTGTGACTATCTTTAGCATAAGGAATTTAGGATATTATCTATAGGAGTTCTGCTCGACACAAAACATTCCACGTTTCACAATTCAAAATGTAGTTATTTTTCAGTAAACCATGTCAGCTATCTTAGCCCAGGTCTACACTGTGCAGGAGAGGATTGACCTAAGATATGCAACTTCATCTACGTGAATAGCGTAGCTGAAGTTGATGTACTTAGGTCGACTTACTACCAATTCTTCACAGTGCTGAGTCGACTGCTGCCGCTCCCATATCGACTCCACCTGCACCTCTTGCGGTGGTGGAGTACCGATGTTGACAGGACAGTACTCAGGGATTGATTTATCGCATCTAGACTAGACGTGATAAATCAGTCCCCAATAGATCAATCACTACCTGCCGATCTGACGGGTAGTGTAGACCTGGCCTTAGAGATTTAATCAGCAAAAGCTATGCCAAACAGATGCATAACTGATTTTCAGAAAAATTAGATTTCATTCTTCTTTGGCCGTTCATATTTATCATAAATACTCCACTGCAAAAATCTTAATGCATTTTCTCAGTACTATTTCTAATACATCTAATACACTAAGTTTCACATTAGTATTAAGTAACAAACTTTTCAAAAATGGATTAAAACAACTTCATTTTTGTCTTATGTCTTCAATAAGCAGAAATGTTTGGAAGTTACTGAAGTCAAATTGAGTTTGAAACAGTATGTTACCCTCTCCACGTATAATTAAAATTAAAGACTTACATTAACACTGATCTCACATTTTGAGCCAGTCCATCCTGTTTCACAGGAGCATCGATACCCAGCAACAAAGTCTATACATCTGAAACACGAAATACAATTGTAAAGATCATCATTCATAGTTCTAATTCCAGCACCAACCATAACACTCTATTGTAGCCACATATTTACTAATCATGTAGGGATCTGATCCAACTTCTACTGAATCAATAGGATTTTTTTCTATTAAGCTTAATGGGCTTTGGATGAGGTATATTATGCAGGCTGAAGGGATTTTTAAAGAGCAGACATGCTGCTAATAAAAGAAAGACTTCTCATTTTGACCTGTTGGTATGTAATAACTGAAAGAGTTACTTTTAAGTGTATTGAAGTCTAATTAATCCACATTTATTGAAAATCGCTTATGCTAATGAACACAAATGAAAGAAGAACTGAGATAATATACCCGTATTTTACATTTTAAACAGGCAACATCTGTTATCCTTCACTGTGCTTGTACTCTTACTTTATGGAAAGAACATAATTAAAACTATCAACCTTCCCTTGTCAGTAAATCTTAAATATTGCAAGTTAAGTACATTTTCTTGGAGATAACAACAGTAAAATAAAAATAGGCACCTTCCATGAAGACAAGGCTCTGGCAAACATTCATTAACATCTGTCTCACAGTTTATTCCGATAAAACCTCTCTTACAGTGACATTTATAGAAGTTTATATCATCAATGCAACTTCCATCATTGAGACAGGGTGCTGATATACATTCATTTACATTTACTTCACATCTGTTGCCTGAGTAAAAACAGAACAGTGGTGACTGCAACTTTCAACTGTAAACAACAAAAAACAACAGCACTCCAAACTTAATCAAAATAATTAAGGTTTACTTGTTTATATTAGAAATTCCAAATGTTATATTGTACATTTCCCTGTCTTGTTCATGTACTTCCTTATTGTATTTACATGAATAGTTTATTCCAATATGATATTCTGTATTGATGTACAAGAATAGTATGTTGATTCCAATATATTCCACAGGTAGTACCTGTAGTTTTGTTCTGGCATACAGTGACTTGGCTAAAAGGATAAATTCCAGACAGACTGAATACGTATAGAGACACTGGGATGATCATGAGGACAGTCTTATGTTTTTTTGGAAAGGAGAATGCAATGTATCAGTATGTATTTTTGGTGTTACTGGGCTGAATGGTAAAAGCAGTAGGTGACACAGGTTAACACAGGTGTGATTGTGATATGAGGAGATCTAGGGATTAGCTGAAGAGAGTTAAAAAAACTGTGATTGTGATATGAGATGTGGGAGATATGAGGTCCCAGTGTGAGTTATCAAAGCAAAGAGGTGAATATGTATCTTGAAGTTCCAGTCTGCATCATTTCAATTCAGAATTGTGTAAGTTGTGTCAGTAGCAGGGCTCAGACATCATCAGAGGTCAAAGATCTTCCAAACTGCAGATAATATGTGGTGTAGGGAAAGGTGCTTAGACCTTCCCAGAAGGGCAAGCCACCCTTAGAACCTAGATCACATGAACAGCGGCAGGAATGGAGGAGTCACATCCCCATAGATCCTGGCACACACATACACAGGACAGGAATGTGGGGCTGACAGGAGCCACTGCACCAAGCATTTTGAATGGTGCTGCTCCCAAAAGGAGAACTAAAAGTCTTGACTAACAACACTGTAATTTAATTTTCCCCAAAGGACTAGTGGATGGCATCCACTCTATTGATATAACTCTTGAGCATCTGAGACCAGGATGTGATTATCTCAGCCTTAGTTTGATCTCTATCTGTGAGTAAAAAATTTTGCCAGAACATGTGAACTTTAAGAAAAGTTGTTTTTTCTGTGGGGGCAATATCTCAGGAATCCCTTTTTCAAATGTCCCCAAATCTGGATCACTGACCAAACTCAAGCCCTCCAGGGGCACACAAAATTTCAAGGCTATGTGAGTAACTGTACGGATTTTAGAGTAGTTAGAAAAGCCAAACTTTTTAAAGAGAAAGTTGGTCTTAAACTTAACTTGAATTTACTGAATTATTTACTTTCTCAAGGTAAAATTTAAATGCAATAGCTTTCAGCAAGTGATATAAGAAGAACATCCCTTCAAATTCTTTATGAAGACACACATTATTTGAGAACAGCTGATGTAATTTTCTTCTTGTAATTTTCTTGCAAATAAATCCTACACATCTTCTAATCAACTGTCTCAACATACTTGACAAAATATTTATTAATTCAGCACCAGAATATACCTGGGAGGTAGACAGTATTATCTGCATTTTACAGAACAGGGAAAACATGGTGCAGAAAGAATTAGCAACTTACAAAAAGACATAGAGGAAGACCACACCAGAAGTAAAAACCAAGACCTCTTGATTCTCAGTTTTGCTCTTTAGCCTCAAGAAAATTGTTCTCTTCTATGATGATGCCTCTACACAAATATCTCAGATTACACTGGTCTACAATTGTTTAGAAGTCATCTACTTCAGAGATAAAATGTGATATTTATTATGTATTTTGATGTGCTGAATTCAAATATGACAAAAACTGATTGGCTACTGTTTCTAAGATATTTAAGTTTTTACATTTTATGTCTATGTATATTGTGTAGATAGTAGAGTTTTAATCATAAATTGTAAACCTAGGTCTTTTCATGTGTTTATGGTTGCTTTACATGATAATATTTCACCTGTCCTGTTTATGTAACACTTTAAAAATCAGCAAAAGGGTTACAGAAATAAAATGTATTATGAAACAAAAGGCAAAAAAACTATTATGTACATAGTTTAGTCCTATTCAGTGTCTACTCGGCGCTTCTTGGCTTGTCTCTTGTATTCATTAAATGGAGCATCTCTTGTCACTGTCCAGCAATAGTCTGCAAGCACTGATGGGCTCCATTTGCCCTGATAGCGTTTCTCCATTGTTGCAATGTCCTGGTGAAATCGCTCGCCGTGCTCGTCGCTCACTTCTCCGTAGTTCGGTGGAAAAAAATCTAGATGAGCGTGCAAAAAATGTATCTTTAGTGACATGTTGCAACCAAGGCTTTTATATGCCTTGAGGAGGTTTTCCACCAACAACCTGTAATTGTCTGCCTTGTTGTTTCTGAGAAAATGTATTGCCATTGACTGGAAGGCTTTCCGTGCCGTCTTTTCCTTGCCACGCAGTGCATGGTCAAATGCATCATCTCAAAGAAGTTTATGAATCTGAGGACCAACAAAGACACCTTCCTTTATCTTAGCTTCACTTAACCTTGGAAATTTTCCACGGAGGTACTTGAAAGCTGCTTGTGTCTTGTCAATGGCCTTCACAAAGTTCTTCATCAGACCCAGCTTGTGGTGTAAGGGTGGTAACAAAATCTTCCTTGATTCAACAAGTGGTGGATGCTGAACACTTTTCCTCCCAGGCTCCAATGACTGTCAGAGTGGCCAATCTTTCTTGATGTAGTGGGAATCTCTTGCACGACTATCCCATTCACAGAGAAAACAGCAGTACTTTGTGTATCCTGTCTGCAGACCAAGCAAG
Organism: Dermatemys mawii; assembly: GCA_007922305.1. Classification (NCBI taxonomy): domain Eukaryota; kingdom Metazoa; phylum Chordata; order Testudines; family Dermatemydidae; genus Dermatemys; species Dermatemys mawii. The sequence continues at coordinate 30,364,714 of ML677333.1, forward strand.
AGAGCAACAACCTTCAAATCGCCACAAAGCTGCCACTGATGTTGGTCATAGTTTATGCACCTCAAAAGTTGTTTCCTGTTGTCATAGGTTTCCTTCATAGGGACTGCATGACCAACTGGAATTGATGGCAAAACATTGCCATTATGCAGCAAAACAGCTTTAAGACTCGTCTTCGATGAATCAATGAAGAGTCTCCACTCATCTGGATCGTGAACGACGTTGAGGGCTGCCATCACATCATCGATGTTGTTGTAGGCTACAAGATCACCTTCCATGAAGAAGAATGGGACAAGATCCTTTTGATGGTCACGGAACATGGAAACCGTAACATCACCTGCCAGGAGATTCCACTGCTGTAGTCTGGAGCCCAACAGCTGTGCCTTACTCTTGGGTAGTTCCAAATCCCGGACAAGGTCATTCAGTTCAGCTTGTGTTATGAGGTGTGGTTCAGAGGAGGAGGATGGGAGAAAATGTGGGTCCTGTGACATTGATGGTTCAGGACCAGAAGTTTCATCCTCTTCCTCTTCCTCGTCTGACTCAAGTGAGAATGATTCTGGTGCATCACGAACTGGAAGTCCTTCTCCGCGGGGTATTGGACGTATAGCTGATGAAATGTTTGGATAATGCACAGTCCACTTTTTCTTCTTTGACACACCTTTCCCAACTGGAGGCACCATGCAGAAGTAACAATTGCTGGTATGATCTGTTGGCTCTCTCCAAATCATTGGCACTGCAAAAGGCATAGATTTCCTTTTCCTGTTCCACCACTGGCGAAGATTTGTTGCACGAGTGTTGCAGCCTATATGTGGGGCCCACCTCTTGTCCCGATCTCCAATTTTGCAGCCAAAATAAAGGTGATAGGCTTTCTTAACCATAGTGGTTATACTGCGCTTTTGGGATGCAAAAGTCACTTCACCACAAACATAGCAGAAGTTATCTGCATTGTTCACACAAGTACGAGGCATCTCTGCTCACTTTGGCTAAACAGAAATGTGTCCCTTTGCAAAATCAAACACTGACAAATAAGAGAGCACGACACTGTATGATTTCTAGAGCTGATATAGTGCAATTTGTTCAGCAGAGTGATGTAAGCTTCGTTATGATTGCATCATCCATGACTTCTAGGAATAACATGATGCAATTCATATCATGTATGACACAATACCAGCTTCAGATTGCATCATTCATTGTTTTGCCTAAAAAGCAAGTACTGTCCAAACCCAGTCATAGATTTATTCATAGATCCAGTCAAAGCTGTATTTTAGTCATTTCTGGTTTAAATTGAGATCCCTTCCCTTTATAACTAACTTATCCTCCACCATTCCCATGTCAAAGGTCATATATACTGATCCAATAGCATATCTTGGAAACTAGAGCCAATCAACAATTTTAAGCATCATTTTCATTCTCAGTGACCAAGTTTGACTACATTTATTTCAGAAGCATTTTGGCTGTCGAGCAGTGATTAGATTTAAAATACTAGTGACTGGCATATATACACAGGTGCTTGTGGATGAGAAGTTTCTACATTAAAATCTTGGTTTTCCATTGCAATACACACAAAATATTTGGGGCTGTGTGAGATGTTGGAACTGTCAGCAGAAGGCCAAAGTATTGGTGCCAAGCATATTTGTGATGCCATGCCATCAGAGAATGGAAACGATACCCTGTGATTAATCTATTCAGAAGATGTGATCCTATCTTAACTCTGTTCACTTTGCATGTATATCTCAGCTCTCTCTCCTAGGCTTTGTCTGTCTTCGTACATTGCATCACCTTTAGGACAGGGATTCTCTTCCTCTATATTTGCAAAGCACCTAGCACATTTTGGATGCTACTCAATATAACCAATGTATGTTTGATACCTTCACCAGAGATAATACTAATCATCACAACTAAATAGCATAGCTTGAAGACTGATGAATTGTACACTCACAAACAACTACACATGACTAACCCAGAATTTAAAATATTGACATGATTAGAAATACTGAATAATTACAAATAATGGATACACCTGAGGATATTATTCCTTCAGCTTTCTGATTCAGACATAAGACAGGGCCCATGCCTGAAGGATTTTGCTATGTAGTTGTCAGGATTGCCTCCCCACTCTGAACTCTAGGGTACAGATGTGGGGACCTGCATGAAAAAAGAAATAACACCCCCCCATCTTTATTTTACCAGCTTGGGTTAAAATGTTTTTCCCCAGAACACAAATTCTTTTGTATTTGGACCTGGTACGCTGCCACCACCAAACTAGGTTTAGGGTAGTTTGGGACCCTTCTTTCCCTTTCCACTAACCCCCCCAAACTTTGTCCTTCCCTGGAAAGGTTGAGAGAATAAAAACCCCAAACCTCGCCTGATCCTGCGAGACGTGCCCGATCCAAAACCAGGATCTTACACAATGAAAAACAAGCAGTCAGCTTTTTAAAAGAAAGATTTTAATAAAAGAAAAAAAGAAAGGAATAAATTCCTTATAACCATTAATAGAACAGCATTTACCATAATCAACAAAAGGATTTAGAAACCAAACCTCTCCCCTGAGGCAACTTTCTCCCACTGTTGAAATCTCTGCTGAATTTTATAATATTAAGAAGCACCCAGCCAACACTCACCACTGAGTACTTTTCAAGTGATAAAAAGAAGGTAAACTTACTGACTACAATACTTAATAGAATTTATAGTTACAGTGAAAGACATAGCTGTGTTCATCCCATAGCCGAAGTGAACAGAGAGAGACCCAGAGAGAAACAAACTTAAAATCCTTTGTCTCCTGAGGAATTTTTCATTGGTCAGTTGTCCACCTCTCAGGTTACCTTTAGCTTAACCCCTTACAGGTAAACACTAATTTTAGGCTACTTTACACTTATAACAGTAGTAAACAACATCCTGTAAATGCTAGGCTGGACGGATATGGGCTTATGTAAATGCATTTGTATATATAAGATCATACATAAAAGCTCACATATCCAGGGCTGTAGGTGCCTTTGCCACATATTGAAAATTCAAACACTGATGCAAAGAAGAGTAAAATTAATTTCCCCAAAGCCAGGAAAGAAATCAAAAATACAACATCTCAGCTCTCAAGCCTGAGGCTTCAGCACACAAATCCCACCACTCCATGCAATCCTGTCATTCCTCCCTCACCTGGGAAAAACATAAGTTTTGTAATGTGATCTGATTCAAGACATTTCAAATCAAGGGAGAGGGGGAAAAAGTCCAAGTACAGGTCCTGTAACTCCCCTCCCCTTTATATAAGAAAGTAGCAATTTAAGTGCAACACTAATGGCAGCAGTGTCAGCCCCACGCTATGTAGGGCCTTATAAGTCAAAAACAGATTCAACTGCATTTTGAAACCAACAGCCATGGAAATCCTGGAGCACTGGTGTCATCGTCATATCTTGTTTCTCTAAAACCGTGTGCAAGACCCAGTGTTGTCACATATGTCATAGAATCATAGGACTGGAAAGGATATTGAGAGGTCTTCTGGGGGTCTAGTCTCCTGCACTCAAGGCAGGACTAGACCATCCGTAGCAGGTATTTGTCTACCTTCTCTTAAAAAATCTACAATGACAGAGATTCCACAATGTCCTTAGACAATTTATTCCCCTGCTTAATCACCCTGACAGTTACAACGTTTTTCCTAATGTCCAACCTAATCTGCCCTTGCTGCAATTTAAGCCCATTGCTTCTTGTCCTATCTCAGAGTTTAAAGAGATCAATTTTTCTCCCTCATACTTGCAATAACTTTTTATATACTTGAAAACAGTTATCACTTGTCTCCACACTATACAAACCCAATTTATCTCAATCTCCCCTCATAGGTCATGTTTTCTATACCTTTAATCATTTCTGATGCTCTTCTCTGAACATTCTCCAATTTGTCCATATCTTTCCTGTAACGTGGCACCAGAATTGGACACAATATTCCATTTGAGGCCTAATAAGCATGGAGTAGAGTGGAACAAATACTTTGTGTCTTGCTTACCTCATGACAGAATGATGTTTGCTTTTTTTGTAACAGTGTTACACGGTTGATTCATATTTAGCTTGTGATCCACTGTGATTCCATATTGCTATCTTTAGTACTGCTTCTTAGGCAGTTATTTCTCATTTTGTACATGCACAACTGATTATTCCACTTAGGAAGGAACACTTTGAATTTGTCCTTATTGAATTTCATCCTATTTACCTCAGACCATTTCTCCCATTTGTCCAGATCATTTTGCATTTTAATCTTATCATCCAAAACACTTGCAACTCCTGCTGACTTGCTATTGTCTGAAAACATTATAAGTGTACTCTCTATGCCATTATCTAAATCATCGGTGAAGATACTGAACAGAACAGGCCCAGAACTGTTCCCTGTGCCACCCCATTCCATATGCCCTTCTAGATTGCCTGTGAACCACTGATAACTACTTTCTGGGAAGAGTTTTCCAACCACTTATACATCCTCCTTATAATTGCTCTATTTAATTTTTATTTCCCTAGTTTGTTTATAAGAAGGTCATGCGAGACAGTATCAAAAGCCTTACCAAAATCAAGAAATACCGTATCTACCACTTCCCCCTATCCACAAGGCTTGTTACCTCAGGATGTCTAATAGTTTCTCTGGAGTACAGGGTGTTCAACACATTGCCTGATGCAATGTCAAGTTTGCCTAAGCTCTCCATATTCCCAATTTGGGGTCATGCATCAGCTTTCAATTGGTCATACTATCACTCCAGCTCAATTTGGAGTATATCAGTATTTTTGTTTGAGGTCAGTGCCTGGAAGTAATTGTCCCAAAGAAACCAGGTTCTCCCAAATCATCAGCATTCCATGAAACCTTGTTCCACAGTAGTGTTTTGGGGTGAGAGATTTTCAGAGGCAAGCTCTTTCCAGACCTCTGCCCTTTGAGTGGTGAAACATGTCCATGCAGTGGATGTCTTGTCTCTCCTTTTTTACTGAAAGCATCTTTCCCAAGTGATGATGGTACAATCTCCAAAAGGCAGGATAGCAACAGTGTGGGAACTGGTTTCAAAGTCCCTTGATAATTCTAAAGGATTGATTCAGTTCAACATCAATTTTAACAGCCAGCAGGTTTAAAAGGAAGTATTTTTCACCTAACACACCGTTAACCTGTATGACTCTTTGCCACAGGACATTCTGAAGACCAAAACTATAACAGTGCTTTTTTTTAAAAAAAGAATTAGATAAATACATGAGCACGGATGGTGTCCCTAACCTCTGTTTGCCAGAAGCTGGGAATAGGTGACAGGGGATGGATCACTTGATTATTACCTGTTCTGTTCATCCCCTCTGAAGCACCTGGTATTGACTACTATTGGAAGACAGGATACTGGACTATATGGACCTTTGTTCACATCCAGTATGGCCATTCTTATGTTCCTATGTTGTGTGCATGGCTTCAACATGTCCATACTCAGGCACAATACTCCACAGCTTGGTAACACAGGAAGACACTGTTTGCTCTAAATGTTTTGGGGTCAGCTTCCCATTTTGAGTTGGTCAGTTGCTGGAATACACAGTTATTTGAGTTCACTTTCTTTTTTCAGCTTCTTGATGTGCTCTTTGAATGTCAGTGTTCAATCTACCATGACCCAAAGATACACTGGGTGTTCATAATGCTCAAGGACTGTATCATCCCATGATATCTGGAGTTTTCACTTGAAAGGTGCACATTTTTGTCTTGCTAGAATTGGCAATTAGGAATCAGGTAGAATAGTATTTTCCCAGTATGCTCAGGGAGCCAGCTAGAACTCAATGGCCACAAATAAGTTCAGTTGGGTGTCAATGCAAAGGTAATCTTCATAAATGAATCATTGCATGCTGGGGAATTCTGATTGGTTATTTATGTAGATACTAAACAGCCAGGGTGCTAACACTGAAGCTTAGGATAATCCAAACAGTTCAGTATGCCACTGATTTTTTTCTGACCATCCATCTCAACAAAGAAACATTGGTTCTGCAGCAGTGAAGAGATGACCTGGACCATCTTGCTCTTTTTCAGAATTCTGGCCAGTTTCAGTAGAGGTGCATGTTGATTCACAGGGTCATAAGCAGCCAACAGACCAACAAATATAGCCTCAGTAATTTTACATGTTTCAAAGACATTTTTCATGTATTGAAATAGGTCTTCAATTTCACCACAGTATAAACACCCTGGATGGAAATCATCTTGGTAATCAATCGGCTACCCTCCCACTACTCGTGCTATTATACCCATTATTGTTTGCTTATACAGCTTGTAGATTGAGCAGAGTAAGAATTTTGGATGGTAACTCTTGGTTGTCTTGTTCCCACTGAAAAACTCAGAGTAAATTTAATTTAAGGTGTATCCCCATGAAGACTCATGGTAGTGAAGCCAATTTTTCTTCTAATATTTACTTCCAATCCCCTTTATTATTGTTTTGGCATTCTAATCCTGCTGTTGGTAAAAATAATGGTGCATATAGAAAACCTATTTTTTGGTATTTGAGTATTCAGTGAAGAGTCTTCAACAATGTGGAACTGAGATGTTTTACTGATGTCATCATGCATGGATAACTGAAACAATAACAAAAATAGATATTTCATGAATACACTGCTAAACTGAATCCCTGAACAGAGACACTGTTTTGCTACAGAGTACCTATGTATCACAGAAACATTCTTCCTTACAAATCAAATAGAAAGTATATACAGTGCTTCAACATGAGATTTTTTTTTTTGATCTGCTGTTAAGAGTTGCTTCAAGTGCACTGACAAAGCAGGAGCACTGCACAGTGCTATACCTGAAGCCCATACTTAGCTTGCATAAACTCCAAAGCCTTTCTCTTAAGTCATTCTCTTTTGCAGATCAAAATGGTGAAATGTTTCTATAAGATCAGGTTTCTACTGGAAAGAACTTCAGAAGAAAGGTTTTTGACTATCCCAGTACATGTAAATCAAGATTATGTAAGCAAGTTTTGGTGAATGTATAATATTGTTCTCCCTTTACATAATTAGCTGTAATACAATTTGCCATGTTTGCATTCCTGATCTCTTCAGCTCAGGACTGGATGATAACTGCTAGAACTAGCTTCCTCTTCAAGCCAATAAGCCTGTTCTCACAAGAACTCTCATTAAAGTTTAAATGAACTGTCTTAATTAGGTGAAGTCTTAGTGTTCTGAATTGCATTCATGTGCCCTTTACTGTAACATGAGAGTCTTGCTGAAGTAACAGGTATTGTGTTTTGTTTGTTTGGTTGGTTGGTTTTACTTTGGGTTGCTCTTTTTCCTACTCTTAGCTGAGCTAACGGAGACTTTATGGGTAGGTCTGTGTTCTGAGGGTTGAAGGTTTTGATTCAAATCTACTCATTTACTCTTACTAATGATATATGCACTCATCATTATCATAAGCCAGCCCTGTCCTGCATTATCCTGCTGTTTTAATGCTCATATATTTTGGAGAAGAAATGTTTAGTCATGGAGAATTCTCTGGTACTTTTTGTTACCTGACCAACAAAACATCTCTTAGGAGCTATTAAAAATCATTTTATTTATCATTATATTAATTATTACTTAATTCATATATAAAACACATACATTTTTGGTTGTTATCTGAATTTCAGATGTACTAAATACCCAAGGAACCATCTGAAAATCTGTCTCTTAGAACTTTAACTATATTCCAACTCACTACTGCTAGACCTGCCCTTAAACCAAGGTATTTTACAGACACATCCAGAGACAACCTGGTGACAGTGAGAGGGAGCACAATTTAAATGTTCAGCTGCCTCCAGAACAGCTTGAGTCACACTCCTCCCCCAGGCAACCTCCCCCGCTTATCCTTAGTCTCCTCTACCAAAAAGCAGCGGCTCCTCCCTGAAGCTCCCAACTGTTGCTCCTGCCTCTTCCCGCAAGGCACAGCTCACCAGATCTGGCAGCTGCTGCACAGAAAAGGGCCCAGCTGCACCATGTCACTGAACAGGGCTGGCAAACTGTGGCAGAAATCGGAGAGGACGGGTGGGCGGGCGGGGAAGAACGTAACACTGTGTGCTCCACTCGCACATCACCTCTGCACATCTGTGCTAGTTTGGGAAAAATCGTGTAAGTGTATAAATTATGTCTTCAGTATTTGAAAAATCTCTGGATGTGGATGTTGAATTGCTTGAAGGAATATGGATAAGTCCACAGTGGAATGTGACAATGAAAAACCCAAATGCTGTGTTTTATGTTTTATTTTATTAATTAAAATGTTCAGTTTTATCAGACTCAAGTAATCTTAATTCTTGCTGCTATGCTTCCTTTCTGCTGCTATCATCTCTCCAGATCACAATCATCCACTTGATGAAACAGTGTTGACATTGGAGTACCTAGTGCTTCTTCCTCACCTAATAACACTTTCAAATTTTAGCTCAACAATCTATTTGTCGATTCCTATTTTACATGCTGTAATTTCTTTTACCCTCAGCAATCCCTAAGGAGATACTGATGACTTGCTGGATGCCTGTAAGAAGGCGGCAGATTCAGAAGAACATTTGAAGGGCAGATTAAGGGTTAAAGTGGTCTCTAAAAACTATTCCACATTCACATCTCTTACATTATTGTATACACTATTCAAAATGCAAAAGATCTAGTTCTTCCCGATGACTAACATCTTGTAATTAAAAAGATTCTTCTATACCAGGGATCGTCAACGTTGGCACGCGGTTGGCCGCTGCTTCCCGCAGTCCCCATTGGACCGGAGCGGCAAACTGTGGCCAGTGGGAGCTTTGACTGGCCGAACCTGCGGATGTGTCAGGTAAATAAACTGGCAGGGCCTGCCAAGGGTGCTTACCCTGGGGGCTGCATGCCGAGGTTGCCGATCCCTGTTCTATACTTTTCTGATCCATCCTTATATCGGCTGTATCAATCCACTACTACAAAGATATAGAATTAATTTGTGCTTGAACAGCTCAGTAGAAATACAATGAAAATCCATTGTTCTATGTGGGAAAAGAGATTGTGATATAAATTTATTATGCCATTAAATAATTACAAAAAACGTATTTTCTGAAGATCAAGCCTACTGTGAAAAAGCATACTTCCTATCTCCACTTTCATTATCCTCCAGTTAAACCTAAAATAAAAAAGCTCACAGCAATACAGTAACACATTGATTTCTATATTGCAGAAATCACTGCATAGTCTCCATTTAAACTATACTGACTGAGAAATAAATTTGTATTCAGAGCCCCCCAAAAAACAAGAAATACTAAGAATATACATAGCGGAAAGGAAATTTTTTTTCATTTATCTGAATGAATTGACCCACTATATTTAATATCCTCAACTGAGGAGAAAATTCCAGTAGAACGTTATAAAATAGTATCAATGAATGAATGAAAGAAAACTTGCTTGTAAATCTAATACAACATTTACGGAAAAGAAGGGAAGTTATTTATATTTCTTACGCTAAACTACAAAATAAAGTTTTTTTTGTTGACTAGAGAAAACAAAACTTCAATAAAAGATATTTTCTCACCCATTTCATCTCTCTAGGGAAAACAAAATAAAATTGAATGTAGAAATTGAAATGCTAATTCAAGTCCCATATTAAGTCTATTTTAATAGACATCTGTCTATTCTGATGCTAAGAAGTGTATCTGTCTTTCTCAGTATTCATCTTGCTCTCTGTACTTTCAGAGAATATCCTTCTTTTGCAGAGGAATGAAAAGAGAGGCAGAACTTTACTTTCTCTTGGACAACAAACAGTATTAAGTATTAGGAGGAATTTAGATAGAAAAGATGAAAAATATATCCCCAGAATATTTAAGTTGAGGAAAAAGAATTTCAGATCTGTTCTTAAAATCCAAGGTATTTGGTGTTTATATAATGTGGAAAAAAATCAAGTTATTTTTATACATATGGAAGCTTAAGCCTTCTAGTACTTGCAAGTCATAATGCCAGGATGTGTCACTGAGGTTTAACAATAATGGTGAAAGAAGACTATTTCATGTTCAAGACTATTTTGTTTTGGATATTACAGATTTTCAGGAATCTACAGGTGAAATAAAGAGGGTATCAATACAAGTCCTTGAACTGCAGACCTTTCAATGTATCATTGAAGACAGGAACTCCTGGACTGACAGAGCACAGTATGTTCTAGGCAAAGAACCTATTCTTTTCAGATTTTGTCATATCCTTCCCCTTTCCTTGATAACTGCTACTTCATTAGAGAGACTGAATTTTGCTAGAGTGAGTTTCCAAAGAGCATGCTGTAGCTATCTGCACCTACCTTGATACATCACCTAACCCAAGAGCAGATATTACCTGTTTTGTAATTGCTATTAATAAAAAAGTACAAAGTGCTAAGTGAACTGGACCATATTTTAATTGGTATATAAATAAATGTCTCTACTGCAAACAAAACAAAAACCACCCCTCCAACCTGCAGAACATTTAATTTGATATTAGCTGTTGCACTTCCCTAGCATAGTTGACTTTTCAATTAATTGTTTTCTGGCACTTATGCTCTAGGGCAAGCATCCAATCAACTTGTGAGTAGGCAATGCTCCATCTAAACAGATTGGCAGAAAAGGAGAAAGTCAGGAGTTGATGATCAGGTCTGGGTACTGAGCTAAATTACAAGCTAAAAATGTCAAAACAGCATTCCCTGCTGAATTTCCACATGTATGTGCACAAAGGTTACAACACTAGAGTAATGCAGCTCTGACCTAGCGTACCTTTTAAAAGTAAAAATAGACCATCACAACCATATGAATACAGATTTGGACTCTGCCAAACCAGACTGAGATAAGGGTGAAGGGCAGAGAACAGCCTTACAGTAAAATCTCTACATTCTATCTCTACACGGAAACCTTAGTAGTAGTAATTTGAAAATCAGGCTGTTGAAGTCCTGCCACTTGTCACAAGACAAAGATCCATGGGGAGAACAAGCCCAGTTTAAGATTTCCACCCTGAAAAGAATTTGCAACATTTGCTGTGAATACAGATGGTACTAATTATAATAATGACTAGTACAAATAGGTAGGAAGGTGAAAATGGATGTACATTGCATACTCAAAAAAACAAAAGTAGAAAGAAAATTCTTTATATTGTCCTGTATGTCCTTGTGCAAAAAGTAACTTGCTAAATAGTAGGAGATAGTTAAAATGATTAGCTATTAAAAGAACACTTATTTTCACATATTTTGACTAAAATAATTTACAGTTTTATAATATCTGTATACATTTAATATAAATATGCAGATAATATCCCAGGAGTAACCTTTGGCTTCAGTGGATAAATGTCATTAGCCGTCTTGGCAACAAGGGCACACTGTTGACTTATATGAAACCTATCTTTTTTTGAATCTTAGAGAGTACTAATGTGGAAGTCTGTGACCTTTTAGTGAAAAATAAATGTGCTGTATTATTTAAACCATAAGATGTCAATGTTTTGCAATTCTGTCTATCTAGAGGAGGCAGTGTGGTACTATGGATAGGGTATTTGATCGAAAGTATGCAGACCTAGGGCCACATACATAAAAATGGACTTAGGTGTTCCAATGCCTAACCCCTAGGTTCTCTGCCACCAAGTGGAATCTTCATCCCACAGTTAAGCACCCAGGCTTCCCATACAGTGCAATGGGAGCATTAGGCACCTAATGAAGGACTCTTCAGAAGCTAGCAAGCTGAGTGGGGAGAAGCAAAATTCAAAGGAAAAGAATGGGACTCGCACCCAAATGTTTTAAGCCCCTAACTCCCATTGATCTGGGCTTCAGTTGTCTGATTGACAGACTTCTCTCATGAGATGAGAAAGAAAGTGCCCAGTAGTCTGGTGGGTTGCACTTATAGCTGGGATGTGGAAGACCCAAGTGTAGCGGGGTGGCTACCCGCTCCAACCCTGAAGGGGTTAAAACAGCTCTGCAGAGGGCTGCTGCGGGAGAAAAGCAGCCCAGCAAAGGGTTGTAGCTGGGAAGGCAATTGATAACCCCTGGGCTGATAGGGAAGGCAGCCACAGCTGTAGCCAGGGTAATCAGGGCCCAGCTAGCCCTTATAAGAGGGCAGTGGGCCAGAAAGAGACAGATACTCTCTCTAGCTACCTGGAGGGAGTGGGGACTGGCTGCCTAGAAAGGGAAGAAGGTACCTAGGCTAGGGCAGTACTGGGGAAGCAGCAGGCTGAGCAGGGGAGCTCAGGCCTGGCATCCTCCCAGGCTGCAAGCCTGACACAAAGGCTTAAGTAAGGTACTGGGATTAGGTGAAGGCAGCAGGTCCAACCCCCCTTGCCTATGATGACTGGCTATGACACTGCAGTCTGCCCCAGGAAGCAGGGGCTATATGGTGACTGGTAGTAGCCCACAGGCTGAGGCAAGGTGGGATTATGGGGGGTGGAGGTTCCCCAGGGAGGGGAGACCTACAGAGAGTGGGGTTTACTGCCAGGGGGCAGCACTCCAGCTAAGGGGGCCCCGGGGTCTGGGAAGGACCCTGGGCCGGTGACAAGCGGGACATCAACCTGCAGGAGGTGCTCCAGAGGCCGGAAGAGCTGATTCACTGGGTGACCAGCAGGAGGCACTGCAGGGGTGAGTCCTCGCCCTGTCACACCAAGTTTAACTTTCTGCTATGCCTGATTTGGAATAAGGACTTGATCCCACATCACAGGTGAAGGCCCTAGCCACCAGGCGATTGGATAGGCTGGCATGGGTCGCTCCCCATTACTCCTCTTGGAACTTTTATATTAAAATGGTAATTGGTTTAGGGACTTGAATCTGTGTCTCCCTCATCCGATGTGAATGCCCTACCCACTGAGCTGTAAAGTAATCATGTCTTCAGACCCATGCAGAAAACACTGGAATAATCAAATCCTGAATTGACAAAGGTATGGGTCAGGGGAGCCTGGTACATCTTCATTGAAAAGAAATCATCTACCCAAGCATAACTGGTAAAACTGTATTTGATACTGCCGGCATATGAACACCCATCAATTTCTGAAGAAGTAATATAACCAGATTGCACACACAAGTCAAAAATAGTGGGAACACGCCCTCAAATAAAGGTAAAGGTACTATCCTTACCATATCTTCTGGTTACTTTCCCCAGTCTACCAGCATCATTTCATTGTTTCCCTGATTGAATGTCCACCAACAACTCATCCACAACCCAGTTTCCCACAAATACTTGCTTTTGGGTAATACATCAGGGACAATAAGTGGAAAAGGGGCAGTAAAAATATGGAGTAGCGAGGACACCAAGAGAAGGAGACAGTGGAAGGCATCCTTCTTCTTCCCCAAACCACTGATTTCGAGACAGAATCTCTTCCCTTCAATCTAATAATTAGTATGGGAAAACAGTCGGCTTAATAGGGGAAAACAGAAGAGACCTTCTCCCCGGTGTCCTTCTTAACCAAGCACCACAACTGTGGATGCCTCATTCATCCCTCTTTCCCAAGACATTTTAGCCTAAGTTTCCTCCTCCACAACCAAATTAGACCTTGTCCCATCTTTTCCTCTCTCCTGCCCCGAGGACCTTCTTCTCAAGCCTCCCCAAAATGGGGATTACTTTATCCCTCCCTGCCTCCAAGGTTCCTTTTCTTCAACTCTTCCCCACAAACTGGAGAATGTACTCTCTCTCCTCCTAACTCTCCTCAATCCTTCTCGCCAGTAGGGAGCTTCTCATCTTTTGCCTTCCTTTCCCCAGTGCACACTTCTCATCTTCCACCTTGGTGAGGTTGTCAGTTAATCAAGACTGCCCCTTACCAGAATTGAATTATATGTACTCTCCAAGCAAATTAACTCTGCCCCACCAATTCTGCCTCTACATCCTTGAATGAACCTCTCAGAAAAATGATGATAAAACACATATTGCCTGTGGAGGAACACTTTTTCTAAGTGAATATTCCGTATCTGACCTCTTAGTTTCAAAGGAAACCTGCATACCTTGAAAGGATGAATCTGGGAGTTTAAATTCATAACTTTGCTAAAGACTACAAATTATGAACTTCATAAAGTCACTGGGTTTATGACGTATTACAACAATCTTTAACCCACTACCTCACTTGACTGAAGAGGTATTAACTGGCTATTTCACCTTGAATGGTCTGTTACAATATGTGTTAACTGCTAAACAATCTGTTCCACTTTGTATTTAGCTGTGACACTCTGGGATAAAAGACCTCGGGGATGGCCGTGGCTGACTCTGGTTAGCTGAGTAGGACTCACGGGGTTTGGGCTGTGGGGCTATAAATTGCTATGTAGATATTTAGGCTCGGGCTGCAGCCCGAGCTCTGGGGCTCTCCATCATTCCAGGGACCCAGAGCTTGGGCCCCATCCCAAGCCTAAATGTTTATACAATGACTTTTCAGCCCTGTAGCCCAATCCCTGCTAGCCTGAGCAGGGCTAGCCATACAGTTTTTATCCCTGTGTAGATGCATCCTCTCAGTACCTTTCCCAGATCTGAAGAAGTGCTCTGGGTAAGCATGAAAGCTTGTCTCTTTCACCAACAGAAGCTGGTCCATTAAAAGATACTGACACACTGACTCTCTAATATGTTGGACCAATGCATCTACAACAACACTGAAAACATCAGATAATATTGTTGTACATCACTATATTTTGGTGGGTGGATTTCTTATGCTTTTGGGTTTTTTTTTAACTTATGCATTTGTTTCAGTTTATAAAGTTTCAGTTAGAAAGTTAAAGTTTGACAGGCTTTCTTTTGATTTGGCATGACTTACTTTGTTATGACAAACTACACTTTGATATAATTTTTATATTTTTGAAGGTTTTTTTATTTTGTTTCTCTGGTAGAATTTTCCTTAATAATCTTTTGTTTTCCCTCTTAGTACTTATTTTTGGCATTTTCATGACATTTGGTACTCAGCTATTTTTGTGGCTATCTGCCATAGTGCTGAAGGTAAAGGTAAAATTTTGATTTTCTAAACCTTAGCACATATTTTCTTTCTTTATAGTGGACTTAATGCAATGTACTGAGTGCAAAATGATTTTTCTTGTTAAGGCTCAAAAATGAGGAAGATGCTATTTTGTAGGTATTTTTAGTCAGTTTTGTTGCCAGGGTTTGGGAAAGAGATTTAGTGTGATGGGTTGGAGTCTTCAAAGATATTAGCAAAAAAAAGTGATTCATTGATGACAAATTGCTATTTCTTTAGATTCAAAAAGAACACCAGAAGAGGAGTAAGAGCCACAGGATAATTGTGGAATAATCACACCAGAGACACAATAATGGAAAAAAACCCACCCTAAATTATACTTAAAGCTGTGACTTGAATATGGTAAACAGAAGTAGTGGAGGGGAAAGGAAATAAATATAGTATATGAATTGTCATATGGTACTAAATCAGAATACTGGTACATTTATGGAAATTGAATATCCTATCTGTAGCAGAAAAGGACCAAGACTGGGTAGAAATTTTGCAAAGCACTCAGCATTAGTCTAATTCTGTTGCAACTGAAATCAATGGAAGATTAATGGCAGACATAAATGGACACAAAGTTAGGACAATAGCAAGTGCTTTTCAAAAATCTCATTATATATAAGTAATTTGGCTAACACAGAAGAGTGTCTGGAAATAAAGTAATTCCTTTATTATATGCATAACCCCCCCCCCCATAAAATGAGGAAATTATCTGATTAGTGGAGATAGCCAAGGACATTCAAGGTATTTAGAGAAAGTAAACTGATTTGACTGGTAAGAGGTTCATATTGTCTCTAATCTCATCTTAAAGGCATATCAAGAAGGTGTAGTCTCTGAACATTCAGCAACATATGGTAATCACAACATTGTGGAGTTCTTAAAATCAGGTTTCCGACTAGAACGCTGCATGGACGCAATTTTTGGACAAATATGAAACTTCAGTACTTGTATGGCTCAGTGACTCTATAACATTTGAGAGATCTAACAAAAGTGATGCTGATCAATTTATGAAATTTAGCTAGAGAAGATTATGCAGAATTAATATTGGTGCAAATATTCCTCTCAAACAGGCTAGGAACACTCACAAAATTCTACTACTTTTCAATTCCTATATGATGCCTCTGGAGGAAGTTCTGAAAGATGCAATCAGTCCTTTCACTAAGGTTTCACAGTTCCTCCAGGAAGTTAGCATTTGATTAAGAGCATCAGGTTGAAACTGAATTATGTATGTATAGTGAGATTGGTGGAAAGGGAATACACCTTGAGGGACTAGCCAAGACACTGATCTTTCCAAAGATCGAAGAGATTTGTCTTCCATCTATCATCAAGGTAGTCTGTTTACTCAGGTCTTACTGGATCATTCCTAATCTTGGATACCCAAATAGCTAGAATAGCAAGAAATGCCTTCCATTACTTCCATCTTGCCAGAAAAATACATTCCTTTCTCTGAAATGAAGGTCTAGGAACAATGATCCAAATATTCTGTCTGGACTATGTCATTTTATTATGTCTGGGGATAAGGTGGAAGTAATCCCAGAACCCTAACTTGTACAGGCTGCTGCAGCGTGCCTTCTTAGAATGACAAAAAACACCTAGAATCATCACACCTGTGAAAGGTACACTATCAGTTTCCCAGTTTATTTATGGAGACCAATTATATTCTTTATGCATGTGTGAAGTTAATGACAATCCAAGATAAATAAAAGGTCAATTGAAATTATTTAATCAAAGATGATCAGTCAGAAATTAGCACAGCACTATACAGAATACAGAGGCATTGCTACCCTGGATGTGAGAGAGACTGTGTCTCTTCTTCACTTTAACAGGTGGAATGCAGCTGTTTCATTCCCCAACTAAGTTCCCAAACCTCTGTCATTATACAAGGTTTTTAGACAAAGAGCTCCCCAGCTCTTTGCCTAAAATATTCTCCCAGAACCATATGTGCTGATGTTATTTCTTACATTCTGATGGAATTTACTTTAACAGCCATACATTCTTAGTTTACTTGACTGATGTGTGAAGGCATAATTGTTTACAGCTGAGAGGACCAACCTATAATCATTCTTCCCTGTTGATTCCCTATGCTGATGTAAGATATCTATCTATCCATCCATCTATCTGGCATGGTTTCCATGAATATCTGGAGTTCTATAGCTATGAAGTTGCCAAGGATTATTAGAGATAGCCTAAAGCATAGCATTTCTGAATAGGATTACTTATAGGTTAAGGACCTATATTCCGGATCTTAGGAGTCAGACTCTTTGTTAAAATAAAAATTTCTAAAGAATAGTTAACATACAAATATACAAAAAAACCTAAAAGGATTAAATTTTACTAATAGGTACTAATATTATCAGTGGGCTGGGGCCCAGGATTGTCAGTGATTCTCTGCTAATTCAAAACCATCCAAAGCAGTTGCATTCCTCTGGGACAATGCAGCATATTGTATCCACATTGAACCTCTTGAAGGAAGAAGATAAGGTGATCACCATCCAGGGAACCCCGTACCAGATGTAATAACATTTGGCCTGACAACACTCCAAGACTCAGTTTTTTGCAGAAATATTTTTTCAGCAACTGATCACAAGAAATTACAACCAAGCACCAAAAGTCCAAAACAAAGTATCCAAAAAACAGAAGCAGCAAAGGCTACTGACCTAGGAAGAGGCAAAAAGCAGACTCTGTTATTGAGTCCACTATGGAGAAATCTCAATTATTGTGGAGTTCAGTAACCATAGGAATGCCTAACATGATTAGATTATATACTATGCTGATGTGAAAAATAACCATACAAAAGTTAAGGAAAATATACATTTAAAGGAGTGTACAAGATTGCTTTTTAAAGCAGGTTGTCCAGTAACCCATGTGGAATGAAGCCATTCATTTCTTGCTACTGGGTTTTAGATTGGGGAGGACATATTTTATAGTGATTATTAGAAATCTAATGATTCTCTAATCATTAGGATTAGAGCTGGAAGAAACAATACAACAGTTTTTGGCATCAGGGAAGATGAGTAGACAAGACTGAGAAATGCTCCAAAACACACTAAATATGGTATTATTTAGTTTATCTGAAAATTTCTGAAAAAAAGTGGTAAATATTTAAGAACAAAGAACAATGGAACACACAATGGAAATCCATTCAGATCTAAACAGGAAAGGGAAACATAGGGAAGCATGAATGGTAGTATGAAATAAAAGCCAATATAATTGTGAAGGAAGAGATTGAGAACTATAAATATAAGCAAGTAAAAATTAATATATAAATTCTGGTCAACTAAAAGCATGATAATGTGAGAAGGACTATTGTAAGCAATATTGCAGAAATTATGTCATTTGTAGGAAAAATATTAATATTTCTTAAATAGATTTTCAAGAGGAAAAGGCAGAGGTTGAAATCTGACCCTACTGAAGTAAGGGATATCTTCCATGGATTTCAGAGGGACAAATATTTCACTCAGAGAGGAAAAGTATTGGCTTTAATGGGACTAAAGTAGTTTGGGCAGGTAAAAATGTTAGGCATAGATTTTCTTTTCCTGTTTGAAGTGAAGAAGAGGATGGAGAACTAGCAAAATAAAACATCACATTTTGTAAATTTAAAAAGCAATGTTTTGGGAAGCTTACAAAAATGGTTGTGAAAAAATACGGGCATTTGTAGATACAGTTCCAGGTCCAGGAAACATATTAACGTAGGCTTTCAAGGAAATGAAGTGGAAATCAGTGAAGTTTTAGCTGCAATTTTTATTAGCAGTTGTCCATTTTTATTAGCAGAAGTCCATTTGATGACAAATGTTATTTAGTGATAAAGCACCAAAAGCTATATAACTGTAAGCAACTGTAGACCAGTTAACAGGAGCTGTAGAAAAATATTATGATATGGCTCTTAGTACTATGCGACTTTTTACCTTGAAAAGGTTAATTTGAATAGAGATAGGAAATTTGGATTTATGATCAAGTGATCAGCTTTAGCTGACTTAAAAGTTATAGTACCAGGGCACAGGAAGAGAAATAATGAAATGGTTGAAATTATTAATATAATTTGTTAAATGCTGACAGTAGGTTCAGCATAATACAGAACAAAAAAGTCATAAATCACACCCATATATATATAATATAATCTAAAGGCATACAGATAATATAATAAGTTTCCATACCTAAAAGGCAAACAGACTAAATGGATAATTTAAGAAATTTGGGTATTTTCTCAACAACTAGAGAGGCAGTACGACATTAGATACTAGATAGTAGAGACATTGTGGAGCTGATTGTCACTTCTTGTAAATTGAGATCAGAGGAGCTATGACAATGTACACAATTTAAAAGGATGAAGATTAGACAAATTCTACCTCCTCTGTAAATCTTAGCCCTTACTATAACACAGAGGGCCAAATTCTGCTTTCATTAGTACTGTGACAGATCCATTTGATGTCAGTGTCACTCAGTGAAGGCAACTGAGGAGATCTACTTTTCAAAAATTTGCATTCCATTCTTTAGTCATTCTCTCCTGCTAATAATCTGTTATATTGGCATTGACAAGACTGCACTGATAGCAAAATTTGACTGATAACATGGAACAATGCAACCCCAAAAAGTACTAAAAGCACATTTATTTTTGTATACAATGTCAAAATATTTAATGTTTTCAACATGATTATATATCTAGACTTCTTATCAATATTTCTCACTGACTCTATCCTGACAACAAATGTTTGAAAGTAGGGCAAAAGATGTTTCTGAAAATTCTTTTTTTAGTCATCTTGAAATAAGATTTACTCATATCTACCATGTATAACTTTGTTCATAGTAAAGTTAGAAAGACACATTGGATATAAAATTATAGAGGAATACAATGATATCACATACTGGATATTAATGGTATTGTGAATACTTGGTGTGCCTAATCTAAAGGCATACAGATAATATAATTATATATATCTGTAGTGGTAATATTTGCAGTTATTAGCAGCTACATTTACAAATACTTCAATTTTATTATCTAAGGCCTATGTAAGAGAACTGAAGAGTAGAAGTCAATGTACCATTTTCCAAAGGACAGAGTCCTGTGGCACCT